>JBBDGP010000733.1:0-630000 GCA_037952835.1 Lithobates septentrionalis | reverse complement strand
AGTCCCTTAGGCCCCTTTCACACTGGCGTGAAAGGGGTCTAAGGGACTTTATGCGTGCGGACTAAACCCCTGTTTTTAACGCATACTGTTATGCCGCGTACACACGGTCAGACTTTTCGACCGGACTTGTCTGACGGACGCCGACGGACCAAGTCCGGCGAACAATCCGATCGTGTGTGGGCTTCACCGGACCTTCAGCGGACTTTTCCAGTCGCAAATCTGACGGACTTTAGATTTGGAACAGATTTGGACGGACAAAAAACGACGCTAGGGCAGCTATTGGCTACTGGCTATCAACTTCCTTATTTTAGTCCGATGTACGTCATCACGTACGAATCCGTCGGACTTTGGTGTGATCGTGTGTAGGCAAGTCTGGTCATTAGAAAGTCTGTTGAAAGTCCGCCAAAAGCCTGTCGAAAGTCTGTCGGACGGGCTGACGGACTTTTGTAGCTGAAAACGCGTTGTGTGTACGCGGAATTAGACAGGTTAATTTGGTTGTCTGCGAGCTGGTTGGTAAGTAGGCTTGGGTTTTTTCCTGGGCATTCCCCAGGCTTTGTTGTTACCCTTTCACACTGGGGCGGTGGGTGCGTCGGCGGTAAAGCGTCGCTATTTTTAGCGGCGCTTTACTGTCAATTTTGCAGCGCTATTCGGCCACTAGCGGGGCGCTTTTACCCCCTGCTAGCACCCGAGAAAGGGTTAAAACCACTGCAAAGTGCTGCCGCAGCAGCGCTATGCCGGCGGTATAGCCGCGCTGCCCCATTGATTTTAATGGGCAGGAGCGGTTTAGGAGAGGTGTATACACCGCTCCAAAGATGCTGTTTGCAGGAGTTTTTTAACGTCCTGCAAGCGCACCGCTCCAGTGTGAAAGCCCTCTGGGCTTTCACACTGGAGAGACAGGAGAGGCTCTTTACAGGCACTTTTCAGCCACTATTTTTAGCGCTGTAGCGCCTGTAAAGCGCCTCTGTGTTAAAGGGGTCTTAGTATTTCCTTGGGGGGTACTTCTTATATAATTTGCCTAAAGTGGGATGTTGGCAACACATGGGTCTTCTCGGTTGGATCTTTATAAACACATGTAGTGGGGCTGTGCCTGCACAGGCTGTGCTCATTTTTTCTAGGGGTGAGCACAAAGTTTATACTCACCCGATCCTCCGGAAAACCACACTCTCCCACAGTAGAGTGGTGGACAGTTCCTGTCTATGGAGCCTGCTCTAAACATGCTGATGTCAGGAACAGTCCATTTCCAAGACTGCTGAAGCACGGGGGTGCCGGACCGGTCTTGTGCGGGGAGGATCGGATGATCAGGTAAGTACACTATATTACCAAATGTATTGGTACACCTGCCTTTACACGCACATGAACTTTAATGGCATCCCAGTCTTAGTCTGTAGGGTTCAATATTGAGTTGGCCCACCCTTTGCAGCTATAACAGCTTCAACTTTTCTTGGAAGGCTGTCCACAAGGTTTAGGAGTTTGTCTATGGGAATATTTGACCATTCTTCAAGAAGCGCGTTTGTGAGGTCAGGCACGGATGTTGGACGAGAAGGCCTGGCTCGCAGTCTCCTCTCAAATTCATCCCAAAGGTGTTCTATCGGGTTGAGGTCAAGACTCTGTGCAGGCCAGTCAAGTTCCTCCACTCCAAACTCGCTCATCTGTGTCTTTATGGACCTTGCTTTGTGCACTGGTTCAAATAATTTGGTGGAGAGGGGATTATGGTGTGGAGTTGTTTTTCAGGTGTTGGCCCCTTAGTTCCAGTGATGGGAACTCTTAAGGCGTCGGCATACCAAGACATTTTGGACAAATTCATGCTCCCAACTTTGTGGGAACAGTTTGGGGATGGCCCCTTCCTGTTCCAACATGACTGAGCACCGGTGCACAAAGCAAGGTCCATAAAGACATGGATGAGCGAGTTTGGTGGAGGAACTTGACTGGCCTGCACAGATCCTGACCTCAACCCGATAGAACACCTTTGGAATGAATTAGAGTGGAGACTCGGAGCCAGGCCTTCTCGTCCAAAATCAGTTCCTGACCTCACAAATGCACTTTTGGAGGAATGGTCAAACATTCCCATAGACACATTCCTAAACCTTGTGGACAGCCTTCCCAGAAGAGTTGAAGCTGTTATAGCTGCTAAGGCTGGGCCAACTCAATATTGAACCCTACGGACTAAGACTGGGATGCCATTAAAGTTCATGTGCGTGTAAAGGTAGGAGCCCCAATACTTTGGACAATATAGTGTATATTTCCGCTCTCCTCTCCCCTAGAATTAAATTAGCAGTTAACCCGTGCAGTGTCGGCACAAAAAAAAATGATTGCCCGGAGTTCAGCTTTAAAATATTATTGGTGATCCTGCCATGAAGGGCCTTGTTCAGGCAATGTCTATGTCCCAATTGTGCTTCTACATTGTCACCCTGTACCAAAGGCTTACTACTACAATTTACCATTGTAGTGCAAATGGCCATTTCTGCACACATGACAAAGACATGATCCACTGTTGTCACCACCAGGAAACCCGCCCTGAGAAATGCCATGCAGCCATCAGTGAAGCACATGTAGACATGAAGCGGCTGCAAGGAAATTGATGAAGGTCAGCAGCACTGAGATACGTATAACAAAGGAAGAAAAGGTGCAGGAAAAGTATCTTATGAACAAAAGGCAACTGTTATACACATTTCTTTATGCAAATGTATGCAAATATGTAGATTTTATGCAAAGTATCCCTTGTGCTGCTGTCTGCTCTCTTGAGATTTGGAAGTCCTCTGCTCCCCCTCCATCTTCTGGTGCTGCAGGGGTTAACATGATGGACTGGACCTGTCCCAGGCACTCATCAAGAGTGCTGACTATGCCCGCTTTTTCCACCCCCACTCCCCTCCATTCATAGAATCTGTACTATCGCTTCTATCCAGCTAGCCCATAAATGGATGCATTTGGGGCCTGTCCCTACTGATCCAGCCAAATTTTGATCCGTATATGGGTCGGCTTCATTGAAAGCAAAATATTTCCTCGTACGCTTATTATCATAAAATTATTTACAAATGCCAAATACACTTCCAGCTATACACATAGCCACTAGAGGGAGAACACACAAAGCAAGATGTTAAATATTATCAGGGATTTATAGAGAACATCAGGCTTAAAAATAAAAAATCACATCAACAATGACATTCAGACAAATCAGGTAGAAGTAACCAATAGTGTGTGCACTAAAAAATCTTGAATATGTTTTATTTAAACCCCGAAAAGTATTTTATTTAAAGTCTGGAAAGTATTCACAGCGCTTCACTTTTTCCACATTTTGTTGTTACAGCCTTATTCCAAAATGGATTAAATTCATTATTTCCTTCAAAATTCTACAAACAATACCCCATAATGACAGCGTGAAAGAAGTTTGTTTGAAAGTATTCACAGCCTTTTCTCAATACTTTGTTGAATCACCTTTGGCACCAATCACAGCCTCAAGTCTTTTTTGAGTATGATGTTACAAGCCTGGCACACCTATTTTTGGGCAGTTACTCCCATTCTTCTTTACAGGTTCACTCAAGCTCCATCAGCTTGGATTGGGGAGCGTCGGTGCACAGCCATTTTCAGATCTCTCCAGAGATGTTCAATCGGATTCACTGTGTAGGAATGGTATTGGCCAGGTGATGAGCGGTGCCTGGTTTCCTCCAGACATGATGGTTGCCATTCAGGCCAAAGAGTTCAATCTTTGTTTCATCAGACCAGAGAATTTTGTTTCTCATGGTCTGAAAGTCGTTCAAGTGCCTTTTGGCAAATTCCAGGCGGGCTGTCATGTGCCTTTTACTGAGGAGTTTCTTCTGTCTGCCCACTCTACCATACAGGCTTGATTGGTGGAGTGCTGTAGAGATGGTTGTTCTTCTGGAAGGTTCTCTCACCACAGAGAAACGCCGGAGCTCTGTCAGAGTGACTATCAGGTTCTTGGTCACTTCCCTGACGAAGCTCCTTCTCCCGCGATCGCTTAGATTGGTCAGGCGGCCCACTCTAGGACGAATCCTGGTGATTACAAACTTCTTCCATTTATGAATGATGGAGGCCACTGTGCTCATTGGGACCTTCAGTGCTGCATAAATGTTTCTGTACCCTTCCCCAGATCTGTGCCTCCATACAATCCTGTCTCTGAGGTCTACAGACAATTCCTTGGACTTCATTACTTGGTTTGTGCTCTGACATGCACTGTTAACCGTGGGACCTTATATAGATGGGTGTGTGCCTTTCCAAATCATGTCCAATCAACTGAATTTGCCACAGGTGGACTCCAATCAAGTTGTAGTAGCATTTCAACAATGATCAGTGAAAATAGGATGCATCTAAGCTCAATTTTGAGTGTCACGACAAAGGCTGTGAATACTTATGTACATGGGATTTTTTTTTACTTTAAATAAATTTGCAAAGATTTCAAACAAACTTCTTTTGCATTGTCATTATAGGGTATTGTTTGTAAAATTTTGAGGAAAATAGGGAATTTAATCCATTTTGGAAAAAGGCTGTAACATAAAATGTGGAAACAGTGAGTGAATACTTCCCAGATGCACTGTACAATAACCAGATCAGAAGCTGTTAAAAAAAAAAAAAGTGTTGCTTTTTCAGACTTTCTATGAGCCCAGGGTGTCATGGATCACCCCAGCCCCGCGGGAGTGTGTCATCGTGTTGGCCCGGGGCTTACAGGGAAGTACTGCAAAGAAAAATGTTCATATCACAGGAAGAGCCTAGCAATGTCTGGGATGAGGACCTTGCGATGTCACATGACTGGCCAGAAGACATCAGGGAAAAAAGTATGTATGGAAAAAAAAATAGTAGGGAGTGCCCAACCTGGAGTTGCCCTTTAAATATTTTTTGAGTAGTGAGAAAGACAGATTGTGACTTGTGGCGTAGTGCTGATAGAGGGTTAAATGGAAGTGAATGGGGTTAATAGACGGGGCAGATGGGCCTTCAGTATACATCTGCCATCATTCGGTGCACAGCCATTTTCAGATCTCTCCGGAGATGTTCAGTCGGGTTCACTGTAGGGATGGTATTGGCCAGGTGATGAGTGGTGCCTGGTTTCCTCCAGACATTTAGGCCAAAGAGTACAATCTTTGTTTCATTAGACCAGAGAATTTTGTTTCTCATGGTCTGAAAGTCCTTCAGGTACCTTTTGGCAAATTCCAGGCGGGCTGTCATGTGCCTTTTTACTCAGGCGTTTCTTCTGTCTTCCCACTCTACCATACAGGCCTGATTGGTAGAGGGCTGCAGAGATGTTTGTTCTTCTGGAAGGTTCTCTCACCACAGAGAAACGCTGGAGCTCTGTCAGAGTGACCATCGGGTTCTTGGTCACCTCCCTGACTAAGGTCCTTCTCCCCCAATCGCTCAGATTGGTCAGGCGGCCCACTCTAGGAAGAGTCCTGGTCTTTACAGGGAAGTACTGCAAAGAAAAATGTTCATATCACAGGGAGAGCCTAGCAATGTCTGGGATGAGGACCTTGTGATGTCACATGACTGGCCAGAAGACGTCAGGGAAAAAAGTATGTATGGAAAAAAAATAGTAGGGAGTGCCCAACCTGGAGTTGCCCTTTAAATATTTTTAGAGTAGTGAGAAAGACAGATTGTGACTTGTGGTGTAGTGCTGATAGAGGGTTAAATGGAAGTGAATGGGGTTAATAGACGGGGGGATGGGCCTTCAGTATACATCTGCCATCATTCGGTGCACAGCCCTTTTCAGATCTCTGCGGAGATGTTCAGTTGGGTTCACTGTAGGTATGGTATTGGCCAGGTGATGAGCGGTGCCTGGTTTCCTCCAGACATGACGCTTGCCATTCAGGCCAAAGAGTACAATCTTTGTTTCATTAGACCAGAGAATTTTGTTTCTCATGGTCTGAAAGTCCTTCAGGTGCCTTTTGGCAAATTCCAGGCGGGCTGTCATGTGCCTTTTTACTGAGGCGTTTCTTCTGTCTTCCCACTCTACCATACAGGCCTGATTGGTGGTGTGCTGCAGAGATGGTTGTTCTTCTGGAAGGTTCTCTCACCACAGAGAAATGCTGGAGCTCTGTCAGAGTGACCATCGGGTTCTTGGTCACCTCCCTGACTAAGGTCCTTCTCCCCCGATCACTCAGATTGGCCCACTCTAGGAAGAGTCCTGGTCTTTACAGGGAAGTACTGCAAAGAAAAATGTTCATATCACAGGGAGAGCCTAGCAATGTCTGGGATGAGGACCTTGTGATGTCACATGACTGGCCAGAAGACGTCAGGGAAAAAAGTATGTATGGAAAAAAAATAGTAGGGAGTGCCCAACCTGGAGTTGCCCTTTAAATATTTTTAGAGTAGTGAGAAAGACAGATTGTGACTTGTGGTGTAGTGCTGATAGAGGGTTAAATGGAAGTGAATGGGGTTAATAGACGGGGGGATGGGCCTTCAGTATACATCTGCCATCATTCGGTGCACAGCCCTTTTCAGATCTCTGCGGAGATGTTCAGTTGGGTTCACTGTAGGTATGGTATTGGCCAGGTGATGAGCGGTGCCTGGTTTCCTCCAGACATGACGCTTGCCATTCAGGCCAAAGAGTACAATCTTTGTTTCATTAGACCAGAGAATTTTGTTTCTCATGGTCTGAAAGTCCTTCAGGTGCCTTTTGGCAAATTCCAGGCGGGCTGTCATGTGCCTTTTTACTGAGGCGTTTCTTCTGTCTTCCCACTCTACCATACAGGCCTGATTGGTGGTGTGCTGCAGAGATGGTTGTTCTTCTGGAAGGTTCTCTCACCACAGAGAAATGCTGGAGCTCTGTCAGAGTGACCATCGGGTTCTTGGTCACCTCCCTGACTAAGGTCCTTCTCCCCCGATCACTCAGATTGGCCCCCACTCTAGGAAGAGTCCTGGTCTTTACAGGGAAGTACTGCAAAGAAAAATGTTCATATCACAGGGAGAGCCTAGCAATGCCTGGGATGAGGACCTTGCGATGTCACATGACTGGCCAGAAGACGTCAGGGAAAAAAGTATGTATGGAAAAAAAAAAATAGTAGGGAGTGCCCAACCTGGAGTTGCCCTTTAAATATTTTTAGAGTAGTGAGAAAGACAGATTGTGACTTGTGGTGTAGTGCTGATAGAGGGTTAAATGGAAGTGAATGGGGTTAATAGACGGGGGGATGGTCCTTCAGTATACATCTGCCATCATTCGGTGCACAGCCCTTTTCAGATCTCTGCGGAGATGTTCAGTTGGGTTCACTGTAGGTATGGTATTGGCCAGGTGATGAGCGGTGCCTGGTTTCCTCCAGACATGACGCTTGCCATTCAGGCCAAAGAGTACAATCTTTGTTTCATTAGACCAGAGAATTTTGTTTCTCATGGTCTGAAAGTCCTTCAGGTGCCTTTTGGCAAATTCCAGGCGGGCTGTCATGTGCCTTTTTACTGAGGCGTTTCTTCTGTCTTCCCACTCTACCATACAGGCCTGATTGGTGGTGTGCTGCAGAGATGGTTGTTCTTCTGGAAGGTTCTCTCACCACAGAGAAATGCTGGAGCTCTGTCAGAGTGACCATCGGGTTCTTGGTCACCTCCCTGACTAAGGTCCTTCTCCCCCGATCACTCAGATTGGCCCACTCTAGGAAGAGTCCTGGTCTTTACAGGGAAGTACTGCAAAGAAAAATGTTCATATCACAGGGAGAGCCTAGCAATGTCTGGGATGAGGACCTTGTGATGTCACATGACTGGCCAGAAGACGTCAGGGAAAAAAGTATGTATGGAAAAAAAATAGTAGGGAGTGCCCAACCTGGAGTTGCCCTTTAAATATTTTTAGAGTAGTGAGAAAGACAGATTGTGACTTGTGGTGCAGTGCTGATAGAGGGTTAAATGGAAGTGAATGGGGTTAATAGACGGGGGGATGGGCCTTCAGTATACATCTGCCATCATTCGGTGCACAGCCCTTTTCAGATCTCTGCGGAGATGTTCAGTTGGGTTCACTGTAGGTATGGTATTGGCCAGGTGATGAGCGGTGCCTGGTTTCCTCCAGACATGACGCTTGCCATTCAGGCCAAAGAGTACAATCTTTGTTTCATTAGACCAGAGAATTTTGTTTCTCATGGTCTGAAAGTCCTTCAGGTGCCTTTTGGCAAATTCCAGGCGGGCTGTCATGTGCCTTTTTACTGAGGCGTTTCTTCTGTCTTCCCACTCTACCATACAGGCCTGATTGGTGGTGTGCTGCAGAGATGGTTGTTCTTCTGGAAGGTTCTCTCACCACAGAGAAATGCTGGAGCTCTGTCAGAGTGACCATCGGGTTCTTGGTCACCTCCCTGACTAAGGTCCTTCTCCCCCGATCACTCAGATTGGCCCACTCTAGGAAGAGTCCTGGTCTTTACAGGGAAGTACTGCAAAGAAAAATGTTCATATCACAGGGAGAGCCTAGCAATGCCTGGGATGAGGACCTTGCGATGTCACATGACTGGCCAGAAGACGTCAGGGAAAAAAGTATGTATGGAAAAAAAAAAATAGTAGGGAGTGCCCAACCTGGAGTTGCCCTTTAAATATTTTTAGAGTAATGAGAAAGACAGATTGTGACTTGTGGTGTAGTGCTGATAGAGGGTTAAATGGAAGTGAATGGGGTTAATAGACGGGGAGAATGTCCTGCAGTATACATCTGCCATCATTTGCAGACAAAGCTGTGCTGTTAGTGGAGCACAGTAGGACATTGTCCCCGGTATAGTGCACGGGGTGAGATGTAGTTCATGGACTCTATGTACATACCTGACTGCTTCCTCTTATTCCTGCACCAATCTCAGGCCTGGCATGAAGCGAGCAGTGCTGGTTGAAATACACAGATTTTACTTTCTGAGAGTAATGTATTTCGTGTCACTTCACATTGCTCCTAATGAAACAGCACTTTCATCTGCCTTCCGTATACAATGACGAATTGAGAGCTATTTTAGACTCCTGTGCAAAGCATTTCTTTAGCCTGTTCAAGTAATTTTGTCCTCCTCTCCCTAGAATGTAAGCATGTAAGAGACTCTTTTATGTTCACCTGTATTGTAGAAGAATACGCCAGCGCTAATACTACTGCCTGTTTCTGGAATGACGCATCCCAGTCTATTTTTTTTTTTTTGGCCTGACTTTGCAGATCGCTTTGTCAGATATGACCAGCGTATCGACGTATCACAGCTCCCAGGTTTATTCTTTGGACTCTAATCCCTCTGTCCTTTTTTCCTCCACAGTTGTCCCTCTTTTAAGTCTAATGTAAACCTGTTACCTTGATGAGTCCACCCCATAAATGATTGCATCGCTTATGTTCAGATATTGCTGTGAAGGAGAAGACGTGTGTTTGCCGACAGCAATTCAATAAATGCTTTCTTCTTTTTTATTTTCTAAAAGCAGAAACATGGCGGCCTTTGGTTGTGCCGGTGTCTTCTCCCATTTGTTTCCTTCTGAAAGGATTAAATATAATAGGAAACATGGCCAGAGCTGTCTTTGCAAAAAAAGATTCTGGAGCTTAACCACTTGCCTGCCTTGTAACTCATATGTGTGGTGGCAAAAAGGATGGGCTTTAATGCCCACATGCCCATCCATCCATGGCTAAGGTTTCTGCTCTGAGAGCAAACTCAGTGTTTGCTCCTAGCACAGTTATATGGCTGTCATAGACAGTTCACGATCTCTGATCATGATTAGGAGCTGATGGGATGGGCTTTCAATCAATGTGACAGCCATTCACAGTGGTCACGAATTTAAGAAGTCTGTCCCACCCTTGGGCGTAAAGTCCTACTTAAAGAGATGAGAAGGCTTCAAAGGTATCCTTTCTGGAGATTCTGCTGCTTAACCACTTGCCTCCCATGTAACTCATATATGTGGTGGCAAAAAGGGTGGGCTTTAATGTCCACATGCCTACCCGTCCATGGCTAAGGTTTCTGCACTAAGAACAAACTCAGTGTTTGCTTCTAGCACAGTTACAAGGCTGTCATAGACCGTTCTCTGGTTATAATTAGGAGCTGATGGGATGGGCTTCCAATCAATGTGACTGTGACAGCCATTCACAGTGATCACAAATTTAAGAAGTCTGTCCTACCCTTGGGTGTAAAGTCCTGCTTTAGGAAGGCTTTAAAGGTGTCCTACTTATACAAATGGGCTGACTAGGATTCCCAAAACTTTGATACAAAGGGTGGGTTTAGGTCCAAGCCTAACTCCAGGTTTTGTGTTACTTTAAATAGTTTGTTTGTGCCAAGCTGTTCCAAATAACGTATTTCCTTTACTAATAAATGTGTCCACTTTCTAATTCGACCCTCCCTCTTTACTGGGACACTTATAAAAATTTAGGGATAGTGCAAAGAAGTTTAATAGAGTGTGGGCCAGATGGCTCGAATATCCATCTACTGTTGTGGATTCGGCCCCCTGATGCCTGTTTTTGATCTTTTATGAGGTACCGCACACTCACCTCCCACCCACCTCCTTTTTTCACAGGAAGATGTTCATCTACACTCTTCACGGTGTTGTGATCTGTAACATGAGCCCTCGTTAGATGTAGCTCTTGTTAGTAGTATGGGTGTTAATGCTCTTTTTTACACGTAAAAAACGTGGGTTTTTTACGCGTGGGTAGGTTCACTTGGGGTGTGTTCAAATTTTTTACATTTTAATAAATAAATTCAAATTAATAAAACTAGTTTAAAATTTAATAAAACAGATTTTATAAAAGAAAAAAACATGTTTGCTTTCAACAATGTATAAACTGTGTGTAGCATTAGCTACATACAGTATACAGCACTGTGTTCCGGCAGCGGGACTGTCCATCCTTTTCCTCAATGGGCTTCTTCTGATATTGTGACATCATCCACCTACCTCTTCACCGCAGCCATTCGGAGAAAGACTTGTATTCATTCCTAAAATATAAAGCTTCCTGTGAATGGCTGAGCAGCCTGACTCATTTTTGTTCTGGGATATGGAAGTTCTTGTACTGCTGCCGGAACACAGCTCTGTATACAGTGTTGAAAGCGAACACATTTATTAGTGAAGGACGTAGATCATTTAAGCTAGCTGGGCCCAAACAAAATGTAAGGTAATACAAAACCTGGAATTAGGCTTTGATGTCTAAAAGATTGACTTTTCACCATGCGAAGGGGGAGATGCCATTCTAAAACCTTGCACAGAACAGCCTGGATCCACTCATTACTAATAAAGCTGTCTATTCTTACCCTTTAATACATGCACAAGACTAAAGCCATGGGAAGTTTTAAATAAAATGGTGTTAAAGAAGTATTACCATGTAAGCAGGATGAAATGCTGGTTAGTGAGACAGCTACTGCGCCCGCCGGGAGAAAAAAAAGTTTACCTATTTCCCACACTTTCTATTGAGCCATAGGCATGCGCACCAGGTGTGCCGGATGTCCCAGGGCACACTCTAATCACCCCATGCGCATTAGCATTATTGCTCTGTTTACAGCCAGGAAGATAGGAAAGATCTCCCTCTCGCCGGCTCTGCCATAAGAGAAGTGTTTACACACTTCTCTTTCACTGTGCTGGCAGGGAAATCAATGTGCTGGGGTCATATATACATTATGTAGACACACACGTGTGTTTAAGCTTTAGGGTGCACACCCTAATGCAATAGGCTGTGCACACCAATGTACTGAGCTCTGCCTCTCTTCCCGTACTGATAATAAAAGGGGGGAGGTCTCTGCCCACAGTGCCCAGAAGGACAGTTTGCATGGGAGAGAAGACACAGACGAGACACATCATGTAATATTCAGTCATATCATAGAGCTGCTGCATCTACCAGAAAGAGCCTTACTTGCCTCTAGGAACCTTCCACATGTAGGGGGATTTCTGGGATCTGCACTCCTCCCTGAAGAACGCCACTGTGGAGATCTGCCACTGTGGACTCCCCTGCTTGTGGACTCTTGCCTGCGCAGGTATGCTGAGGCAGCCACAAGCCTGAGTTAGGGATTAGTTTAGGGAAAAGACTGTGCACTTTGTTTTGGAACTGTTTTGCTTAGTTTCCAGTAAAGCTTTTGAAACTTTGTCATGCCTGATCTGAAGTTATGTAAAGGGTGCAGGGTGGTAATGGCGTATGGAAGAACAGGGCCTGTAATGCCTTGCACACACGGGCTATAGTGATGACATGCCATTGCTAGGGGCATCAAGTACTAGAGAAGAAAGATATGACAGTCAGACAGCGGCATAGGGGTACCGGCAGGGGTGACGAGTCTCATGCAAAGTGAAGGAAGTGGTCCGTGCCCCAGTAAATGAGACCTGCGTGGCGGAGATCTTAGGGACCTAGCTGTATGGTACAAAAGAGAAAAGAGTCAATCTGGGCTGGTGAAATGGGACACTGTTCTGTGGTGTCTCCTTCAAGATGTCACATCCTGAGCAGGTGTATGTATTGTGGGACTTGGAGGCACCTGTATGACAGCTTCAGATTATGATACAGGAGTGTAAAGCTTTCTTCTAATTTGGGGTGCCACTACAATGTTGATGTCACATGAACGCAGTCCTGCCTGGTCCTGGGCACTAGCGAGTGCGTACACTGGAGAATCCAGAGGAATGAGAAGAGTGAGAGAGAGCAAAAGGCCATGTATGCACCGGGTAAGTCCGCCCCACCCACAAACACAATTCTAAAACTCTTCTTAAATCCCACAGGACATAGCACTTGGTCCCCGTCAAATCAATGCAGGGGTTACTGAGCAGTGTGGTTGGGCAGCACACATTTTAACGGAACAGAACGATTTGGGCACTGTGTCCCCTGCGGGATTCAACAAGATTTTTAAAAAATCTGCCAATACGTCTTCTTTAAAGTACCTTGAGAAGGTTGTTTTATGCGCAATAAACAAAAGCATCTTCAACGTTTAATGGTGGATAAGAGATGAAGAGTAATACAAGTTGTGTGTTCTTAATAGTCTGACCTTGATGAAAGTGAAACTCGATTTACAGAGGAGCTTTTCTAAAGAATAGTTTAGGTGGAGGCATTAAAATGGGTTTTGTGTGCGGAATGAGATGATACAGTGGAAATACTGCAGGAAGGGCTGCAGTATGACAAAGAGCCATTCTCTGATGTGTTTATACACAAGTGTTATTCTGTAAATGAAGAGGATGATTCTAACTGTCCATAAATGTAACCGCATTTACTCTTTTTTATATCTCAAGGCAAAACATAAAATCAATCGGCTTCTGATCTTATGCAGTCAGGTTCTTTGGACTCTCACAATGCTTCTTGATGGGTCGACTGCATTCCACCAACCCATCCATGGGTTAATGTGTGTTTGCAATGAGCTCAGAGATAGCACAATCTTGGTAGCCTGGCAAAGGTTCCTTTCAGGCAGTCTTATGATTCAGCCCAACCAGGTCATTGACCTTACTTTGCTCCACTGTACTAGTTGGTTTAGTCTAACCCATGCATCCATAATCTTAAACCAAACTGCTCTAGGCCTTCCCCTCTTATGTAGAGCTGACCCACAGGGACCCACTCTGCATATCAAACAACAGCCAAATAACGGGTGGTGAGGACTATATAACTGCACTCAGTGAGGTGTTGACCCTACTGAGATGGAAGACCCCCTTTTTTATTTATTTTTTTTTTTTGGTGCACCGGTCCTGGAGGTACTGCAATACCAGGTCGATGCATGGAGTGGACAGAGCAAGCTCTTGGAAGACCTCCTTTTAGAGGAGTAGCTTGTGGAGGACAAGACTCTCCTTTCTCGTGTCTTTCTTCTTTCTCTACACCTTACCATTTCCCTCCTTCCCTTTACCAGAACACTTATAATTCATCGTTTTCATCTAACATTCTCTCACTACGCTCCCAACATTAGATTACATAAATAAAATCCAGAAAAGAAGGTTCTCCTGTAAAGAAGAGATAATATACCTGCCTATCCTGGCTCCCATGCCACAGATCTTCACTCACCTTAAGGGAAAGGGTGCACTGGGGAATTATCTCCATCTGTCACTCCAGAGATGTCAGATTTCTGGTTTCCTCCCCCCTCCCTCCATCCCCAATAGTGGTTCCTTATGCCAGTGTCCATGTCATCACTGTGTTCTGCAGTGACAGAGACGTCAGCAGAAGGAACCATATTAATCAGGGGGAGACCAATAATTCTGCACTCCTAAGTGTGTGTCAGATGAAGAGGATTGCCCAAGAAATGTAGCTCTTGAAAAGAGCGAAGATCGTTTTCACGGAACAGGAAAGTATAAAATCTCTTCTTTACAGGGGGGCCTTTTTAAAGATTTTTATTGATGTGATAGAGTGGCTTTAATAGCACTGTCCCATGCAGGGGAGTCTGAATGGCAGTGCTGCCCCCTCTCCTAGTCTACTGTGCTGGGTATTGCATTAAGTCAACATAAAAAAAAAACACATGTCCTTGTATTTGCTGTATTTAAAAATTAATTTGTTTGTAATTATTACAGAACTGGATTAAATGGAGGTTTCAGATTGGTGTTCAGCTAAAATGAATAATTGAAGTACAACAATTTTAATGCAAGCAGTTAGAAGAGCCTTCACAAACATACCTTCTTTTTTCTTGTTCCAGCACTCAAGGCACCCAAATACCTGTCCGCTCTCGCTTTGTAATCTGATTTGTGTGTAAGGGGGGTAGACTGGTGTTCTGTCACGTCCTCCATGTTTCCCTCTCTCATTGGGCGCCAAGCAAGAGTCACATGAGAGGTTCCCCCTTGGGCTGGGTTATTTGGACGACGCCAGGCATTGAATGGGGTCACTAACCCTTGCACGGGGTAATACTTCGCCGGGAGGCTTGCTCGCCAAAGCCAGACAGGGGCCGCGTTCACGTGAAAAGTCAGATATTAAGGCGGTCTTCTAACTTCATGATTAGCCACATGTGTGCAGTACCCAAGATACAGTGTTTTTCCTTAAGCTTCCTCGTTCCATGTTCTACACACTTGCTCCGATATATATGTTGTATTCGGAGGGACAGGCTCAGCCCATTCCACCAGTCAGTGTATCTCTGTTACCTCACTCCCAGTAACACAATGGAGTCCCATACATGCTCTCACGTAACTCTTTACTTTCTGTACCAAGTGACCAGGCCTAGATCTCCATAACACTAGTCCACTCTCAGAGCCGATGGACAGCTAGGAAGAGATTCCAAGCACCGACCCCCTTACTACCGGAGAACCTGTGAGCTACCACGCCAAAAACTGGTTGCTTTTTCTCTTTGTATTTACTCATGAACCTTTGCTGTAGTGATGTTACACATGCCCCTTATTGTGGTTTCAGACCCAAGTTCTTTAATGGTATGCCTAGATATCACATGCACCCTTTGAAATAACTTCAGACTAGCTTCTGAGCAGTTGAATCAATGTTTCCTGTAAACTTGGCAACATGTAACTGAACCTAACTTTGGCTGTCTCAGGTTACCTGTACAGGTGAAGTCTCTTAAGTCCAAACTTGGCGATGCTCTAACAGAGAAGTCCATGTTCCAGGGTTCTTCTGGCGAATTGGCGTTTCAGAGCGGACCGTAGGTCCCAGCAAGTCTTTAATGTGCATTCCCCATGTGTTTTCCCAAGTGTTCCCCAGAGCACCCTAGAATCCGGACCTCTTCCCTTTTATAGAACACAGGAGGGAGTCTGGACGAAAGCCTGTGAACCTACCAGGGAAAATGATAAAAACATTAACCCCTTCCCTCTGACCTGGGCAGCTACCTTGTTTCCCCGAAAATAAGACCTAGCGTGATTGTCGGTGATGGCTGCAATATAAGCCCTACCCCCCCAAATAAGCCCTAGTTAAAGTCCTTGTAGGTCTTATTTTCAGGGTAGGGCTTATTTTCGGGGAAACAGGGTAGGGCTTATTTGGGGGGTAGGGCTTATATTGCAAGCCATCCCTGACAATCATGCTAGGTCTTATTTTCGGGGAAACAGGGTAGATGCTAACTACAAATAAAAAAACAGCCTACATGTGGAACAGGGAGTCCCACTAAACCTGATCCATTCTACATAATATAAAATAGGTGAAAATACTTTAACAGCAAAGTCCCCACTGGATACAAGACTCAACTCGTCTATCTGAAGTATTAGTTTTGAAAGAACTGTGCCCTTAAACTGAATTCCGAGCAGATATAAAAGATATAAAAACATAATTTATTCTGTTATGTAACGATTTAAAATAGAATAAAATGTATTTTAAAATGCAAGCAGTGTAAGTGCCTAAATTTGACTTGAAATCAGCCCTCTGTTATCCTTTTATCAATGCAAAATAGACTGGAGGAAGCCCTAGGAGGCAGTCAAGTGTACTACAAGAGTAGAGCGCAAAGGATGACCTTATCTGTCTTCTGCTGCCTCTTCACTGTCCAGTTATACATTGGGGGTGATGAGTGGACCAGATGCCATTGGCTAGCTAGAGTAAAAAAAAATTCAGGTCATCAGGCGTTGCTGTCTGACAGAGCTGTATAAATCTCAGGGCACTGGATGGACAGAAATTCAAATCCTTTGGCAAGTAAAACAGCTTCCTTATATGTTGAATGTTTGCCTGGAGTTCATATATGAAGGAGTTGATCAATCGGGATAGGAGTCACCGGTCAACATACTGTATATAAAGTCAAGTTTAACTTATTCTTGGTGTGTGAAGGTGAGCTGCAGAGATGGGTATGAAGGGGGATTTGCAATCAGAATAGACTGCATTGTGTGTAATGGCTAGTATGTTTGGTCTCTCCAAACACACCATTTTTTGTATCAATACAATGGGGTTGATTTACTAAAGGCAAAAAGACTGCACTTTGCAAAGTGCAGTTGCGCCAATACTTAGTAAGGTAAGGCTTCACTTTGCAAACAATACCCAAACATGTGCAAGGAAAATTAAAATAAAAAAACAGCATTTTTGCTTGCACATGATTGGAGGATGGAAGTCAACAGAGCTTCTGCTCATTTACTAAGCTTTGGAGCAACTGCACTTTGCAAAGTGCACAGGGAGAGATTTACTAAAACTGGTGCACTCAGAATCTGGTGCAGGTGTGCATAGTAGCCAATCAACTTCTAACGTCAATTAAGCTTTGGCAATAAAACCTGGAAGCTGGTTTCTATACAGAGTTGCACCAAATTTTGCACTCCCCAGTTTTGAAAAAAATAACCCGCAAGGTCTATTTGCCTTTAGTAAATCAACCACAATTTATGTAAGACACAGTCACATTCTGCACATGGCATCTTTATATCATAGACTGCCTAATGACACAAGCCTAATCAGCCGTTGTGAACCAAAAGGTATAAATAAATAAAATGTTTGTTTCTGGGGCAGCTGCCCTCCCTACAGTCAGGCATAGTTCCAGAAAAAAAGTAATTAAAACAGCCCGACTATATACAGGATGGTGGGATTCTGTTTCCTAGCCGCCAACGTTTTGCCTGTTTTCATTTTTTTTTCTCTTCTCTTTTTCTGCTTCTCTTTTTTTACTCTCTTTTTTTTTGCCGACTTACAGTTTACATTATTAAAACATGCATAATTTATAATTAGCCAAGTGTCTTGGACAAACAAGTCTGAAAATGAAAGTGATCTGTTTGAAAAGCTGTGCAGTTTCCACAGCTTGACGTTTTTTATTTTATTTTTTATTTAAATGCTGAAGTAATGAGCCTGTAATACATACAGGGGCCCCCGACAAGATCATATATTTCAGGGAGGGCTGACAAACAGGAGAAGAGGGAGCAAGGGTCCTTCTCTACAGCATGCTGACTGTGGACAGGGTTTTCTACTTAGGCTTTTTAAAGAAAACTTTGCATGTTGTGCTTTGTATTTAGCTGATTGAAACTGAATGGTGTTTAACCGATTGCCGACAGCCCCACGTACATGTACTGCGGGGCGCCGGCTCGTACAGGCAGAATCACTTACCTGTACGTCTTTTCCACTTACGGGTTTGCACAGCGCATGCGTGCTGCCGGTGACCAGCTCCCGCTGTGATTGGACACGGCCGGAGCCGATCATTCCTGACAGAGGCAGAACGGTGGTCTTCCTATGTAAACAAGGCAGATCGCTGTTCTTTGACAAGGGAAGGCAGAGATGCATTGTGCTCAGAATACGGGGATCAGAGATGTGTTGTGCTCAGAATACAGGGATCAGAGATGTGTTGTGCTCAGAATACAGGGATCAGAGATGTGTTGTGCTCAGAATACAGGGATCAGAGATGTGTTGTGCTCAGAATACAGGGATAAGAGATGCATTGTGCTCAGAATACAGGGATCAGAGATTAATTGTGCTCAGAATACAGGGATCAGAGATTAATTGTGCTCAGAATACAGGGATCAGAGATGAATTGTGCTCAGAATACAGGGATCAGAGATGTGTTGTGCTCGGAATACAGATATCAGAGATGCGTTGTGCTCAGAATATGGGGATCAGAGATGCATTGTGCTCAGAATACAGGGATCAGAGATGCATTGTGCTCAGAATACAGGGATCAGAGATTAATTGTGCTCAGAATACAGGGATCAGAGATGAATTGTGCTCAGAATACAGGGATCAGAGATGTGTTGTGCTCAGAATACAGGGATCAGAGATGTGTTGTGCTCAGAATACAGGGATCAGAGATGCATTGCGCTCAGAATACAGGGATCAGAGATGTGTTGTGCTCAGAATACAGGGATCAGAGATGCATTGCGCTCAGAATATGGGGATCAGAGATGCATTGTGCTCAGAATACGGGGATCAGAGATGTGTTGTGCTCAGAATACAGGGATCAGAGATGCATTGCGCTCAGAATATGGGGATCAGAGATGCATTGTGCTCAGAATACAGATATCAGAGATGTGTTGTGCTCAGAATACAGGGATCAGAGATGTGTTGTGCTCAGAATACAGGGATCAGAGATGCATTGCGCTCAGAATACAGGGATCAGAGATGTGTTGTGCTCAGAATACAGGGATCAGAGATGCATTGCGCTCAGAATATGGGGATCAGAGATGCATTGTGCTCAGAATACGGGGATCAGAGATGTGTTGTGCTCAGAATACAGGGATCAGAGATGCATTGCGCTCAGAATATGGGGATCAGAGATGCATTGTGCTCAGAATACGGGGATCAGAGATTAATTGTGCTCAGAATACAGGGATCAGAGATGAATTGTGCTCAGAATACAGGGATCAGAGATGTGTTGTGCTCAGAATACAGGGATCAGAGATGTGTTGTGCTCAGAATACAGGGATCAGAGATGCATTGCGCTCAGAATACAGGGATCAGAGATGTGTTGTGCTCAGAATACAGGGATCAGAGATGCATTGCGCTCAGAATATGGGGATCAGAGATGCATTGTGCTCAGAATACGGGGATCAGAGATGTGTTGTGCTCAGAATACAGGGATCAGAGATGCATTGCGCTCAGAATATGGGGATCAGAGATGCATTGTGCTCAGAATACAGATATCAGAGATGTGTTGTGCTCAGAATACAGGGATCAGAGATGTGTTGTGCTCAGAATACAGGGATCAGAGATGCATTGCGCTCAGAATACAGGGATCAGAGATGTGTTGTGCTCAGAATACAGGGATCAGAGATGCATTGCGCTCAGAATACAGGGATCAGAGATGTGTTGTGCTCAGAATACAGGGATCAGAGATGCATTGCGCTCAGAATATGGGGATCAGAGATGCATTGTGCTCAGAATACAGGGATCAGAGATGTGTTGTGCTCAGAATACAGGGATCAGAGATGCATTGCGCTCAGAATATGGGGATCAGAGATGCATTGTGCTCAGAATACGGGGATCAGAGATTAATTGTGCTCAGAATACAGGGATCAGAGATGAATTGTGCTCAGAATACAGGGATCAGAGATGTGTTGTGCTCAGAATACAGGGATCAGAGATGTGTTGTGCTCAGAATACAGGGATCAGAGATGCATTGCGCTCAGAATACAGGGATCAGAGATGTGTTGTGCTCAGAATACAGGGATCAGAGATGCATTGCGCTCAGAATATGGGGATCAGAGATGCATTGTGCTCAGAATACGGGGATCAGAGATGTGTTGTGCTCAGAATACAGGGATCAGAGATGCATTGCGCTCAGAATATGGGGATCAGAGATGCATTGTGCTCAGAATACAGATATCAGAGATGTGTTGTGCTCAGAATACAGGGATCAGAGATGTGTTGTGCTCAGAATACAGGGATCAGAGATGCATTGCGCTCAGAATACAGGGATCAGAGATGTGTTGTGCTCAGAATACAGGGATCAGAGATGCATTGCGCTCAGAATACAGGGATCAGAGATGTGTTGTGCTCAGAATACAGGGATCAGAGATGCATTGCGCTCAGAATATGGGGATCAGAGATGCATTGTGCTCAGAATATGGGGATCGGAGATGTGTTGTGCTCAGAATACAGGGATCAGAGATGCATTGCGCTCAGAATATGGGGATCAGAGATGCATTGTGCTCAGAATACGGGGATCAGAGATGCGTTGTGCTCAGAATACGGGGATCAGAGATGCATTGTGCTCAGAATACGGGGATCAGAGATGCATTGTGCTCAGAATACAGGGATCAGAGATGCATTGTGCTCAGAATACAGATATCAGAGATGTGTTGTGCTCAGAATACAGGGATCAGAGATGCATTCTGCTCAGAATACAGGGATCAGAGATGCATTGTTCTCAGAATACAGGGATCAGAGATGCATTGTGCTCAGAATACGGGGATCAGAGATTCATTGTGCTCAGAATATCGGGATCAGAGATGCATTGTGCTCAGAATACGGGGATCAGAGATGCATTGCGCTCAGAATACAGGGATCAGAGATGCATTGTGCTCAGAATACGGGGATCAGAGATGCATTGCGCTCAGAATACAGGGATCAGAGATGCATTGTGCTCAGAATACAGGGATCAGAGATGAATTGTGCTCAGAATACAGGGATCAGAGATGCATTGTGCTCAGAATATCGGGATCAGAGATGCATTGTGCTCAGAATACGGGGATCAGAGATGCATTGCGCTCAGAATACAGGGATCAGAGATGCATTGTGCTCAGAATACAGGGATCAGAGATGCATTGTGCTCAGAATACGGGGATCAGAGATGCATTGTGCTCAGAATATCGGGATCAGAGATGCATTGTGCTCAGAATACGGGGATCAGAGATGCATTGCGCTCAGAATACAGGGATCAGAGATGCATTGTGCTCAGAATACAGGGATCAGAGATGAATTGTGCTCAGAATACAGGGATCAGAGATGCATTGTGCTCAGAATATCGGGATCAGAGATGCATTGTGCTCAGAATATCGGGATCAGAGATGCATTGTGCTCAGAATATCGGGATCAGAGATGCATTGTGCTCAGAATACGGGGATCAGAGATGCATTGCGCTCAGAATACAGGGATCAGAGATGCATTGTGCTCAGAATACAGGGATCAGAGATGCATTGTGCTCAGAATACGGGGATCAGAGATGCATTGTGCTCAGAATATCGGGATCAGAGATGCATTGTGCTCAGAATACGGGGATCAGAGATGCATTGCGCTCAGAATACAGGGATCAGAGATGCATTGTGCTCAGAATACAGGGATCAGAGATGAATTGTGCTCAGAATACGGGGATCAGAGATGCATTGTGCTCAGAATACAGGGATCAGAGATGAATTGTGCTCAGAATACAGGGATCAGAGATGCATTGTGCTCAGAATACGGGGATCAGAGATGCATTGTGCTCAGAATACCAGGTATTGGTGTCCCTGGTCCCCAAAAAGTGTCACTTAGTGTCAGATTAGTCCACCTGATTGCCGGTTTGCCGCCATTGCTAGTAAAAATAAATAAATTAATACAAATTCCATAAAAATATCCCATAGTTTGTAGACGCTATAACTTTTGCGAAAACCAATCAATATTTGCTTATTGGGATTTTTTTTTTTACCAAAAACATGTAGCAGAATACATATTGGCCTAAACTGATGAAGACATTTCATTTTTTTTTTTTTTTTATTGGGTATGTTTTATAGCAGAAAGTGAAAAATATTGTTTTTCTTTTTCAAAATTGTCGGTCATTTTTTTGTTTATAGCGCAAAAAATAAAAACTGCAGAGGTGATCAAATACCACCAAAAGAAAGCTCTATTTGTGGGGAAAAAAGGACATCAATTTTATTTGGGTACATCTTTGCACGGCCACGCAATTGTCAGTTAAAGTAACGGAGTACCATATAGCAAAAAATGGCCTGGTCATGAAGGGGGGATAAATCTTCTGGAGCTGAAGTGGTTAAAGTGGTGGCCATTCCGTGTAGTAAGGTCAAAAAAAAATCTTCAGTATACAGCCCCCATAGCCCCACCTAATACTTACCCAAGCCAGATCCAGTGATGTGCATGAGAGCGGCTGCTGTCCCAGCTCTCTGCCTCCTACTGAGCTCCCGCTGCTGTCAATCACAGCCAGTGAGGAGAGAGCAGGGATGAGGCTGAGCCCTATTCTGTGATTCTTATGGACACACAGAGCAAAGCGAGCACACACAAGTGCCCCCATAGCAACTTGACTATCTTTGGGGGGCACTCAGCAGGGGGAGGAGCCCACAGCGGGGGACCTAAGATGAGGATGATTGGGGTTGCTCTGTGCAAAACAACTGCACAGAGCAGGTAATTATAATTTAGGACTGCGGAAATTAACGATTAATTTATCGATTAATCATTAATTTTTTTGATCGATCAAAATTTTTTTGATCGGTAGGCTGCCTGCCCAGGGGCCGCTTTGGGCCAAGCTGTGGCTGCAGCGCAGCGTTCCGCTCCCTCCTCCTCCTCCACTATATGTCATACACAGTCTGCGGGCATGTCCCGCTGTGTGTCTCCGAGCTGAGTGTGAAAACTTTGGCCGCGCTGTGAGAAAAGTCCCGCCCTCCTCCTAGATCAGCTCGTGTGATAGACGCAGTGTTCTGTCTATAGACGCAGTTCTGTCTATCACATGAGCTGATCTAGGAGGAGGCTGCGGTTATGGGCACGGTGAGACTGCATTATAGGAATGGTGAGGCTGCGATTATGGGCACGGTAAGTCTGAGATTATGGGCACGGTGAGACTGCATTATGGGCACAGTAAGGCTGCGATTATGGGCACGGTAAGGCTGAGATTATGGGCACGGTGAGGCTAGGTTTATGACGTGTGACGTCCTAGCCATGCCCCGCTATGTCCGGCTTCGGCCGTTGCCATAACAATGGTGCTAAATAATGCGCTAAAATTAATTGAAATTAGTCAATTAATTGATTTAAAAAAAATGATTAATCGAACACGAAAATTTTAATCAGTAACAGCCCTATTATAATTATATAATATATGTTTGTTATTTAAAAAACAAATTAAGGCTTTAGTATCACTTTTAGTGTTCTTTAAGGACATATCCTCCTGAGACCCAGGACAGCATGGTAACATACCTTACAACAGAAAAGTCTGCAGCGGTCATGCAAACCTGAGAACTAAAAATCTCACCAAAGTCCTGGAGAGATATAATGAGCCCTTTTGGGATTCCAAGAGCGTGTGTTTTTTTTAGGTTTTGGATGGAGTAGGGAAATGTTAGAACCCCTATCAGATTTTAATTGTTAATATTTCAGTCTGAAATGTAAGTGCCTCACCTAAAGCCGCGTACACACGAGCGGAATGTCCGACAGAAAAAGTCTGACGGAGTCTTTTCATCGTCTATTCCGATCGTGTGTATGCCTCGTCGGACTTTTTTTTTCGAAAATTCTGACGGACCTAGAAATGGAACATGTTCTAAATATTTCCAACGGAACCAATTCCTATCGGGAAAACCGATCATCTGTATGGTGTTCCGACGGACCAAAAACGACGCATGACGTACGTGTTGTACGTCACCGCATTCTGGACGGTCGGACTTTGGTCGGAATTTGGTTTGACCATGTGTAGGCAAGACCGCTTGAATGGAATTCCATCGGAGTTCCGTCGGAGAAACCTTCGGAGTTTATTCCGACGGCAAAACCAGTAGTGTGTACGCGGCATAACATTATTAGAGACCAACACTGGGTACAAAAGTCATTGTCGCCTAAACTAGCTGCTGAACGTGACCAAGTTCTTTTTGACAACTTACCATATTCAGAGTATATGTTACCACCAGAGTCCACACAAGCAGGTCTCACATTTCCACAAGCAAAAAGGAGTGACGGGGGCCCTTGAAACGCATTGACTCTGGCACCCGAT
Organism: Lithobates septentrionalis; assembly: GCA_037952835.1. Lineage (NCBI taxonomy): Eukaryota > Metazoa > Chordata > Amphibia > Anura > Ranidae > Lithobates > Lithobates septentrionalis. The sequence goes on along the minus strand of JBBDGP010000733.1, from coordinate 605,941 downwards.
TCATTTTTGGAATAAAACCTTACTTTGGATTCCAGTATTTCGGTGTGGCATTTGGATCTCAGATTGAAATATTTTCTTTGCTTCACATATTATTGCAGTAATTCCTTGGTGCACGGAGGATGCCATATAATACCATCAAATCACCCCCATCAAATAATTCTCTGCAACTATTACCTTTTGTACCACCACCCCCTCCCTTTAGAATGTAAGCTCTACGAGTAGGGCCCTCCTGTACCTTTTGTATTGTACTGTAATTGTGTTGTCCCCCCTATACATTGTAATGTGCTGCGTAAACTGTTGGCGCTATATAAATCGCGTGTTATAATAATAATAATAATAATAATACCAGATGCCTGTCAGGGACAGCATTGGCACAAAATTGATAAAATAATTTTGAGTCCCAAGTGTCCCTTACCATTATCGTAAAATGGTTTTAAAGGCTCAAGGTTTTTTTACCTTCCTGCATTCTATGCAGGAAGGTAAAAACCTTCTCTGTGCAGCAGTCCCACCAGCCCCCCTAATACTTACCTGAGCCCCATACTCTATCCAGCGATGTGCACAAAAAGCTTCAGCTTTTCAGGGACTCTCCCTCCTCATTGGTTCCTGCTGCTGTCAGTCACAAACAATGAATATATAGAAAGGTGCAGCGCTAAATACAAATGGTGTTAAACATATAGGAAGGACATTCAAAATACATGCAAAATATACTTGAATGTGCATAAACATATATACATATAAAGTGCAAAGTTGCCAACATTGAAAGTCCACACTGAGAAGAGTGGTTAAAAACATTAAAATATAGTCCAAAACAATAAGTGAAAAAAGTTTGTGACAAAAAAATATTGTTGAAGTGTTGATCCCGATGAATAGATACCATCCTCCAGATATAAACATAATGGTGCGTGAAAAATGATAAGGGAAACCACCGCCGATAAAACTGAGGTTTGCCGGAACATATGGACTCCATAAGGCATATGCCAAATGAGTCATCAGAGACAATGCACCAATGATTGGAAACGTCAGCGTTTGAAGATGTTTAGACACCGGAAGTTAGTAATCCCACTTTCCTCCACGGGGATACAGATCTCAAGAGCAGAGCTTCAGAAATAGAGTCCATAGCGTGGGTTCACAGATGTATGGCTATAAATGAAATAAAAATCCCACATAGTGTGAATCCGCTCTACTATTCAAATAGTAAACAGAAACACTCACATTTGAGTAGAACAACAAGCGTTTGTATAACTGGACTGGTAACACAATGGAAACAGTAGGCTCGACCCGACGCGTTTCATCTAAGAAATCATCTTTAGTCACAATGAGCCAATAAGGAGAGAAGGAAGGCAAGGCTGAGCCACGGATCTGTTGTCTTAATGGACACGCAGTGCCGCGGCTTGGGAATCAGCCTGCTTGGGTGCCACCATTTCAAGGCTGCTTGCTCTGGGGGCACTCAGCATGAGTTGAGAGACAAGGGTAGATATGTCACTGCATGGAACAGAGTACAATTAAAGACCATAAAAAGGAAAATACAACAAAAAATGTATACAAAAAATGTTAGTGATAATCGCAAGAGAATCTGACAGGTTGGGTGTACCCACGTTGATTGATTGACCAACTTGGTACATTCAGCCTGCCCACCTGCTGAACCGGCCATGCTTCGAACCATGCCAGCTTTAATTGGCAGGCCTACCAAAATCTGAAATACTGGTTTAGAGTGATCTTTTAATATTGGTTGGCCTTTTTCATATTGTCCATGCTACTATCCCTTCCAAAAACAGTACACGTGGTATATTATTAGATCTCTTTTCTACCTAGAATAAAGTTTTCCAATAGTTTGTTTCCAAAGCAGTATTTTTTGTTTTATGAAGGACAGTAAAGGCCTTAATATTTTTTTTTCCCCATAAGTCCTTAAATACAGATTTAAACCAAAGAACTTCATGTACATTTTTTGGAACCTTTTCAGCATTACATAACTATTCCCCATTTACTCTTTTTACATGTTCATGACCATGTTTGAACTATGAGAAGTTATTATGCCGATTCGTTTTCCAGGTGAACTCCCAGGCAGCGCTGTTGCTATGTTTCGGTAACCCCCCCCCCCCCCCACCGACAACCAGCAAACCTCCTCTCATTGTTAGCTGCCAAGGTTGGTGAAGCATGGCAAGCGAACCACAGGGACATAGCAGGTGCAGGAATCTATAGTAAACACTTGTCATAGGTGAAAAAGTAGAACAAGGAAAAAAAGTGAACTGATTAAACAATGAAAACCTTTCAAGCGTTGGAGATATCCTGAAAATGTTTCGATTGGTGATGTTGAGTTTTTGTTGGGGTTTTTTTCGCTTAGAAGTCTGAAAAACGCAAAAATATATCAGTAAAGAAGAAAAAAAAGTAATCGAAATGAGATTTCGGAACATGGATTGCCTGTCCAGCGTGTATTGTGCTAACAATGTACAGGACATAATTTGACCTAATCTAAACTATGCATTAGAAGAGGTCACCTTCAGTAAAACCACATGTCAAAATGAATACTAGATAGGCAGATGAAGTTATATGTTAATCGCAATCTTGTGCTCCTCTGTTTGTCTTCTCAGCCTCTTTGTTAGTTAATGAGACTGCCTATTACTTTAAATAAATAATAGAGGCCCTTGGGGGTGGGCACAAGTTGCACTTTACTGGAAAATCTGAGAGTAGGAGGTCTCTCAAGACCTCCTACTCTCAAGCTCTCTTGTCTCCTCCTCCCATGCTCGTCTCCAGGATTTCTCCAGAGCCTCTCCCATCCTCTGGAACTCGCTACCTCCACCTATCCCCTACTCTTGCTACCTTCAGGTGATCCCTGAAAACTCATCTCTTCAGGAAAGCCTATCACGTCTCCAACTAATCTTTTACCACTTCCATCTGCTCATTCCCCACAATTACAACCTTTTGTACCACCTGCCCCACGCTATTAGATTGTAAGCTCTTCTGAGCAGGGCCCTCTTAATCCTCTTGTATTTTATTGTATTATAACTGTATTGTCTCCCTTTTATATTGTAAGGCACTGCGTAAACTGTTGGCGCTATATAAATCCTGTATATTAATAATAATTTGTATCCATTTTGGGGCAGATTTTCTGCAAGGGATAACTGTAATTAAATAGATGATTGCAGCAGGTCATGGCCATAGGATTCCAGTAAGTTTGCATCATGGGTGGGGGAGGGTTACTTTTTGGGTTTTGGTACCATTATCCGTTAAACGGAATCTTCAGGTAACTATAGAAGGTTCCGTTTCTTTGTTTTTTGTTTTTTTTTGTTCAGCCAACAGATTCCTCCATCTACAAACAAGGTGGATGGAGGAATTCCTTCCTCCGGGGCATTGTATTCTAATGGGGCGTACACACGGTCGGACTTTTCGTCTACAAAAGTCCGACAGCCTGTCCGACAGCCTGTCCGACAGACTTCCGGCGGACTTTCGGCGGACTTGCGGCGGACTTGCGGCAGACTGTCTAACGAACGGACTTGCCTACACACGACCACACAAAAGTCCGACGGATTCGTACGTGATGACGTACACCGGACTAAAATAAGGAAGTTCATAGCCAGTAGCCAATAGCTGCCCTAGCGTGGGTTTTTGTCCGTCGGACTAGCACACAGACGAGCGGATTTCGGGGTCCGTCGTAGTTACGACGTAAAGATTTGAAGCATGTTTCAAATCTAAAGTCCGTCGGATTTGAAGCTGAAAAAGTCCGCTGAAAGTCCGGAGAAGCCCACACACGATCGGATTACCAGCCAGCTTTAGTCCGTCGGCGTCCGTTGGACTTTTGTAGACGAAAAGTCCGACCGTGTGTACACCCCATAAGAGCTGGACCCAAGCCTGTCGGAATACATCAATCAGCAGCTGCAGCCACTGAGCAACAAAAGTTTTCCAACTTGTGTGTTTGACAGAAATCAATCTAATGCCGCGTACACACGTTTGGATTTTCCGAAAACAAATGTTGGATGTGAGCTTGTTGGCGGAAAGTCCGACCGTGTGTATGCTCCATTGAACATTTGTTGTCGGACTTTCCACCAACAAATGTTGGCTAGCAGGTTCTCAAACTTTCTTCCAACAAATTTTTGTTGTCGGACTTTCTGATCGTGTGTACACAAGTCCGTTGCACAAAAGTCCACGCATGCTCGGAATCAATGCTCACCAAACACAACATTAGCAGAAGGAGCCCAAAGGGTGGCGCATGGCTATTGAACTTCCTTTTTATCGGCTCGCCGTACGTCTTGTAGCAGGTTCTCAAATTTTCCGCCAACAAAACTTTGTTGTCAGAATTTCCGATCGTGTGTACACAAGTCCGTCGCACAAAAGTTCACGCATGCTCGGAATCAAGTACGAGCTGGAAGCGCTCAGTCTTGTAAAACTAGCATTCGTAATGGAGATATCACATGACTATTGAACTTCCTTTTTATCGGCTCGTCGTACGTCTTGTACGTCACCACGTTCCCACGTTCGTAATTGTTGGCCAATATTTGTGCGACCGCGTGTATGCAAGACAGGTTGGAGCCAACAACCTTAGAACAAAAATCCACAGTTTTGTTGTCGGAAAGTCCGATCGTGTGTATGCGGCATTAGGCTTCTGTTTGTGCCACATTCAATGTGGAAAGAGCCTTTCTTGTGTATGTAAGTGGTCCTCTTTGTTTGTGCCACATGCAGTATGGAAAGAGCCTTCATTGTGTATGTAAGTGGTCCTCTCTGCTTGTGCCACATTCAATGTGGAAAGAGCCTTCGTTGTGTATGTAAGTGGTCCTCTTTGTTTGTGCCACATGCAGTATGGAAAGAACCTTCGTTGTGTATGTAAGTGGTCCTCTCTGTTTGTGCCACATTCAATGTGGAAAGAACCTTTGTTGTGTATGTAAGTGGTCCTCTCTGTGCCACATTCAATGTGAAAAGAGCTTTCCTCGTGTATGTAAGTGGTCCTTCGCTGTTTTTTTTTTTTTTTTAGTGAGTAACCTAAGAGCAGGCATAAGGCAAGGGATATCATACAATGTTCTGAAAGGAGCAGGGTCAGACCCATGCCTCCATGGGGTGGTGCAGGTCCTATGTTCTAGGGAGAGAGAAAAAAAGAGGGGGGGGGGGGGTTGTGTAGGAAAAGAAGGGAGTCAAGAAACTATAAGTGGTGGGTGGGTGGGTATGGTAGGTCAAGGTACCTGGTGTGGTGGCCTGCTGGGCGGATCTCCAGCTCCTTGGTTAATCAGAAAGCGTGAATTTGCAGTCGATCTTCAGGTCCACAGGGCCAAAGGACCCTTATGTCTGAAAGGAGGGGGAGGAGCTGTCAATGAGCTAAATCAGTAGGGAATTTTGCAGAGAAGGTATAATCAAACCAATAGAACCAAGTTATACAGAATTGTTCTTCGTTGTGATTAGAAGAGGCCATAATGTATTCTAGTGTTCAGATCTCCTGAAATGTTTGTAGCCAAACCCCCATAGGGTGTGGTAGGTCCTCAGTTTTTATTCAAAGTCTTCTGTCTGTTATTCATGTAGATTCATCCCATCCAGAGATACAATCCCTCCAGGGTGTTCTGGGTCTGATTTTAATTCTACTCCTAGTATGACATGCTGGGAAAAGCTCCAGAAGAAGCATCCCAAGGATCTCCTGTGAAGTGTCTCCTCATCATCTCACCTGGGTTCTTTTTATTCTCAGGAACAAAAGCTGCTTCCCGATCACCAAATACCTCCCTCTGTCACCGAGAGTAAACTCAGTAATGCAGCAGTAATACCTTATCTCCTTATTATTTCATCTTGCCTTTTCTGTATTCTATGACTCTTAGCTGGTTAAATACAAATCATAATTCCTGCTATAAATGACAAATCTACATCCACTGACCCAGACCATTGATAACATCCACACTTCCCTTTCATTTGTAGATATGAGCCTTCCATAAAAGGAATGAATATAAGTCAGTATTCCCCTTTACTTATAATTATGTATATGGTATTGGACACACATTTCTGTGTCGGGGGAACTGCTTAGCAGACATGGCCTTTGTGAAATTTGTAGACAATCACAAGGATTTTCCATTGAGGTGCGGCTTTTAGCCAGCTCGCATTTCCTCTGTGAACGTGATGCATCACTTCAATAGGAAATATTTATGTATAAATGCAGCATATTAAAATGCTGGGGACGCCATGTACTTCACAGCTCTAATTACTGGCTCTCTCCAGCTCTAATTAGACTCACCTGTTCTCTTATTTTGTGCTTTCTTGAGGCTGCGCTCAGTTCATCATGAGAGGTAACTAGCTGCAGCTTATTCTGCAGACATACAAATTTCGGATGTGCGCCAAACTTGTCCTCGTCTAACCTTGCCATTGTAGAAGCGGAATCTGGTGCTTGTCAACGAGGGTGAAAGGTTAACTGCAGGAAAGGCACATTAAAAAGGGCTTTGTGTATGAAAGCCTTCCAATCTGGGCTTTCGCTCCATCCAGCTCCTACAGAGACAGGCACTTGATTGAAGTGTCATATGACATGTCGTATTTGCCAGCGCCATGGGCTGCCATAGTGTAGCTAGACTGCTGAGCACAAAACCAAATGTTAGGAGATGTTTTATAAAAGTAAATGTGGGGCTTCTGTTGCTTCTTATGAAAATGCTAGTTCCCTGACTAGTATACCAATCCTTTGACTTCAATAATCTGGATCAAGTATGAAACTCAAGAAAGTCGGAAAAAAAATCAGAAGTATACTTTCTTCAGGTCACCAACTCAAAAGACATCTAGGAAACTAGAAGCTTGAATAGTAAATAGTAAGTCAATGCCATTCTTTTTTATAATAGGCTAGAATTTTGCTGGTACAAAGCACCACCCTTCCCAATAAACCTGATGTACCTAATTCTACTGTGTTGCAGCTGATGCAAAAAGCATTGATACTACATGACTAGGGTAGATCAGAGGTAGCCATACTACTACTACTAATAGCCCCTATACCCAACGCTGTATCCTGGCCTAGGCCAACAAGGCCCAGGCCTAGGGCAGCACTTTGCAGGGGGGCAGCACGGAAAGAGTCCCCGCTGGCTTGCGCTACACTGTTAGTGCACCACCAGTCTTATGGGGTGGACTGGGCTGAGAGGCAAATTAGTCTAGCGCCCCCCATAAAGCGGCCTCACTGCTTCCGCTATGGGGGGGGGGGGCGCCGCTTCTAATTTTGACTGTCCTATCATCCTGGACCACAAACCTCCCTCACTGTGCTATGTTTTCTGCTGCACCATTGGCATGGTTACATCTTCTTAGTACTCTCCATAAAATTATCAGAAATTTGTGCTTAAAGTAGAACTATGTGCAATACTTTTTTTTTCAATTTGAATAGAGTAAGGGAGGGTTATAGCCCCTGTCAGTTTATTTTTTACCATCCCTGTCCTATTGCAGAGATTCCCCTTCACTTCCTGCCCCATAGCCAAACAGGAAGTGAGAATCTATGCAAATTAAGGGAATCCATTCCCCCCCCCCCCCCTAGGCCCTCAGAACTCGTGTCCCCACTCAAAAATTTCAGGGCAGGTCTTAAACAGCAAGAGGTGTGGCCTTGACAGGAAGGGGCGGGTCATATTTAAATTAGGGGGTACACGAGTTTAGTCAGGCCTAGGGCAGCACAAAACCTAAATACACTACTGCCTATACCTCCAACCCCCTTTTTCCCATTAAAACACACAACACCAGTTGGAGTTAAATGGTCGTCCAATTTAACAAATAAATCAAAGCTAGATGTCCCCAGCCGCAAGAACACCGACTCGGGGACATTAACACTTGCCCCACAGACCCTACAGGTCTACCACTACCTGGTCCCTCTTAGTGGACCACACCCAACCAGAGGACACCATACCAACGATGGTTCCCCACTTATATCCCACCAAGAGAGTATTCAAAACCATCCAAGGGGTCCCAACAGCCATCTCTAAATCTATCCTTTAAACCGACTTACCCCATCACAGGGTGGGAGGGCAGGACGTTCCTCTGATGTCTTCCCACGCCTACTGTTATGATACCACTCCTTCCTCAATTATTTGCTCCTCCCCATCACCCCGTCTACTCCACCAATCACATAAGTATGAAACTCCAACCTAATCTCTTTGGCACATTAACTCCAATCTGTCTGGTTCCCCTTCCACCCTGTCATGCCGGCCCTATGCTTTATTCGTTCCTCCTAGCTTCCTTTTATGCAGAAAGTGTATATGCTCTAGTTTCTACCTACAGGAAGATAGGAATGAATGCTGCATACATGGGCCAGTAAGTGAACTCATTGGAGGAGATTTACTAAAACTGGTGCACACAGAAACTGATGCAGCTATGCTTAGTAACAAGCCAGCTTCTAATTTCAGCTTGTTCAAGCTTTGCCAATTACACCCCATTCACACTTATGCGACTTGTCATGCAACTTTGGACATCAAAGCCGCATGACAAGTCGCACCCCTTGTTTTCCGATAACCATTCATATATGTGCGACTTAAAGCTGCAGCGACTTCAAATTAGTTCATGCACTACTTTGGTCCAACTTTCATGCAACTTGAGGGCCATAGACGTCAATGTTAACCCTCAGAAGTTGCATGAAAGTCATACCCGAATGTTTTACATGCAAGTGCATCAGTGGGTCAGGTTTTGCAGAGGGGAAAAAAAGTTGCACCAAACTTGCACTGTGTGCACAAGTGTGAATGGATTTTAAAACGTGAAAGTTGATTTATTACTATTCGCAGCTGCACCAGATTTAGTAAATCTCTCTACTAATGTCCTCCAAAAAATGTTTACCGCTATGATAAAGTCAGAAAGATCATATAGTTGACCAGTCAGCTCTGTTTTGTATTATTTCCCACGATCACTTGCATCAAGATTTATCCAGGTTTTCACAATGCACCTGAATTATAGGGGTTGATTTACTAAAGGCAAAAAGATTGTGCACTTTGGAAAGTGCAGTTGCACATGGCAAGAGCAGTTGCTCCAGAGTTTAGTAAATGAGCAAAAGCTCTGCTGACTTTCATCAACCAATCATGTGCAAGCAAAAATGCTGTATTTTCCTTGCATGTGATTGGGTATTCTTTGCAAAGTGAAGCTTTACCTCATTTACTAAGCTCTGGAGCAACTGCACTTGCAGAGTACAATTGCACTTTCCAAGGTGCACAGTCTATTGGCCTTTAGTAAATCAACCCCATAGTCTCTTATCTGTCATTCTGCACTTTTGCAACCTTATAGCATTCAGAAAAATCCAGCAGTGGCTGGTTAAGGATAATATTTTTTATGAGGAATATGAGGTATGTGCTTATAACCATAGGGTTGCTGTTTTATTGCAATCGATATTGGGAGGGGGGTTGCAGTATTTGTTAATTATGGTTAGAGCTACCCCTGGACTAGATTGTTTTCCCCTTACAATGCTTCCCATTATGGCTACTTATTTTGTATGCTTATGTGTTTCTATGCCACCTCATTTACACTCCCTTTACTTGCTGCTCCAATTGATGGGCAGGAAACAGATAATGTAGGGCAGCATCAGCACCTAGAGGTCTTCTGATTATCCTTGTAGCACTTCAGTGCAGAAAAGAAGAGTACTCCAGTATGGGCTCCAGCAGCCATTTTTGGAAAGCCTGTGTTTCCCTGACATACAGACGTCCCCGATTTAAAGGCAGGGAATCTGGCAGGTGGGCATGATGCCAGTACCAGAACATAACATAGGGCATTGCATCTGATACAGCAAAGTTTTATTCAAGAGATGTATATAACCAAAAACGGTCACAAAGCATCAACAATGTAGTGAATATTCCCAATATGAATTAAAAACAATTAAAACTAAACATCTATGTCTTATTGGTTTTGAAATTTTAGTTGTCTTTATTTTCTGTCTCAAAGTTGTTTTCCATATTTCACCTGCTTTTGCATTTCTCCGTGTCTTTTCAGCCCTAAGCAAAGCCTCACCTAATGGGAAATGCAGCCATGTGTGGTCCCTCCAGCCTTGGGCCCAGTAGTGGTTGCTAGCCATGCTACCTCTGTTGCTAAGCCTGTGCTGTTTAATAATGCTCAAAAAGCAAATGACAGAAGGGCTATGAATGTAAAAGAAATTCCGCTTTATTTTGTACAGAATGGGATGAAGGACAGCTGATTAATAAAGGGTAGTTGTAGCTTCAAACCCCTCGACAAATGGCACAGAGACTATACTCCCTTTGAAGCGCTATGTACCAGCACTGAACCTCAAAGACACCTGATCTCAGCCATATATTCGCTCCTATTCTCAGGCTACAATCCCAAGGCAAACCCAATTAGCCAACAGTGGGAAAGAAATCATACGCTAGACCTACCTAAGGAAGAGTGGGCAGGGAATATATGATCATATCCATATGGAATCCGTCAACATAACCGCGCAAGAAAATGGCTACAAGATCTATTCTAATTGGTACAGGACCCCCGATAAGATACACAATTACCACTCCAGTGTATCCCCGTTTTGCTGGAGATGTGAGCTTGCCCCAGGCACCTTGATCTTCATGGAGAGAGAAGGAAGAGAGGGGTGCACCAGCCATGTGCATTATCTTTTTGTAAAAAATATAATTAATGAATAAAATAATGAAAGGTAATTACTCACAAGCGGTTGTAGAAAAAGGCACAATGTAAAAATACACTGACTAGCAGCATTCAGTCTAGGATGAGCGAAACCTTCCAAAGGTCGTGGAGGAACGCACAAGCATCACTACCAGCTGACGAGTTTTGAAGGGAACGTCCCTTCTTCATCAGAGCTAAGCAGTGAACACTCCTTCAGCAGTCCCTGGTTTTGAGTCGTGGCATGATGCGCATGAAAGGTTTTGCTCATCCTAGACTGTATGCTGCTAGTCTGTGTATTTTTACATTGTGCCTTTTTCTACAACCGCTTGTGAACCACAGGTGAATCTGTACATTGCCCATGCTAGGAAACAGTGGCATACTGCACTACAGACATCATACATTGCCTGCTCTTGCTTAATGTGTTTCTGAAGTTTCAAGGAAAATTGTATAAGAAAATTGGATAATGTATGGCCAAGCTAAGTATGTAATTCCAGCTCACACAGTGCTAATGTATGTTGATTGGCTGCTATGGCAGAATTGTGGGAGTGACCAAGTGTGCCTCCTCCCTGTAAGTAGTGGTGGTTATTTTTGAAAGCTTTAAACGCCCTCGTGTTACGATGCAAGCTTTGAATGCCCCATGTTACGATGCAAGCTTTGAATGCCCCACGTTACGATGCAAGCTTTGAATGCCCCACGTTACGATGCAAGCTTTGAATGTCAGATGTTACGTTGAAAGTTTTCAATGCCCCATGTTAGGTTGTAAGCTTTGAATGTCCCATGTTACGATGCCAGCTTTGAAGGTCCCATTTTATGATGCAAGCTTTGAATGCACCATGTTACGATGCAAGCTTTGAATGCCCCATGTTACGATGCAAGCTTTGAACATCACATGTTATGATGCAAGCTTTGAATGCGCCATGTTACGATGCAAGCTTTGAATTCCCCATGTTACGATGCAAGCTTTGAACGTCACATGTTACATCAAAAGCTTTGAATGCCCCATGTTAGGTTGCAAGCTTTGAATTCCCCATGTTACGATGCAAGCTTTGAACGTCACATGTTACATCAAAAGCTTTGAATGCCCCATGTTAGGTTGCAAGCTTTGAATTCCCCATGTTACAAAGCAAGCTTTGAATTCCCCATGTTACGATGCAAGCTTTGAACATCACATGTTACGTGTCAAAAGCTTTGAATGCACCATGTTAGGTTGCAAGCTTTGAATGCCTCATGTTACCATGCAAGCTTTGAATGCCCCATGTTACAATGGAAGCTTTGAAGGTCCCATTTTATGATGCAAGCTTTGAATGCCCGATGTTACGATGCAACTTTGAATGTCCCATGTTACGATGCAAGCTTTGAATGTCACATGTTACGATGCAAGCTTTGAATGTCAGATGTTACGTTGAAAGTTTTCAATGCCCCATGTTAGGTTGTAAGCTTTGAATGTCCCATGTTACGATGCAAGCTTTGAATGCCCCATGTTACGATGCAAGCTTTGAATGCCCCACATTACAATGGAAGCTTTGAAGGTCCCATTTTATGATGCAAGCTTTGAATGCGCCATGTTAGGATGCAAGCTTTGAAAGCCCCACATTACGATGCAAGCTTTGAACATCACATGTTATGATGCAAGCTTTGAATGCGCCATGTTACGATGCAAGCTTTGAATTCCCCATGTTACGATGCAAGCTTTGAATTCCCCATGTTACGATGCAAGCTTTGAATTCCCCATGTTACGATGCAAGCTTTGAACGTCACATGTTATATCAAAAGCTTTGAATGCCCCATGTTAGGTTGCAAGCTTTGAATGTCCCATGTTACGATGCAAGCTTTGAACGTCACATGTTACGTCAAAAGCTTTGAATGCCCCATGCTACGATGCAAGCTTTGAATGCCCCATGTTACGATGCAAGCTTTGAACGTCACATGTTACGTGTCAAAAGCTTTGAATGCCCCATGTTAGGTTGCAAGCTTTGAATGTCCCATGTTACAATGCAAGCTTTGAATGCCCCACGTTACAATGGAAGCTTTGAAGGTCCCATTTTATGATGCAAGCTTTGAATGCGCCATGTTACGATGCAAGCTTTGAATTCCCCATGTTACGATGCAAGCTTTGAATTCCCCATGTTACGATGCAAGCTTTGAATTCCCCATGTTACGATGCAAGCTTTGAACGTCACATGTTACATCAAAAGCTTTGAATGCCCCATGTTAGGTTGCAAGCTTTGAATGTCCCATGTTACGTCAAAAGCTTTGAATGCCCCATGCTACGATGCAAGCTTTGAATGCCCCATGCTACGATGCAAGCTTTGAATGCCCCATGTTACGATGCAAGCTTTGAACGTCACATGTTACGTGTCAAAAGCTTTGAATACCCCATCTTACGATGCAAGCTTTGAATGCCCCATGTTACGATGCAAGCTTTGAATACCCCATCTTACGATGCAAGCTTTGAATGCCCCATGTTGCGATGCAAGCTTTGAATGCCCCATGTTGCGATGCAAGCTTTGAATGCCCCATGTTACGATGCAAGCTTTGAATACCCCATCTTACGATGCAAGCTTTGAATGCCCCATGTTGCGATGCAAGCTTTGAATGCCCCATGTTGCGATGCAAGCTTTGAATGCTCCATGTTGCGATGCAAGCTTTGAATACCCCATCTTACGATGCAAGCTTTGAATGCCCCATGTTGCGATGCAAGCTTTGAATACCCCATCTTACGATGCAAGCTTTGAATGCCCCATGTTGCGATGCAAGCTTTGAATGCTCCATGTTGCGATGCAAGCTTTGAATGCCCTATGTTACAATGCAAGCTTTGAGTACCCCATGTTACGATGCAAACTTTGAATGCCCCATGTTACGATGCAAGCTTTGAAGGCGCCATGTTACGATGCCAGAGTCTACTGATAGATTTTCAGAACTAGGGCCATGTTCTCCTCTTGCAGGAAGTGTAATAGGGGGTGCTTTGGGCGGCTCCGGGGGTATGAATGTTGCATATGTGCTGACAGCTCATATGCTGTCATTTTTCGAGTCTTGCTTTTAGTTTGGTATGTTTTTCTCCCATAGCTCTTTGCTTTACAGGAAGAAAGAAATATGGATCTTGCTACAAGTAATTAGATAAACCATCAATCCATTTATTCACCGATAAATTGCATCTATATAGGGATAATTGGCCTATTTTTAACGCCGAGATTTACTCCAAAATAGCACACCTTTGGATCCATGTGTCATCCTTTATATTATATATCATTTCTCTGCTGATAACCTTTAGTAACATCCTTTTCTTGCTTCTATGACATATATGCACACACAGCAAATTACTACATGTGTTTAAATAAATGTCAAGAGCGGGTTGCTGCAGGAATTCAATATATTCTTAATTCATCACCATCATTGTCATCTCAAGCCTAGAAGATCACCTTTATCCCTAATAAGTACATGAGTGGGCGAGGGATGTATACACTGCAGCCTGTTATTTTGTCTCTTAAATCAAAATACTTTAGCTGCTATCAAAATGTGCGGTATGTCAGCGTTAGACTAAAAGCATGAAAGGTACACACCGATAACAATGAAACGCTTTGCATTTAAACTGAGAGGGAGCAGTAGGCTTGCTAAAGGCCTTTCAATATGGCATCTACACTCACCGGTCAGGGATGGACATGGTCAGCAACTATACTCAGGTAGGCCGTGGCGTTTAAATGATGCTATATTGATACTAAGGGGCCCAAGAAAATATCCCCCCCACCATTAGACCACAACCACCAGCCTGAACTGTTGTTACAAGGCAGGATGGATCCATGCTTTCATGTTGTTTACACCAAATTCTGACCCTACCATCTGAATGTCGCAGCTGAAATTGAGACTCATCAAACCAGGCAACATTTTTCCAATCTTCTATTGTTCAATTTTGGTGAGCCTGTGCGGATTGAAGCCTCAGTTTCCTGTTCTTAGCTGACAGGAGCGGCACCCGGTGTGGTCTTCTGCTACTGTAGCCCATCTGCTTCAAGGTTCAATGTGTTGGGCATTCAGAGATGGTATTCTGCATACCTTGATTGTAACAAGTGGTTATTTGAGTTACTGTTGTCTTTCTGTCATCTCAAACCAGTCTGCCCATTCTCCTCTGACCTCTGACACCAATAAGCCAGTTTCATCCACACAACTGCCGCTCACTGGATATTTTCTCTTTTTTGGACCATTCTCTGTAAACCCGAGAGATGGTTGTGCCTGAAAATCCCAGTAGATCAGCAGTTTTTGAAATACTCAGACCAGCCCATCTGGCACCAACAAGCATGCCATGTTCAAAGTCACCTAAATCCCCTTTCTTCCCCATTCTGATGCTCGGTTTGAACTTCCGCAAGTTGTCTTCACCATGTCTAGATACCTAAATGCATTGAGTTGCTGCTGCCATGGCTCATTAGCAATTTGTGTTACCAAGCAATTGAACAGATATACCTAATAAAGTGGCCCAGTGAGTGTATATTGCACTACTGGACCAGTAGCAGATCCCTGTTGGGGTCATTTGGCCAGCCGCCCTAAGCCAGAGGCTTGTAGTTAGGCCAATGTCTGCATGTTCCACTTTATATCCTGGCCAATGTCTGCATATTCCACTGTTGTTAGACCTTAGGATTACCTTTTATATCCTGGTCTTCCTTACTCACTAAAGCCACACTGCCAGGCAAAATTCCCACAACCTGCTGTCACTTTGACAGCCGGGTCTTGCTCTGAATTGAATGCACCATTTACTAAAACACAATGGCTAACGTTATGGTCATCTTTGAAATGGCCCTAAAACTGGGTCTGGAAAAAAAAAACATAGACCATTGTCTTCCTTAGTTTCAGCATCCAGCTCTCTTGGAACCCACTGCAGCCTCACATAGAAGCTTGACAGGAAAGTTGAACACGTAACAAGAAGCACTATGAAAAGCCTGCTGAGTATGTCTGTGGGATGTTATATAAAACTCACATTAAATGGGTTACGTTTTTAGCACAGTCATGGTGCTTCCTGAATACGATTGCTAATTTTACTGGCTGATTATGCTTGTTGCCTGGATGGATTTCATATTTCATGGCTCACAGCCCATTATCCGCTTTCTTCTTTCTAAGGCTGCTGTAGAGTTGAGTAGCCATACAAAAGTTTTTCAATAGCGTCTTTTTCTAATGCTATCCATTTTAATGCCCCATCTGTGTGCAAAAGCTGCCATATAAGGGTTATTTTGGACAAAGGACAGTGCCCAGAAAGCACTCTGCCAGTTGGGAATGGCAAAGTTCTTGATGGGAGCATCTGTCACGCTCTCTCCGTCCCGTTTTTCAGGAGTTGGCGGTCCTTGGCAGCCGCAGACTGGCAGGAGGACAGCAAACCGTGGCAGCAGCTGGCCCCGCGTATCGCTTGCCTGGTGATTATCTCTGAACAGCTGGGAGTTCCATTGGCATGGGTGGGCGGCCAGTTCATTCTTTACTCATGAAAATCGCATTTAGTAATCTGGACAAGATGTTATGTTGTGAAACAATAAATGAGCGAGTCCGTTTCAATGTTTTGTGCGTTGGCATAGGAGCAGCAAATCGGAGGCTGTGAATTGTAACAAGTTGGCCTCTGTAAGTTTAATTGGTTTGGGTTGTGATTGGAGGAGAGGCAAGAGATGATGGAATGGCGGTCAGTGACCCCTTTATTTTAATTATTCTCTCTTGTAGAGCAAAGTCTCGAGAAGAGAGCAGACCTTCACTCACTGGTTGGAACGTCAAGATATTTGGGAGATGAGGGCTTTTTTTACTTTGATAGATTTTTTGTTTACATCTGTGTTGTGTTCATCCAGCCAAAATGCAAAGGACCACCGGCAAAATCTGGTGTGGAGCTACCTCAAAGACGTGATACGCCATTTCTAGAAAGTATTGAGGAAAAAGCCTCCTATTCTAAAGGCAATATTTTTTTTCCTTCTTCCCTTATATCACTGTTTGAGAATAAACAGCGGAATGGACTCTAACCACTTGCCAACTGCTGAATGCCGATACCCGTCCTCAATTTGAGGACGGATATCGTTGTAATGGCAGCAGCTAGCTGCCATAACCCCGGTATCCCCGTGTTCGGCCGGCGGTTGGCTACAAGATAAAAGTGGTCTCTGTGATGGATTCACCAAGAGATCACTTTTATCGGCGGCGGGAGAGGACCTCCCCTCCCCCCCACGCGCTCCGGTGCCCTCCGCCGCTTACCGGAGCCGTCGGTAGCGGCAGAGGCGATCCGGTTTTCTCACAAATGAGGGGAAAATGGCCTCCCACCCATCTCCATGACACTGCAGGGCGGAAGCGACTTCAAAAACGTCACTTCCGCCCATAGCTCTTAAAGGGCCATTTTTTAAAAATAATTTTTTGAAATTACATTTTTTTTTATTGCATTTTAGTGTAAATATGAGATCTGAAGTCTTTTTGACCCCAGATCTCATATTCCGGCCGAAATTATACTTTTTAAATAAAAATACCCCTATAATACACAAGCTTAATGTATTCTAGTAAAGTTAAACATAAAGACAAAAATGTGTCTGCGCTAGATGATAAATGATAATACTAAAAACTAATAATATCGAAAAATATATATAAACATACAATAGTAAGTGCTAAGTGCAAAAGTGAACATACATATACATCTATGTGCTGCAATAAACTACTGATAGATCAGAAATAACTGATAGTGCATATATCCACAGTGCAAAGTGCTATATTAAACACACAAAATGAGTGCCCAATCAGAAGAAAAACAATGACATTCCTCATATAAGTGTTTGAGGTTCAACCAGTGTAAATCCAAAATTGCATAAAGTGCTCAAAATAGTGTCCATAATCAGTGAAGCTCATCCATCATGTTCTTCAAAAGTGCAGCACCATAAAACATGCCTTAGTGCCCTCCAATGATCCCCATAAGCATATGCGCTCACCTTCCAGCGTGTGACACAGTGTTTAAACTATGTCAAAAAGCGCTTTGGAGCCACTCCTGTGCTCAAATGGAATCAGCTGTGTGGACCTCCAATGCTCCCAATTATGATTTTATGCAAGAAAAAAGAAACTCCATAGCGCAATACAGTTTAACAATAAAGAATATTTATTAAAATATATGGAACTCACCCCTTGCAGGGGTACTCACATGCTACAGGTGCGTCAGTGCACCCTTCTATATAAGCATAGATCAGCCGATCGTAACGGTATGGCGTGCGGTGCGGTGTGTGCCTCCAAATCTCCTGCTCTCTCTCTCTGCTCTAAAGTTAGTCTGTAAACTAAGTTGTGTTTTGTTAGTTTATAGCAGTAGTTTGTTATTTTATAAACTTACAGCAGGCCGTGGCCATCTTAAGTGTGGGCATCTGAAGCCAGACTGTATTTCTTCCTGGATCTCATCCTTGCAGATCTCGCACATGCTCGGTGCAGCACAAGCAGTGTAATAGGTTTCAGGTCAGGTTTCCATAGCAACGGCAGTTTCAGAGGAAGTTGCCGCCCCTTCCCAGAAAGCATTGCAAACAGGAAATGATGCGATGGGCCGCGGCCAGGGAGGAGGAAGTGAAAAATGAATACAGCAGATATACAGTAGGTGCTGAGAAAAAAAATAAAAAAATATCCAATTTGTTTACAGTGCACAGTTTAGTGAGGGATGCTAAAGAGTTGTAAAAGTGGGTGGAACTCCACTTTAAGAGGTCCTGTCATGCTTTTTTTCTATTACAAGGGATGTTTACATTCCTTGTAATAGGAATTAAAGTGATACTTTTTTTTTTAAACAGTGTAAAAATAAAAGGTAAAATAAGTAAGAAAAAAACATTTTTTAAACGCACCCCGTCCCGCCGAGCTCGCGTGCAGAAGCGAACACATACGCGAGCAGCGCCCGTATATGAAAATGGTGTTCAAACCACACATGTGAGGTATCGTCGCGATCGGTAGCACGAGAGCAATAATTCTAGCCCTAGACCTCCTCTGTAGCTCAAAACATGTAACTTGTAGAATTTTTTAAACGTCGCCTGTGGAGATTTTTAAGCGTAAAAGTTTGTCGCCATTCCACGAGCGGGCGGAATTTTGAAGCGTGACATGTTGGGTATCAATTTACTCGGCGTAACATTATTTTTCACAATATATAAAAAATTGGGCTAACTTTACTGCTGTCTTATTTTTTAATTAAAAAAAGTGTATTATTTCCAAAAAAAGTGCGCTTGTAAGACCTCTGCACAAATTCGGTGTGACAGAAAGTATTGCAACGACCGCCATTTTATTCTCTAGGGTGTTAGGGAAAAAAAATGT
Source organism: Lithobates septentrionalis (assembly GCA_037952835.1). Lineage (NCBI taxonomy): Eukaryota > Metazoa > Chordata > Amphibia > Anura > Ranidae > Lithobates > Lithobates septentrionalis. The sequence goes on along the minus strand of JBBDGP010000733.1, from coordinate 587,149 downwards.
ATAATGTTTGGGGGTTCTAAGTCATTTTCTAGCAAAAATAAATGTTTTTAACTTGTAAACAACACATCTAAAAAAGAAGCTCTGTCCTTAAGTGGCTAATGAGCATATTTTTCCTAAAGAGTTCTGGGTAGATTGGGTGAGGATTGGAACCCCTGTTGGGTTGTTGGTGCTAGCCAAGGATCCGCTATAAAGATTTTATGGTGCTGACAATGGTTTACAAGACCTAAAGTGAGGGGAAAACAACAACACAGACAAATAGTAATAGAGAAGAAAAGAGTTGGAATCCCTGTTTATTGTTGTCTATGTACCTGTTGTAGGGATCCCCATGACAGTAAATGTGAAGATTTCTAACCCCTGGATAGGATTTAAAATGTGCCAGAAGTTCCAATATTTTTTTTTTAAAATACATTTAGTGATTTGTTTAATAAATGCATACCTACATTCAAGAGAACCCTGATTAAGCCAAATATTCATCCCTCTCCAAGTACGGAAGGGAAATGTACAGTAGGTTGGCATAAGGAGCAAAAACATACATGACATGCACTATATTACCAAAAGTATCGGGACGCCTGCCTTTACACGCACATCCCAGTCTAAAGCCTTGTACACACGGTCAGATTATTGGACAAATTTTCGTCAGTTTTTGTTGGATGCTGGTCTCAAATCGAAAGTGAAGAGGGTACTCATTATCAGAAAATTTTCTGACGACAGAATTCAACATCAGAAGTGACGTAAAGTGTTGAATTGTTTTCTATGTGTTCTTTCATTTCTGAGCATGCCTAGTGTTGCTCTTGAGATTGTTTGTTTTTTTTGTCAGAAAACCGTACTAATGAAAAGAAAAATCGGACGTTGTGGTCACATCAGACAAAAAATTTCAAGCCTGCACATCCATCGTTTTTGTGTGCCCGAAAATTAGTAATCGGCTGTCAAAAGCGGCATACTAACGATCAGAAAATCGGCAGATCGTTCATCTGACAAAATTTATCTTCAGATTTTCTGACCCGGTGTACGGGCCTTTAGGCCCCATACATACTATTAGATTTTCTGCAGATTTTTGTCTTCAGATTTAGCAAAACCATGTAGTGCGAGGGCCTGCCTGATTGCATACAAATTGAAACTCTTAAGGTTTGACCTCATATTATATGGTTTTGGTAAATCTGAAGACAAAAATCTGCAGAAAATCTGATAGTGTGTATGGGGTCTAAGTCTGTAGGGTTCAATATTGAGTTGACCCACCCTTTGCAGCTATAACACCCTTAACTATTCTAGGAAGGCTGTCTACAAGGTTTAAGAGTGTGTCTATGGGAATGTTTGACCATTCTTCCAGAAGAGAATTTGTGAGGTCAAGCACTGATGCGGATGAGAAGGCCTGGCTCGCAGTCTCTAATTCATCCCAAAAGGTGTTCTATTGGGTTGAGGTTAGGACTCTGTGCAGGCCAGTCAAGTTCCTCCACCCTAGACTCACTCATCCATGTCTTCATGGATCTTGCTTTGTGTACTGGTGAGCAGTCATGTTGGAACAGGAAGGGGCCAACCCCAAACTCTTCCCACAAAGTTGGGAGCATGAAATTGTCCAAACTGTCTTGGTATGCTGATGCCTTAAGAGTTCCCTTCACTGGAACTAAGGGGCCAAGCCCAACCCCTGAAAAACAACCCCACACCATAATCCCCCCTCCACCAAATGATTTGGACCAGTGCACAAAGCAAGGTCCATAAAGACATGGATGAGCGAGTTTTCAGTGGAGGAACTTGACTGGTCTGCAAAGTCCTGAGTCCTGAACTCAACCCGATAGAACAACTTTGGAATGAATAATGCCCTGTACACACGACCGGTTTTCCCATCGGAATAAACTCTGAAGGTTTTTCCGACGGAATTCCGCTGAAACGGTCTTGCGTACACACGATCACACCAAAGTCTGACTGTCAAGAACATGAACGAAGTTCAATAGCCAGTAGCCAATAGCTTCTGTCTTGTACTTGCTTCAGAGCATGCGTCGTTTTTGGTCCGTCGGAACAGCATACAGACGAGCGGTTTTCCCGATATTAATTGGTTCTGTCGGAAATATTTAGAACATGTTCTTTTTCTAGGTCGGTCAGAATTAAAAAAAAAAAAAGTCAGATGAGTCCTACACACGATCGGAATATATGATGAAAAGCTTCTGTCTGACTTTTTCTGTTGGACATTTTACTCGTGTGTACGCGGCATTAGAGTGGAGACTGCGAGCCAGGCCTTCTCATCCATCATTAGTGCCTGACCTCACAAATGCGCTTCTGGAAGAACGGTCAAACATTCCCATAGACACACTCCTAAACCTTGTGGACAGCCTTCCCAGAAGAGTTGAAGCTGTTATAGCTGCAAAGGGTGGGCCAAATCAATATTGAACCCTACAGTCTAAGACTGGGATGCCATTAAAGTTCATGTGCATGTAAAGGCAGTTGTCCCAATACTTTTGGTAATATAGTGTAGCAGCCATATGCAAATTTTATTTCATATACTTGCATTTTAAAGGATCGGGCGTTTAGGGTCTTGTTTGTAAAGTTTTACATTGGCTAGTGACTAAAGCTAGCGGCAATTTAGTGCTGTCTTACTTGTCGGCAAGTTTGATACATCAGTCAGCATGTTCATTGATCCGCTGGCAGAGCATCTCTCATTCTCTGTGGTTAAATAGCAATCTTCCTCTGAAGAACAATTCATCACTTCTTCACCATTATAGAATTATCAATATCACAATGACCACATTAACAGCTCAGTGTCTGAGCTGACCACTCAGAAAGCTCACTCCTGCTTTACCTACCAAGTGGATACTGCCACCAAAAGGATTGTTCTGTAGATTTCCTTTTTACAGCAAACTTGTGCTCTGAGCTACCCAATACTAGCAACAGGAGCTTAAACTTCCTTTCCTCTGCTGCCACTCCATTCAGTGCTAGGAGGCGAAAGAAAAACATCTGGTACTTCTGGGTATGAAGAAACATGTGGCTCACTCTGTGAGACAGTACTAGACCAAGCATACCGGGGAGTACATAACTGTCATATTAAAGTGGTGTTCCGGCCGAAATTATACTTTTTAAATAAAAATACCCCTATAATACACAAGCTTAATGTATTCTAGTAAAGTTAGTCTGTAAACTAAGGTCTGTTTTGTTAGTTTATAGCAGTAGTTTGTTATTTTATAAACTTACAGCAGGCCGTGGCCATCTTAAGTGTGGGCATCTGAAGCCAGACTGTATTTCTTCCTGGATCTCATCCTTGCAGATCTCGCACATGCTCAGTGCAGCACAAGCAGTGTAATAGGTTTCAGGTCAGGTTTCCATAGCAACGGCAGTGTCAGAGGAAGTTGCCGCCCCTTCCCAGAAGGCATTGCAAACAGGAAATGATGCGATGGGCCGCGGCCAGGGAGGAGGAAGTGAAAAATGAATACAGCAGATATACAGTAGGTGCTGAGAAAAAAAATAAAAAAATATCCAATTCGTTTTACAGTGCGCAGTTTAGTGAGGGATGCTGAAGAGTTGTAAAAGTGGGTGGAACTCCACTTTAAATCAAGGCACTTAGAGCCTACACAGTCTAAATGGAACTGTGGGGTATTAAAAGCAAGGTATTTACTGCCGGGGAGGAGGAAATTAAAGGAAAACCATTGCTGTGTCCTGCATGAGCAGAACAGGTTCCAGGGTCTGTGTCAATGTGATTTTGTTCCCGTCAGATGGGGGTTATGTATTCCTCCTCCAAGTCTATGGGAATGTAAAATTGGCTTATAGCGGGTGAAATGCGGGTCTGAATGAAGTCCACTGTAGGTGAAATGCGGGTCTGAATGAAGTCCACTGTAGGTGAAATGCGGGTCTGAATGAAGTCCACTGTAGGTGAAATGCATCTGTTGATGAATTCTGAATGATCCCAAAAGCATCTCCAACTGATGACAAAATGATGCCATGAACACAAGCCAGAGGCTTCTAATAAGAGTAGTCTGTGGTTGTGGAACTGAGTATGTCCTACAATCTAATAAGCCAAGACCAAGTGTGCCATCGGCATGCAAATATGTGACAGTAAGGACCAATGTTGACGAGCTTTGGGCATCAGTTTGGCATCAGTTTGAGATGCCTCTGAGATCATTGAGAATTCATGGACAAGTAAAAAAAATGCATGAATGATATTATGGTGAATCAAAAGTTGACAGCTATTCTGTCAGATATACATGATAAATTTCTTCAGGTTTGGGAACTGTTCAGGTGCTTATCTAATAGTTTTTAGAAACTATCGATGCCCCCCGCTGAGACCACCGCCTGTGGAAGGGAATTCCACATCCTTGCCGTGCTTACAGTAAAGAACCCTCTACGTAGTTTAAGGTTAAACCTCTTTTCTTCTAATTTTAATGAGGGGCCACGAGTCTTGTTAAACTCCCTTCTGCAAAAAAGTTTTCTCCCTATTGTGGGGTCACCAGTATGGTATTTGTATATTGAAATCATATCCCCTCTCAAGCGTCTCTTCTCCAGAGAGAATAAGTTCAGCGCTCGCAACCTTTCCTCATAACTAAGATCCTCCAGACCCTTTATTAGCTTTGTTGCCCTTCTTTGTACTCGCTCCATTTCCAGTACATCCTTCCTGAGGACTGGTGCTCAGAAGTGGACAGCATACTCCAGGTGAGGCCGGACCAGAGTCTTGTAGATTGGGAGAATTATCGTTTTATCTCTGGAGTTGATCCCCTTTCTAATGCCAATATTCTGTTTGCTTTGTTAGCAGAAGCTTGGCATTGCATGCCATTGCTGAGTCTATCATCTACTAGGAACCCCAGGTCCTTTTCCATCCTAGATTCCCCCAGAGTTTCTCCCCCCCGTGTATAGATTGCATTCAGATTTTTACCACCCAAATGGCAATACTTTTTTCTACATTGAACCTCATTTGCCATGTAGTTGCCCACCCCATTAATTTGTTCAGGTCTTTTTGCAAGGTTTCCACATCCTGCGGAGAAGTTATTGCCCTGCTTAGCTTAGTATCGTCTGCAAATACAGAGATTGAACTGTTTACCCCATCCTCCAGGTCGTTTATGAACAAATTAAACAGGATTGGTCCCAGCACAGAACCCTGGGGAACCCCACTACCCACCCCTGACCATTCTGAGTACTCCCCATTTATCACCACCCTCTGAACTTGCCCTTGTAGCCAGTTTTCAATCCATGTACTCTCCCTATGGTCCATGCCAAAGGACTCATAGCTACCAATCAAATGGCTGTTTCCTTTACCTTACGTCACAAACAGAATTTGTCTTTTCTTGGCAGTATGAAATGTTAAGGTAAATGGAGGTGAAACAAAGTGGATGTCATTTGTTTATGTATTTTGGTACTAAAAAGTGTCCACCTTTTCCATCCCTGAAAATCGGGAGGTGAAGCAAGCCCCCCAATTATGTCAGTGAGTAGAAGGCGCCACGGGCTGTTTAGGTTTTCCTTCCAGCCTGATGGAGACGGTTCTCGCCTGCATTATCATATCGTTAATGTTCTGCTTTGTCTCCCATACTTTGCTCCGGAAACTCCGCGCTCTGCCGAGCGACCTCAATTTAAATTATTTTGCCTGAATAATAAAAAAATAATTTTATTAGCAGCAGATGACTCGCGGAACAAAGCAGTCTAAACGCTGAATAGATCTAAAGTGTTAATTAAATTTTTCTTGGGCCAAGTAAGACACGTGTGACAGGTGCAAATATGTGTATTCAGAAATCTGCATTTCAGAAAGCAGGATAACCTTGCTAATTAGGATGCAGTGTGTTCGGGTATTACATGTTTTTTCTGTGATCCATGACATCTTCTGAATATTAGGTTTATTACAATTATTTTTTATCACATTGAAATATTGTGAGTTAACACATTTCCTTGCATTTACAGTTGGGCAGTGAAAGGACTACTCTGCCTGTAGAGAGAGTATGGTGTAACCAAAAGTTTGTTTTTGGTATAGTAGGGAAGAGTTAGAGCCCCTGTCACTTTATTTTTTGTTAGTTATGGAAAGTGGAAACCAGTGGCGTTGCTAGGGGGTGGCTTTTGGGGCAAAAGCCCCGAATCTCGGCAGGGGTCCCCAAGGGGAGGGGAGGCTCTCTGGGGACCCTGATGCAAGGTGGAGGCTCTCTGGGGATATATATACACACACACACGTATATTACTGTATATACATCTGTATGCCCACCCAAGTGTATGACTTTCTTTGCTACGCTGCTATGGGCTCTAGCCCCAGATCTTTTGTAGACCTAGCAACGCCCCTGGTGGAAACATAAAGCTGGACCCATAGGGTTATCATTATTGGTATTGCTATCTTACCTTAAAGTGTTACTAAACCCAGGACCCTGCATTAACTATATCTGGTCTCCCACGGTACACAGAAAGTGGGAATGTAATTATTTTAGTAAATATAAACTGCTAAATACCTTTTCTCGTCAGCAATATATACCAGTCTTATGACTTCTATCAGTGTCTGGTTAAATCTTGTAGGAGGAGTTTTCATTCTACCATGTATGTCCTATAACAGGGATCTCCAAACTACGGCCCTCCAGCTGTTGCAGAACTACACGTCCCATGAGGCTTTGTAAAACTCTAACATTCACAGACATGACTAGGCAGGATGGGAATTGTAGTTCCTGAACAACTGGAGGGCCATAGTTTGGATACCCCCATCCTGTAAGGATGCAGGACCCCTGACCCTCTGTCCGGACAGTGCTGATTGGCCCTGTGCTGATCACATGCACTCTCCCAGGAAAAAAATAACTCTAGCAATTCACAACAAATTGAGCATGTGTAGAGTGCATAGGCGTGCGCAAGGGGTGTGCCTGGGCACACCCTAATCCTGGAGTAGGCAACCCATCAATTGTGGGCAGGTGACAGGTAAGCCGCGATCCTTACTTGCCGACCCCCAGAACCTTGACAGGATAGGCGGCTGGAGTGGAAATTAAGGGACCGATCTGTATTTTCTTCTGCAGCAGCTGAAAGCAGGCTTCTCCTCTTCTTCCTCTCACCGATATTCAGCTGCCATGGGAGAAAAATACAATGGATTGGTACCAATGTATGCCACCCCTCTTGTCCCAGTTCCTTTTCTTTCTGCTGCCCAGGTCCCCCTGTGGGGACGAGTGGGGAAGAGGCCGGTTAATATGTCACAAAGGCATATGTGTTGGAGCTTTGAGGTGCACACCCTAATACAATAGGCTGCGCACACCTATGGTAGAGTGTCTCCACTAACTTTTTCTTATCCGGAGATGTTTTGGGGACAATGCAAGAAGTGGAGGATCAGAGAAGACAGGATCAAACAGCCTTTTTATACAATGGAGAGGATTAACCCCTTAGGTTCCAAAGTGAGTATCACAAGCATGCTATACTGCATATACAGACTGATTTTACCGTTGTGGGTTTAGTAACAATTTAAGCTGTTGAAGTAGGTGATCTGGATCCCAGACTGGCAACTTCGAGACCCCAGTGCAGGGTTTCTCAACCAGGGTTCCATGGAATCCTAGGGTTCCTTAAAAGGTTGTTGAGCCCCTTACACACGGGCAGAATGTCGGGAGACATTTGCCAGTGTAAAAAAAAAAAAAAAACTGCTGACATTCTGCCCGTGGGTATGTCGGAACTGCCGGCCTCTGTCGGACCTGCATGCTGGAAAACCAGCTTCCCAACGACTCCCGATCAGCGCTCTCAGCCAGTGGCAGAGAGTGCTGATTGGAGTGTTCTGATGGGAGGGCCACCCCCCTATCAGAACACAACAGCTCAACGGGGGAGATCGCTGGACTAACCTCGCATGGTTAGTACAGTGGCTCCGACCAGAGCCAACCGTTTGTAGTGTGTACCCGGCTTTAGGGGTTCCCCGAGCAATGAGCAATTTCTGCCTCTCAGATACAGGTAAGTTCCCACTGACACCAATAATCTTTTTAGCTATCTGTTAGGGGGTCATTTCTGCTAATGACCACAAGTGTAAGGAGCATTCTTTCCACTGACCATCACACCAATGTATCACGAGTTGTAGATATAGTCGTTTTTAGCAGGGGTTCCCTGAGACCGGAAAGATATTTCAAAAGGTTCCTCTGTGTTGAAAAGGTTGAGAAAGGTTGCCCCAGAGGATCTCCAAGGCCTCCTTGGCTTGTAGTGTAATGTAGAAAAAAGGAAATTGAAGTGTCACAGGAAGTGACCTTTAATGGCCCAGGTCACGTCTAGCCCTTTTATATTGTTTTCAGTCTTAAAGCGGAGCGCCACCGAAAATTTTTTTTTTAAAAGTCAGCAGCTACAAATACTGCAGCTGCTGACTTTTAAAACATGGACACTTACCTGTCCAGGGCGCCCGCGATGTCGGCACCCGAGGCCGAAGCGTCTCTCCGTCCTCGGGTGCTGCCGCCTCCATCTTAGGTAAGGGAATCAGGAAGTGAAGCCGTGCGGCTTCACTTCCCGGTTCCCTACTGCGCATGCGCGAGTCGCGCAGGGCAATACGGATGGTCCCTGCTGCCTCTGGGACCCGTGTGTTTCCCAGCAAGCAGTGGGGAGGGAGCAGGAAGTGGCGTAAATACCCGCAGATTCTGCGGGTATCTATGCCGGAAGTGGGTACAGATACCTGTAATATACAGGTATCTGTACCCCCCTCCCCCTGAAAGGTGCCAACTGTGTCACCGGAGGGGGGGAGGAATCTGATGAGTGGAAGTTCCACATTTGGGTGGAACTCCACTTTAAGCACTGATGAAGGGGGCGGTTTTGGACCCCTGTTGGATACTCTTTCCATTGTCCCCCAGACCTTTACTGGAATAAATTTATATATGGACTTTTTAGTAGTAGTGTGGCACTTCACTTTACATTTTTAGGTTTTTTTGTTGCTGTCTGTGTCCTTTTGGGAATATTACCCTTTTACTTTCTTTCCAAAGACACAGCAGCAAGTGAGAGGATATCTCTCTAAAGCGAGAGTTATAAAATAAGAGAATAAGTAAGAGCATACATCATTGCTATGAAGTTTATGAGGAAGGGTGCCGAATTGGGGAGAGAAGGAGCCCTGAAAGTGTCAAGCTAAATGTATGCAGGAACCCTCCAGTATTGCTAACGGGAAGTAGGGAATGGCCTTCTGCAAAGGAGAGCTGGGAGGGAAAAGTGAACATGGAGAAGAGCAGGTAGGGAGATGAAGCATGCTCACTGAGGGTGTAAACATAAATGGTTACAAAAAACTCTAGTGCTTGACCGGAATTCAGGAGAGGTCTTCTTTAGAATATAGAGGAAGGATATCATCTTTCCTTCTGTGGCTTGCTTCAATTCTAATGCCGCGTACACACGGTCGGACTTTTCGTCTACAAAAGTCCAACGGACGCCGACAGGCAAAATACGGCTGACAATCCGATCGTGTGTGGGCTTCCCCGGACTTTCAGCCGCAAATCTGACGGACTTTAGATTTGAAACATGCCTCAAATCTTTACGTCGTAACTACGCCGGACCCAGAAATCCGCTGGTCTGTATGCTAGTCCGACGGACAAAAACCCACGCTAGGGCAGCTATTGTCTACTGGCTATCAACTTCCTTATTTTAGTCTGGTGTACGTCATAACGTACCAATCCGTCGGACTTTTATGTGATCGTGTGTAGGCAAGTCCGTTCGTTAGAAAGTCCGCCGCAAGTCCGCCAAAAGTACGCCAAAAGTCAGTGGAAAGTCTGTCGGACAGGCTGTCGGACTTTTGTAGCCGAAAAGTCCGACCGTGTGTACGCGGCATTAGAGTAGGGTAAACTGTACGGTGATGATTGTCAGTTACACTCAAGTTAGACGCTTACAGCAACCACTTTATTCTGTATTCTCTCTACATTGGGCCTCCGCCCCCCCCCCCCTGTGTACAGATCTTTCATGGCAGACAGAAAGGTTTGAAAAATGTGCAAGGCCAGGGGTATGCAGCAAAGGGGAAAAATCCGAAGATGGCAAAGAAAGTAATAAAATATACATGAAAAGGCGAGGAATTCATGGCAATTCTGTTACCGATTCAAATGCGAAAGAAGTAAACTTGGATTTTAGGGGCCTTCTGGGACTTGTGGTTTTGCAGCAACTATGGATCTATAGCTCCACTGCTTTTTTTTTTCAAACTGCGAATGGATTCTTTTTACAAAAACTTGACTTGGTCTCTATGATTTATCCATGTCTGCCGCACCATAAAGCTTTAAAATGTCGGGGAAAGAAAGCAGGGCCGTTAGAGAGTGTCATTGTTTCAATGGAATTTATATCTAAAGCTACACGTGTTCCCAACCTGAATGTTTCCCGTCCATGTCCTAAATCTCTCGCCTTACTGACTGACTGCTTCACGGAAGGAACAAAGACTGTAATTCACCTCCCCGGCGCCCTTATCTCCCGCTTACCCCGAGCTAAAACTCTTGCCGTCCGCTAACTTATTTAAGCATTTTGCTCAAATCTGGTCTTCTGGAAGTCGGGAGATAATGGGGGATTTATGTCTAAGCCTCGTATTATCAAAACAATATATAGGCCGTGCGGTGAGTGAAGGTGATGGAAGGCCTATTTCACCGTTTTAATGCCCTCTGCTTTTTTGGTGGTTTTGCCATAATCTTTGTCTCTTTTTATATTGGGTATCGGCCTTTAACCCTGTGTTTGCCAGTCCGCCATCGCCCTGTGCACACTGGTAGCTGTACATGTGATTTTCTCAGGGGATGTGGCACACGGATGTCTCATTTCCATGAAACAGGTTTTGCAGGGCTTAAGGGACAAGTGATAACAAGATCGGTGAAGCGGAGACATGTGCCAGTATAAGGAAGATTTATTTCAGGAGATTGCGCGATCCATTCATGAGGTGTTTGAAATGAGAGTCGTCTGAATTTGAATTTTCCAGCCATGAGGGGTTCTTGGTGTTAAATTAGAGAAGAGGGGACGTTCTTGCATTTTTCATCGCAAGCAACAAAGGAGCCGTCCTTCTCCAGTTAGGCAATGCTTTATTACGAGTGTTTTTTTGTACGGCTTCCTTTTACATTTTCAGCTGTCTCTTTCTATTTTCCAACAGAAGTGTTTGCTTCAATGATCCTAGGATACAGCAAATAGCCCTTGTATGCAGACTCCCAGACAGTAAAGCAGAGCTAGTTAATACCCTGGGTCAAAGGAAATAAAAAAACTTTACCATACAACATGAAAATTAAAAGGTATAATGGGAAACTGTGGGTAATAGACAATGCAAAACTGAAAATCATGTATTATTTCCAGTTATCACCCTTAACCCCTGTTTTGCTTTGTCTTTTAACGTTAGTTTGCGGCAAACCAAGGAAGCATTATAATAGGGTTGCACCAATACCAATTTCAGTATCAGTCCCGATACTAAGCATTTGCACGATACCTAAAACTGATACTATCAGGCTCGGTTTTTCCTGCTGTCAACGGGATTTCCCCACTGACAGCTGAAATATAAAAAAAAAAACGGCAAGTATCCGTTGCTAAAGATCGGGGCCGCCGCATCCTTAAAGCGGAGTTCCACACAATTTCCATAGTTCATCTTATTAACATGCTGGCATCATATACAGTACCAAATGGAAATATTTTTTTTTTTGCCAAAGCGTTACCTTTTTAGCCTTTATTTATGTGGCATTTCCTGTCCTAGCCACCCGCGGGTATCGCCGTCATATCCGACGGCACATTGTCTCCTGGGGCGGCGCACTGTCTCCTGGGAGCTAGGAATCAGGATTCCCAGGAGTCAGTGTGGCTAGCCGCCGCTAATTATCGCGATCTTCAGAAACCAGAAGTGAGGCGATGACGTGTGCTTTCGTTTATCTTCATTGCCATCACAAAAGGGCGGGCACTTCCGACGCCCGTTCCGATGGCAACGTCGGAAGCTTACGGCGCTGCGCACAGTACATAATGCGCATGCGCGGGAACAGGCGGTGCATGCTGGCAGCTCAGCATGCACCGTATCCGGAACTGTCTGCTTGTGGGCTTCACATGCCCACAGGCAAGATGACAACTGCCAACAACATATTATATAGTTCGTTTTTTATAAGAAACCGGGCATCGGGGGATATATTGGAAAAAACAAGTGAGTGGTATATTTACGTTATATGAATTTCAGAATTGATAAAAAAATTTAAAAATTGATTTGACGTTGGAACTCCGCTTTAACAACCAACGACTCATTTAGCTGTCAGTGGGGTTCCCCTGTTTACAGCTGAAGTGTTAAAGAAGTCCGGCAATTGGAGCTGTCAAAAAAAAGCAGTGGGGCAATGTTTATCAACAACATTGCTCAGCTACTGAAACGCTAAGATAAAAAAAAACATTGTTTCTTTTTGTATCTTTCTGTTTCTTCATCTACGGATCAAAGGGGTGAACTTCGATCTGAAGATGAAGTCCGTTTAAAGCAACCTGTCAAGTAAAAAAATGTGATTTATTATTTATTTATTTTTATTAAATGTTCCTCTGTTTAACCCATTTTTAACCCTTAATTTTTACTCTAATTAGCCGTAATTAACTCCTTATGCTCCTCCATTTAATTATTATTTTACTGCTGATTTTTTTTTTTTCACTTCTATTTTATAAACTATTAATAATTAAAAAAAATTTTGTTGGCTTATACCTTTAACATATAATTACACGTTTCACATTGAAAAAAGCGCAAAATGTAAAAAAAAAAAAATGTATTTCACTTGTAAATAACTTTTCAATCCTTTGTACAATTGCTGACAGCTGAAGTTTAAACAAAACAGTTGCAGTAGGTATCGGTATTTGGTATCTGTGAGTACTAAAAAAAAAAAGTATCGGTACTCATAAAAAAAAAATGGTATCGGTGCATCCCTACATTATAACCTCTGTAGTCTATTATTTACTAAACGTAACGCTGCGCATACGAATTACTTACAATTTTAGGAAAGCAATTCACAATGTACAAAGTATTACAAGATATGCCTACATCATGCACAAGCTATCTCTCCTTCCTAGAAGATAAGCATGCACAATGAATGTGGCATAGGTATACACTAAATTGTTGCTTAATTTGGTTCTTCCTGGTAATGGAGTCTTCTTCCTTATAATTCAGGATCTCTCCTCTTCCTTTCTTCAGCACATGGCTTGTTCATGTCTTCTTCCCTCCCCTACTTCCTGTAGCATCATTTCCTGTCCTGAGCTCATGAACCAATCAAACAGGCTCATTAGCACATGATTTTAGCTTCTAAACAATACATGGTCTTAGGCTCTAGGCACACTAGCGTTTTTTAGAAGCTCAAACAACGCTAGAAAAATAAAACCCTGTATGAAAAATGCTGGCAATAGCATTTTTGTGCCAGCTTGTAGTAGCCTTTATTAGCTTTTAGAAGCCTATAAGAGCGTTATCGTTTTATTAGCGCTTTTTTTTTTTTAAATTAGAGCTGTTGGGAGTGTTTTAGCAGTATTTAGGAAGGTTTAGGAGCGTTTTTTTTTTTCTACAAAAAAAAAATTTTTCTGCTCCTAGACACTGAAGCTCAAAAAACGCTAATAGCCTAAAGTAGTGTGCATGGGCACATAGGATAACATATTTACACAGAGCAGGTAAGTATAACATGTTTGTTATTTTTAAACGAAATTTAAAAAAAAGAAGACTTTACATATAGAAAATATATAAAAACATATAGCAAAGTACAGATTAAGCCTCAAAATAAAGGCAGTATCTGTAAAAATGTAGAGAATAGAATATAAAGGAGAAATAGGGCCAAAGTTTTGTTGGCCCTAATTCTCTTGTATGTCACAGGAGTGCACATTATTCTGCACCCCTGTGACCCCTATTTTAGCCCTTGACGTCACTCAGCTGGTCCGGACTCTGGTCAGATCCCAACTTTAAATGTCAGGATCCACCCAGATGCCTGACTGGCAGCTGGCTCAGGCTCTCAGAGCACCACTGAGAGCCTGAGCCGGCTGCTCCCATCCCCTGCACAGTCCAGCGCTCCAGTGAGCACTGGAGGGGTAGAACAGAGAGTGGAGGCTGCCAGTCACTGGCTCTCTGCTCACTGAAAACCGAGAACAGTGCGATCACCATTTTTTAATGCTCAGTTTTTAGTCTTATGCCTCGTACACACGACCTGTCTTTCCGTCGGAATGAACTCTGACGTTTTTTTCGGCGGAGTTCCGCTGAAACAGACTTGCCTACACATGATCACACCAAAGTCCGATCGTTTAGAACGCAATGCCGTATGACGGGAATAGAAAAAGGAAGTTCAATAGCCAATGGCTGCCCTTGCGTCATTTTTGGTCCGTCGGAATAGCATACAGACGAGCGGTTTTCCCGATAGGAATTGATTCCGTCGGAAAGATTTAAAACTTGTTCTATTTCTAGGTCCATCAGAATTTTAGAAAGACAAAGCCAGATGAAGCCCACACAGGATCGGAATGTCCGATGGAATGATTCCGTCGGACCTTTTCTGCCGGAAAGTCCGGTTGTGTGTACGCGGCATTAGAAGACAGTTGCAGCATCAGATCGAAGTTGCATCCACCTAGGTGAGTATGTAGGGTTTTTTTTTTAAAACCCCATACTTCCCTTTTAAAGTTCCAGTGGAAGGTGGAAGACACCTAAGGCTCGATCACTTTGGCGAGGAGGATCTCTAGTGGCCTACACAGAGCCCTGACCTCAACCCTACTGAACACCTTTGGGATGAACTGGAACGCACATTGTGAGACAGTTCTTCTTAGTCAGTATAAGTACCTGAGCAGACAAATGCTGGTTCAACTGAATGGCAGCACATTTCAACAGATACACCCCAAAAATCTTGGGTAAAGTCTTCTCAGAAGAGTAAGGGGCCACTAAAGCTTTTAGAGTAAGCTATCCAGTTTTTAGTTTTAGAGTAAGCTATCCAATAAGGTCAAATATGTTTGATGATCAGGTTTCCACACACTTTTGGCTTCTATCTATCTATATATCTATATATATATCTATATATATATATCTATATAGATATATATATAGATATATATATAGATATATATAATTCGCGCACACCTACTGTAATTTTTAATTTTTTAATAATTTGCGCACACCTACTGTAATTTTTTATTTTTTTAGGGAAAGAGCTAACACATAACCTTTCAGTAACACTTGGCTTTATTGCTGCTACTGTCTTGCAAAGGCCAGCATCAGTCGAAACTGATATTTTTGCATGATTGCTGGCAACTTGGACAGATATTGCAACTAAAATTCCCAGGTCCACTCAGCTGCTTCAGCCAAACATGGCATCACACTTGATATGAAATACATAAATAATTCAGAAATCCTTCAGGCGAATGATGTCTCTGTTACGTCCTTAGGTTAGGGGCAGAAAAAGAAGCTACTGCACTTTTCACAACTAGAATCCTTAAGAGATATTAGAAAGTGATAGACAATTCAACACACTTGTTAAAGTATTTTTATCCTTCTTTTCCTATCTCAGCGCTGCTGATCTCTTTCAGCCATTTCATATCTACATACACTCACTCCAGGATCGGCTTTCAGAGCAACATTATTGCCCAGGACTAGGGATGAGCCGAACACCCCCCGGTTCGGTTCGCACCAGAACCCGCGAACGGACCGCAAGTTCGCACGAACGTTAGAACCCCATTGACGTCTATGGGACTCGAACGTTCGAAATCAAAAGTGCTCATTTTAAAGGCTAATTTGCATGGTATTGTCCTAAAAAGGGTTTGGGGACCCGGGTCCTACCCCAGGGGACATGTATCAATGCAAAAAAAACTTTTAAAAACGGCCGTTTTTTCGGGAGCAGTGATTTTAATGATGCTTAAAGTAAAAAAAAAAAAGTGAAATATTCCTTTAAATATCGTACCTGGGGGGTGTCTATAGTATGCCTGTAAAGTGACGCGTGTTTCCCATGTTTAGAACAGTCCCTGCACCAAATGTCATTTTTAAAGGAAAAAATCTCATTTAAAACTGCTTGCGGGTTTAATGTCATGTCGGGTCCTGGCAATATGGATGAAAATCAGTGAGACAAACGGCATGGGTACCCCCCAGTCCATTACCAGGCCCTTTGGGTCTTGTATGGATATTAAGGGGAACCCCGCACCCAAATTAAAATAAGGAAAGGTCCCTATATACTCTGAACAGCAGTATACAGGCGGTGCAAACAAGACAGGGACTGTAGGTTTGTTGTTAAGTAGAATCTCTTTGTAATTTTGAACATTTTTAATGTGTTTAGCTCCAGCCAAAAAATCTTTTCTAAGCTTTTTGGAAAACATAGGGAAGGGTTATCACCCCTGTGACATTTGTTTTGCGTCTTTCCTCCTCTTCAGAAGATTTCACCTCACTTTTTTGTCCCAATGAAAAATGTTTTTTGAAAATTTGGGTTTTTTTGTGGAACAAGGATTGGAAAGCATCAGTGGAAAGGAGAAATTGTTTTCCCATATTAACTCTTACATGAGAGAATTTCCCTTCCTATGGGTAGATTTCATCTCACTTCCTGTTGTCTCCTTCCGTTTGCAAGTAGGAGTCGTTTGTAAGTTAGATGTTTGAAAGTAGGGTCCTGCCCTATATACTCAGCAGAAATTTGGGCCTTAGGTGTTGCTGTGGCCAAAACACTGTAAGCCCTCACAGGGCCCTGCTGTGAAATATTAGATCAAGAATTGTAATTACATGCCCCTGTTGAACAGGAGCTGAAAAATTAGGCCTTAGGCACTGGTGCTGGTGCCACAACACTGCAACCCCTCACAGACACTCTAGTTGGAACGCAGGAACGAGCACTGCTGCAAAGTATTGCATCAAAAATTGTAATTACACGCCCCTGTTAGACAGGGGCAGAAAAATTGGGCCTTAGGCACTGGTGCTGGTGCCACAACACTGCAACCCCTCACAGACACTCTAGTTGGAACGCAGGAACGAGCACTGCTGCAAAGTATTGCATCAAAAATTGTAATTACACGCCCCTGTTAGACAGGGGCAGAAAAATTGGGCCTTAGGCACTGGTGCTGGTGCCACAACACTGCAACCCCTCACAGACACTCTAGTTGGAACGCAGGAACGAGCACTGCTGCAAAGTATTGCATCAAAAATTGTAATTACACGCCCCTGTTAGACAGGGGCAGAAAAATTGGGCCTTAGGCACTGGTGCTGGTGCCACAACACTGCAACCCCTCACAGACACTCTAGTTGGAACGCAGGAACGAGCACTGCTGCAAAGTATTGCATCAAAAATTGTAATTACACGCCCCTGTTAGACAGGGGCAGAAAAATTGGGCCTTAGGCACTGGTGCTGGTGCCACAACACTGCAACCCCTCACAGACACTCTAGTTGGAACGCAGGAACGAGCACTGCTGCAAAGTATTGCATCAAAAATTGTAATTACACGCCCCTGTTAGACAGGGGCAGAAAAATTGGGCCTTAGGCACTGGTGCTGGTGCCACAACACTGCAACCCCTCACAGACACTCTAGTTGGAACGCAGGAACGAGCACTGCTGCAAAGTATTGCATCAAAAATTGTAATTACACGCCCCTGTTAGACAGGGGCAGAAAAATTGGGCCTTAGGCACTGGTGCTGGTGCCACAACACTGCAACCCCTCACAGACACTCTAGTTGGAACGCAGGAACGAGCACTGCTGCAAAGTATTGCATCAAAAATTGTAATTACACGCCCCTGTTAGACAGGGGCAGAAAAATTGGGCCTTAGGCACTGGTGCTGGTGCCACAACACTGCAACCCCTCACAGACACTCTAGTTGGAATGCAGGAACGAGCCGTGCTGCAAAGTATTACATCAAAAATTGTAATTACACGCCCCTGTTATACAGGGGCTGAAAAATTGTGCCTTAGGCACTGGTGGTGGCGCCCAGAACCAAAAATGTTCTTACAAGCTATCAGCGTGATGATTGAGGAGGAAGAGGATAATTACTCAGGGATAATCACTCAGCATCAGCATAGGCAGTCTTTGAAGGGATCTGAAAAAAATTATTCAGTTACATCAGCATCAGGTGCTTGGTAGCTGGTGGTGATCCAAGACTGATTCATTTTTATGAAGGTCAGCCGATCGACCGAGTCAGTGGACAGACGCACCCTGTGATCGGTTACCACGCCTCCAGCAGCACTGAATGTACGTTCCGAAAGAACGCTGGATGCAGGACAGGCCAGTAGCTCAATTGCATACTGTGCAAGCTCTGGCCAGTGATCCATCCTCAAGACCCAGTAACCCAGAGGATTTTCGGTGGGAAAGGTGTCCAAGTCTGATCTTGCCCCTAGGTATTCCTGCACCATGTAAAACAGACGCTGGCGATGGTTGCTGGAACCGATCATACCTTGGGGCTGCGGACCAAAAAATTGTCTGAACGCATCGGTCAGACGGCCACCTTCTCCACCGCTCCTTCTTTGACTGACCGAAGCCTCAGCAACACGTTGTCCAGAAACAGGAGTTTGTAACCTCCCAGTCTCTGGGAACGCGTTGCACAGACCTTTCTGCAAGGCCTCCCGAAGATGTTTCATCCTCTGCTCCCTCTGCGATGGCAAGATAAGGTCCGCAACCTTACCCTTGTAACGTGGATCAAGGAGGGTTGCCAGCCAGTATTGGTCCTTCTCCTTGATACCACGAATACGAGGATCCTTACGCAGGCTTTGCAGGATCAGGGAGGCCATGCAGCGTAGGTTTGCTGAGGCATTCGGTCCGGAGTCCTCTGGGTCACTAAGGACAACAACGTCCGCAGCCACCTCCTCCCAGCCACGTACAAGTCCATGTGTTCCTTGGGACTGATCCCTTAAAGACTGCTGATGCTGAGTGCCAGGCTCCACCTCCATACTGACACAATCTTCCTCCTCCTCCTCCTCCTCCTCCTCCTCCTCTTCCTGTGTGATCGGCGGGCACGCAGGAACACTGTCTGGATAAAGGGGGCCTTGAGAGCTAAGGAAGTCCTCCTCTTCCTGCCTCTGTTCTGCCTCAAGTGCCCTGTCCATTATTCCACGCAGCGTGTGCTCCAACAGGTGGACAAGGGGGACAGTGTCACTGATGCATGCACTGTCAGTGCTCACCATCCTCGTGGCCTCCTCGAATGGTGACAGGACAGTGCATGCATCCCTGATCATGGCCCACTGGCGTGGGGAAAAAAAACCAAGGTCCCCTGACCCTGTCCTGGTGCCATAGTCGCACAGGTACTCATTGATGGCCCTCTGCTGCGTGTGCAGCCGCTGCAGCATGGCCAACGTCGAGTTCCACCTGGTGGGCATGTCACAGATTAGGCGGTTCTTGGGCAGGTTAAACTCCTTTTGGAGGTCCGTCAGCCGAGCACTGGCATTATATGACCGGCGGAAATGCACACAGACTTTCCTGGCCTGCCTCAGGACATCCTGTAAGCCCGGGTACCTGCCCAAGAACCGCTGCACCACCAAGTTAAGGACGTGAGCCAAACAGGGCACATGGGTCAGTTGTCCCTGTCGGAGGGCAGAGAGGAGGTTGGTGCCATTGTCGCAAACCACCATTCCTGCCTTAAGTTGGCGTGGCGTCAACCACCTCTGAACCTGCCCCTGCAGAGCTGACAGAACCTCTGCCCCAGTGTGGCTCCTGTCCCCCAAGCACACCAGCTCAAGCACCGCATGGCATCTTTTGGCCTGCGTACTTGCGTAGCCCCTTGAACGCCTACGGAGCACCGCTGGTTCCGAGGAAGAGGCCATGGAGGAAGAAGAAGAGGAGGGGGTGGAGGAGAGAGGTGTGTCACAATCAGCATTTTGGAGGCGTGGTGGCGGAACAACCTCCAACACTACTGCACCTTGTCCTGCATCCTTCCCAGCTGCCAGCAGAGTCACCCAATGCGCCGTGAAACTTAAGTAACGTCCCTGTCCATGCCTGCTGGACCATGAGTCAGCGGTAATATGCACCTTACCGCTGACCGCCCTGTCCAGCGAGGCATGGACATTGCCTTCCACATGCCGGTAGAGAGCCGGAATCGCCTTCCGTGAGAAAAAGTGGCGTTTGGGTACCTGCCACTGAGGAACCGCACATTCCACAAACTCACGGAAGGGGGCAGAGTCTACCAACTGAAAAGGCAGCAGTTGAAGTGCTAGCAATTTTGCCAAGCTAGCATTCAACCGCTGGGCATGTGGATGGCTGGGAGCAAACTTCTTTCGGCGGTGCAGCAGCTGGGGCAGGGAAATTTGCCTGGTACAATCTGACGTCGGTGTACCAAAAGCAGATTGCCCACAAGTACTTGGCTGTGACACACCTAATTCTACACCTTCATTCCTCTCACTGCAGGTCTCAGAGAGGACTGAAGGTCTAGTGGGGTTGGAAATCTCAGCTGATGAGGAGCAAGGAGAGATCCTCTTTGTTCTTTGGTGTGGGTCTTTCAGATACGCTTGCCAACGAACTGCATGGCAGGTCAACATATGTCTGGTCAAGCATGTGGTACCCAAGCGGGAGATGTTTTGGCCACGCGAGATACGCTTGAGACATATGTTGCAAATAGCAGCGGTGCGATCTGATGCACTCGTCTCAAAAAAGGCCCACACCAAAGAACTTTTTGAATAACGCGCAGAGACTGCAGCGCCCTGCACATGTGGAGCTTTGGGGTGTGATGCAGTCAATGTGCTGCCCTTAGGCTGGCCCCTGGAGGGCATCCTGCCTCGTTGGTGATGTGCCGCCTCCTCCTCCTCCTCCTCCTCCTCTCTCCTATCAGGCACCCACGTTGAGTCAGTGACCTCATCATCCCCTCCCTCCTCATCACTGGAGCAAACCTGGCAGTATGCTGCAGCAGGGGGAGCATGACTGCCAGATTGCTGTCCTTCTTGGGCACCCCCTCTGTCCGTGCTCATGTTACTGCCTTCATCGAGCTCAGTATCATCATCAGAGCCTTCCAAACGCTGGGCATCCTCCTGGAGCATGTACCCAACACTGTGGTCAAACAGTTCGAGGGAATCCTCATGAGGACATGGTGGAGCTAGGGAAGGAGTCACTGATGACATTGAGCTGAGGGAAGAGGCCGCTGCTTTGCCAGACAAAGCACCCTGGGCATGGGTGAGAGAGGATGAGGAGGATGAGGACGGCTTGGTCATCCACTCGACCAAGTCTTCCGCATGTTGCGGCTCAACACGGCCAGCTGCCGAAAAAAAGGCCAAGCGTGTCCCATGGCCACGTGCTGATGAGGATGCACCGTCTCCACGACCAGCACTAGACACAGAGCCTGCTTGCCCTCTCTTATTGGCTTGTGACTGTCTGCCTCTCCTTCTTGGCCTTCCAGACATACTAATGGCCTGTAGCTGCACTAAGCTGGGATAGAACACCTGTAATTTTCTTCAGGTAGCTTTATATACTGTAACCAGACAAGCCTGCCTGTCAGTAGGAAGATAACAGGAACGGATCTAGCTGAACACTGTGAGCAGGACACACTGTACTAAATGTAAATAGTCTAGCTGCCTGACCGTGGTACTAATAGGATCAAAAAGAACACCTGTAATTTTCTTCAGGTAGCTTTATATACTGTAACCAGACAAGCCTGCCTGTCAGTAGGAAGATAACAGGAACGGATCTAGCTGAACACTGTGAGCAGGACGCACTGCACTGAATGTAAATAGCAGGAACGGATCTAGCTGAACACTGTGAGCAGGACGCACTGCACTGAATGTAAATAGCAGGAACGGATCTAGCTGAACACTGTGAGCAGGACGCACTGCACTGAATGTAAATAGCAGGAACGGATCTAGCTGAACACTGTGAGCAGGACGCACTGCACTGAATGTAAATAGCAGGAACGGATCTAGCTGAACACTGTGAGCAGGACGCACTGCACTGAATGTAAATAGCAGGAACGGATCTAGCTGAACACTGTGAGCAGGACGCACTGCACTGAATGTAAATAGCAGGAACGGATCTAGCTGAACACTGTGAGCAGGACGCACTGCACTGAATGTAAATAGCAGGAACGGATCTAGCTGAACACTGTGAGCAGGACGCACTGCACTGAATGTAAATAGCAGGAACGGATCTAGCTGAACACTGTGAGCAGGACGCACTGCACTGAATGTAAATAGCAGGAACGGATCTAGCTGAACACTGTGAGCAGGACGCACTGCACTGAATGTAAATAGCAGGAACGGATCTAGCTGAACACTGTGAGCAGGACGCACTGCACTGAATGTAAATAGCAGGAACGGATCTAGCTGAACACTGTGAGCAGGACGCACTGCACTGAATGTAAATAGCAGGAACGGATCTAGCTGAACACTGTGAGCAGGACGCACTGCACTGAATGTAAATAGCAGGAACGGATCTAGCTGAACACTGTGAGCAGGACGCACTGCACTGAATGTAAATAGCAGGAACGGATCTAGCTGAACACTGTGAGCAGGACGCACTGCACTGAATGTAAATAGCAGGAACGGATCTAGCTGAACACTGTGAGCAGGACGCACTGCACTGAATGTAAATAGCAGGAACGGATCTAGCTGAACACTGTTAGCAGGACGCACTGCACTGAATGTAAATAGCAGGAACGGATCTAGCTGAACACTGTGAGCAGGACGCACTGCACTGAATGTAAATAGCAGGAACGGATCTAGCTGAACACTGTGAGCAGGACGCACTGCACTGAATGTAAATAGCAGGAACGGATCTAGCTGAACACTGTGAGCAGGACACACTGCACTAAATAGTCTAGATAGAAGATAACAGGAACGGATCTAGCTAAACTGAATACAGTGTATATATATATATGCAACACCTGGGATGCATATATATACACAATACACTGTAAGTGCAGCTAACTGACTGACTGTTCTGCCTAATCTATCTAACTCAAATCAAATGACACTGTCTCTCTCTCTCTCTATCTCTCAGCACACCGGAACACACACTACACAGGGCCGCCGTGCAGGCGGCCTTATATAGTGTGGGGTGTGTACTAAATCCCCTGAGCCATAATTGGCCAAAGCCACCCTGGCTTTGGCCAATTACAGCTCTCTCTACTGACGGCGCTGTGATTGGCCAAGCATGCGGGTCATAGTGCATGCTTGGCCAATCATCAGCCAGCAATGCACTGCGATGCCGCAGTGAATTATGGGCCGTGACGCGCCACACGAATTTGGCGCGAACGGCCCATATCGTTCGCAATTCGACGGACGGTCGAACAGCCGATGTTCGAGTCGAACATGGGTTCGACTCGAACACGAAGCTCATCCCTACCCAGGACCGACTTTGTACAAAATGTGTCACTTGTAATATCCACCAGGTGCAGAAATTACAGGGTGTCACCCTTAAACAGGATGTGTCTGAACAAGAACCTTCATGGCAGGATCACCAGCTATTACTTTAATGAAAGCTGCAGATGTAAACTATTGTAAATACCTTTTGACACTACTGTACATTGACATGTTAAAGATTCTATGAGGTTTCAGTGATTTGGGATCTACTTTTATGGGGCGTACACACGGTCGGACTTTTCAGCTACAAAAGTCCGACGGACGCCGACGGACTAAAGCTGGCTGACAATCCGATCGTGTGTGGGCTTCCCCGGACTTTCAGCGGACTTTTTCAGCCTCAAATCCGACGGACTTTAGATTTGAAACATGCTTCAAATCTTTACGTCGTAACTACGACGGACCCCGAAATCCGCTCGTCTGTATGCTAGTCCGACAGACAAAAACCCACGCTAGGGCAGCTATTGGCTACTGGCTATCAACTTCCTTATTTTAGTCCGGTGTACGTCATCACGTACGAATCCGTCGGACTTTTGTGTGATCGTGTGTAGGCAAGTCCGTTCCTTAGAAAGTCTGCCGCAAGTCCGCCGAAAGTCTGTCGGAAGTCTGTCGGACAGGCTGTCGGACGAAAAGTCCGACCGTGTGTACGCCCCATTAGTGTATGGGTGGACTTTGACTTTTGCAGAACACTCAAACTTTTACATTTGGCAATAGAATTTATCAAAAGATAAGAAAGAGGCTAAAATTTGGCTCCTTGGCTTAAGATTCTATATACAGCTTACAGTTGTTTCCAGTGGTGGTTGGTGCTATATTACGAGCGCTTCCAATCAGGTCTCGGGACCCACTTCTTGATTGGCCGACAGGAGAATCAGGAAGACGATAGTGGATATTAATTTGTTAATTTGCTATTGTCACTCAACTGGGTGGACTCAGGGCACAGTGCTCTGTGCCTCGAGCCCACCTTTTTTTTAAGCCAATTAGAGCCTCGGGCCTAATCATGTGCTTCTAAAAAAAAAAAAAACATTGGAATCCATGCATCCGGTGTCCTGCATGTAGATTAGGGCCCGGGCACATGGATTAAGAATAATTAATACTTTTTAAAAAATTTTATAATTTCCTGCCCTTCCTTACCATAAAAAAAAACTGCTAAAAGTTACTGTAAATATGTCCATGGAGTGTTTTGTGTCTTGATAGCCATTGACTGCTACAATGTTGTTTGCTATTGTGTTTGGATGAAGGAAACAAACAGAGACAAGTGATGATAACTTTCATTCCTTCTTGTCCTCGAGCGTCGATCAATACCTAATCAATATCACAGAGCTTAACAAACGGCTCTGGAAAGAGGCCTGGCAGGGAGGCGATGGGTTAATGATGACTATCACCGCACATAGGACTGCGAACAGGAATAAGCAACTAATTATCGACTACATTCAGTGACATTTTAAACCCCCCAACCGTTTAATTGATGCCCAAATGGGGGATAAAAAAGTAAAATAGGCAAATATTGATTTTTTAGTGGGAACATTAAGTGTCTGTATTATAGTTCTGGATGTAACTACTGAACTTAACTCTCAGAAGTTTGGGTGAACTCCCTGCAGCTTATTGCACCATTATGTATATAATCACACACTCATGGATGATAGCAGTAGATCACATTTTAATATACTAAAGCAACACTCCAGGCAAGCAGCTGAATACACAGATCAAATGTATATAGTAGAATTTAACTGCCAAAGGATTTGGTCCTTTCAGTCCTGAAATTTACACAGCCCCATCACACAGCACTTTCAGTAAAGGAATACGATGGCTTCCTTTCTCCTCACCCAACCTGACTGGACAGTGAAAGAACAGCAGGAGGCTGATGAGATCATCTGTCTGCTCATTCCGCCCTTTCCTGCTATCAGCATCCCCTTGTCATCCCCTTGTCAGTACATTTGCATGCCACATACCTGATTACTGCTCCACCCTCTCCTAGTGTCACGGTAAGGCTCGGAGACCAGTAGCCATAACAGTAGAGAGGCTCACATTGACCAGCAGGATATGTATACAAGCAGGTCACTGGGCTCACCGAGGTGCAGGGTCTAAGTACTAACCAGTGTTCTCCAGATCTCCGTATGGGGGGAGTTGGGTTTTGCTGTGTGTTAGTACCAGGACGCGGTCTTTAGGATCACCCCACCAGGAGGTGAACAAGCCGGGGTTGGGTAGCTGATATAGACGGTAAGGATCAAGCAAAAGTGTAGTCAGTAAAGAAGCCAAAGGTTGGTAATGTTGCAGGTTGGGATCAAGCAGAAGCATAGTCGAGGAACAAACCAAGGGTCAGTAACAAGTTGTTGTAGGTTGGGATCAAGTAGAAGTGTAGTCAGTAAACAAGCCAAAGTTCGGCAACAAGTGTTGCAGGTTGGGATCAAGAGGAAGCGTAGTGAAGGAACAAGCCAAAAAGTTTGGTAACAAGTGTTGCAGGTCGGGATCAAGCAGAAGCTTAGTCGAGAAACAAGCCAAGGGTCAGTAACAAGTGTTGCAGGTTGGGATCAAGCAGACGCATAATTGATGAACAAGCCAAAGATCAGTAAAGAGCAGTAGCCAAGATATGGACAACAGCAGGAGTGACAAGAGCAAGATATTGGCTGGAAAGAGCACATGAATCTGGCAAACAGGAAATGCACAGGCATGGCTTGAATAGGAAGTTGATGGGAGGAGCAAAGAGTTCAAGGTTCACCAAAAACAAGGTACAAGGCAGGATTGTCCAAGGAATTGTCCAGGGAGCTGTCCAGCATCTCGTGTGGTTCAGAAAAACGAGATACTGCCAGATATAGCAGAGGTTTCAGGCTCAAATCTGGGTCCTGACACCTAGTCTGAGCACTGCTGTAAAGGGGATTGCAATACACTGACATCAAGTCAAATTTATGTACTAAAAATGTAATGATGCATTATATTATAACTACCTGGAGTTCAGATTTAATTCACAGGTTATCAGTCAATAATGGTCCTCCTGGAAAACCAGTGTATGATCAGCACTTGCAGTAAATGGCTGCAAGCGCTGATCAGTGCATTCTGGCAGATGGCAGGGAGGTCCACCTGTCAGAATACATTAGGACATTGGACACCCAGGGACTAGACACCCATTGTGCATGTGGCCTAAGAAGGCGGGGGGAGGAAGGAGATGAGAGGAAGTTCAAATAACAGGTAAACGTCCGGTTTAATTATCAGAAGTGTTATACTGAACTCAGCCTTTCATCCAATCCAATGGTTGTGCACTCTTCATATCTATCACTGAACCGTATGCTTTGTCTGGGTTTCTCCTTTAACGTTTCATGTTTTCCTTCAGTAAAAAGTATTCTGGACAGTTGTAGACGTCTCCCTTGCTGTTCCCTGTCTTGTTTTTTCCCCCTGTTGTTCACAGCAAAACACTCAGGGTAATTGTGTCTTAGTATAAATAATGGGACTTTTCCAGGAGGTGGCACATAAGCCAATTACAGGGCACAGAAAAATAGGACGCCAAAACAAATTAGTTTGAGCTGGAAACTTGAGTCAATATCACCTTGCCAAAGATACGTATCTGCCACAAACGCGGGAGCTGTTTAACACGTTTAATTTGCGCCAGTGAATATAGAAGGCTGCGCTCGTTCCCCGCTTTCATTACGGAGTGTAAAAGCTTATTTCTTAGGATTTGCGAAAGGCGAGACTTCTGCTCATGTTAATAAAAGTCACCGTGCCGGCTCCGTTGGGGTTTAAAACAACAACACATTAGTCTGAAGAGGTTGTGTGGTGCAAAGGGATGTTCAGTCAATTTCCTAAATTCAGCCTGCAAGCAGTAGGCTTTTAGCATTAAATGACTCTGATTAGAGGATGCAGAAGCATTGATTGGCATGAAAGTCTCTCCATTATGGTCAATGAAGACAAACTGACCTTATGGCCCAGGAACAACTACCAACATAAAAATAGTATACTCGTGGTTACAGACAGGAACGTTATGGTAGGTTTTTAGGTTGTTTTTTTACCAAATTGGACAGAAAGTGTACATTAAAAGGATGACATGTAGACGCCATACTGCTTAGGCACACAAGATCCATGTCTTTTCATAAGTCTAAACACGTATTGTCCACACTTCTGCTCTGTAGTTATTGGCTGAAACATTTAAAACACAACTCCTTGAAACCTAACCTGGGGCTGTGCCTGCACTGCATTGGCTAACTGCTTGTTTTGTGTAGAGCAGAGGTCTCCAAACTTTCTAAACCAAGGGCCAGTTTACTATCCTTTAGACTTTAGGAGGGCCAGGCTGTGGCCAGTGGGAGTAGAAAATGTCCTGACATCAGTGGGAAAAAAATAATGCCCCTTTGTTTGTATCATTGAGCGTAATTGCGCCCCATTATAGGTGTAAGTTGGAGGAATTGTGCCCCATCATTGATGTCATTGGAAGGAATTTTGCCCCATCATTGGTGTCATTGGAAGGAATTTTGCACCATCATTGGTGTCATTGGAAGGAATTTTGCCCCATCATTGGTGTCATTGGAAGGAATTTTGCCCCATCATTGGTGTCATTGGGCCCTAGTGTTGGTTTCATTGGGAGGATTTGTGCCCCATTGTTGTTATTGTGAGAATTTTGCCCCATCATTGGTGTCAATGGGGGGAATTTTGCCCCATTGTTGGTATCAATAGATGAAATAGTGCCCCAAGGGCCATATAAAGGCAAGCATAGGACCGCATCTGGCCCCCGAGCCGCAGTTTGAAGACCACTGGTCTAGAGCAGTGGTCATCAACCCTGTCCTCAGGGCCCACTAACAGGCCAGGTTTGCAAGATAACTGAAATACATGACAGATGATATAATTTAATGCTCAGTGATTGCAGTATTATAGTCTGCGTCTCCCCAAGGTAATACATAAAACCTGGCCTGTTAGTGGGCCCTGAGGACAGGGTTGATGACCACTGGTCTAGAGGATGAAAAAGCAGTTTCATTTACCTGATCCTCCACTTTGCGGACAGACACAGATGGGTGGTGGGCTGTCCCTGTTCATCCTCACGTCCAATGCCAGGCTTGACCGCTGGAGCATAGGAGAGAAGAGGCTGCTCAGTTTCCTATTGCTGTCTGTGTCTCAACTAGGGAGAGTCACCCTCTTTATTTGCCCTCATGGGACCACTGTCACTGAGACAGAGTGTGATGGGAAAACCAACATTTTACCTTTTTACTGGAACAGAAGTAGAGGTGACAATCATCTGGATTTCCTCTCACTTCCTGTTCTTTATGTTTCCTGTGTCTCCTATCCAGGAAAGTGAAATGAAAACCAATAGAAATAGGACAGAAAAAAAAAAAGACTGACAGAGGTCCTAAACCTTTTCTTGCTGATCAGGAGCTGATCGGCAGACCTTTTTCAGTCATGCCCCTTCGACAGAAGCCAGCTTGCCTGCAGCATATACGGGCAGAATGTCGGCCGGTTTCTTTTGAACCAGCCGACGCTGCCCGACATTTGGCCCGTGTGTACTAGGCTTAAGATTTAATTCGATTTTTCAGTCCATAGCCCTGGAGCCATGAAAAGGGCTTTGTGTTCCCAGAGCTTCAGAACATCTAGTCACTCCTCTGTGCTATGGGATTTGCCAACAGGTGTACAGAGATGGAGGGAAAAAAATTAAAAGTGTATTTTACAGTGAAGATCCAAAAATGTGTGTAATGCGGCGCTAAAATCAATAACTAGTAAAAAAACCCAGTCCAAGGAAGGTCTGAAGAGTAGGAGAAATCCAATCACCAGGCATAGTGCAGGTATGAAGGAGCACTTGACACCACGTGATAATGTAGTCTGCTTACCAGATGGCTGTAAAAAGTAGGCATGTATAGATACTCTCAGTAACATCCAGCAAGTTCAGCTCTCTGGAACCCCTCATCAATACAGACAACAATATCCAGATGGTTTTCTCCACAGATCAACATCTCCCAGAAATCGCATCAGAAGTGGGACTTTCAAATATGTAGTCAACAAATACCCATGGAGAGAAATAAGTGACCCATAGTGAAGCCCGTAATGATAATAAAAGCAATTTATTGTAGTAACTTACAGTTTGAGTTCAGAAATGCATGCATCAAATAAGACAATCGGCTGCAGCGTTCAGCGTGCTGGTGTCAACCTGCCTGACATGTTTCATCCCAACGGATGTCTTCAGAGGCGTCTTCAGAGACATCACTTATTTCTCTCCATGAGTATTTGCTGACTACATATGCCTACTTTTTTACAGCCATCTGCTAAGCAGACTACATTATCACGTGGTGTCGAGTGCTCCTTCATACCTGCACTATACCTGGTGATTGGATTTCTCCTACTCTTCAGACCTTCCTTGGACTGTGTTTTTTTACTAGTTATTGATTTTAGCGCCGCATTACACACATTTTTGGATCTTCATGTTTGGATATCAACAAACTTTACTGGCTGCTTGCTTTTACGTATTGATTAGCGCAGATTTTTCCTTGTGATCTAACTACATTTTACACTGCTTTTAGCACCACATTTCACAGCTCATTAACATATTTAACAAACAATTTCCCTGACCCTGTCTCAGTATGTGTTTGAAGTCTTGTACACTCTGCTTGTGTTATGCCGCGTACACATGAGCGGACTTTAAGGCAGACTTTGCCCGGCGGACTTTTCAACGGACTTTATGACGGACTTTCTGAATGAACAGCCTTGCCTACAAACAATCCACCAAAGTCCGTCGAATTCGTACGTGATGACGTACGACCGGACTAAAACAAGGAAGTTCATAGCCAGTAGCCAATAGCTGCCCTAGCGTGGCTTTTTGTCCGTCGAACTAGTATACAGACGAGCGAACTTTTCGACCGGACTCGAGTTCGACGGAAAGATTTAAAACATGTTTCAAATCTAATGCCGCGTACACACGAGCGGACTTTACGGCGGACTTTGCCCGGCGGACTGGATTTCGTCGGACAATTCGATGTGTGTGGGCTCCAGCGGACTTTGTTTTCTCAAAAGTTGGACGGACTTAGATTTGAAACTTGTTTAAAATTTATCCGTTGAAATCGAGTCCGGTCGAAAAGTCCGCCGTCTGTATGCTAGTTCGACGGACTAAAAAGCCACGCTAGGGCAGCTATTGGCTACTGGCTATGAACTTCCTTGTTTTAGTCCGGTCGTACGTCATCACGTACGAATTCGACGGACTTTGGTGGATTGTGTGTAGGCAAGTCCGTTCATTCAGAAAGTCCGTCGTAAAGTACGTAGAAAAATCCGCCGGGCAAAGTCCGCCGTAAAGTCCGCTCGTGTGTACGCGGCATAAGTCCGTCCAACTTTTGAGAAAACACAGTCCGCTGGAGCCCACACACGATCGAATTGTCCGACGAAATCCCGTCTGCTGTAAAGTCCGCTCGTGTGTACGCGGCATAAGGGCCTGCACGTACAGGCTTTTTGCAGTGATTAAAAAGGGAATTTTATGTTTTGGTTTTGGAAGGAATAAATAAAAAAATGCATCCTGTAAAGAACACAGGTAACATTACTTGTCCCACCAATTATTGCTCACCATGAGAAATCTCCCCTCACTTCAGAGCAGAGGTTTTCATTTTCAAAGATGAAGAGCTAAATGTGCCTTACATTGTCTTTATGTAGGCCAAAACAAGGAAAATAATACTGCTCAAATGCCCCTCCAAATCTGTGTCAGTCTGATCAGCATGGGAAAATACTGCTGCAAAACTGACAAAATCTGCTTGTCAGGCTCCAGTAGACTTCAACAAAATGGTGGCCGTCTTTACAGAGACACCTACTCCCTGTTGCATAAATGTAATGACATGGGAAAAAGATGGCTTCGGCTACTGTTCCCCACCTGTAGAGAACTTCTTATGCCGCGTACACACAAACGGACTTTTCGACCGGACTGGTCCGACGGTCTATCCGACGGACTTTCTGAATGAACGTACTTGCCTACACACGATCACACCAAAGTCCGACGGATTCAAACGTGATGACGTACGACCGGACTAAAATAAGGAAGTTGATAGCCAGTAGCCAATAGCTGGCCTAGTGTCGGTTTTAGTCCGTCGGACTAGCATACAGACGAACGGATTTGAAAAAGATTTGAAACATGTTTTATTTCTAGGTCCGTCTGACTTTTGGGAAAAAAAAGTCCGCTGGAGCCCACACACGATCGAATTGTCCGATGGTGTCCGGTCCGCCGGACCAAGTCTGCCGGAAAGTCCGCTCGTGTGTAGGCGGCATTAGGCTCCATGCACACAGTTCCCTTGGCAGAAAAAAGCGCTCATATAGAAAGTTTTTTGTACAAAGTTTAGACGAGTTTAGGAGAAATTTGTGTTTTTCTGCCAGTAAGCTCCAATCAGAAAAGCAAACCAGAAGGTTTTTTTTTTCCCGCTTCTAAACTTTGAGCTCAAAATATGCCTCTAATAGTCCTAATGTGCATGGACACATAGGATAACACTGAGCTGCTTTTACAGGCAGAACACAAAACTCCTGTAGTAGCAGCGATTTTTAAGCCTGTGTGCATGGAGCCTTAGAAGTGTTTCGCCTTTTTCGGGGCTTAATCTAAGAGCCGTCTTTTACCCATCTCATTAAATTTATGGAACAGGGAGTTGGTGTCTGTGTGCAGGTGGCCACCATTTTGTTGAAATTGTCTCTAGCTGTAGGCACACATTCAAAAGTTTATATAGCACCTGAAAAATTGGCCTGGTGTCTATTTGAGTGGGGGAATGGCTCACATTGCACAGTTGCCCTTTATTTGGAAAGTTCTCCATAGGAAGCAAGCTTTTTGTTAGCGGGAAGCACACTCTTTATTAGCTGGATGTGAAGAACACAAGTGGAGTCCATCCTTTTGATGACCGTGTGTACAGGGCCTTAAAAGCACATGCTATTTGCAAAATGTCACGTTAGAGGAATCAGGGCTAAGCTTGTGAAATAATGCCCTATAGGCTCCCGTCATTGGGAAGGTGACACTGTTTACTAAGCCTGGAACAAGAAGGTGAATGGTGGGAGAGATTGTGGTCTTTGAATAATTAGATACACACAAGAATGAATGGACAAGGTGGCCTATCTTAATACAGAGGAGGACAATTGGATGGTTTGATAAACGGAGTCAAGTCTTTCTACTAGCATTGGGATGTCTGTACTCTGATGGGGATTGATGGGGCAGGGAAGCCAAGGTTAATCTGAAATTTGTATTGATTAGAGAAAATAAAACACTTTTGCCACAGTAAATCTCACCTTTGGTAAGCTAAATCTGAATAATTGGGTATTATTGTGAATGAAGAGCGAGAAGATGTCAGCCTTTGTTATAGGATGAAGATTTTTATCTTGTTGGGCCCCGTGGGAAGCCTTGCATTTCTCCTTGACTTCCCTACCTTATCTTTCGTCAGCAAGTAAACCCTTTGCAAACTCCAAGTCTATATTTGACAGGGAAAAAAGGAATCAATGTGCTGAATACTATCATCACGTGCATTAACCACTTGCAATTATCAACCTCAGAAAATAGTTGTATTGTCCCTAACAACAAATTTAGAGATAAAGTAAACCAAGCAAAAAAATTCCAGATTCAAATTTGTCAGATTAAAACATGGATGATACCTTTGAAGGATATGTGCTCCTTTGGGATATTAAATGCAGTTGCCTGCCCTTAGGTAGGAAATCTGGTGTGAAATGTAAGTGGTTGGAAAGTTTAATTTCAGTAATCACAAGTCTTGTTTTGCCATCTGAATTGATGCATCATCGAAAAAGACATGTATTTTTGGATCACAAAAGTGACCCTTTCGCCTTCCTTGGGTGGTGAATTTCAGGGGAACAGAACAAAACTATTTTTTAGGCAAACTGGAGGAACCTATAGCAACCAATCAAAATTCTTCTTTTATTAAACTAGCCTCAGTAAGTTGAAACCCAAAGTGCACTTTGCACATCCATTTTTCTCCATGCTGGTTTGGGTTAGTCAGAATGTGTATAAATGTATATGACATGTAGTAAATGTATATGACATGTAAAAGAGATCCAGTCACCAACCTAAAATGCATACTGTGATATTGAGGGATGTATAGCTCAGTGGTAGATGCGTTTTCAGTGAGTTCACAGCCAACAGAAACTTCAGTTTAAGGGCGTGGTAGACCACTTTTATTGAATAGTAACAAAAATGAAAGTTCATACATGCACGGGTTGCCCACACAGGGGTTCTTCTCCCAAAAATTACAACAAAATGAAAAAGGCAAGCCACCTGGCTCTCAAGGCTCACTCAGCCTTGGTCACAGTACAAAGCTGCACAGGCCCACTCCTGGCCCCTAGTAAGGGGCTCTCCTGACACTCCAGGCTTTCACACTCCTCCAAGACTCACGGTCCCCTCTGGTCCCCAGGACTCTCTCTTCCAGTTGTCTCAGCTATGGTCTCCTCGACTCTCTCAGCTGGCCCAGCTCTCTCAGTCCACTAACCTGGAACCTCTGGAGTGCCGTCTCAAGGATATTGCCTGGGTTCTTAAACGGTAGAACACCTCCCACTTGGCTGCAGCAACTGCTCCAACACCAACTCTCCTAAGCTATGCTCAGATCTGCTTTATAATGAGTGTGTGCACTTGGACACACACACACAACCTGCAGAACTTCTGGAAAGCCCGGACACAAGACTGAAGACTCCATGCCTCCCAATGCTCTTTGAAGTCTTCAAGTTTCCAGCCCCAATCCAGACTTACAAAATCCAGAGAAGACTTAAAGCATAGTTTTCTCTGCTCACCAATATTCTGCTGGAACTTCTTAAACTGCCCTTAAATAAATATTTTTTTATTCACTTGCCTTGTTTCTCAGCATTTTCTAGGGCATTGACAAGGCAAGTCAAGGAATTGACAAGTAAATGGCTTACACCTAAAGCAAGGGCATTATTCAACTTTGGTCAAAGCTGCAGTTTATTTTATTTTTTTCTACAGTGCCCCTTTCGTGCATTTTTTTTTGGTAAAGATGAACTGTGCCTTTAAGGAATCTGAAACAAAGGAATCCACCAGTGTGAGCAGGTACCAATAAAAGCAGCCGGTCCCCAATTCATGAACCCTATGCTGGTTTTGGGGCAGTCTCTGCAGTTGTGATAGGCTACAGTGATTTATCCCTTGTTCTTTAAACATTAGTGTCTGATGCCTGCTTCCATCAGGTATCTGGCTATGTGACTAATTTCTTTTAACTACCTATAACTGGTAACACGGGTCAGGCAAACAGTGGTCAGACTTATTCTTAGCCGTACTTTGGACTTGAACCGCAATGTTCATAGTGCAGCTGCTGCCTTGACCTGCAGTTATACAAATGTCACCCCCGGCTTAATTTACTGCACTAACCATTCAAATAAAGTAAAGGTTATGTAAATCAGCGGTTTACTTATCTCTTATATCTTATATAAAAGATGCACTGTGGTTCCAGCCTTCTGATATATGGGCCAGTGACATATTTCTGTGCCATGGTGTGACCTATGTGAGGATTTATTTATTGAAAATTGACCTTTATGGTTAATTAAATCTCGCTTTTTCCATATTTCTCTGGAGCCTGAAGGAATATGGAAATACGTTTAATTTGTCTCTGTGGTAGGTCATAAATCACCTCCCATACCTCATTATTGGAAAGTAGAGCATGATATGAGAGCTTATAATGAGAAATCTGGTCACACGGACGGTGAGACCACGGCAGCAGGGTCCAGACTTCCATTTTGTCCGATGGATCGGTTCCTGCAGAATTCCAGCACTAAAAATGATAATTTTATAGACTGTTAAACCTGAAGATTTACAACTACGTATAAATGCTTCCAACAGTGCAAAAGTCAACTATACCGAATATAATAATATATACTGTAATTCAGATATTAGTACTTAAAAATCTGCTCCTGACAAAGGCACCTAAAAATAATAGAAAATAGATAATAAAATAATAATTAAAAGTACAATAATTCTCAACTTTGGAATTAGAGTTCTAGCACAAAAAAAGATAGCCTCATCCAAATAATGTTTTTTCATTTGCGTGGTGGGCTTTTTTTCCATATAACTGCATATCCGTTCTAAAAGTCTCTGCTGAATACAAACATTTTCATGCAGGTTTTTCAGTTCTGATAATTTTCTGCATTTTATGTAGCCCTCGATGCTCTGTGATTATAAAGTTATCTAAAGTATACATTTGTCTGAGTTTTAGGGTTAGGGATCCCTTTATTTCTTGTCCTGGAGATGCAACAGGAAATAAGAAATCATCTTCCCTCTCTAGTCAAAGATTTGTTAGCACATTGCTACCAATGGCAGTATGTTCTGCCTGTCAAAAGCATATTGTCCAATGGTCAGTGGAAAGTGTACCATCCAGCTTCTCGTGCCCAAAGGGAACTATTTTGTCCAGCTCCCGATGCTCATTGGAAAAAGAAAATGTCCAGACTTTGAATTCTAATGGAAAAGTAAAACCTTTTTATGAAGTATATTGTCCAGTCCATGGTGGTTTCTGGAAAGTATATTGTCCATTTTTCAGTGGTTTATGAAAAGTAAGTTGTCCAGTCTCTGATAGTTTCTGGAAAGTATTTTGTTAAGTCCCTGCATAGGCGTACGCACAGTGTGTGGTGGATGTGCCTGGGCACACCCTAATCACCCCATGTCCAGTAGTACCGTATTATCGCTCTGTGTGCCGACAGGAAGGCGGGAAAGATCTCCCTCTTACCAGCGCTTACCAGCAGGGGGATCAATGTGCGGGGGTCATATATATGTAGACACACACACACACACGTGTGTTTGAGCTTTATGGTGCACACCCTAATGCAATAGGATGTGTACGTCTATACCCCAGAAGTTTCTGCAAAGTATGTTGTCCAGTCCCTGGCGTTTTTCTGGAGAGAATATTGTCTTCTCTCTGGCTGTTTCTGCAAATGTTATTGTCCAGTCTCCTGCGGTTACTGACAAGTATATTGTCCAGTCTCTGATGTTTTCTGGAAAGAATCTTGTACAGTATCTAGGTGGTTTCTGAACGGTATATTGTCCAGGCCCCCCGTGGTTTCTGTAAACTATTTGTCCGATATCTAGGTATTTTCTGGAAACTATATTGTCTAGTCCCTGCTGGTTTCTGGAAACTATATTGTCTAGTCCATGGTGGTTTCTGGAAACTATATTGTCTAGTCTCTTATGGTTTCTGGAAAGAATATTGTCCAGTCCCCTGTGGTTTCTGTAAACTGTTTGTCCAATATCTAGGTGGTTTCTCAAAAATAAATTGTATAGTCCCTGGTGGTTTCTGGAAAGTATATTGTCCAGATTGTCCAGTCTCTGATGGTCTTGGAAAGAATATTGTCCAGTCTTTGGTGGTTTCTTGAAACCAGTTCAGTATCTAGGTGGTTTCTCGAAAGTAAATTGTGTAGTCCCTTTTTGATTTCTGGAAACTACAGTATATTGTGCAGTCTCTGATGGTTTCTGGAAAGACTATTGTACAGTATATAGGTGGTTTCTGGAAACTATATTTGTCTAGTATCTGTGTGGATTCTGGAAAGTGTATTGTCCAGTCCCCCGTGGTTTCTGTAAACTGTTTGTCCAATATCTAGGTGGTTTCTCAAAAATAAATTGTATAGTCCCTGGTGGTTTCTGGAAAGTATATTGTCCTGATTGTCCAGTCTCTGATGTCTTGGAAAGAATATTGTACAGTATCTAGGTGGTTTCTGGAAACGATATTTGTCTAGTATCTGTGTGGATTCTGGAAAGTATATTTGTCTAGTATTTGTGTGATTTATGGAAAGTGTATTTTGCAGTTTATGGTGGTTTCTGGAAAGTGTATTGTCTAGTATCTAATTGGTTTCTGGAAAGTACAGTATTTTGCCTGTCTCTGGCGGTTTCTGGAAAGTATATTGTCCAGTCCTTGGTGAATTCTGAAAAACCATATCGTCCTGTCCCTTTTAAATCATACTTTTTTTATTGCCTGTGAAAAAATATATAGCAAATGTGAGATGAATTCATACTTTAAAATTTCAATAGAATATCTTTTACTTTTGTGCCTTATAAAGAGGCCTCATAGCTTTGCTTTTGCCCAAATTACAGTGTATTATGTTATAAAATTGTTTCTGTAGTAACATTAATAATTTCTAAAGTTCACTGTACCTTCAGTAAAGACCCTTTTCAATATTTTTCTAGAGGAAATCTACCTTTATAAGCACAGAGCAGATGGTAGGAGAACAATGAGCCGGTGTAGTGCAGTAGACGGTAGGTGTGTTTATAGTAAAACTGCGGCCTTTGTTTTGTGTGCTCATCTACACTGATGTAAAAGCTTTACCTGAAATGGTAGTATTCAGATTCTGCTATTATTTTTCTTTTTTTTTATTCTCGCTCTCTCTCTATCCTTTTATGTATTACTGCAATCTGTAATTACGAATAATCTTTTAAATGCCAGCATCAAAACTGTAACAGCGGGATCAACCGTTCTTTTATAACCACAAACAAAAGAAAGGAAAATGAACGATCAGGTGTCAAGTGTGCGGCAATTAATTTATATTTTCTGCACACGTTGGTTTTGTGGATGAACATTATTAAAGATGATCTGCAAGATATGCAGGGGGTTGACTTTTAGAGGCCACAGGGCACTAAGTGATTTGTGGTTAGTGGTTCACATAATTAAAAGTTTATAATATCCACCACAACTTGTGTATTTGGAATAATTTGATTTGAAAAAGGTATTTAAAATGGTTGTAAACCCAGATGCTCCCCCCAGGTATGAGGTAGGTCACGGCACTCATAATTGTTCTATTTATGAACAATGAATTGCGCAGATATCTTTCTTTTATTTCATTTGTACAGGTCTGGGTTGGTGAGCAAGACTGGGTTGCAGGTTGTCATTTGTCCAGGTGATGTCTCTGCGGCCTGTTCCTGTCCTTCTCTCTGGGTTGTGTAGATTGGAGTGGAGGAAGAGTGATCACATGACATCAGTAAGCACCACTCATAGGGGGTAATTTATTAAAAGTGGAGCAGGCAGAATCTGGAGAAGCTGTGCATAGTAGCCATTCAGCTTCTAGCTTCAGCTTGTTCAGTTACGTTTTGAAAATCAAAGCTAGAAGCTGGTTGCCATGCACTGTTCCAGATTCTCTCAGTTTCAGTCTTAGGCTGGCCATAGATATTCAAATCTTGGCCAGTTCTGCAGGAACCATCCGAGATTTGATCCATCTATGGGCAGGCTGATTGACTTGGGTTCAATGAGCATGTCAGATTTCTAGCAAGCGATGATTGCCAGTGGCTATAACCACTAGCAATAATCATTGTGTTCTCATGGCAGTGACTGTTCCTTGCACCCCCCCCCCCCCACCCGACCAGGAGAACACAGTAGCTCTGCGGGAGGTACTTCCCCATCACCACTGACTGCATTGATGGTGGAATTGAGCAATGGTTGCATGAAAGACAATTGCATATTCTATGGCCTGCCTTCGTAAGACTGATCAAGGTTTGAGATTCTTCGTCTAAGGCAGTGGTCTCCAAACTGTGGCCGGGGGGGACAGATGTGGCCCTTTGCCTGCCTTTATCTGGCCCTTGAGGAACTATTCCTTCCACAGACACAAAAGACGCGGCACCATTTCTATCATTGACACCAATGATGGAGCACTATTTCCCCCACTGATACCAACAATGGGGTACTATTCCTCCCACTAAAACCAATGATGGGGCATTATTTAATCTCAATGACATTGGGGAGTTTTCTACTGTCCAAAGTCCGGCCCCCCTAAAACCTGAATGACCATAATCTGGCCCTTTGTTTGGAAAGTTTGGAGACCCCTGGTCTAAGGGAAATAGAAAACACGATTACTGAATTAAAGGCATAGACTAATTCTCTGATTAAAACATTTCTGTAACTGTCTGGGATTACTTTAGAACTGGAACTGAGTGTAGAAGAACAAATTTGGAGCACTTTGGATTATTCTGGGCCCGTTGCGTTATCTAGAACCTGACAACATTCTAAATTTGTGATGGAATGGCATCCTGTGGGACAAGGAACTGTAGGGCTACGCCGATGGCGCAGACATAATTATATCAGATATAACCCTCCCTCGATGTAAAATACAATTTCATAGTAAAGACTGATTGCCCGTACTGCATGGATACGTTTTATTAGGCTAATGAAGAACATTAGATGCTTGCATTGTGCAGCATTTCTCTTTCCTCCTCAGGCTATTCAGAGAAATGGAGGATTCATTAGCAAAGAAGTTCTACTCTTCTATCTCTTATTTTCTCTTCTCCCCATTGTATTGTCTCTTCTACTTTCATACTGGTCCAAAAATGCCTGCAATAATTTGGGTCACTTCAGGCTACAAGCTCAATTTAAAGGAGAACCATTAAACCACCCCCAGTAAGAAGGTTTTCCGGAGCCGTTTCCTCATTCTACCATGTAAAAAGCAACTAACTAAACCGAAAAACATCACAAACTAAACCAAATACTGAAACACTACTGGGAATGGCAGTGGGAAATGAATATGTATCAAATAAGCACTACAGATGTACCAAGGTTGAACAGTGGACATCAAATAAATTTTCTTTGTAGATCTAAGTCCTAACTGGAAGACATTTAGTTTGCTAAAGTGCTGTCTATCGCTTCAGCATTACTGATCTCCTGCCACCAGCCTCTTTACAGCCACTTTTGGTCTACATAGCAATCTAGTGGTGGCTACAGATAGTTTCTTCAGCAGGGTTCCTGGTGGTAACAACAGCAAAAAGTGCCTGCACTAAGATAGTATGTGATATGATGGCGCACAGCTGGGAGACAATATGTTTTCACCCTACTATAGGAAATGCCTGAACCAAGGACCTTCATGGTAGGATCACCAGGTGTTATTTTAATGAAAACTATACAGTGGGGCAAAAAATATTTAGTCAGCCACCAATTGTGCAATTTCTCCCACTTAAAAAGATGAGAGAGGCCTGTAATTGTCATCATAGGTATACCTCAACTATGAGAGACAAAATGTGGAAACAAATCCAGACAATCACATTGTCTGATTTGGAAAGAATTTATTTGCAAATTATGGTGGAAAATAAGTATTTTGTCAATATCAAAAGCTCATCTCAATACTTTGTTATATATCCTTTGTTGGCAATGACAGAGGTCAAACGTTTTCTGTAAGTCTTCACATGGTTGTCACACACTGTTGCTGGTATGTTGGCCCATTCCTCCATGCAGATCTCCTCTAGAGCAGTGATGTTTTGGGGCTGTCGCTGGGCAACACAGACTTTCAACTCCCTCCAAAGGTTTTCTATGGGGTTGAGATCTGGAGACTGGCTAGGCCACTCCAGGACCTTGAAATGCTTCTTACGAAGCCACTCCTTCGTTGCCCGGGCGGTGTGTTTGGGATCATTGTCATGCTGAAAGACCCAGCCACATTTCATCTTCAATGCCCTTGCTGATGGGAGGAGGTTTGCACTCAAAATCTCATGATACATGGCCCCATTCATTCTTTCATGTACACGGATCAGTCGTCCTGTTCCCTTTGCAGAGAAACAGCCCCAAAGCATGATGTTGCCACCCCCATGCTTCACAGTAGGTATGGTGTTCTTTGGTTGCAACTCAGCATTCTCTCTCCTCCAAACACGTTGTGTTTCTACCAAACAGTTCTACTTTGGTTTCATCTGACCATATGACATTCTCCCAATCCTCTTCTGGATCATCCAAATGCTCCCTCGCAAACCTCAGACGGGCCCGGACATGTACTGGCTTAAGCAGGGGGACACGTCTGGCACTGCAGGATCTGAGTCCCTGGCGGCGTAGTATGTTATTGATGGTAGACTTTGTTACGTTGGTCCTAGCTCTCTGCAGGTCATTCACTAGGTCCCCCCGTGTGGTTCTGGGGTTTTTGCTCACCGTTCTTGTGATCATTTTGACCCCACGGGGTGTGATCTTGCATGGAGCCCCAGATCGAGGGAGATTATCAGTGGTCTTAAATGTTTTCCATTTTCTAATTATTGAACCCACAATTGATTTCTTCACACCAAGCTGCTTGCCTATTGCAGATTCAGTCTTCCCAGCCTGGTGCAGGTCTACAATTTTGTTTCTGGTGTCCTTCGACAGCTCTTTGGTCTTCACCATAGTGGAGTTTGGAGTGTGACTGTTTGAGGTTGTGGACAGGTGTCTTTTATACTGATAACAAGTTCAAACAGGTTCCATTAATACAGGTAATGAGTGGAGGACAGAGGATCCTCTTAAAGAAGAAGATACAGGTCTGTAAGAGCCAGAAATCTTGCTTGTTTGTAGGTTTCCAAATACTTATTTTCCACCATAATTTGCAAATAAATTCTTTCAAAAATCAGACAATGTGATTGTCTGTATTTGTTTCCACACGTTGTCTCTCATAGTTGAGGTATACCTATGATGACAATTAAATGCTCTCTCTTATCTTTTTAAGTGGGAGAAATTGCACAATTGGTGGCTGACTAAATACTTTTTTGCCCCACTGTATATTAACAAAAAAAAAAAAAGGCTGAAAATGCCTTTAGAAATAGCATATTAAAGATGATATGAGATTTTTGTGATTGGGTTTAAATCTACTTTAAAGGTTAAGTTCATTTTTACTGACTTTCGCCAAAAACATACCCTGGTAGGACGCAACGAGGGTTGCATGTGCAGCCCTGAAATTGACAAACGAGCTTCATTCCCTACCCACACAAGCACAGTCTGCTCTCTTTCACTCTGCAGAATGCTGAGCTGCGAGAGAGCAGACTACATTTGTGCATGTAAGGAACTAAGGCAAGTTCTCATTGTTAGTTTTTGGGGCTGTGCGACCAATGCTCTGCCCTCTGCAGGACAGAGCAGGGAGTTCAATGAAACGGGCAGCTGAAAAAGTAAACATTCTTTTACAAAATGAAGTACAGCATGTTAATGTACTGAGGACGCAATACTTAAAGGCTATATTCTGCTCCTAGCAGGACTTGCATTTAGGGTCATACGTGTTCAGCAAAGCTCCTTTGACCATATTTCTCCTGTGGGTCACAGGAGTAAACTTAGTTCTGCTCTCCTGTGACCCAGATTCATCTGACAATGGGCTAAAACCTGCTGTCGGCTGACGTCACAGAGTCGTCCAGACTCTGGAGGGATCCCGACAATAATGTCAGGATCTGCCCAGATTTCTGACCGGCAGCTGGCTCAGGCTTTTAGCGTGCTGCTGAGAGCCTGAGCCAGCTGCTCCTGCTCCCTCCCCAGCCAGCGCTGTAGGGAGCACTAGACGGCAAGGCAGAGGGTTGGGGACTGCTCTCTGCTCAGAGTGGACCAATGACTGCAGTCATGTGATCACTCAGTTCTTGGTGTTGGAGCAGGTAGGGGGACAGATGCAGCATCGGATGCATTGATGTTTATTTTTTTTATTCCTGTATTTCTCTTTTAAGTCCCCAAACACATAAGGTTGTACAGAAGGGTGGTGTGTGGGGGGATTTTTTAAAGGACAAACTGTCTAAAGATAGTATCCAAGAGTTTGCACTGCGTCTGCATTCACAACATTATTGTTCTTTAAAGCGACTTAAAGAAATACAATGGGAATGGCAGTATGAGGATGCCCTAAAGGTCATTGGTAGGGATAGAACTATAATCCAGAGATCATCAGTGCAAGCTAGCAGCAACATCTCATAGCCTCCGAGACAAAAGCTCTTAAACCCCAGCTCTACTGACAAATGTTAAAGCCTGGGTAGCTATGAGATGTAGAATTCTGTTCCCTTGTGTCTGTACAGTCTGCTAGAGTGTCCGTTGTGTCCAGAAAAGTTTGTATTATACTTGTTGATGAGGAAGAAAAGTAGACAAATGGAATCCTATGTGCAGACAAGCATCCCATAGACACATCTCATTAACTCTAGTCAACTGTGTCCAGAGTTGCATTTTGGCAGTGAATTCATCCGTACATTTTCCCTGCGTCGCAATGGGTACTTCAAAAACTTGTATTGGCATAATAGAGCAAGGTAGTTGATGACGGCACCACCAGCACCACACCAAAAAATAATGCTTTATTTGTCTACCTTTCTGTGATGGCAAAGAACAATAGAGCATCAACACTTTCCGCAACAGACATGCCAATTAGAGAAGTCTTCCAATGGGGACACCTGTGCCGGTCACAGCAATCTAAGAGGGGATCTCCACTTACTTTGGGGAGTTTTTTGGGTCTGGAAAATGGAACCAAAAGGAAATCTTTCCAATGGGACAAAAAAAAACTATATAGGTTTTAATCATTTCTTATTTTATCCTGGACAAAAACAAAAGGTTTTGGCTTTTTGCGCCCTTTTTAATGATTAAACTTTCTGTAGAAGT
This sequence comes from Lithobates septentrionalis, assembly GCA_037952835.1. Taxonomy (NCBI): domain Eukaryota; kingdom Metazoa; phylum Chordata; class Amphibia; order Anura; family Ranidae; genus Lithobates; species Lithobates septentrionalis. The sequence continues at coordinate 543,848 of JBBDGP010000733.1, read as the reverse complement.
AGGGTTGAATTGTACTTCTGGAGCAAGCCAGAAAAACGAAAACTATGATTTGATTGGCTCCTGTGGGTTTTATCGCTTTTTTTTCTTTGTAGCATTACAATACATTCATGGGGTGAACTCCAATATAAAAGTGAAGAGACATGAACAGATTTGGTTGTTTTTGCCTTTTTTTTTAAATCCTAGTTACTGCTGATCTTTTGCAGTCACTTCCTATTTACATGAACTCCGGCGATGACTGCATGGCATTTCTCAGGGTGAGTTTCCTGATGATGACAACAGTGGTCTATGCCTGTTGTGTGATGGGTGTAAAAATTGCCACTTGTATTCTCATTTGGAAGCGTGTGTAACAATACAGGAGCACAGTTGGGAGACAGGGACAGAGTATTGTCACCAGAGGCAGCCGCTCCACAAGGGGCGCAGGGGCACTGGATGCATTGATTTCAATGTTTTTATTTTGTTGTTGTTTTTTTTTTTTTCTTTTAGCACGTGATTAGAGCCTGAGTATCAGGAACCATGAATCAAACCGAGACAGAAGTATAGTTAAATCACACTTGTTTAATAATAATAAAAAGGTAAACAGAGTAAGCGTAGTCAAAACAAGCCAGAGTTCAGTAACCGGATTGGGTAGTCAGCCAAGCCAATGTAAGAGAGCCAGAGGTAAACGTAGTGGTACAGCAAGCAGGATCAGGAGCCAGAAGGGACGTCGGCCGAGCAAGTCTTCAACAGGAACGCAGGAGAAAGTCTCTGTGATGTTGACAAAGGCGAAGGCAGAGATCAAGTGAGCTGGACGGCGTTAAGGAGGCAGGACTGACGAGCAGAATCAACAACAGCTGAGCAGCCAGCTCAGAAAAGGAAGGGCTGAGCCCAGCCCTGAGACTGAGGCTCTAATTGGATTAAAAAAAAAGGGTGGGTTCTGGGTGCAGAGCACTGCACCCTGTGCCCACTCAGTTGTATGGCAATAGCGAATTAATAATTAATTCTCCTCCCAGCCAATCAGGAAGCAGGTCTTAGGACCGGATTGGCTGAGAGGAGAAGCGAACGCATTGGCCTGGAGCAGGGGGTGGAGGTGCCGAAGGGGAGACGCAGGGGGAAGCCGCCGAAACTGCCAGTGACCTGGATAGGGTAAGTGTGGGGCTGATGGGTGGGCGAGCGACGGGGGGGGGTTGTTTGCCGATTGACCGAGTGATGGGACCGAATTAATGGGGGGGTTCGGGTGGTTTGTTTGCCCCCCCCAAAGAAAAATAGAGCATCATCAGCTACTGGTTGTCACCCTACAACAGAAAGTGCCTGAACAAGGACCTTCATGGCAGTATTCTGCTAAGGCTACAGATTAAAAAATATTGTAAGCGCTAACGAGCAGGGAGGGCCCTCTGATCCATCCTGTATTGATTTGTAGTGTAACTGTACTGTCTGCCCTCATGTTGTAAAGCTCTACGCAAACTGTTGGCGCTATATAAATCCTGTATAATAATAATAATAATTAGTAATGACTTTTGATATGACATTGAAATAGGTGCAGATGGATGGATGGATAGATGGGTGGGATCCTTTTGGGAGGTGTGAAATATGGAATTTCCTGTAGTGGGTTGGTGTTACACTGCCAACCTTTAATGTGTGTACAAGAAAGGCATGAGCTGCCGCTGAGTTACATTGTGTAATAGGACTGTAAGTATCCTGGTAGTAAAAAAAAAAAAAAAATGACAATTAGCATAGTGATACAAGAGATGCTGTAATTTTAATAGGCCTCGCTTCCTGAGACGAGCCTGGACCCTGTAGAGCAGCAGAATCCCATGAGCCTCTGGGGCTCACTGTTGATGGTCTTTATCATGAGCTTTACCTTTTCTAATGTGAACTCCGAGTTAATTCTGTTTGCAGGGGTTAAGCAAGCAGCTGTCAGTCACAATCAGCCACCAGGAGGAGGGTTAGAGCGGACAGCCGCGGCTCCCATCACTGGGAATAGGGGTCACACAGCATGCTTCTCTGTATGCACGGGGAGAATTCTCAATGCGCTGTTAATCTTAATCAGATACAGTTCCTCTTGTACTGGCTATGACAGTTACCAGAGATCCACCTGTGGGCCATCTGTCACAGGGAACACATTCAACCTCGGGAGGAGCAGGATTTTAGCATGAAATCAGCTCATTTTATATTTCTGTCATTTGGAGAAAAGTTGGTAAGTCTTCCACATAGCTGTTACAAAGGATAAAGGAGGAATCAGATGTGTAACCAGTGAATTGGGGCTCAGATCAGGGTTCACAGTAGTTGAGGCCTCAGAGATTTACTATATATATATATATATTCATTCAATAAGATTCTGTTCAACACCACATCTGGCATTTTTTAAATCTCTGCATATACATCCTTATATTGCAGGGATCTTCGGTTAGGTCATGTGACTTTACAAGGCTGCTTCTTCTTTCTTCAGTCCGGTCATGTGACTTTATGAGTCGTTATTTTCTTTCTGTAGTATGGTCATGTGACTTTACAAGGCCTTTTCTTCTCTCCTAAGTCGAGTCATATGACTTTACGAGTCGTCATCTTCTTTCTTTGATCTGGTTATGTGACTTTACAAGTCGTCTTCTTTCTTCAGTCTGGTCATGTGACTTTGAGGGCTTTTCTTCTTTCTTCAGTCCGGTCATGGGACTTTACAAGTCTTCTTTTTCTGCTCTCTTTAGTCTGATCATGGAACTTTATCAGTTGTCTTCTTCTTTCTTCAGTCTACTCATGTGACTTTGAGTCTGTTTTCTTTCTTTAGTCCGGTCATATGAGATTACAAGTCTTCTTCATCTTTCTGTAGTCCAGTTATATGACTTTGAGTCTTCTTTTTCTTTCTTTAGTCTGGTCGTGTGACTTTTTACGAGTCTTCTTTTTCTTCTCTCTTTAGTCTGATCATGCGAATTTGGGAGTTGTCTTCTTCTTTCTTCGGTCCACTCGTGTGACTTTGAGTCTGTCTTCTTTCTTTAGTCCGGTAATATGACATTACAAGTCTTCTTCATCTTTCTTTAGTCCAATTTTATGACTTTGAGTCGTCTTTTTCTTTCTTTAGTCCGGTCATGTGACCTAATGAGTCTTCATTTTTCTTCAGTCCAATCATGTGACTGAGTCTTTTGCTTTATTCAGTCTGGTCATGTGACTTTATAGCCTTCTTCATTCTTCAATTCAGTCATGTAAAGTCACGACTCAGACCTGAGTTTAGGTAATTTTTCTTTTTTAACTATCAGCACAAGGGACATTTACTTACATTCTTACATTAAATCCAAAGTGTCCTTTGTGCTGGTGCCAGATGTCTTAGTGAGAAATCTTGAGTCCTCTGCCCCCCAATGGGCAGTCCCGAATACTACAGTGAGCAATACTCACGTAATGATGTGAGCACTGCTCTCTGGAGCATTCTCCTGTGAACCCATACTTGATGATGTATCCGCAGGGGGCATGGAAGGAAGTGGGTTAAGTAATTCTGGGCATCATTTAACTCAGAACAGAACCGTCCTGGACCTCTGAGAGGTTAATGTGTTGGAGACCTGCCAGAGATAGAATGGATATGGCAGTGAGAGCTGCTTGTTTTCACGATACCAGGCAGTGGATTAAAAAAGGGACTTTAAGAATGAAATTTGGGGAAGGGGAGTAGGTCACAAAACTATGGAGGCAAACGGATGTCCCTACAAAATCGACTGCTGATAACTTGGTAGAGAAAACTCCTTTTGTCGTCAGCCTAGCCTTCCTATGACTGTGAATGTGTTATTTTTTCCACTGTATGAAGCTCAGGAGGGGGTTTCAACAGCCTACATCTCGTGTAGAAATTATGGTTGATGCATACATCCCATTTTTATAATAAATACAAAACAAAAAAGAATAACTAAAAATGAAAACTATTGTTCATTCTTTAGGCCTTTGTTTAAACATGTCAGTCTTTATCCTGATGAAAGACACCCATCTACACATATCTTGACATACGATTCCTGTGATTTGGTGAATTACTCTGCGGAAAGTTGTCATTTGCCTTATATTTTGATTTGATCTGTGTGCAGTAGTCATGCTTTGACAGTAAGCCTCTTTGTAAACAACTCCTACAACTTGCCTAATTATTTTCACAATTGGCATGTATGCATTGTACGGTATAATTAGACTTCATTAGAGCAGGGGCTGTACATTTTTACATGGCTGTGACTGGTGCCTCTACTAAGAAAATACCTGTTTATGTGCTATGTAACATGCAATTATTGCTGTTAGGTTTTCTGGTCCTTTGTGCAGCTATTGTCTAACATGTAACTCAAACATGTTGACTGGCAATATACGCTGGAACTTGCAGTTCTATAGCCGCCTGCGGGACCTTAAATTTGGCCTGATGTAGGATCGAGTTTGGTTGTCTGGAGTAAATTTCAGGGGTCACAAAAACAAGATCGATTTGCTGCTGACTTTCAGCCTTCACCGGTCTCTAGTGATTGGATAGGCTGTATTCTCAGTGATGTCACCAGTCTCTAGTGAATGGATAGGCTGCGTTTTCAGTGATGTCACCGATCTCTAGTGATTGGATAGGCTGTATTCTCAGCGATGTCACCAGTCTCTAGTGAATCGATGGGCTGTATTCTCAGTGATGTCACCAGTCTCTAGTGAATGGATTGGCTGCATTCTCGTGATGTCACCGGTCTCTAGTGAATGGATAGGCTGCATTCTCAGTGATGTCACTGGTCTCTAGTGAATGGATGGATTGTATTCTCAGTGATGTCACCGGTCTCTAGTGAATGGATAGGCTGCATTCTCGGTGATGTCACCAGTTTCTAGTGACTGGATAGGCTGCACTCTCGGTGATGTCACCGGTCTCTAGTTATTGGATAGGCTACATTCTCAGTGATGTCACCGGTCTCTAGTGAATGGATAGGCTGCATTCTTAGTGATGTCACCGGTCTCTAGTGAATGGGTAAGCTGCATTCTCAGTGATGTCACCGGTCTCTACCGAATAAATAGGCTGCATTCTCAGTGATGTCACTGGTCTCTAGTGAATGGATGGATTGTATTCTCAGTGATGTCACTGGTCTCTAGTGAATGGATAGGCTGCATTCTAGGTGGTCTCACTGGTTTCTAGTGAATGGATAGGCTGCATTCTCGGTGATGTCACCGGTTTCTAGTGACTGGATAGGCTGCATTCTCGGTGATGTCACCGGTCTCTACTGAATGAATAGGCTGCATTCTCAGTGATGTCACCGGTTTCTGGTGAATGGATAGGCTGCATTCTCAGTGATGTCACCGGTCTCTGGTGAATGGATAGGCTGCATTCTCAGTGATGTCACCGGTCTCTGGTGAATGGATAGGCTGCATTCTCAGTGATGTCACCGGTTTCTGGTGAATGGATAGGCTGCATTCTCAGTGATGTCACAGGTCTTTCGTGAACATAGACTGCATTCTTAAGGGTGTCATTGGTCTCTAGTGAATAGATAAATTGTATTCTCGATGATTTCACAGTTTTTCTCTGAACGAGTAGTTGACAATAAGTAACACAGGATGACTGACTAGGGATAAAGAATGATAGCACACTTATTAACTCTCAATTATATGAGCACATTTTGAGTAATATGGCCACCTCCCTGGCGCTCCCCAGCCAGCACCTAGCCTTGGAGGGCTTCTTGCTAGGAGAGGCGGCCTACATTGCAGTTGGGGATAGGCCATTTCAAAGGAGAAGAGGTGACTGAGCACTGAGAACTCTCCAACCCACTTCAGATCTCCTAAACACTGCACCCTGTGAGTAGTCCCTTTTCTCTTTCTGCAAACCTCTGATTGGCCAGGAGTTGTCGGCTATATGCAGAAGTTTCTTCTTTGGCACCAATCAGAGGTATCCCATAGGAGGACTCTAACCAAATGCTGTTAACCCCTGCCTCTCCTAGTTACCCCCATTACAATAATACTGACCTCCAATGGTTTGATTGGTTATTTTTACTGCTATGTGCCGATAATCCGTTTAAAGCTTAGTAAATGGTTAATGTTTATATACAAGAAATGGCAAATAAAATCCCTTTTTCAACTAATGCAGCATAGAACATATTGGTGATTAATCCTGCTACATTTCAAACAAGCATTTTGCTGTATATTAAAATGTCATTTGTGTTCAGGACCCCCCAAGGATCATTAATTTACTTGTTTAGAAATTATGTTGCTGCTAATGGACTGTCTCGACGAGTTAGTAGTCCATAAAGGTACATTAGAGCATCCGTAAGCTGAAACCACATTGCCACGTACGGTCTACTTAGGATATTTAGGACAATGTATAAAATATGTATATATCCAATAGACTTAGTTACTGCTTATATTTAACACCTTGTTGCTTGTACCTTGAAGGGGAAGTCAAACTCGTAAAATCTTTTAGGCTGAATAATGGTCACCACTTACCTGTAATGTCTTATCTGTTTGTGTGCGGCATGTCCATGAGTTTATCTGGGTTCTGCCCTCACTTTTTATCTGCATGCCTTTTTACGGTAAGTGGTCCAGACAGTAAAGATAGCCAGGATATTGGCATTTTTAGAGGAATGTCAACCTCCACTCTTTCCTTTCTACAGGATTACTAAAAAGTCAAACTCCAGTGACAGATTTGTTGTATGTGTCACTATTGGGTAGATGTATCTCCACTTCCTGTCTTGAACAGGAAACTGAGGCTACAATTCACACAGGCTCACCAAAATTGGACAATAGAAGATTGGAAAAATCTTGCCTGCCCTTATGAGTCTCGATTTCAGCTGTGACATTCATATGGTAGGGTCAGAATTTTGCATAAACAACATGAAAGCATGGATCCATCCTGCCTTATATCAACGGTTCAGGCTGGTGGTGGTGGTGATGGTGGTGTAATGGTGTGGGGGGGGGGGGTATTTTCTTGGGCCCGTTAGTACCAATTGAGCATCATTTAAACACCACAGCCTACCTGAGTATTGTTGATGACCATGTCCACCCCTTAATGACTACTACAGTGTACCCATCTTAAGCAGCAGGATAATGCACCATGTCACAAAGCTCAAATCATTTCACCACTTGTTTCTTGAACATGACAATGAGGTCACTGTACTCCAATGTCCTCCACAGTCACCAGATCTCATCCAATAGAGCACCTTTGGGATGTGGTGGAACGGAGAATCATGGACGTGGAGCCAACAAATCTGCAGCAACTGCGTGATGCTATCATGTCACTATGGACATCTCTGAGGAATGTTTCCAACACCTTGCCAAATCTATGCCACAAAGAATGAAGGCAGTTCTGAAGGCAAAAGGGGGTACAACCCGATACTAGCAAGGTCTACCTAATAAAGGGGAATGATGTGGGTAAAGAGATAGCTGCATGGCACATACAAAACGGGCTAGACATTCATCTAATGGAAGGTTGTAGATAAATACTTCTTACCAGACAAGGTGGACCCACCTGCCATACGACAGTGGGTCATTCGGGCTTATATTGGCCGAAGGCCAGATGCTCATCGGTAATACCAACTCGGAGGAAGATGGGCCCTCTTCATTAGACAGATATCCTACACAGGTCTCCACAATGAGGCGTGGAACTCACGCCGTAGCCTCGTTTTCTGATTTACAGTCTGAGAGTGGAGTTTTCCTCCCCCTTATGGCTAATAAGATAAGCTATATATATGAGCAATGTGGGAGAGCAGTGTTATGCCCCAGTTGAAGGTCTTTAGGTCGAAACGCGTAGGGCTTGCTATACATGCTTCCCACATTGCTTTTAATACTATTTTTGTGATCACTTTTTATGCAATCATCTGTCATTGATGTTTTATACTTTTTATAAGATTAAAAATCTTCCAATTTTCATGACCTGCACCATATAGAGCCTTTTTTTTCTCTCTTTTGGCAACATGGTTTTAATGTGATAACGTTTGTCACTACTGTCCCACTTGGACCCTCAATCGAGGTCCAATCTTTACCTGCTAGGAAGACCTATTTGAGCCCTGGATATTTGGTTGCCATACCTGGATCCATACTTGCGGATCGATCAAACGTCTGCTTCTGGAGTGAATCCTCTACAGGCTCTTCCTCTGAGTTGGTATTACCGATGAGCATCTGGCTTTCGGCCAATATAAGCCCGATTGACCAACTGTTGTACGGCAGGTGGGTCCACCTTGTCTGGTAAGAAATATTTATCTACAACCTTCGATTAGATGAATGTCTATCCCGTTTTGTATGTGCCAAACAGCCATCTCTTTACCTACATCATTCCATCATGTGTCACAGAGGATTGTATCACAGAAATCTGATTGGACACAATTTTTATGAAGATTATTCATATTCCTTTATTCAGTGTTTGGACTCTATTATGTTATTGTTACCACACACCATTATTATTGTTTTGTGTTGTTTCTACTATCCTCACGAGGTTTTGAAAATTATTATTTTGTGTTATAGCACTTCCACTTTTCATCCACTTTGGTCCACCACACCTATGGTGTTCCATTTTTGGTACATTTAGCGCTACACTTTTGTATATATAATTCATTTGGACTTTCTTTGTTTTAGTGTTAGCAGCTTTTTGTATTTTATTAATTTCACTTAGTGGTTCAGCGCAGCAATTTTCCATATTTTTTACCTAATAAAGTGGCCGATGAGGATAGGTTCTCTTTATCTGTGTAGCTGGCATGTCCAGTCTCAGCCTGTCCCTCCTTTACATTGCTTGTTGTGATTAGCAAATATTTATCAATGAGTATCTACAGACATCTGGGTAGGTTAGTAATCTGTTTATTCTCCGCAGAAAATAGATGCAAATTTGCATAAGTTAGAAAGATCATTCATCTTGTTTTATGCGGTTTCATCACATCTATTTCAATGCATGGTCAGCTAGGTAGGGGCCTCTTCTTCATGTCACATGATTCTTTTGATGTGCAGCCAAAATCAAAGTCAAATTCAGAGACTTGCAGTGGCTTCATTTAAAATACATTGCACATTTCTTTTGAATAATACATAACGGTATTCATTGTCATTTTATCTCCGTCTGGGGTTGAGCTTTAAGCAGTGAAGTGGCCTAATGCAGCGATGAAGAACGGGAGGTCGGGTAGGCTGTGTTCCCTGTACGCGATTCAGTGCTTTTTCATTATGACTGGAGTGCAACTTTAATGACAAGCCTGTAGATTTCCCCCTGAAAACACGGCTACAGACAGTACAGACGCATTAGCTGAACTGCGCCGAGTCTGTGTTGTTTCAGGCAGCCTGCTGTTCTTCAGATCGGCTCCTTAGGAAGAATTCTGTGCAATTCCCAAAGACCGGTGGCTTGATGCAGATAATGCAAACAACGTAGATTTTCACAATGACAATGTATGTATAATTAATGTGCAGCACTTACTGTAAGAAGCACTCCAGCACCCTATTATTAACTGCTTACTGACATCCTCTCTGCCAGCCCCATGCTCTGCAATTATCCCGGTATTCTGGGTTCAGCACTACCAGCTACTCTTATCGTACTCAAGCGCTGAAGGATAATCTGCATTGCAGACCACCCACCGGTTGATAAAAGCAGCAGGTTTTTTTCCAGGTTCCGTAGAAAAACTTGACACATATGCTAAACACTGTGGCTTCTGTTCATGGAACTTTGTCATTTCTCCTACCCACATACTCCCTTCACCCAGTCTTCTCAGTCTTCTGCCCTGTTAAAGCGGAGTTCCACCCAAAAATGGAACTTCCGCTTTAAGGAAGGTGACCCCCCGACATGCCACATTTGGCATGTCATTTTTTTTGGGGAGGGGGGAGGAGCGGAAATCCTCTTTTTAAGGGTTCAAGCTCCCACTTCTAAACGGCGCATACCTCCCATCTTTTTGAGATGGGAATGAGGGACACCTATCAGCAAAAGTATGCAGGAATAGGACACACCCCTTGCCACGCCCCCTTAAAAGGAAAATTGTACAAAAAAAACAAGATCCACAAGTGCTTTTTTTTACCACTACTTTTCCTTTCTATTGGTTTTTGGAATTTAGAAATGCAGCAAATTAGAAATCAGATGAAAGGTTTAGCGCTGGAAAACACTTTTTGATAGATAGAAAGTGCATTTTATATACATCCATATGGATCAGACCAAAATGAGGGACAAATGAGGAGGAATGAGGGGCAGGGGGACATTGCTCCAAATCAGGGACAGTTGGGAGCTATGACCGCGTGTAAAAGGCTTTAGACTTTACAAACATGTCTGTATAATTGGCTGTAATGAAGAAGAACCTGGATTAGGTGTGACAGATGAATCTGTCATTTAAAGCATCACTCCACATCTCTGACAGAACCAGTGGCGGCTGGTGTTCAATTTTCTTGGGGGGGGGGGGCGCCTCGCCAGCCAATCAAACAACCACCCACCCCCCCAAGCGCTTGCTCGATCGATCACCACTCCCCACCCCCGTAGCTCGGACACCTCATCGCTCGCCAGGCCCCCCCTGCCAGCCCCTGCACTTACCCCATCCAGGTCTCCTCCTGAGTCCCGGCGGTCGCTTCTCCTCCCAGGCCAATCAGAACTTAGGACCCGCGGCCAATCGGGCCCTAGGACTCCCGGGCCAAATCGGGTGTCAGGAACCGCTTCCTGATTGGCTAGGAGGAGAAACAGGAAGACATTAGCGAATAGTATTCGCTAATGTCACATGACTGGGTGGGCTCACTGCGCTCCGAGCCCACCCTTTTTGAAGCCAATTATGTGATTTGAGATCTACTTTTAGCGTATGGGTGGACTTTGACGTTTGCAGAACACTCAAACTTTTACCTTTGGCAATAGAATTTATCAAAAGATAAGAAAGAGACTACAATTTAGCTCCTTGGCTTAAAGTGTAAGTAAACCCCCCTATCGTTTTCAGCCAAGGCAGCTGCTATCTTTGCCTCTGTTTAATCTACAACTGCCATGATGCTGCACATGTGATCAGTTAGGACACCAGCCATTGGATGGTTTGCTTGAGAGCACAACCAATGGGAGCGTTACATTTCCGGCGCGTGACGGAAGTGTACCGTTTTATGGATGGGTTTGCTTCCACTTTAAGAGTCTATATACAGCTTACAGTTGTTTCCAATGGTGGCTGGTGCTAGATAGATTTGTGGGGGGAGGGCGGCAAACAATCCACCCCCCCCCCCCCAGCAGGTCGGAACAGCTGCACCCCAGCCGGATAGATCACCGGCATACCCCCCTTCGTTGGTCAGTCACCATCTAGGTCACGGGCAGCGCTTGTGGCGGGTGGTGTCTCCTCCTCCTCCGCTTCACAACGGCTTCCCCTGTGTCTCCTCTACCGCTTCTCCTCCAATACGAGCACTTCTCCTCTCGGCCAACTGGGTCTCAAGAACATTGGAATCCATGCGTCCGGTGCCCTGGATGTAGATTGGGGGGGGGGGGGGGGGGTGGCGCTAGAGTTGCCACCTCATCACTTTAAACCCGGACACATATGAATTACACAGGTTCTGAGGCTAATTAAATGATAAGGCACCAAGTGAGTTTAATTACCACCTTAATCAGCCACAGAACTTGTATAATTCATATGTGTTCGGGTTTAGGGATAAGGTGGCAACCATTGGCGGCACCCCTGCGCTCTGCATGAGCGGCCGCCACTGGACAGAACCCAAACTGAAAGACAAAACTGCAACTTTATCAACTTCAAAAACAGTGTTTGAGCCAGGCGAGTTTAGATTGCTTGTAAAGAGATTGTAAAGTCCGACACCATTAAAAAACGTTCTTTTTTTGGCTGTAAATAGAGTTAAAGTGTTACTAAACCCACAATAGTAAAATCAGTGTGTATATGCAGTAAAGCATTCTTGTTATACTCACTGTGGAACCTAAGGGCTCATGCACACTGCAGCTTAAAGGAGCTCAAGCTTCTTCAAGCTGAATTACAAGCTCAAATGCCTGTAAAAGCAGATTTTTTTTTTGAGCTGTAGTGTGCATGAGCCCTAAGGATTTAATCCTCTGCATTGAGTAAAAAGGCTGTTTGATCCTGTCTTCTCCGATCCTAGAAGCTTTAACCAGACACTGATAGGAGTCACAAGACTGCTCTAACAGCTGATGAGAAAAGGTATTTATCAGTTTATATATACTAAAACAATTGCATTTCCATGCTCTTTTTACTTTGGGAGACCAGATATAGTGAATGCAGGGTCCTGGGTTTAGTAGCACTTTAAAGAGGAACTAAACCCTCTTATCCTTTACAGCAGTGGTTCTCAACCCTGTCCTCAAGTACCCCTAACAGGCCATGTTTGCAGGTTTTCCTTTATCTTGCACAGGTGCTTTAAATCAGAGTCAATGGCTTGGTATTTTGGACAGCTATTTTATCTAAGAGAAATTCCCAAACCATGGCCTGTTGAGGGTACTCGAGGGCAGGGTTGAGAACCACTGCTTTACAGCCAAGAAAGCTGCCATCTTGGCCTCTGTTTGATCTGCAGTTGGCATGGTGCTGCACATGCAATCAGTTTGAGGGCTTGACAGTTCGGTTGTGAGCGCAAACAGCTGTGACATTCATCAATCACACCATACTTTGAATGTAGCAGTTTTGGGAAACAAATAAATAGATGGGTTTTGTTCTACTTAGAACTAAAGTGAAAAACTGAGCAGGCAGGCTTCTTATTGCAGAAGACCAGAATAAGCATGCACCAATGGAAGGAGTGCCAGACCAAATGATAAAAAGTCCAATTAATTTATTGGTTTACAATTAAAAAAAAATATATATAGTATACAGTGGGACAAAAAAGTATTTAGTCAGCCACCAATTGTGCAAGTTCTCCCACTTAAAAAATTGAGAGAGGCCTGTAATTGTCATCATAGGTATACCTCAACTATGAGAGACAAAAATGTGGAAAGAAATCCAGACAATCACATTGCCTGATTTTTGCAATAATTTATTTGCAAATTATGGTGGAAAATAAGTATTTGGTCAATATCAAAAGTTCATCTCAATACTTTGTTATATATCCTTTGTTGGCAATGACAGAGGTCAAACGTTTTCTGTAAGTCTTCACATGGTTGTCACACACTGTTGCTGGTATGTTGGCCCATTCCTCTATGCAGATCTCCTCTAGAGCAGTGATGTTTTGGGGCTGTCGCTGGGCAATACGGAATTTCAACTCCCTCCAAAGGTTTTCTATGGGGTTGAGATCTGGAGACTGGCTAGGCCACTCCAGGACCTTGAAATGCTTCTTACGAAGCCACTCCTTTGTTGCCCGGGCGGTGTGTTTGGGATCATTGTTATGCTAAAAGACCCAGCCACGTGTCATCTTCAATGCCCTTGCTGATAGGAGGAGGTTTGCACTCAAAATCTCACGATACATGGCCCCATTCATTCTTTCATGTACACGAATCAGTCGTCCTGTTCCCTTTGCAGAAAAACAGCCCCAAAGCATGATGTTGCCACCCCCATGCTTCACAGTAGGTATGGTGTTCTTTGCTTGCAACTCAGCATTCTCTCTCCTCCAAACACGACGAGTTGTGTTTCTACCAAACAGTTCTACTTTGGTTTCATCTGACCATATGACATTCTCCCAGTCCTCTTCTGGATCATCCAAATGCTCTCTAGCAAACCTCAGACGGGCCCAGACATGTACTGGCTTAAGCAGGGGGACACGTCTGGCACTGCAGGATCTGAGTCCCTGGCGGCGTAGTGGGTTACTGATGGTAGCCTTTGTTACGTTGGTCCCAGCTCTCTGCAGGTCATTCACTAGGTCCCCCCGTGTGGTTCTGGGATTTTTGCTCATTACTTGTGATCATTTTGACCCCACGGGGTGAAATCTTGTGTGGAGCCCGAGATCGAGGGAGATTATCAGTGGTCTTGTATGTCTTCGATTTTTTAATTATTGCTCCCACAGTTGATTTCTTCACACCAAGCTGCTTGCCTTTTGCAGATTCAGTCTTCCCAGCCTGGTGCAGGTCTACAATTTTGTTTCTGGTGTCCTTCGACAGCTCTTTGGTCTTCACCATAGTGGAGTTTGGAGTGTGACTGTTTGAGGTTGTGGACAGGTGACTTTTATACTGATAACAAGTTCAAACAGGTGCCATTAATACAGGTAATGAGTGGAGGACAGAGGAGCCTCTTAAAGAAGAAGATACAGGTCTGTGAGAGCCAGAAATCTTGCTTGTTTGTAGGTGACCAAATACTTATATATACACATATACACAGCCAAAACATTTTTCGGGGCCCAGAAGGCCTTCAGGTTTTTTTGTTTTTTTGTTATTCGGATTTTATTTATATTTTTAAACATTTTATAACAAATAAACAAAAACAACAAAAATCAAGGGCAAATCATCGTTCTAAACAACCACATCTAGTTTTCCCACGATATTCACAAATACTCAAAAAGCTGTAAACATTTTTCCAGGAATTTTGAAGTCAGGAGTATTCAGAAACATGGCTTTCGTTTAAATAAGAAACTTGAATGGGCCTAATACAGGACTATCCTTTGTGAGTCTATGTAGGGAAGCCAATTGCTAGACAGGAAGAGTTACAAATCAGCGTGAGAATCACATTTTCTGCTTTCCTTTTTGGCGAAGAGATTTAACCGCCTGCTGAACAGCCGCCGTCATTATACCGCGGCAGGTTGGCACGATCCTGCGAGACGTCGTAGCTATACGTCGTCTCCTTTAAGCGGGATAGCAGGCGCGCGCGTGCCCGCTGCACTTCGGGGGGTGCCAATGCTCGTGGCCGACGGTCACAATGACCGCCGGCACGAGAGGCAGAACAGGGACGTGTGTGTAAACACACAACAAATACCTGTTTTGTTCTGTGAGGAGAGGCAGATCGTGAGTTCCTACTAGCTAGGAACCACGATCTGTCATCCCCTCTAGTCAGTCCCCTCCCCCTAAAGTTAGAACACACACACAGGGAACACAGTTAACCCCTTGATTGCCCTCTAGTGCTAATCCGATTCCCTGCCAGTGACATTTATACAGTAATCCGTGCATTTTTATAGCACTGATCGCTGTATAATTGTCAATCGTCCCAAAAATGTGTCAAAAGTGTCCCATGTGTCTCCTTTAATGTCGCAGTCTTGATAAAAATTGCAGATCGCCGCCATTACTAGTTAAAAAAAAAAAATAATAATAATAAAAATGCCATAAACCTATCCCCTATTTTGTAGATGCTATAACTTTTGCGCAAACCAATCAATATACGCTTATTGCAATTTTTATTACCAAAAATACGTAGAAGAATACATATCGGCCTAAACTGAGGAAAAAAAAATAGCTTTTTAAAAAAAAAAAAATTGGGGATATTTATTATAGAAAAAATTACAAAATATTGTGTTTTTTTCAAAATTGACGCTCTTTTTTTGTTTATATCGCATAAAATAAAAAACGCAGAGATGATCAAATACCACCAAAAGAAAGCTCTATTTGTGGGGAAAAAAGGACGTCAATTTTGTTTGGGTACAACGTTGCACCTCTGCGCAGTTGTCAGTTAAACCGATGCAGTGCCGAATCGCAAAAAAATGCTCTGGTCATTGAGCAGCCAAATCTTCCGAGGCTCAAGTGGTTAAAGAAAAAAAAAAAAGGCTTTACAATCACTTTAACTACTTCAGCCCCGGAAGGATTTACCCCCTTCCTAACCAGGCCCTTTTTTGCGATTCGGCACTGCATCGCTTTAACTGACTATTGTGCGGCCGTGCGACGTTGTACCCAAACAAAATTGACGTCCTTTTTTTCCCCCACAAATAGAGCTTTCTTTTGGTGGTATGTGATCACCCTTGCTATTTTTTTTTTGCGCTATAAACAAAACAAAAAAAGAGCGAAAATGTTGAAAAAAAAAAAGCAATATATTTTTTACTTTTTGCTATAATAAATATCCCAAAAATATATATATAAAGAAAAATTCTTCCTCAGTTTAGGCCGATATGTATTCTTCTACAGATTTTGGTAAAAAAAAAAAAAAAAATCTGATTACTGTGTAAATGTCACTGGTATGGAAGGGGTTAAACACTAGGGGGCGATCAAGGGGTTAGGTGTGTTCCCTGGGCATGTTCTAACTGTAGGGGGGATGGGCTCACCAGAACATGACAGAGATCGCTGCTCCCGATCAATGGGAGCAGTAGATCCCTGTCATGTTGCTAGGCAGAACAGGGAAATGCCTTGTTTACATAGGAATCTCCCCATTCTGCCTCATGTCACGATCACAAGCCACTGGCGGACATAGAATCCGCGGGACCCACGGACACACTCCGCCGGTGGCACGCATGCGCCCGCTAGCCTCCGATGACGCAGCGACGTATGGGTACGTTGTTTTGCGCACCCGTGACACTTTGCCGACGTATATCGGCGTGAGCCGGTCCGCAAGTGGTTAAAGCAGGGGTGTCAAACACAATTTCATTGCGAGCCACATCAGCATTATGGTTGTCCTCAAAGAGCTGATTGTATCTGTAAGACTATATAAATGTATCTCACTATTATCATATTAAGTACTCTCCATTCGATTTGGTTTTAGTAATAACTTAATTGTTAAGCTGTGAAGGTCAGTTGCAGGCCAGCATGGAGCCCACTTACACTCTTGGAGCAGATGATGCAAGTCTGAAAAGGAGGGTCGCACACCGCTGGTATCATCCACAATAAATTTTATTGGAGACAGACAGAACATGGTTCTGCCATGGTGCTCTGTGTGAACAGTCTCCAATAAAGTTTTTTGTACACCAGAGGTGGGAGGACCACATGATATGGCCTGGTGGGCCAGATTCAGCCCGTGGGCCTTGTGTTTGGCACATGTGCTTTGAAGGGTTAGTTCACCTTTTTTTCAGAAAATTAAAAAGGTGAACTCAGTTCAAATACCCTGGGCCCTCCGGACCCTTCTGCACATAACAGCCGTGATGTCCCATAGTGGTCCATACACCAAAATACACAGCCCTGGAGTGAGTATCCATCATAATGCTCACAATGAAAAGCACTCATTGGTCAGCATGACCATGCGACCAATGAGAAGCAAATCTGAGGCTTCTTCTTTTGGCAAAGTCTCCCAGAAGAAAGAAGTGCTTGTAATTGGTGGCCATGGTCATGTGGTTGTGACCAATGAACGCTTGCCATTCTGAGCTTTATGATGGATACTCACTCCAGGCTTCTTCTTTTGGTAAAAAGTGTCCCAGAAGAAAGAAGTGCTTGTAATTGGTCACCATGGTCATGTGGTTGTTACCAATGAACGCTTGCCATTGTGAGTTTTATGATAGACACTCACTCCAGGCTTCTTCTTTTGGTAAAAAGTGTCCCAGAAGAAAGAAGTGCTTGTAATTGGTGGCCATGGTCATGTAGTTGTGACCAATGAACGCTTGCCATTGTGAGTTTTATGATGGACACTCACTCCAGGCTTCTTCTTTTGGCAAAAAGTCTCCCAGAAGAAAGAAGTGCTTGTAATTGGTGGCCATGGTCATGTGGTTGTGACCAATGAACGCTTGCCATTGTGAGCTTTATGATGGATACTCACTCCAGGCTTCTTCTTTTGGTAAAAAGTCTCCCAGAAGAAAGAAGTGCTTGTAATTGGTGGCCATGGTCATGTGGTTGTGACCAATGAACGCTTGCCATTGTGAGCTTTATGATGGATACTCACTCCAGGCTTCTTCTTTTGGTAAAAAGTCTCCCAGAAGAAAGAAGTGCTTGTAATTGGTGGCCATGGTCATGTGGTTGTGACCAATGAACGCTTGCCATTGTGAGCTTTATGATGGATACTCACGCCAGGGCTGTGTATTGAGGCGTACGGACTGCTACACCAGCAGCACGGGCATTAAGGCTGCTGTGTGCATTGGGGTCCGGAGGGATGGCCAAGATATTTGGAGATAGACCAGGTTCACACTATCTGCAGCCGCGGCTCACAGCAGGGGGTCCCGGTTCTCCATGTCAGGTGCAAATCAGGTCCGAGATTTTTTCCTGAATTTGGACCTGTAACAGAGCCAAAAGACTCATGGGACCTTTTTCCAGTGCGGACTGCAGCCGCCCCGGAGCTGTGTAAACCATACAGAGCCGGTCACACTCTCCTGTCATGCGAATTGGATGCGGGGAAACCCCTAAGCGTGAACCCAGCCTCAGTAATTTTTCCTGAAAAGGTGACCTTACCCTTTAAATCCTCCATACTTCTTGCACTTTAAAATTAGAGCAGGCTGCTAAGCTGACCTCTCCTTGGACATAACCTTGAAGCTGATATACCGATCTGACTGCTTTCACTTGAGGATGCAAATTTCCCTCATAACTCCTGCAGATTTACAGACTGCTTCTGGCTGGTGTGACAGTCCCATCTCCTGCTGGGAATCCTGTGAATTCTGTATTATCTCTGCCTCCACTGCATCTGCTACCCACAGCACTGAGATATATCCTTATAGTGACAGAAGGATCTGCCGCTCTTCCCCGCTACCTCCCCCCCCCCCCCCCCCCCCCACCACACACACACTTTACACCATTGGCAGCAACCAACAAATACAAGCACATCTACTTATGTATTCATTTGCAAATATTGTGTTATTTTTTTTTTTTTTTTATCAGCATCGGCACAGCATGAGCCATGCAAAAGTCAATAAACATTTTCAACAGTTTTGGGGGAACTTTTTCCAAGTCCGTGTATAATCAGCTCATAGTCTTATGAATTAGATGTGAGCCCACTCACTGAAATCCATAGTCATTGGTAGCTTAACCTCAAAACTCAGTTTCAAAATGTTTTTAAATCTGCAGTTTTTAACAAAGTGAAACTTTCTTTAGTTTTGGACCGAGTAGGGGTGGGGTATATCCCCAGGGGTTTTTTTTTTTTGTTTTTTTTTTGCTTTTTATGTCCCGTTGGGAAGGTTTCTCTTCACTTCCTGTCCAGAAAGCGCAACAGTAGATCTCAAGAAAGACAACTAACATTTTGGATTTCCCATCACTTTCTGTCTCGGTAATCATTGTCACCAGGACAAACAGAGGGATGAATTTACCCAACAGGGATAGAGAGAACCTCCAATTCTTCCTAACTCTAAAAAAAAATGAATAAATAAATGAAACTAAAAAAATAAACATATGGTTTTTCTTTTTGTTTCAAACAATATCATTTTAAATCACATAGCTCCCATCTGTCCCGGATTTTGAGGGACTGCCCCTGATTTGGAACAAAGTCCCTCTGCCCCTCATTTTGGTCTGATCTATATAGTTGTATATAAAATGCACTTTTCTTTCTTTCAAAATAGTGTTTGCCAGTGCTAAACCTTTCATATAATTTCTAAATGGCTGCATTTGTAGATTTCAAAAGCCAATATAAAGGAATAATAGTGGTAAAAAAAAGCACTTGTGGGTTTGTATAATTCTCTTTTAAAGGGGTTGTAAAGCCTTAAGATTTTTCACCTTAATGCATTCTATGCATCAAGGTGAAAAACTTTCTGTGCTACAGCCAGGCTTGGTGCTCCCGCTAGGCGCAATTGGCAGCCACCTAGGGCGTACTACTGCCTAGGCGGCGAAGCCACAGCCCGCTGACCTCCCCGTTAGCCTGGCCGGGGAACATGAGGCTGTGGAGGTGGGCATGAGGTCAGCGGAGGTGGGAACAGCTGGGGAGGCAGAGGAGGCAGGCACAGCTGGGGAGGTGGGCATGAGGTCAGTAGAGGAGGTCGGCACAGCTGGGCAGGCGGGACTCTGAGCGTAGCTGCTGAGTCCGCTCTCTGATCCTGTCACCTGTGCGGTCCTAGACAAGACTAACAACACCCCAGTCCTGCGGGGGGGGGTTTATTCTTCCCTAGGGCATGAGATATTTAATCACCGGCCCTAGCTGCACCCCCCTTCCATTTTTCTCACCTGAACCCCCAATCCAGCAATGTGCACAAGCACAGCGGCTCCAACCACTCTCCTCCTTGGACAGATTGGCTCCCGCTGCTGTCAATCAAAAGTTGTGACGCGGGAGCGGGGGGGTGAGTCCCGCTGTCTGTGTTAATGAATGCAGCAGCTGGACTCAGGAGTGTCAGAAACCATAAAATCAGACCGAGACAGAAGTACAGTTAAATCACACTTGTTTAATAATGAAAGTAAAAAGAACAAACGTAGTCAAAACATAGCCAAAGTTCAGTAACCGGAATGGATAGTCAGCCAAGCCAGAAGTCAGGGATCAAAGTAGTGGAGCAGCAAGCAGTATCTGGAGCCAGAAGGGATGTCAGCAAAGCCAGTCTTTAAACAGGAACGCAGGAGATAGTTTCTTGTGATGTGACCAAGGCGAAGGCAGAGCTCCTCTGGACTGGACGGCTTAAGTAGGCAGGACTGACGAGCAGGATATCATCAACAGCTGAGTAACTGTGGATAGAGATGGGAGCTGGCAATTAGCCGACAGCTGAGGGGCCAGCTCAGAGAAGGAAGGGCTTAGCTCAGCCCTGACAAGGAGCAAGCCTGCACAGGTGCCGTCATGAAAAGCGGCTTTCCGTGGGGGCAATCGATGAAGAGATGGAGCACCAACAGGGGACCCCAGAGGTGGAATATCGGGGTTGCTCTGTGCAAAACCAGGGCAGGTAAGTATAGACATGTTTGTCTTTTAAAAAAAAAAAATCAAAGGTTTACAATCACTTTAAGGGGACGTGACAGGGCGTGCGTCCTATGCCTTCACACTCTTGCTATTAGGTGTCCCTCGTTCCCATCTCAAAATGATGAGAGGTGTATAATCCTCCCATGAAGGTCCTTGTTCTGGTTATAGGTGAAAAGATTCTGTCCTTGTCTTCGAATTGTACTTACATGTTGTCACCCTCTCACATGGGCATCTGATGGAGGCTACAAGTGGCCATTTCAACACACATTACACAGACATGGCCCACTGTTGTCAGCATCATTGAACCCACCCTAAAAAATGTCATGCAGCCATCACTGGAATGGATGTAGACAGGATCTGGCTGAAAAGAGATTGTAGCAGACAAGCAACATTAAAATGCAATAACGCACTAAAATAAAAGGCAGAAACCATATTTTATTTTAAAAAAACTGTCAATTGTATATGATATGTAGTGCTTTAGCAAACTACATGCTGATGATTAAAGAAGGCTTGCAGTGCTAGCGGGAGCTCTGTAAGATGAAGGGCATGAAGGTAATGTACTTAGGTTGGTGTATATGGAAGGCAGAGAGCTCAGGGTGAGTGTCAGCGGTGCGGCGAGTTCACTGAACAAAACTGGGGCATAGAGTCCATAGAATCCATTCTACTCCCCTAATGCAGTAATATCAGGGTGGGTGGATGACAACGGTACGAACAAAACTCTATCTCTTTCCAGTAAAACAGGAACAACTTGTATCGGCTGTGTTTTTAGCTTTCCGCCTGAAGTTTCCTTTAAGTAGAGTTTTATCACACATAATTCCTTCATTGTTGTTTCATATACAGAATTTAGAGTTATTTGAAGGCTGACCTAATCCCATTTCCAAATAAGTGCAGATTATGCCGTTCCCTGGTTTGATTGTTGACTTCTTGTAGAAGTCTGTTTTACGTTCTAATCCTGTCCTCTGGCGTTCTAGGCGGCCGTTGCCGGTTTTATGACTTGTTTGCGTTAATAAACAGCCGCATTTTCAGCATATTACCTGTTGTTAAATCATAAAGGATTTGCAATGAGATTTGGTGCGAACCCAGTTATTGTTTGTTTATGTCGTAAACGGATATTTTGGATTGTAAAGGCGCGCGACCATAACAAAAGGAGGTATTAGGGAACTGTTGAATTATATAAAAAAAAGGTGGTAATGATTTCGAGAGATATGGATATTAGAGGCTATGCCGGAGATCTGAGGCTCTCACACCAATACTAAGGTCATAGATCTATTATAGGTGACGTGTTATGCTATATCATTGGCCTTTGACCTTTTTAGTACATCATATATTTTACCATCATTCAGGGACTGAAAAGAAAATCAGTTTTAAAAATGAATGAATAAAATGTAACTACCGTATATACTAGAGTATAAGTCGAGTTTTTCAGCACATTTTTTGTGCTGAAAGTGCCCCCCCTCGACTTATACTTGAGTCAAGCACTTTTCTGCAGCAAAATATTTCATTTTCCGAACCGACTTTGGGGCCCCGTATCTCAGGGCCACTTAGTGCTAGGAACCCCAAATTGGGTGTGTAAACTGGTACCACAACATATCCAAAGATGGAGTTCCTAGCACTAAGTGGCCCCGAGATACGGGGCCCCAAAATCGGTTCGGAAAATGTCATTCTCTGCTACAGAAAAGTGCTTGACATTTTCTGAACCGATTTTTGGGGCCCTGTATTTTGGGTGCCACTTAGTGCTAGAAACCCCAGCTTTGGATATTTTATGGTGCTAGTTCCACTGGGTTTGCACACCAAATTTGGGGTTCTTAGCACTAAGTGGCCCCAAGATACGGGGCCCCAAATTCGGTCAACTGTGTCCATCTGCAGCAATGTCATTTTGGGACCCTTTGGGTTCAGAGACCTCAAATTTTGGCTGCAGCTATGGGGCATCTAGGAACCCTTAACTACAGAGTTTGAAGTTCGGGGGACCTATGGCTGCAAATGGGCACAGTGAGGCTGCAAATGGGCACAGCGAGGCTGCAAATGGGCATTGTTGACCCTCTTTTTCCACTTACAGTAGCTGTGCATTTCTCACCCTCGTCTTATACTCGGGTCAATACGTTTTTCCCATTTTTTTGTGGTAAATTAGGGCCTCGACTTATACTCGGAACGACTTATACTCGAGTATATACGGTATATGAACATGCTACAAGAAATAACTTAAAGGTTCTCTAAAGGTAAATAAAAAAAATAAAAAATAAAAAAGAGTCATACTTACCTCTGTGCAGTTGGTTTTGCACAGAGTGGCCCCGATCCTCCTCTTCTGGGGTCCCTCAGCGGCGCATCTGGCTCCTCCTATTCTCGAGTGCCCCGTCCGAGAAGTACTCTCCCTCGTGCC
This sequence comes from Lithobates septentrionalis, assembly GCA_037952835.1. Taxonomy (NCBI): domain Eukaryota; kingdom Metazoa; phylum Chordata; class Amphibia; order Anura; family Ranidae; genus Lithobates; species Lithobates septentrionalis. The sequence goes on along the minus strand of JBBDGP010000733.1, from coordinate 521,051 downwards.
CTCTCCCTCTCTGTGCTCTGCTGCTGCGTCTATTGACACTGACAACAGGACTCGGTCCTGCCCCCGGCTCCTGCATCATTGGATTTGATTGACAGCAGTGGGAGCCAATGGCTGCTCTGCTATCAATCTATCCAATCAGGACAAGAGACACTGGCTGGAGCTGGTGTGCTCATTCCCGGCGCGGGAAAGACCGGGTCAAGGTAAGTAAAAACGGGGGCACTGGGGGGGCTGTTACACTAAAGGAGGTTTTTCACCTTAATGCATAGAATGCATTAAGGTGAAAAACCACGAGGGTTTACAACCCCTTTAATATCAGAAGCCTTCCCATCCCATCAGAAGCCTTCCCATCAGAAGCCACCCATCCCATCAGAAGCCTTCCCATCCCATCAGAAGCCTTCCCATCCCATCAGAAGCCACCTATCCCATCAGAAGCCACCTATCCCATCAGAAGCCACCCATCCCATCAGAAGCCACCCATCCCATCAGAAGCCACCCATCCCATCAGAAGCCTTCCATCCCATCAGAAGCCTTCCCATCCCATCAGAAGCCACCCATCCCATCAGAAGCCACCCATCCCATCAGAAGCCACCCATCCCATCAGAAGCCACCCATCCCATCAGAAGCCACCCATCCCATCAGAAGCCACCCATCCCATCAGAAGCCACCCATCCCATCAGAAGCCTTCCCATCCCATCAGAAGCCTTCCCATCCCATCAGAAGCCACCTATCCCATCAGAAGCCACCCATCCCATCAGAAGCCTTCCCATCACAATCAGAAGCACCCCATTACATTGGTTTAGTTCTTTTAGAGCTCCCCCATACATCAGACGCTGAGACCAACTGAACTGAATCCTCAGGGTCTGAGGATACACCACTGACCCTAGCTGTGGGTGAGATAAGATCTCGTATCGGGCTGGACTTTGCCCACGGACCATAGTTTGGAAATCCCTGTTCTATAGAATAGTCCTTCAGGGGAGAAGAATGTTATAAAGCATGTGGTGGTGCATGGACAGTGTACTTCCTATTTATTCACTCTTGGTATCAGTGAGGGCTGGTGGGTCCTTCTTTTGGGGGGGTGGCAAACAAACAACACCCACCCCCCCCCCACGGCGCAGCGGCAATGAAATAGAACCCCTCTCCCCCGCAGGCGGCACTTGGCCAATCGGGAAACAGACTTGGCTCCTGATTGGCGGGGAGTAACTTTAGTATGATAATAGCGAAAATTCATTCGCTTATCGTCACACAACAGGGTGGGATTGGAGTGCAATACTCTGCGCTGCGGGACGACCCTTTTTTGAAGCTCGTTAGAGCCTCTGGCTCTAATCAGGTGCTTCAAAAGAAAAAAAAAAAAAAAAACACCCCACGGCATTGAAATTCATGGACCAGCGCCACTGATATGTAGATCAGGGGACCAGGCGCATTGATAGGGGAGGCGGCACCCGTGTGCCCTCTATGGACGGGTCACCACTGCTTGGCATTAGAAAATGTTAAAGTACATTTAAAGCCAACTTTAGTAGGAAATGGTTCAAGCCCCACTTGGCGGCATTTTCCTTTACTTCCAGTTTCGAGACATAACAGAAAGTCAGAGGAGGTCTTTCTGAAGTAGTGGATAGCTCCTCTAACTTGTCACTAGAACAAGAGCGTGAATCATAGACAGCCATAAAAAAAACCTGACAGGGGTTCTAGCCATGCTATATACAAAACTAAAAATTGGAATTGCTTAACCCTTTCCCACCCACATACCTATAAAAAGTTCTGAACGCCCGTGGGGACTGGTGATCATGCGACCACTTTGACTGGCTGTCACAGTGGTCACTTGATCGAGAGTTGGCCCCATCGGCTACCGATTGTTAGTTGAGACTTATAGCTGTCTTTGACATCTTGGTCTCTGTGCTGAGAGCGCACATTGAGGGCGTTCTCAGCACAGCAACATCGGCCACCCAGGGACTAATATGTGCGATGCGCGGGCGTTAAAGCCCACCATTTTGTTGCCGGACATGTGTGTTACGTAGATGGCAACAGATGAGATTTACATTGAAATTGTGTATTCTGCTTGATAAGAACATTATAGGTGAGAGTCTGGGCATGCTGGTAGTTGTGGTTATACAGCACATCGCCCTGACATCCTATATTTTCATCCTTCTAAGCTCGAGTTTATGAATAGCATGAATTCTTCGACAGCAGATTTACAGCCACCCATCTGTCTACAGTGGGCGATATATCTAATGATTGTCATGCCTGCTGTCTGAATATAAAAATTGCCAGGGGGTTAATAAGCTGCTGTCACTCACACCTCACCCTAATAAAAACAGCAAATTTCTTTGCTCCCGGCAGGATGGGAACATGGCAACCATCCGCATCCGGCAAAAAAACAGTTAACAGCCCTCCTTTCCAAACTGCGGCAGCTGAGAGCTTTCCACACAGGCGGGCGGATGAAAAAAAAAAAATAGAATCTTGGACGCTTTTTATCGGCACCTTTCCGAACAAAATTTATCTTTCACACCCTGCTTGATGCCATATGCCCAGGAGTTGTAGGAAAGAAATATTTCACTGTCAGTCTCCGATCGTAGCACCAACACAGCCTGTGCCAGCAGCATGGAGCAAGGGATCATGGGTAATGACAGTCAGCTTTGTCCGGGGATAGGCTTCATACACGCAGTGTTGTGGCCCTGATATGTCATTCTTGGCAGGAACATACAGCTAGCAACGTGAATTATAAGAAGCGCTGCTTACCCGTAGATAACAGCTTGCGCCAAAGGATCGCAACTGTCGTTACTGCAAGGTATAGACTGAAAGGAACGCATTCACAGCTTGCCGTGGGCTATACCTTTAAGTTTCTGTTCTTATAGTTTTGTATGCATGAACCATGGTGGGTCAGATGTATGACCGGTCCTTTTTTTTGGCCTGTGGTGTTGTGGTGGAGCAAAGCTTTGCGCCTCTCATTACATCACAATAAAAGAAGGCTGTAGTTAGGAGGAGTGGAGCTTCGCATCACTATGACCTGGGAGATTAGGAAATTGCACCTGATTTTTGAGGCCTCGCTTACACGGGTGTACATAAAGTGGTTGTAAACTCAGAAGAAAAACAAAAAAAAAAAATCTGCAAGACAAAAACGTATAATGAGTTAGTATGCATACTAGCTCATTATGAAATACTTACCTTAGATCAAAGCTGTTGCAGCGATCCCCGTACACCGCTATGACCGACGAAATGTCTCCCAGCGTTATTTTCAGGTACGCGAGCTCCGGCGCTGTGATTGGCCGGAGCCGCGATGACGTCACTCCCATGCATGCATGCGGGAGCCGGCAGTCAAGGCACGGCTACTGAAGAAATGCCACGAGCCGGTCACGTGCCAGCTCGTGCCGGCTCATGCTGTTCACATGCCGTTTCTTCAGTGCGCATGTGTCGATGACGTTGGTACACGCGGGTACAGTGAAGATCTCCTAAACTGTGCAAGTTTAGGAGATCTTCACAGTACCTACAGGCAAGCCTTATTTATAGGCTTACCTGTAGGTAAAAGTGGCGTAACAGGGTTTGCAACCACTTTAAAGTGTTACTAAACCCACAAGAGTAAAATCAGTCTGTATATGAAGTAAATCATACTTTTTCTGCTCACTGTGGAACTTAAGGGGTTAATCCTCTGCATTGTGTAAAAAAGGCTGTTTGATCCTGTCTTCTCTGGTCCTCCTCTTCTTCCACAGTCCCCAATATATCTCCTGATAGTACATAGGCTAGGGGGCACTCTGCACAGGCTCAGTGTGATGTGTATTGCTAGAGAGGTTTTTTTTCTCCAGGGATAGTGCATGTGATGAGCACAGGGCCAATCAGCACCTTCTAGACAGAGGGTCGGGAGTCCTGAAGCCTTATAGGACAGTCATGGGAGAAAGAAAACTCCTCCTGCAAGCTTTAACCAGACGCTGATAGAAGTCACAAGACTGCTGATGAGAAAAGGTATTTAGCAGTTTATATTTACTAAAACTATTGCATTTCCATGTTCTGTGTACTGTGGGGAGACCAGATATAGTGAATGCAGGGTCCTGGGTTCAGTAACACTTTAAGTGTACATCCATGCGTAGGGCGCCACGTTTGCCCACACGGGATGCCCAGTTGTTCAGGATCTACAATTCCCATCATACCTAGTCATGTCTGCGAATGTCACAGTTTTACAATGTCTCATGGGACGTGAAGTTCCACAACAGCTGGAGGGCCGTAGTTTGGAGATCCCAATGCTAGACCATTCATTCATGGGGGAATTTGGTCTGCAGATGACCTCCTAAGCTGCAAACTGCTTTTGCATTCCCTATAACTTGTATAAAAGAGAGAAACAAACAAAAGCCTGTGTACACGGGTCATAAACTCCTCAGGAGCACAGCTCCACTAACTACTTGTCCATTGTACCGGTGATCTGCAGGTTCGCCAACGCACCTGAAAAGTCTGAGCATTGGACTGGGTCCTGCCAGCCAAAATAAGAGTCAAAAGATGTGGGAGCTTCATACTTCCACCTTATTGAAGAAGTGTCAGGAAAGAAACTCTTGAATATAGCAACTAGACTCCCGGTGCCCTTTTGAAGGAGCCTTAGGAAATGAAATGTGGCAACCAATCATTTTAGGCTATCTTTATCAAAATGCCTAAGGGATGAAATCTCTTGCGCAGTCTGTGTCGTCAGTCAGTCGTCAAGGTGAACCTTTCCAGTCTCCCATCATACAGTGAGACCATCAATTTTGCTCCATCAGCTCACTTTTTTTTTATCAAACTTTAGCTGCCAAGTCTTAATTTTTCACCTCCAGCCGCTTCCCATAGCCACTAATGTAAGTATAGAGAGAGCGGTGACGTGTGCAGAGGCTGAGAGGTCTTTGACATCTAAGCTGCGATCGATGGCCTGGCCTCACCTTCTTTATGCTGTAGGCAAGATGGCGGCACCCAACAGAAGAATGCCTGAGCCTCCAGGGACAGAGTTGTGTCCACTGACGAGTTGTTTATTAGTTTAATATTTTTACAAAATTCCACATTAGATTATAACCATTGGCAATTGAGAGGCTTCAAGAGGTGGAAGATCCAGTTGGTTGGTTATGGGGAGCAAATGAATTTACGGATGGAGGATGTTCTCCTTTTTGTTCTCTAACCTTTCTTGTCACAATGAAGCTCAGAATCTGCTTGCTGAAGGCAAAACGAGACAGTCTCCTTTCAGATACTATACACAATCTTGAAGGGCTTTCAGTATGAAGGTGTGTGAAAGGAGAACTGTACTGGCCATGGCCACCAGTGGCTTGTAGGTTTCGTTAAGAGAACAAAAGAGATAATAGGCTGCTATGGACAAGACACAGACTGGCTCTGCCAGACATACAGGGGGTGATTTACTAAAACTGGAGCGTGCAAAATCTGGTGCAGCTGTGCATGGTAGCCAATCAGCTTCTAACTTCAGCTTGTTCAATTAAGCTTTGACAACAAAACCTGGAAGCAGATTGGTTGCTATGCAGAGCTGCACCAGATCTTGCACTCTCCAGTTTTAGTACATCAACCTCATTGTACTAATGAACCATGAGAAACTGGTCAAGTAAACTGGAGTTAGAAAACAATAGACAATACACTCTTATGAATGTATGAAGCCTGACCATACACTTATCAATCTGATCGCTGGACGAGTCTGCCTTTTTAATAATTTTACAGAAATTAGACCTTTTAGACTGATTTCACAGCATTGCATTCAAGAGGAAAATGATGTTCCAACATTGTTTTAAACTCCGAATAAAAAGTTTTTGTATCATTTCAAGCCAAACAAAACTGATCGATCGAAAACATAAAGTGATAATTTTTCAGTCAACAACTTCCAATCGACTTTTTTTCTGCAAGAATCAATCAAGTCCATGCAGGCAAATGTACTGTTGATGTCGTATTGAATGATCGCTTTTTGACGTCCAATCAGATAGTCAGTCAAATCAAATGGTTGATTGGATGACAAATTGATGGTTGTAGGGCCAGAATAAGTCTTGTAATATATACTTTTTTTCTACCATGTAGAATTGTAGATGATGCTGGGCTTGTATATGGTGCATATAAGCATGCACCATTGTACTGATCTGTGTATGGGACAGTGGATCACTCCCTGCTGTGGTGGAGATTTCACTATGGAAGAAGTAAAGGGACATCCCTTTCTCATATACAGTATCTCACAAAAGTGAGTACACCCATCACATTTTTGTAAATATTTTATTCTTTTCTTCTTTAATCTTTTCATGTGACAACACTGAAGAAATTACACTTTGCTACAAGGCCGTCATATAATGTCCTCCCGTGCATGAGCTACCGGTGCGCCCCCTGCGGGGCGCGCTCTGTGATCACAGAGTCAATGAAACTCGGCTGATCCTGGCCCCTTACCACGTGATCAGCTGTCAGCCAATGACACCTGATCACGTGATGTAAACAAAGGATCGGTAATAAGCTTTTTTTCTGCTCGTGCTGACAGCGTAAGCAGAAAAAAAAAAAGCTGATCACTGGCTTGTGTCAGAGGGACAGAGGTCCCAAAAAGGGTGAGACATCACCTGAATATTTGTGCCTCCCAGTGCCACCTGCCAGTGCATAGCAATGCCGCCAATCAGTGCCACCTACCAGTGCCACCTATCAATGCCCATCAGTGCTGCCAATCAGTGCCAACTATTAATGCTGCCCAGTGTCACCTAGCAGTGCCCAGTGCCACCTATCAATGCCCACCAGTGCCACCTATCAATGCCCATCAGTGCTGCCAATCAGTGCCTCATCATCAGTGCCACCTATTAATGCTGCCTATCAGTGTCACCTATCAGTGCCCTTCAGTGCCACCTTATCAGTGCAGCCTCATCAGCGCACATCAATGAAAAATTACCAGTTTGCAAAATTTTATAGCAAACTATAAAACCGTTTTTTTTTTTTGTTTGTTTTTTTTTCCAAAATTTTCGGGCCTTTTTCGTATTTGCTTTTTTCTAGCAAAAAAGAGAAAAACCCAGAAGTGATTAAGTACCACCAAAAGAAAGATCTATTTCTGCGGAAAAAAATGATAAAAAATTAATTTGGGTACAGTGTTGCATGACCGCGCAATTGCCATTCAAAGTGCGACAGTCCTGAAAGCTGAAAATGGGCCTGGGCAGGAAGGGGGTTTAAGTGCCCAGTAAGCAAGTGGTTAATTCAAATAACATTCTTTTTAAAGATGCAAAATATTTTTATTGTAACATAAAAAAGGTGATTAAATTAAAAAGCCGACCATTGTTGGTTATAAAAGTATTCATTCTCAATTCCTTTTATAAGGAGGAAAATTGGGGGGGGGGGGGGGGGTCTGCTCGCACCCACGTCTCCTCCAAAAAACAAGTAATGGTTCTATAGAAACTTTCCAACTCTTCCTGTAAAGATATTCGGCCATTTAGTAAGCAGTGGTGGACAGGGCGGTCACAGACACAACATTTTTTTTTAGGTTGTCCTATACTGGACACCATATTGTTTTTTTCTCCTTTTGCAGAGAAAAAAAGAGGCGAACGCTCTAATTGGTTAAAGTTATTGATTTCAGACTCTATTTATATAAAAATTTCGGCATCTTTTTTCCCCTTTGACATGTTATTTTTTTTTTTTTTTTTTCCTTTAAACGACAATTTTTCTATGTAGGTGTGCTAGCCTGCTCTGTAACAATTCTTTTATTCCCTTTGAAGAAAATGCTTTATTTCTGCAAACCTGAATCTTCACAAACACAATCAGCATGTAAGCCAGCCAATTACCTCCATCCCCCTGCACACAAAATAAGGGTTTTTGTTTTTTTTGTTTTTTTTCACAAGATGTCTTAGTAACCCAGTTGCTTTGTACTTCGGAAAACAGAACATTAGTTCTAGGCTAGAAAATTAGTCGATTTCTCTATTCACAGGCTATCCGCCTCATCTGGAGTATTGTTCTCCCCCCCCCCCCCCTCCCCTTCCATGCATGGAGTTTTGTTGCCCCAGTACCAGCCCTGCCATCCTGGCTTTGTGACTGGTCCAGAAATGGGTTACCCCGGCAACACAAAGATGCCGGGGTCTGAGGAGGACAGATAGCGGAGTGCAATTTGTTTAATGGTCGCCAGATAAGATGCTTATTGTCCCGCCATGCAACCTGTGGTTGTGTACACATTGCTTTGTAAAAGCTGCATGTCACCGGTTTAAAGATTTGTGACACTCTCTGTCCTGGAGAGATACCGGCCCCCCCGGATGATAGCCGTACGAGGGGACAGGCAGCATTTACAGGAGTACCAGTCTGCAAGAGGAGATAGAGAGAGGGGAGGAGATGGATGTATTCCACGGGAACAAAATAGACATCAGTTAAATGGGGAGACAGGCCATTGTATTAGCGACAGAAAGAACGCACGGCAAGGATGTGCGCAAAAAATGTCCACGCCTGTCCAATTTGTGGCTTTCGTGTTCGGAAAAATCAGCTGATGCAAAACATCGATAGAACTGGGTGACCTATTGGGATTGATTTACTAAAACTGGAGAGTGGAAAATCTGGTGCAGTTCTGAATAGAAACCAATCAGCTTCCAGGTTTTTTTTGTTAAAGCTTGAAATTAAAGTTAAATTGAACAAGCGGATTGGTTACCGTGCACAGCTGCACCCTGCATATTGCATTTAAGTTTTATTAAATCAACCCCAATGTGTCTGTCCATCCAAAACTTAGGTTTGAGTTACTTAAAGGGTTACCAAACCCTCGTTTTTTTGTTTTTTTAACCGCTTCAGCCCCTTCCCGACCAGAGCACTTTTTGCAATTCGCCACTGCGTCGCTTTAAATGAAAATTGCGCGGTGGTGCGACGTTGCACCCAAACAAAAATTGACGTCCTTTTTGTACCCCCCCACAAATAGAGCTTTCTTTTGGTGGTATTCGATCACCTCTGCGGTTTTTATTTTTTGCGCTATAAACAAAAAAAGAGCAACAATTTAAAAAAAAAAAAGCAATTTTTTTTTAAAAAAATGATCACTGTTATTGCTGTCACAAGGAATGTAAACATCCCTTGTGACAGTAATAGGCAGCACAGGTACTCTTTATGGAGGGATCGGGACCCACCCCACCCCAAAAATATATTAAAAAAATACATTTTTTCCTCAGTTTAGGCAGATATGTATTGTTGTTTTTTTGCTTTTTTTTTTACCAAAAATATGTAGATCGCAATAAGCGACAATTTAAAAAAAAAATAAATTAATAATTTTTTACTTTTTTCTATAATAAATATCCCCCAAAAATATATAAAAAACACGATTTTTTTTCCCCAGTTTAGGCCGCTATGTATTCTTCTACATACTTTTGGTAAAAAAGATCGCAATCAGCGATTTTTGGCTTGCGCAAAAGTTATAGCGTCTACAAAATAGGGGATAGTTTTATGGCTTTTTTATTATTTTTTTTTTTAATTAGTAATGGCGGCGATCTGCGACTTTTATCGTGACTGCGACATTATGGCGGACACTTTTGACACTATTTTGGGACCATTGTCATTTATACAGCTATCAGTGCTATAAAAATGCACAGATTACTGTGTAGATGACACTGGCAGGGAAGGGGTTAAACACTAGGGGCGATCAAAGGGTTAAGTGTGTCCTAGGGAGTGATTTTAACTGTGGAGGGATGGGCTTCAAGTCACATGACAGCGATCACTGCTCCAGATGACAGGGAACAGTGATCTCTGTCATTTCACTAGGCAAAACAGGGAAATGCCTTATTTAAAAGTGACACGATCACTGGTAGACCGGCGGACGTCGATCCCGTGGGTCCCGTGGGCACGGTCACGCTGCACGTGGCGGGCGTGCACCCGCTAGCCCCGCCAAGGGGATGTATAGGTACGCCCATTTGCCCACTGCTGTCGTTGTGCCGATGTATAACGATGTGCAGTGGCCGGCAAATGGTTAAACAATCATAGTGTACTTACCACCACTGTGCAGTTTGTTTTGCACAGAGTGGCCCTGATCCTCCTCTTCTGGGGTCCCTCAACAGCGTTAGTGGTGTGCTTGTCCCACAGGGGGGAAGAAAACCGGGTTCAGGTAAGTAAAACAGGGGCACTGGGGGCTGCAGCACTACAGAAGGTTTTTCATCTTAATTAGGGCCGAAACAACTAATCGATTAATTGACAACTAATCGATTATGAAATTAATCGATTACTATTTTTATAATCGATTAATCGGCCAGTAACATAATGGGGTTAAAAAAGCTAAAATTAGCCCTTTATAGTACAAAAAGAGCAAATAATCTCTACTGTAAACATTACTTTCACTGTTGCACAGTAAAAAAACGAAGGGATATTTTTTTTTTTTTAACTCCATTATGTTACTAAATGTCTTAGGCCTGGTTCCCACCCATGTGCTTTTTTGGTGCTTTTTGCAGAAATGCACTACAGTTCATTTAACGTTCACATCTATGCTTTTTTTCAGCTGCTGTGTATTTGGAAAGGGTCAAGGACCTTTTTCAATGCAAAACGGTGCTTTTTTGGTTCAATATGCTTCAATGGTGAAGCTGCAGAAAAGCATGTAATATTACAGTTCTGTTTGAAAATCTGCAAAACAGTCTAGAACTTTTTTTTTTCTTTTAAATAAAAAAATTTGATCTGAGTCTGTTGATATTTACAAGATTCAACCTCTAATAGTATATAGAGTATATCTCCTCTAATAGTATATAGAGTATATCTCTTCTGTCTGTTAATCTCAGAGTGGATTAAAGATTTTACTCCCTAACCATATAGTTGGTTATTTTATATTTACCCTTGCGTATAGGAGATATTTAGGAATAAATGTCCTTTTTTTTTTAAACTTTACATATTAACTAAATTGTATACCACACTTTTTTGTAAGGTTATTAACCGATTAATCGATTAATCGAAACAATAATCGGCCAACTAATCGATTATGAAAATAATCGTTAGTTGCAGCCCTAATCTTAATGCATAGAATGCATTAAGGTGAAAAACAATGAGGATTTACATAGTTAGTCAGGTCGAAAAAAGACACAAGTCCATCCAGTGCAACCATAAAAAATAAAAAAATATTGTACATTCCAATATACCCAATACTATACCCACAGTTGATCCAGACGAAGGCAAAAAACCCCAGCAGAGCATGCTCCAATTTGCTACAGCAGGGGAAAAAATTCCTTCCTGATCCCCCAAGAGGCAATCGGATTTTCCCTGGATCAACTTTACCTATAAATGTCAGTACCCAGTTATATTCTGTACATTTAGGAAAGAATCCAGGCCTTTCTTAAAGCAATCTACTGAGCTTGCCAGGACCATCTCTGGAGGGAGTCTATTCCACATTTTCACAGCTCTTACTGTGAAGAAACCTTTCCGTATTTGGAGATGAAATCTCTTTTCCTCCAGTCGTAAAGAGTGCCCCCTTGTCCTCTGTGTTGACCATAAAGTGAATAACTAAACACCAAGTTCACTATATGGACCCCTTATATATTTGAACATGTTGATCATATCCCCCCTTATTCTCCTCTTCTCAAGAGTGAACAAATTCAGTTCCTCTAATCTTTCCTCATAGCTGAGCTCCTCCATGCCTCTTATCAGTTTGGTTGCCCTTCTCTGCACTTTCTCCAGTTCCCCGATATCCTTTTTGAGAACTGGTGCCCAAAACTGAACTGCATATGCACCCTTTAAACTGGTTGTAAAGCCTAAACATTTTTTCTTAATGCATTGTCAGAAACTATGAATCAGACTGAGACAGAAGTACAGTTAAATCACGTAGTCAAAACAGAGTTCAGGAACCGGAATGGATAGTCAGACAAGCCAAAACTGCAGGGAACCGGAGGTGAGTGTAGTAGAACAGCAAGCTCTGTTCAGAAGGAATGTCAGCCAAGCAACAGGAACACTGGAGAGCGTCTCTAGAGATGTGACCAAAGCGAAGGCAGAGATCATCTGGACTGGACGGCTTAAATAGGCAGGACTGATGAGCAGGATATCATCAACAGGTGAGTCACTGTGGAGAGATAGGAGCTGGCAATTAGCTGACAGCTGAGTTGCCAGCTTTGAGAAGGAAGGGCTGAGCCCAGCCCTGACATGCATTCCTTGCAATTAAGGTAAAAAATGTTTAGGTGCCAGCATCCCCCCTCCACTTTTACTTACCTGAGCTTTCATTCGATCCAGTGCCGTGCACGTCTGCAGCTCCTCTATCCCCTCACTTTCTGGGTCTCACTGGCTTTGCTGGGGCACTGGGAGCCATTGACTTCCAGCGCTGTCAATCAAAGCCAGTGACGAGGGGGCGGGGCCAAGTCCCGCTGTCTGTGTCAATGGATGCAACAACGGAGCTCGGGTGGGAGCATGCACAAGTTTCCCCAATTGGAAGCCGCTTTGTTTGATCGCTCGGTTCCCACAGCTCGAAGAGCTCTCTGTCCCCCCCCCCCCGCGCTCACTGGAGCGCTGAACTGTGTAGGAGGTGGGACCGGCCAGCTCAGTCTGAGAGGCTGAGCCGCATGCCAGTTCAGGCATGTGGACGAATCCTGAAATCCCGACCACATGATTGCGATCTTGCCCGAGCCTGGACTGACTCTGTGACATCACCCAACAGCCTGCTGTCAGCTGAAAACGGGTCACAGGAGTGCAAAACAAACTGCACTCCTGGGATCCACAGGAGAAGTACAGCCAAATGATCTTAGGCTGTACTTCTTCCTTAAAGTGGTGTTCTGGCCGAAATTATACTTTTTAAATAAAAATACCCCTATAATACACAAGCTTAATGTATTCTAGTAAAGTTAGTCTATAAACTAAGGTCTGTTTTGATAGTTTATAGCAGTAGTTTGCTATTTTATAAACTTACAGCAGGCCGTGGCCATCTTAAGTGTGGGCATCTGAAGCCAGACTGTATTTCTTCCTGGATCTCATCCTTGCAGATCTCGCACATGCTCAGTGCAGCACAAGCAGTGTAATAGGTTTCAGGTCAGGTTTCCATAGCAACGGCAGTTTCAGAGGAAGTTGCCGCCCCTTCCCAGAAGGCATTGCAAACAGGAAATGATGCAATGGGCCGCGGCCAGGGAGGAGGAAGTGAAAAATGAATACAGCAGATATACAGTAGGTGCTGAGAAAAAAAAAATATCCAATTTGTTTACAGTGCACAGTTTAGTGAGGGATGCTGAAGAGTTGTAAAAGTGGGTGGAACTCCACTTTAATTTAGAGTAGACCATGAAAACTGTAATAGGGGAATTGGGACAACAATGGCTACTCTCATCACTGACCCCTGGTCCACCTAGAACTTTAAACAAGCATCAGTAAACCTTATCAAGTCCCCGAGACAGGCACTGCTGGGATGTAAGGTGGAGTCAGCGTCGAAACCCCAGAGACGAGTCATAGTTTTTATATTTACGGCAGCAAAAATTATTGCGAAATCTTGGAAATCGGCAGTAGTGCCGTTTGACCAGCTCAAATACAAACTTTCCTTGATTATGCTCAATGGGCGTATGATAGCAACCTTAAACGATAGAATGCAGAGGTTTGAGAGAATCTGGAACCCATGGGTCCGGTATCTGACGGGGGATCCCCGATCTATGCCAGGGTAGAGCGGCCTCAGGGTGGCGGGAATCGGAGAGCGGGGTAATTCTTTACTTCTCCTTCCTCCTTTCCTCTCTGATTCCTTATCCTTTCTCTCTTTCACCCTATTTGATCTCTGATATAAAATAATGAGGGTCATCTTACATACTCCCTGACATGCCCAGCATGGGGAATACTCCCTTGCCAGGGTCCTTATTCGGGATGTCAAGAGATGGGATCTCTTCATTTAAAGGGGTAGACTCCTTTCAGGAAAATATCAGAGACACTCGGCATATCTGTACATTGCTGAGTGTCATAAGCTGATTGTTAATTTGAGCTTATGTGAGATAATGGTTAGTCAAAAATACATGAAGATTGAAAAGCATTTCGATAATTTTACATGTGGAATGACAAAATGAAGACAGGGGACACCCCATAGAGATATGGAAAATACCAACAATATCCTCAGCAGAGACCCCTAATTGAAGGAACGTACATTGAAAGAGATACTTTGTTCTGCAAATGTTTGGATAATTATACATTACGTTAATATTTTATACGGTACGAATTCATAATTAACACTTTTGTACTCCTTATTGTGAAAATTTGAATAAAAATGACTGAAACAAACAACAACAAAAAACAGGCATCAGATGCTCATGTCTGGCTAGGGCATGGCACACTACAAGAAAGGGCAGTTAGTAATAGGGGTAGTTTTTTCAGGGCCGATACGATACCGATCAGGTGCTAATATTCTGTAGATTTAAACTTTATTTTTACACGGTCCTTTAAAAAAAAAAAAAAAAAGGGATCACTGTTATTGCTGTCACAAGGAATGTAAACATCCCTTGTGACAGTAATAGGCAGCACAGGTACTCTTTATGGAGGGATCAGGACCCCCCTCTGCACTTGAAAGTATTCAAAACCTAAAGATCAGCGTTTTTGAATACTTTCTATTTCTTAAAACTGGCGACTTTAGGATGCCAGTAATCCAGAAGTGATGTCATGACAACGCTTCCGGCTTACTAGATCCCAAACCCCAACAAAGGCCATAAGCTTTGTTTCGGATCTTCGGCCAGTCGGCGGATGTGCCGGCTGCTCGCTCGGGCCTCCCGGTGGGACAGGAGATCCAGGCGGAGCAGCGGTGGGGGTGAGGGGCTGGGATGAGCTTCATAGGTTGTTATTACAAGAAAGTGGACCGTCCGCCCTACGGAACAGTACAGTGGTGATGCCGGCAGCTGCAAGCGTCACCCTGGTACAACCCCTTGAAGCAATATTGATAACATCAGTAAGTTTGTGACCGATACTGATGCTTAAAAAAAAAGTGAACATCGGCCACACCGATAATCGGTCAACCCCTAGTTAGTAAGCCATAGTAGTACAGATGGGCTTTGTATTTTTTGAAGTTGATACAACAGCTGAGTGGCAGCCCTAATAACCAGGATGTCAGTGTTGGCCACGTGTTGTCAGAACATGATGTGTTGGTCGCACTCGTTCAACATGCTGCTCCAGCCAAAGCAGAGTACCCTGTTGGTTAAAGGTGGGATTTACACGATACAGAGGTGCCAGGGTTGTAGTATACACATTGCATAATGGTTGTGGTTGGCAGAGAAGGAAATGAAATGGGGCCATAAAGCATTTCTGTGGAAGAAAGAAGAACATCTTCACCCCTGTCCTTTACCCTGCCCCGTTCCCTAGGTGGCATTTCATGGGAAAGATTTACATATACCGTATATACTCGAGTATAAGTCGAGTTTTTCAGCACATTTTTTTGTGCTGAAAGTGCCCCCCTCGACTTATACTCGAGTCAAGCACTTTTCTGCAGCAAAAAATTTCATTTTCCAAACCGACTTTGGGGCCCTGTATCTCAGGGCCAATTTGTGCTAGGAACCTCAAATTTGGTGCAAACCCAGTGGAACTGGTACCACAACATATCCAAAGCTGGGGTTCCTAGCTCTAAGTGGCCCCGAGATACGGGGCCTCAAACCGGTTCGGAAAATGTCATTCTCTGCTGCAGAAAAGTGCTTGATATTTTCTGAACAGATTTTTGGGGCCATGTATCTCGAGGATACTTGGTGCTAGAAACCCCAGCTTTGGATATTTTATGGTGCTAGTTCCACTGAGTTGGCACACCAAATGTAGGGTTCCTAGCACTAAGTGGCCCTGAGATACGGGGCCCCAAAGTCAGTCAACTGTGTCCATCTGCAGCAATGTCATTTCGGGACCATTTGGGTTCAAAGACCCCAAATTTTGGCTGCAGCTAGAGGGCATCTAGGAACCCTTAACTACCGAGTTTGAAGTTCGGGGGACCTATAACTGCAAATGGGCACAGTGAGGCATGCAAATGGGCACAGTGAGGCTGCAAATGGGCATTGTTGACCCTCTTTTCCACTTACAGTAGCTGTGCATTTCTCACCCTCGTCTTATACTCGGGTCACTAAGTTTTTCCCATTTTTGTGGTAAATTAGGGCCTCGACTTATACTCGAGTATATACGGTAAGTGATCTGTAATGTATCCTATTATTTAGTTGCTGAGGTACTTTGCAAGGAACCTCGGTAAGATTTTTTTCCACTGGATCACGAATTTTGATTGGTTGCTGTGGCATAGCTACCAGTATTGTAAAATGCTTTCAAGTGATTCTTTATAAATAAGCCGAGTATGTAGTGTTGACTTCTAGAACATGGAAATGCTGCATAATCATCCCATGCATTAGAATCACCTTGTATATGAAACAACATTTGGTAAAGTACGGTATATCCCAAGCCAAACTTTATGT
The DNA here is from genome assembly GCA_037952835.1 of Lithobates septentrionalis. Classification (NCBI taxonomy): domain Eukaryota; kingdom Metazoa; phylum Chordata; class Amphibia; order Anura; family Ranidae; genus Lithobates; species Lithobates septentrionalis. The sequence continues at coordinate 504,783 of JBBDGP010000733.1, read as the reverse complement.
TAGCAAAGCATAGAGTTAGGCTCGATTCACACAGGGGCAACACGACTTCAGCGCGACTTTGCACGGCGACTTCAACGCGGCTTCAACTCGACTTCAGCAAATTACAACGCGACTTGAAGTCGCCTCCATGACAGGCGACTTCGGCTGTGGCCAATCACAGGACAATCAGCTCTCTGGGAGGGAGGGGTTTGCCTGGGCAAACAAAAGTTTTTGCCTGCAAAGTCGCTTGACTTTAGAGAGAGATCCAACTTGGAGGCGACTTCCATTGATTTCTATGGTACAGGTCGCCTACCAAGTCGGATCCAAGTAGTACAGGGAGTACGCTCTGAAGTCGGAGCGACTTCAGTAGTGTCTATTAAGACGCTCCCATTCACTATAATGTGAATCTCTTTCTGGGGCGACTTGGGGCGACTTGAGGGCGTACAAGTCGGATCCCAAGTCGCCCCAGTGTGAACCGACCTTTTAGGGAATGGTTGAAGTCCCTGACCTTTTTTCTTTTTGTGGTGCCGATTCCCGATTGTGTCCCATTCTGGAGATTGTATTTCACTTCCTGTCTGGAGATCCTGCCCTTAAATTTTCTCTTCTAGGATGATGGAATCTGAATTTTCTTTACTCCAATAGGTCTTACCTAGAGGCCATCTTTCCAATACAACAGGAAGTTAGAGGAGATCCCTGTAGTGAGGGGACAGTTGTCACCAGAACAAAAAAAGTGTCTAATTGGAAGGTTTTCCCCTCTATTCCTGACCCAGTGACAACTTAAAATTTTTATTTTTTCCCCGCAAATCGAGGTCACCTAGAAAAATATAGTATGGTAAATCTCCCAAGCACAGAAAAATCTGTGGGAGCCCTAACCCTTCCCTAGTGTTTCCGACTTCAAATACACTTTAAAATGTAAACATTTAATTGAAAGGACATATCGTTTGGTAATGACTGTCTGTCATAGGCAGCTGCCATTTTTATTGTTTTCACCCTTTGTTACACCTCAGTGCTGCTGTTTCATACCTCCCAACTTTTTGGGAGGTACACCTTTTAGGACAAAAAAAAAAATAGGATTAGTTAAACCCACAAGTGCTCTTTTGACCACTATTATTCCTATATTGGCTTTTGAATTTTACAAATGCAGCCATTTAGAAATTGGATGAAGTGTTTAGCACTGTGAAACACTTTTTGAAAGATAAATAGTGCATTTTATATACAATTATATAAATCAGACCAAAATTAGGGACAAATGAGGAGGACAGAGGGACTTCCAAATCAGGGACAGTTCCTCAAAATCAGGGACAGTTGGGAGGTATGCTATTCCCCTGCAGCATTTTTTTGCAACCACTTTCTATCTCTATGGACTCCAGCACTGACTGTGTGGCATTTCTCAGGGCGGGTTTCCTTGCAGGGCGGTCCCGGCGAATCATCGAGGTTGCGTTAAAGGCAAATTAGGAGGTCGCGAGGCCCTTGTGGGGGCGAGGCCTAAGGTGTTTGCCTAATCTGATTTTGGGGGGGGGGGGGGTGTAACAAAAATGGACCATTCCTGCATCACTTGTGTTGAATCAGCTGCTCGTAATCTTCAATGGAAGCCTCTGTGACAGAATGACAACAAAGGATCACAATTGCAAGAGAGGGACTGGGTGTTGTCACCCAATAACAGGGAGAACAAGGACCCTCATGGCAGGATCACCAGAGATTCATTCAATAAAAGCTGCAGATTTTAAAATATGAGAATTTACCTTTGAAATGACTTTATAATAAATTTTAAGTTTAGATTTTGGAGGATTGGTTTTCCATATAGTTTAATATTCAGAAGCACTGCATTTAATGTGCAGCAAAAAAATTATCTAATTCGAAAAAGTAGACATTCCAGGGCCAGATCTTCAAAACTTTTGGGTCTTTTCAAACCTGGAACAGTTGGCAGCTTCTCTGGGTTATTGCAGTTTGCCTTATTAAATAAGCCCAATCCTGACAGAAATAGTTAATGTGTCTCAGGCCGACATCCAGATCCTGGATATTCTTCTGTTACATCCATCTGCACAGGAGCCAAAAGTTTGAAAAATGCCCAAAAATCGGACAGCTGTAATGTGTCCGGTAACAAGGCAGGTGTCGAGCAAGCGGCCATATATCTTCCTTTATGGTGCCTGGAAGCCCATCAGTCCTAAGCAGGGATTGTTCTTACTACCATTATCATGATGTATCTAGATTTTAATGGAAATTAATGCAGGAAAGGTCTCTACATAAACCGCGCTGCTGTTTTATGAGTTAACCCTTTATGAGATGTACTGGGGACAAGCTTTGTCTGTTGTGTGCCTTTCAAGCTGTTTGAGAACGTATGGTTTGGAGGGGAGGCATGCTTGGACATGTAGTTCTTTAACCACTTCAGCCCCAGAAGATTTGGCTGCTGAATGACCGGGCCATTTTTTGCGATTCGGCACTGCGTCGCTTTAACTGACAATTGCGCGGCCGTGCGACGCTGCACCCAAACAAAATTGACGTCCTTTTTTTCCCACAAGTAGAGCTTTCTTTTGGTGGTATTTTAATTGCCTCCAATCGCGGTTTTTATTTTTTGTGCTATAAACAAAAAAAGAGCAACAATTTTGAAAAAAGATTAAAAAAATTGTACTTTTTGCTATAATAAATATCCCCATTTTTTTTTAAAAAAAAAAAGCAAATTTTTCTCATTTTTTTCAAATTTTTTATATGTATTCTTCTACATATTTTTGGTAAAATAAAAAAATAAAAAAAAAATATCGCAATAAGCCTGTATTGATTGGTTTGTGCAAAAGTTATAGCGTTTATAAAATAGGGGATAGATTTATAGCATTTTTGTTATAATAATTTTTTTTTTTTTTTACTAGTGATGGCGATGACAATGACAGCTGATCAGCTGATCACATAATGTAAACAGAAGATCGGTAATCTTTTTTTTTTTTCTTCTCACGCTGACAGCGTGAGGAGAAAAAAAAAGCTGATCACCGGCTTCTGTTGAAGGGACATCGGTCCCGAAGAGGAAGAGGCGAAGCCGCCTCATATGTGCCCACCAGTACCGCCTGCCAGTGCCACAAATCTGTACCCACAGTACCCACCAATCAGTGCCCACCAGTACCGCCCATCATTGTCCATCAGTGCAGCCTTATCGGAGCCCATCAGTGCAGCCTATCAGTGCAGCCTATCAGAGCCCATCAGTGCAGCCTATCGGAGCCCATCAGTGCAGTCCATCAGTGCAGCCTATCAGCGCAGCCTATCAGTACAGCCTATCTGAGCCCATCAGTACAGTCCATCAGTGCAGACCATCAGTGCAGAACATCAGTGCAGACCATCAGTGCAGACCATCAGTGCAGACCATCAGTTCAGCCTCATCAGCGTACATTAATGAAGGAGTAAAATCACCTGTTTGCAAAATTTATTGACAAAATATAACAGTTTTGTATTTTTTTTTTTAAATTTTGTTCTTTAATTTTTTTAACAAAAAATAAAAAACCGCAGAGGTGATCAAATACCACCAAAAGAAACCTCTATTTGTGGGGAAAAAATGATAAAAAATTTAATTTGGGTACAGTGATGCATGACCGCGCAATTGTCATTCAAAGAGTGACAGCTCTAAACTCTGAAAATTGGTCTGACAGGAAGGGGGGGGGGGGGGGTTAGGTGCCCAGTAAGCAAGTGGTTAAATGTAAGGACTTATTCTTGCTGGTAGTTAGAATCTTTAATATTTGCAAACAAAATTAAGGTTTCCCATTTAGAATAATAAGCTGTCAGGTTAGTAAAACAGCAATATCAGAACCGATTTAATGATACAGTTTGTAGTGTACATAGATTTTAAAAAACTATGGGATAAAGAAATATTCCTGAACTTTGTTTTATCTCATGGTTACTGTGACATTGTGTGAATGCATCAATGCAGTGCATGTTATCTCAGCTTGCAGAGCTTGGATTCAGTGAATGAGTTTTCCAAAAATGTAAATATTGCAGAATATACAGCCTCATGCTACATACGTTGTAAACCCATTTTAAAAAAAACCAAAAAACTAAACACCTGTAAGACAAAGACATAATAATGAACTAGTATGCATAGCATACTAGCTCATTATGTAATGCTAACCTGAGATCAAAGCCCTCGTTGCAGTGTCCATACACAGCACCGGCCGGCGACATCACTCACGGGGGCTACTTCCGGGTATCGCGGCTCCGGCGCTGTGATTGGCCAGGGCCACGATGACGTCACTCCGGCGCATGTGCGCGGTAACGGCACACTCACTGAAGCAACGGCCCTTACGTGCCATTGCTTCAGTTTAGGTCAGTGCACATGTGCAAGTCCCCCCCCCCATTTAGTAAAATCTGACCTAAGATGACTGTTCTAGTTTTTTGTATGTACAAAAGTTTCTCCTTTTGGAGACAAATAAAAACTTTTCTGTTACAAAAAAAAAAAAAAAGGAAAAAAAAAAAAAAAAAAAAAAATATGACTGTTCTAAAACATTACATACAAAACCTTGAAAGAAATCACATAATGCATTTTATCTTCAGAGACCGCAGATACATAGTCACCTTCAATTAAATGTTTTTTACACAACTAATGCCGCATACACACGACCGGACTTCTCGACGGACTGAACTCAGAAGGACTTTTCAACAGAGTTTCAACAAAACGGACTTGCCTACACACAATCACACCAAAGTCCGATCGTTTTGAACGTGATGACATACGACCGGACTAGAATAAGGAAGTTCATAGCCAGTAGCCAATAGCTGCCCTTGCGTCCTTTTTTGTCCGGCGGACTAGCATACAGATGAACTGATTTTTCGATCAGACTCGAGTCCGTCGGAAAGATTTGAAACATGTTCTATTTCTAAAGTCGGACAGATTTTTCGACAGAAAAGGTCAGACGAAGCCCACACACGATCGGAATGTCTGACGGATTCGTTCCGTCGGACCAGTTCGGTCGAAAAGTCCGGTCGTGTGTACACGGCATAAGCTAAATTAAGACAACGTTCCACCACTGGATGGTGGAAATGGAGGGGTGTGAAAAACGAGTCCGTTGCTAATATAAAGTTTCACTACTATCATACCTCCCATCATTTTGAGATGGGACTGAGGGACACCTACTAACAAACGTATGTGGGCATAGGACACGCCCCCTGCCACACCCCCTTAAAAGGAGAAATAACCCCCCAAAAAAGGTTAATTAAATCCACAAGTTGTTTTTTTTTTTGTACCACTACTATTCCTTTATATTGGCTTTTAAAATGTACAAATGCAGCAATTTAGAATTCGGATGAAAGGTTTAGCACTGGAAAACACTTTTTGATGAATAAAAAGTGCATTTTATATACAGCTATATAGATCAGACCGAAAAGAGGGACAAATGAGGTGGAATGAGGGACAGAGGGACATTGCTCCAAATCAGGGACAGTCCCTCGAAATCTGGTACAGTTAGGAGGTCTGCTACTAGCTCTGCTCCCTTTAAGGCCTATAGAAGGGTTAACTCCGATTTTGACGTTTCTTAATTACAGACGTACTGCTGCCTGCATGGAATCCTTTGTGAGCACGTCTGTGTAGCGGGTGTCACCGCTCCCGTCTCCAAACATCTCCTTGTTGCAATTAATTACTTTGCTGCAAATGAAAGTCGTGGCCGGCATTGATTTAGCAATGTAGCAATTAACCAATGGGGTAAAACAAGAGTTTGTAATTACACAGCTCCTATGTCTGTGTGCCCACATCGCAGGGACGGCGAGAAACTTTTGTCCTGGGAGATGGGGGGGGGGGGGGGGGGCTGGGATTGGTGATCGTGCTTCTGAAAATCGAATTACAGTCTGTGGGAGTTCGCTAATTCACCAAATATCTTACATGAGCGACGTTTTCACTTTCTGAAGGCTGAACGACGTTTGGAGGCTTCCAGTGCCGTAGGGGCAATGTTCAGTTTATAAATGACTTGGGTGACGACAGACATCGGAGGATGGGGGAATATGCAGGAATGATCTGATTATGAAGAGCAGGGGCGTAACTAGAAATCACAGGGCCCCATAGCAAAATGTTGTATGGGCCCCATACAAAAAAATGGCGGGGCTTAAGTTAAATAGTGGGCGTGGCTCCAAGGGGGTGTGGTTTTAAGTCTGATATGAATGAGGGAAGAAAAGAAAAAAAAAGAAAGAAAGAAAGAGAGAGAAACAGGCCCAGATCCTACACCACAATAGCAATATATGTTTTCCAGAAAGTTTAACAATCAACAGATAAAGATACTCCAAACACCTTGTGTTGGCGCTTCAATCACCCTCCTGTGCCCAATGTGGCCTGTGTGTTCCCAATGCAGCGTGGCCTACCTGTGCCCAATACTGCCTCACCTGTGCCCACTTGTGCCCAATGCAACGTGTCCAGTGCCCAATGCAGCCTCACCTGTGCCCAATGCAGCCTCACCTGTGCCCAATGCAGCATGTCCAGTGCCCAATGCAGCGTGGCCCACCTGTGCCCAATGCAGCCTCACCTGTGCCCAATGCAGCGTGTCCAGTGCCCAATGCAGCCTCACCTGTGCCCAATGCAGCCTCATCTGTGCCCAATGCAGCATGGCCTGCCCCGTGCCCAATACAGCCTCACCTGTGCCCACCTGCTCCCAATGCAGCCTCACCTGTGCCCAATGCAGCCTCACCTGTGCCCAATGCAGCCTCACCTGTGCCCAATACAGCATGTCCCGTGCCAAATACAGCATGACCCGTGCCAAATACAGCATGACCCGTGCCCAAAGCAGCCTCACCTGTGCCCAATGCAGCCTCAACCAACATCATGCCACCCAGGACCACCAGGATGCCCCCCCTAGACCCCAGGGAAATACTAACTTGTGCCCAGGCAGCTGTCAATCAGTGCCCACTCACAATGCCTACCACTGCCAGTGCCACCAGGGATGCCTATCAGTGCCTCATATCAGTGCTGCGTATCAGTGCCCATCAGTGCCACGTATCAATGCAAGCAGTACCGCCTATCAGTGCCGCCTATCAGTGCCACCCATAAGAACCCATCTTTGCAGCCTTTCAGTGCCCATCAGTGTCGCCTATCAGTGCCCATCAGTGCCACCCATGAGTGCCCATCAGTGCCGCCTATCAATGCCCATCAGTGCCACCCATGAGTGCCCATCAGTGCCGCCTATCAATGCCCATCAGTGCTGCATATCAGTGCCCGCTCATTGGTGCCACCTCATCGGTGCCACCTTATCAGTGCCCATAAGTGAAAGAGAAAACTTACTTATTTACAAAATTTTAATACAGAAACAAAAGCAAAACTTTTATTTTTTTTTAAATTTTCGGTCTTTTTTTATTTGTTTAGCAAAAAATAAAAACCGCAGAGGTGATCAAATACCACCAAAAGAAAGCTCTATTTGTGGGAACAAAATGATAAAAAATTTAGTTTGGGTACAGTGGTGGATGACCTTGTAATTGTCAAAGTGTGACAGCGCTGAAAGCTGAAAATTGGTCTGGGCAGGAAGGTGTATAAGTGCCTGGTATTGAAGTGGTTAAATAGGGTGCCCCCCCCCCCAGTAGATGTGCTCTCACCCCTGGCAGTGGACCAACTATCACTAGTTAGGTCAAATGCGCGTGTGGGACGACCCATGTGCGATAGTTGGTCCACTCCCAGGGGTGAGAGCACTGGGGGGGGGGCACCCTATTTAAGCACTTAATAAGAAGCATGGAATTATCCATCTATTATTCAAGTCACAGCACTGGATACAGTTCCACCAGCACAAGCTTTTTTTTTTTTACTTGTTAGCAGTGTATCACTTATCTCTACCACCTGTATGTAATTTTTTTAGCATTTAGTGCAGTATACTTTATTATTTATTAATTGTTTACACCAATTTCACATTGCAGCTGCTCTAATTATGTGCTAAAGCAATTCGTTTTCTTTATCCATATTAACACATACATGACGTTTTTTCACTTACCTTCATCCTTTGGCGCTTTGGTTCATTTTCATATTTTTTCACATATGTAAATTAACCCTTAAAGGGCAACTCCACTTTTGTGTGTGGGGGGGGGGGGATAGCAAAATTAAAGAAAAAAATAATATAGCATATTCAATTGTGACACGAGTCATATTGTAATTGAATGTTATTAAAAGTCACCTTTCCTTTTTAATCTGCAGCCGCTGTCATTTTTTGAAAATGCAATGGAATATGGCTACCTGGAGGTGTTGTGTACACAGAATGTATAGAGAACGCCCCCAAGAAACATCATTTCCCGCATGTGTGATTGGCTCACCGATTTTCCTAGAAGTCTACACTAAAGCTTAGTACACACAACCGGGCTTTCCGGCAGAAAAGGTCAGACGGAATCATTCCATCGGACATTCCGATCGTGTGTTGGGCTTCATCAGACTTTTTCTTTCGAAAATTCTGACAGACCCAGAAACAGAACATGTTTCAAATCTGTCCGACGGAATCAGTTCCTATTGGGAAAAAAAGTTTGTCTGTATGCTATTCCGACGGACCAAAAACGACGCAAGGGCGGCTATTGGCTACTGGCTATTGAACTTCCTTTTTCTAGTCCTGTCATACGTCATTGCGTTCTAAACGATCGGACTTTGGTCTGATCGTGTGTAGGCAAGTCCGTTTCAGCGGAACTCCGTCGAAAAAAACGTCAGAGTTTATTCTGATGGAAAAAATGGTCGTGTGTACGTGGCATAAGATACAAGAGAGATTTGAGGCATCCCCTGCAACCAAAATGTCATTTTTGGTGAGATACTCCCAATAAGAAATCACGTCTAAAGGGATGCAGACCCTGCAGATTTCCTCATTAGTGACGGTGCACAGCTGATTGGCAATTATAAAACCACTCCTATTAGATTAACCACTTACAGACTGGAAGATTTTACCCCTTAATGACCAGGCCATTTTTTTGCAATGCGGCACAATGGACCTATTTCATTCCTGCATTGATGGCCTTAATAGCCCTAGGAAAGAAGCTCTCTTTAAACTACTTCAATACCGGGCACTTTCGCCCCTTCCTGCCCAGGACAATTTTGAGCTTTCAGCGCTGTCGCACTTTGAATGACAATTGCGCGGTCATACAACGCTGTACCCAAACTAAATTTGTATAATTTTCTTCCCACAAATAGAGCTTTCTTTTGGTGGCATTTGATCACCTCTGCGGATTTTATTTTTTGCTAAACTAAAAAAAAAGACAGACATTTTTGAAAAAAAAAAAACGTTTTTCTTTGTTTCTGTTATAAAATTTGGTTTTCTCCTTCACTGACGGGCACTGATGAGTCAGCACTGATGAGGCGGCAGCGATGGGCACTGATAAGGTGGCACTGATATGCGGCACTGACAGATGGCATGGATGGACACTAATAGATGGCACTGACAGGTGGTATTGATGGACACTAATAGATGGCACTGAAAGGTGGCATTGATGGACACTAATAGATGGCACTGAAAGGTGGCATTGATGGACACTAATAGATGACACTGAAAGGTGACATTGATGGACACTAATAGATGGCACTGACAGGCGGCACTGATGGACACTAATAGATGGCACTGACAGGCGGCACTGATGGACACTAATAGATGGCACTGACAGGCGGCATTGATGGACACTAATAGATGGCACTGACAGGCGGCACTGATGGACACTAATAGATGGCACTGACAGGCGGCATTGATGGACACTAATAGATGGCACTGACAGACGGCACTGATGGACACTAATAGAGGGCACTGACAGGTGGCATTGATGGACACTAATAGCACTGATTGGGCAGGTACCGACAGGTGTTAATGCTGGGCACTGATTGGCACTGTGATGGACACTGATTGGCCCTATGGTGGGCACTGATTGACCTTTTATTGGGCACTGGCAGGGTTTTATGATGGGGCACCGAGTGGGCACTGATTGGCAGCTTATGGGTACATTTGATGGGAGCTGTGCTGAAAATCAGTGTGCTGATTATCAGCCCAGACCCCCCCCCCCCGACAGGGAGAGTCGCCGATCGGCTCTTTCTGTCAGCGCGAACCAAGGAATGCAGTTTACCGGTGTCTTGCCGAGAAAGTTCCCTCGGCGGATAAGTTCCCCCCTGTACTGCGCAGGCGCAGCGCCTGCGCAGTACCAACTACTAGCAGCTGCCGGAGATAGCCGAACGACAAAATCTACAATCAGCTATACACGGCGCCTGCGCTCTGGGTCCAGGTTCCTTCCCCACCATCCAAGCGGACCTAGAGGGGGAATCTAAAAGAGCCGAGCGAAGCGAGGCCGTGCCCGAAGCGTGGCGAGCGAAGCAGTCCCGCAAGGGGCCCTCTTACAGGCGCCGTGTACAGCTGATTTTCCCCTATTTATCTTCGGCTATTTCCGCCGGATCCTACTGCGCAGGCGCAGCGGCTGCGCAGTAAAGGGGGGTCCTTATCCGCGGAGCGGAACTTTCTCGGCAGAACACCGGCACTTCCTGGTTCTCGCGATGATCAGCTGTGATTGGTCACAGCTGATCACATGGTAAGAAGCCTCTGTCAGAGGCTTCTTATCGAGATCGGAGATGCGGCGAGTCAGACTGACACGCCGCACTCGTGTTCGCCGCGCTGGGCGTGTTGTCCTGCTGGACGTCATATGACACCCAGTCCGGATAACAGAACCACTTCCCGGCGGTCATTCTGTTATAGGACGGGCGGGAAGTGGTTAAATCTATTTGTCCTTGTTTTAATCACCCCCAAAACGTCTCCCAGGTGACAATAATTCAAAGAAATGACAACCAGAAATGACACCATTTTTCCTGCTCTATAAAGGCAACGAGTCTCATATTTCTTCTAGAGAAACAAGTTCACACCCTACAATTTTCTACGCTGTTCGAACCCCTCTCTATAGAGCATTTTTATCTGCCTGCGTACAACTAGGATACCGAACTAGAATACAATCCCTTAATATACTGTCAATGGCAGAGCGATAGAAGGTCTCTAGTACCTTCCCAAGCCATTCTTCCTATAATATGAAGACCGGAGGAAGTGGATCCATGTTTCTCTCTCCGAAGCCAGCCAGTCTGGCGAAATGTTTGTTTCCTATCGAGAAGGTACCAAAACCAGTCTGAAGGCGTACATATGGAGACGTTAATGTTTGCTTTAACAATCGTGCTTACACAAGGCCTTGTTTAGAAACGTAGTAAAAAAAAAAAAAAAAACAACATGTAATTACTAGACAATTAAAAAACGAGAGAGAACAACAATAATTTCCATTTATCTCATTTTCGACCAGAGAGCAGTAGAATTACAGCTGTCACAGCGGCAGCGGCTCGTCACGGGGACATTTAATATGCCTGTCAGTCAGTCTCAGCGTCGATCGCCCCTCCTCCTATTCAGCGCTCTGCGTTACACACAGGATCCCCCGCTGTGCCTGCCTGACAATCCGACATTATAATGGAGGCGCTCATTCCCTTGATTTGTACTTCCTGTTTGTGTATATATGTTTTAAAAGCCACATAAAGCAGGTGGAATTACATAGCATTAGTGCAAATATTACCGCCCTCTCATCCCAAGAGAGCAGCCACAGAAAAGAAGGCGAAGCAAACTCCAACTTATAATCTAGGAACAGCGGCTTTCAATTGTTGGCATGAAATTACAGCGATCCTCGCATGGGGTTATTAGAATAGGGTTTTTTTTTTTTGCTTTGTTTTGTCTGCTTATTGTGGGTTTTAATGGTTAAATGATCGTCTTATGCCAGCAATACTGTTATCAAATCGTTACTTAAATGGGAACAACAACACAAAAGCATATATTAAGGGGGATGGCTAAACCTTAACATTCTGATCTATTTTACAGTTCATTTGAGAATTCTGAATGAGTTAAAGTACGCGTAAAATCAATTACTAAAGTACTTCTTTGTCATGGATTATGGGGCCAACTGGGCAACCAGGATTTGGATAGTAATTCCTGATGTAATCAGGTGGGTACCGGGGAAGTGATCCTTTCCCCCCACGTTCAATCTGGTCTAGTTCACTAGGCTTGTTCCCAGTTGCAGACAGGCTTTCCCTAAGTGCTAATGGCTTTCTGGTAAGAATGTGGTTGTATCTTGTGAGGCGTTGGAAGATCCTGGTGATGTGCCCCCTCAGGCATGGCATCCCCGGGGGTTTTGGAGATACACTATGGGTTTGTGACCTCATTGTATTCCACTGGCACTCGATTCATGTCACATATTGCTTTTCTTATGCTCGCCTCTGGTTCGTTAGGCTTGTCCACCATTGTAGGCAGGCGTAGGCTTGTCCACCATTGTAGGCAGGCGTTGGCTTGTCCACCATTGTAGGCAGGCGTTGGCTTGTCCACCATTGTAGGCAGGCGTTGGCTTGTCCACCATTGTAGGCAGGCGTTGGCTTGTCCACCATTGTAGGCAGGCGTTGGCTTGTCCACCATTGTAGGCAGGCGTTGGCTTGTCCACCATTGTAGGCAGGCGTTGGCTTGTCCACCATTGTAGGCAGGCGTTGGCTTGTCCACCATTGTAGGCAGGCGTTGGCTTGTCCACCATTGTAGGCAGGCGTTGGCTTGTCCACCATTGTAGGCAGGCGTTGGCTTGTCCACCATTGTAGGCAGGCGTTGGCTTGTCCACCATTGTAGGCAGGCGTTGGCTTGTCCACCATTGTAGGCAGGCGTTGGCTTGTCCACCATTGTAGGCAGGCGTTGGCTTGTCCACCATTGTAGGCAGGCGTTGGCTTGTCCACCATTGTAGGCAGGCGTTGGCTTGTCCACCATTGTAGGCAGGCGTTGGCTTGTCCACCATTGTAGGCAGGCGTTGGCTTGTCCACCATTGTAGGCAGGCGTTGGCTTGTCCACCATTGTAGGCAGGCGTTGGCTGGTCCACCATTGTAGGCAGGCGTTGGCTGGTCCACCATTGTAGGCAGGCGTAGGCTGGTCCACCATTGTAGGCAGGCGTAGGCTTGTCCACCATTGTAGGCAGGCGTAGGCTTGTACCCCATATTGTAGGCAGGCGTAGGCTTGTCCCCCATTGTAGGCAGGCGTAGGCTTGTCTCCCATTGTAGGCAGGCGTAGGCTTGTCCACCATTGTAGGCAGGCGTAGGCTTGTCCACCATTGAAGGCAGGCGTAGGCTTGTCCACCATTGAAGGCAGGCGTAGGCTTGTCCACCATTGAAGGCAGGCTGTCTCTAAGTGCTAATGCCTTTCTGGTAAGAATGTGGCTGTATCTTGTACCTGGACAGGGGTTGGGAGCTCCTGGTAATGTACCCACTCAAGGGTGGTGCTTCAGGGGTGTCCAAGATACACTACGGGTTTGTGACCTCATTGGGTTTCACTGGCACTCAGTTCATGTCTCATATTGCTTTTCTTATGCTTTACCTTGCTTTGTGCACTGGTGCGCAGTCATGTTGGAACAGGAAGGGGCTTATCCCCAAACTTGTTGGGAGCATGAAATTGTCCAAAATGTCTTGATATGCTGACGCCTTAAGAGTTTTCACTGGAACTAAGGGGCCAAGTCCAACCTCTGAAAAACAACCCCACACCATAATCCCCCCTCCACCAAATGATTTGGACCAGTGCACAAAGCGAGGTCCATAAAAACATGGATGAGCGAGTTTGGGGTGGAGGAACTTGACTGGCATGTACAGAGTCCTGAGCTCAACCCTATAGAACACCTTTGGGATGAATTCGAGCGGAGACTGCCAGCCAAGCCTTCTCGTCCAACATCAGTGCATGACCTCACAAATGCACTTCTGGAAGAATAGTCAAACATTCCCATAGACACACTCCTAAACCTTGTGGACAGCCTTCCCAAAAGAGTTGAAGCAAGTATTGCGCCCTACGGACTAAGACTGGGATGCCATTATAGGTCATGTGTGTGTAAAGGCAGGTGTCCCAATACTTTTGATAATATAGTGTGTGTCAGAAATGAAGCCACCTACCACTCACGAGTTTGACTACCAGAATTGAGCCGATTGAAGTTGAAACTGGGCAATAATTTGACGTCTTCTAAAAGGTTTATTGAAAGCTGTAATCAAAAGGGGAACATTACAGCATTTTTTTAAAAAGTGATCAGATTTTTCCATCTGTCTGGATGGAGGCAAATTTCAATACCATCTCTTTGCAATCCATTAAAACCACCATTTATTGTCATCAAATTATTTTTGATAAAAAAATAAAATAAAAATAAAAAAAAGTCAAATGTGTACGACTAGCACCTTCAAAGACTCAAATATCCTAAAATATCTGGTAATCTAGAGCAGCCTTTTTCAACCAGGGGGCCTTCTGGGTTCTTCAGGTGTGCCTTGGCAAATTGCCTGAAAATTGCCACAAAATCGCCCCAAAATTGTCAACAAACCAGCAAGTGGATGAAGCCTGCCTTCTTATTACACAAAGCCCCAGGATTTATTGTGCAACATTATCAATCAATGTTGCCCATGTGGTGCCCAAGGTTGTAAAGGAGGACGTTGGGCGCCTGCAGGATATCCTCGTTTGTCCCTCATCCTCTCTGTCAGCATTGGGGGTCAAGTTAGCAGAGAGAGGGGGAGAAAAGAGAAACATGAGAAAACTAGTCTGTACCAGTTTGCAAAGGTGGCGGCATAAATGGACTCTATTGTTGGGCGGCCCATGCAATGTGGATGCTGCGACATGTACAGCTATTAACCGCTTCAGCCCCGGAAGATTTTACCCCCTTCCTGACCAGAGCACTTTTTGCGATTCGGCACTGTGTCGCTTTAACTGACAACTGCGCAGTCGCGCGACGTTGTACCCAAACAAAATTTTTCCCACAAATGGAGCTTTCTTTTGGTGGTATTTGATCACCTCTGCGGTTTTTAATTTTTTGCGCTATAAACAAAAAGAGAGACAATTTTGAAAAGAACAGCAATATTTTTTACTTTTTGCTATAATAAATATCCCCCAAAAATATCTAAAAAACTAATTTTTTTTCCTCAATTTAGGCAGATATGTATTCTTCCACACATTTTTGGCAAAAAAAACCCCCAAAAAAACGCAATGAGCGTATATTGATTGGTTTGCGCAAAAGTTATAGCGTCTACAAAATAGGGGATATATTTATGGCATTTTTATTATTCATTTTTTTTTTTTTTTTACTAGTAATGGTGGCGATCTGCGATTTTTATCATGACTGCGACATTATGGCGGACACATCGGACACTTTTGACACTCTTTTGGGACCATTGTCATTTATACAGAGATCAGTGCTATAAAAATGCACTGATTACTGTGTAGAAGACACTGGCAGGGAAGGGGTTAAACAGTAGGGGGCGATCAAGGGGTTAAGTGTGTCCTAGGGAGTGATTCTAACTGGAGGGGGGAGGGGCTTCAACTCACATGACAGTGATCACTGCTCCTGATGACAGGGAGCGGTGATCTCTGTCATGTCACAAGGCAGAACGGGGAAATGCCTTGTTTACATAGGCACTTCCGCATTCTGCGGCTTCCGTGGCACGATCGCCAGGAGACCGGCGGACATAGAGTCTGCCAGTCCCGCAGGCACAGTCACGCTGGGCGCGCGTGCCCGCTAGCACTGCCAACTAAAGGGGACGTACAGATACGCCCATTTGCCCACCGCTGCCAATTTGCCGACGTATATCGGCGTGCGGCGGTCGGCAAGTGGTTAATTTTAGTTTTTTTGATATTTTAGAAAAAAGGTTTACCTTGAGATTGTGCAGAATTTTAAAAGGGTGCCTGATCTGAAAAAAAAAAAAAAAAAAAAAAAAAAAAAAAAAGAAGAAGGGTTGAGAATCCCTAATCCAGAACAATAGACGGCAATAAGCCAGCCTCATGTAAATGCAGAATGTGTCCGATAAGGGAACGGTTATATGATCAGGGTCGATATTAATAGATCTTTTATTGTCCCTTTAAATGTGTGGATATCTGCCCATGTACAATCCCTCTGTCTGAGGTTAGGTCAGACGCATTACCCAGAATCCTCACTAATGACCCAGCCAGGACAGGGGTGCTGTATAGTACTCCCGTACTGCACAGAGCCAGGGAATTTGTCGGCGAGGTATAAATAATTAATTGTAATTCTAGTCGCTGGAGGAAGATATTTATATTATTCAGCTCCCAGCTGCAACATCAGCATTATCACCATCGCACTAGACGCAGCGGGAGCGAAAAATAGAAAAATGCGGGACTTTTAGCTGTAAAAGCAGGGGGATGTACAGAGCGGCGTTTTGTGGGGGGAAGAAATAATTGGGGTGCTCATGAAAAATTAACAGGGCTTTGTTGCAAGTTATTGCAGAATATTTGATGGGCTCACAGCAGTAGCCCGGCATTTTTTCATACTTTATTTTAAATAGACGGTTAATTAAAACTGTGCAATAGCTAAACCAAGGAAATGCATATAGAGCTGCTCTGTATGGAGCTTTGTGTTAAAGGGTGGCTCCGCCTAAAGTATATTTTAATGCCCGTTTCAGGTGGTTTGAATCATAGGATTGGCTTCTCAACCAGTGTCTTTTAGGGTGTCCTTTAGGCAAGTCTCCCCATTTCGCTCTGCTTCGTACTATCACTCCAATTTCGCCACACACACTATATTGTTAAAAGTATTGGGACGCCTGCCTTTACACACACATGAACTTTAAGGGCATCCAGTCTTATGCCCCGTACACACGGTTGGATTTTCCGATGGACAATGTCCGATCGGAGCGTGTTGTCGGAAATTCCGACCGTGTGTGTGCGCCATCGGACATTTTCCATTGGATTTTCCGACACACAAAGTTGGACAGCAGGAGATAAAATTTTCCGACAACAAAATCCGATCGCGTCAATTCCGACCGTGTGTGGCCTGTTCCGACGCACAAAGTGCCACGCATGCTCAGAAGAAATTCCGACACGGAACAGCTCGTTCTGGTAAACTTAGCGTTCGCAATGGATACAGCACTTTCGTCACGCTGCAATGTTAAAAATGGTTTAATACAGCGCACTCTCTTCTTCTTTATAATGTGACAAGAATGAAGTAGTTTTGATGCTCATATTCACACACACTTCTCACAAACTTCTTTTGTTACTATTTATCGGGATTCCCTCAATATATTTTGATTTCTCACATCTGACAACATTTTTTTTTTTTTTTTTTTTTTTTTTTTTTGACTTTAATGTAGATTTTTTTTTTGTGTTTCTCTTTTTTAATTTTTTTTTTTGGTGATTTTGATTTGTACTCCCGAAAATGTTTGTGTGTTTTTTGTGACAAGTTCCCACAACACCATTATATGTTGTTGTATTTAATCTGTAGGAAATTGTTTGGTGTTGTTGTCCTTTGTTAATTTCACATTGTACTTTAGAAATGTACCTGAATCGTCACCAACAAACTGTCTTTTTTGGATGAAAACACACACAGGAGAGTAGAATTTACCGAAAAATTTTTTATTAAGGGCTCACAACTAAACAAAGAGGGAGGCAACGCTGGAGAAACTGCAGAAATTGGCGAAGCCTTGGACCCCCAGGGCAGACATCAATTATTTAAAAGCAAAATTGGTGGCCTGAGGAGTCCTTATCTTAGGGAGGGCAGTCTGGTCCAGAAGTCCCAGAGATCTGGAAAGCAGCAGATGACATCTGTGTCCCCAGGCTGTGGTCATACGAGAGACTGCATCTTCTGTCAGACCAGACTGAACCCAGGGCCATCACTCTTTGGTCTTCCTTCCACGCTTCCTTCCAGGCTTTGGCTGTGGTGGTGGAGTTGTGGCAGCAGGAGGAGGAGGAGGATCGTCCATCTCCATGACATCCGTCTTGGGTGTCAGTTCCCCACTCTCCCCCTTACGAAGCACTTTATAAAGCAGGTCCTCACAGAGCCTGCGTTGACCCTCCTGCATGCCCTGCAATTTTGTGGCAGCCATGCAGGCAAAGGCCTCTTCAGGACTGGGGAAGGCTCGGAGGGACGCCGAAGCCTCCTGGATCAGCCTGTATGCTGAATCCTGCACAGGACTGGGAGTGGCCTTCCTGGCCCTTTTGTATGGCAGGCGGAGGGGAGGGACCTGAGACTCAGTCAGGCTGCGACTGGTCCCAGGCTTCTCTTGGCTGACACTTAGCCCCGCCTCCTCCTGGCTGCCACTAATCCCCGCCTCCTCCTGACTGCCACATTCCACAGCCTCCTCCTGGCTGAGGTCTTCCTGTGTATGAAAAAGGGACATAGTTTTAGTTTTTAATTCATCAATCAAACACAATTTTCACCTCCTCACTGCTGCAAATTGAATGTTAACAAATATAACAGACTATCCTTCTGAGCCCAGCATTTTTCATTCTTGTCCCAATTTTGGGTGTCCACTACTGTCTATTGATATGTAAAACACTTTCAAGCAGCAATTAGTGATCAATAACATCTAATAAACATCATTTATTTATTGCCCAGAAATCTGTAGAAGAATGCTATACCTGACTCCAGCTGGGCTCCTCCACTTCTTCCTGGCTGGAAGGCCCGGGTTGGACATCGGAAGCCTCAGCTGGGATGGAAGGAAGCGTGGAAGGAAGAGTAGAGAGTGATTCCCTGACCTCAGTGTGGTCTGACAGAAATCGCAGTCTCTCATAGTACCACAGCCTGGGGACATAAACGTCATCTGCTGCAGCTCCGGACCTCTGGGAATCTGTGACCTTCTTGCGCTCCCTAAGATAAGTGCTCCTCAGGCCACCAATTTTAGCTTTCAAATAAGGGATGGTTGCTGTGGGGACCACCGGCTTCACCAACTCCAGCAGTTTCTCCAGCGCTGCCTGCCTCTTCTGTTTATGGTTATAGTGGGGGTGTCTGACCTGCCACAGACAGGGCAGCTCCCTGTACTGGTCTATGAACAGGGGAAGGAAGTTGTGGTCATTGAAGCCATCCATTTTCTCTGCAAGACACAACACAAGACAAACCCTAATGTCAGGCCAAACTCCCATAATCTTGTTACAATATAGGCTTCCATTTCGAAGCAGTATAGGCCCAAGTTTAGATCTTACCTTCGTTAGCACGATCGGCATGTCCGATGCTCCTTCCTCCGCTCACAGATCGTACGCAAGACGCGCGCGTTACGCTTTATACACACTGCGCATGCGTATGACTCCGCCTGCCCCTGACGTTCTTTCTAGTCTATTCCCCGCCCCTTTTCGTTCGGCGCAGAGGGTGAAGAGCACATGGCGGATAGACAGCAGGATCGTGCTAACTGTAGCAACGAGGAAGAGGAGGAGGAAAGGCTGGAGCCTGAAACGTCCCGATCCAGAAGGAGATTAAAGGACTCAAATATGTCCTTTGGGGAGATGTTGGAGATGGTGGACATCGTGAAGAAGGCCGACTATGATAGAAAGTATGGGCCTTACCCCAACCACAATGTCCGAAAGGACAAGATCATAGCCAAAGTGGTCAGGAGTCTGCACCGTAATTTCGGGGTACGACGATCGAAAGATCAGCTCAGGAAGCGGTGATCGGACCTCAAATTACGAGAACATGAGCAGTACAGAAAGATCCGGAGAGTGCTGCAAAAAAGTAAGTAGTTGTGCTGTGTTCCTATTTTTTTGGTGTTTATTACGTTCGCTGCTCCATGTGCTTTTAGGAACTGTTGTACAGTTTAAAATGGCAACTTTCATGTTCATGGGCACATTATTCGTTCGGATCACACATTTTTCTTTCGGACTATAAAATACCATTGTTTAGGCCATATGCATTTGGCCACCATTTTGAGGCCCTATACTTGTCTTTAAAGAATTGGGTTGTGTAGATGGCTTGGTTACTAGAATGAAATGCAAACTAGATTGTGTGTAAGGAGAGGACACTGAGCAGCTGTTTTCACATCTGGACACTGGAGCACTAGTGTGGGACACAAGAACACCATTTTTATCAGGGGGGCCACACAGGTGCTCCAGTGTATACTATAGGGGGTGACTCCATCTGTGAAGTTTGTACCAAACAGGTAAAGTATTGGAGGTTGACAAAGGACACTAAAAAAGCTACATCTTGGAACTCTGCTAAAACAGACAATTGTACCCCACTTCCAAGCAATGTTTCATCTTTATAGTTCTGCCATCAAATATCTGTGTGCTAATTATACCATTTTTGTTTTACATAGGGGATAAAAGACTCGGAGGACACCCCTCATCCGAGGAGACCAGAGACCCCCCACCTCTGGAAGAAGGGGAAATCCCCCCAACACAAGAAGAGCAGGAGGATGAAGAAATGGTGGAACTAGTCACCACAACAGGTGAGTGTCTGCGACCACAGGCTCAGATAAGAGATGGATGGCGGCATTTTTTGGCAAACCTAATTTATTTTGTGGTTCCTCTCTTTTTAGGTGATCGTGAGGTTGTGGATGAAGATCCTTTCACATCCGAAAGTGCCCAGATCCTGATCGGGGAGATCATGGGGTGTAATTTACAATTGCGAAACATCAATCAAAACATCAATGATGTTATTCCAAAATATAAAAACATCATTGATGTTTTGGGGCGAGTTTAAAGCCCCTCCAAATCACTTTCTTCTTTTGTGTGCTACAATGTGCAAAATGTTTTGTGATTTTTACCTAAGCCAAATTTGGAGGATGCACACAGTGTGTCAACATGTGCTATCTGCCATCACGGGAGATCAATGGACGCGTTTTGGGGGTGCAACCCCTTCCTCAATAATAAAGTAGCGGTGAGGAAGGGCTTTCTCCCCCAAAACACGTCCCTTGATCCCCCGTGATGGCAGATAGCACATGTTGACATTGTTAAATTTGGGTGCATCTTCCAAATTTGGCTTTTTCTGGGGTGACTTCACCCCATCTGAACGCAATATCAAACCCAGTTCCTAAATACTCATGTCTGATATTGCCTTCAGGTTCTACCAAATGTGAACTTTGTAAGATCAAGATTTGTGTCTTTTCTTGTTGGTTTTACACAGGCCTGTTTTCTATAAAATGGACATTTTGATTTTGAATAATGACACCACAAAAATTGTTATACAACAAACATGTCGGTTTGTCAGAAAAACCTTTGGTAAATGCACATGTGATTGTGCAGGTATTAAAAAGATTGTTCATCAAGAATGTGTGGATTATTGTCTCAACGCTACAACATTTTTGGGGTGATGTAATTGTTGTTTGATGAGAAAATGGGGGTAATTTCCTAAGGGCAAATACTCTTTGCACTACAAGTGCAGTTTCAGTGTAGTAGTGCAAAGTGTCTTTGCATTTAGTAAATAACAGCCAACAGTGCTTTGTAAGGTTACACAATCACGACATTTTCTGGACTCCACACATTTCTGTCAGGATCAGCTAAAACAAACACAAGCAGTAAATGTCCACAAAGAAGAGCCTGGGGGGAGATGCCTGTCGAGAACTTGAGGTCATGCAGGCTTCTCCCTGTGGCCAAATACCGCAAGGTAGCGACCAACCTCTGCTCCGGAGTGATGGCTTGCCTCATGCAGGTATCCTGCCTGCTGATATAGGGGGTCAGCGAAGCCAACAAACGGTGAAACACGGGGTCCGTCATCCTGAGAAAGTTCCTGAAATCATCAGGATTATTCTCACGGATCTCACGGAGCAAAGACATATGACAGAACTGGTCACGCTGAAGCAACCAATTCATGGACTGGACTTGTGTCAAGGTCAGGACCCCAACACCAAGCCCCCGCACAGCACGAACTGTACGAGGAGTACGCATACGAAACATGCCTAGAAAACGGTCGGCTGCTCAGAACGAAGTAACAGAACGCACTGAAGAACAGCAAGGCCTGTGAAGAGTGACCTGAAAACCAGTAACGAACGAACAAGAATACAATGACTCCTTAAAGTCACGCGGAACTTGCTTGCACGCACTGAAGAGCAGATACAAACCCACAAGCACAAACTGAACGGCAGAAAACGGTCTGAAGGCCACGAGTCTGAAAAAGTGCGAATCGTCTCTCACCAAACTTTTACTAACACGAGAAGGCAAAAGTAAAAGCAAAAGGAGCCCAAAGGGTGCCGCGCTTGGTTCTGAACCGGCCTTTTCTAGTCTCGTCGTACGTGGTGTACGTGACCGCGTGGTTGTCGATCGGAAATTCCGACAACTTTGTGCGACCGTGTGTAGGCAAAACAAGTTTGAGCCAACATCCGTCGGAAAAAATCCTAGGATTTTGTTGTCGGAATGTCCAAACAAAGTCCGACTGTGTGTACGGGGCATTAGACTGTAGGGTTCAATATTGAGTTGGCCCACCCTTTGCAGCTATAACAGCTTCAACTCCTCTGGGAAGGCTGTCCACAAGGTTTAGGAGGGTGTCTATGGGAACGTCTGACCATTCTTCAAGGAGCGTATTTTTTGGGGTCAGGCACTGATGTTGGACAAGAAGCCTGGCTCGTAGTCTACGCTCTTATTCATCCCAAAAGGTGTTCTGTCGGGTGCAGGTCAGTCAAGTTACTCCACCCCAAACTCGCTCATCCACACTATATTGCCAAAAGAATTGGGCCATCCCACCAAATCATTTGGAGGAGAGGGGATTATGGTGTGGGGTTGTTTTTCAGGGGTTGGGATTGGTCCCTTAGTTCCAGTGAAGGAATTGTATGTATCCATCCCACAGCCCAGGGCTGTCATTATGAGAACAATGACAGGACGTAGAGGAATTCTTTTAGGCTGACAGTTTTTAATCTTCTTATATCTTGTTATGAGAACAGAAACAGGAGTTAGGGTCATCTTTTAGGCTGACGGGATTTTTTTTTGTGGTTTCAAATTCTTCATTTATAAAAGATCCTCAAGGTCACATTTACATTGGGGAACATGAGCATGATAGATGCTACCTATTAAATTTTTCATAACATCAGTCCAGGTACAGTTCACATTATATCTTGTCATATGGATGTGTAGCCCACCTTTTCATAATGAATAATAAATATATATCACACAATGCAATACATCATTTAACAAAGCATGGAGGGATAGAGAACAGGGAATATAACGGTGCCTAGAAACATATATTACAAATGATACGTAAAAAAATATATATTTTTATTGGTACAAAAATTTGGACATACAATACATACATAGGTGTGTTGACAATCACTGAGCAAAATATATACAGGAGTGGCCAAGATGTTGAACAGCCAAATGAAGTTACAGGCAATAAGTCCCTACATGTTTCGCCAAACATTGGCTTCTTCAGGGGAAGTAATATTAATGACCTGTACAAGTATGTTGACTCTATATAAAAACACAAAATTATATCTTTAGAGAAAAGTTACAAAAATATATAATCGTGCAAAAAATAATCGTACAGAAACAATTCATAACATATTTTAATTGGAATGCTGGAAGCATGACATGGCTTATAAGGCTCCCTATAATGGATACCCTCACACACCCCAATACCTACCCAGATACCCCCAAGGACGGATGAGGCACCAGACCCTCCCGGGAAATCAACAGCCCAGCGCCGCAACAAATGTGTCTGCTGGGGGCTAATAAAGACCTAACATATGGAAAGAAAGGAGGATACATCAAAATAATGCAAGGGAATAAAAATGGGATATATTATCCCAAAGAGGAGGGCTAACATAGCCCATCGTAAAGTGAGTGTGATCCTGAGAACTTTTTGTTTCAGGTTTGTGATACACGGATCTCAGCTGCTTGTGTATAATCATCTCTCCCCCATAGAAGAAATAGGTAGGAACCAGCCTGCAACCACCTATTACTTTTCAATGACATGCATTACCATTGCCTAATTATCAGATGAGGTGATGGTACTGCTGCAGCCTGGCCAACTTTTGCAGCTTCAGAAGGAAATTAGGAAAGGAGGTCATAATAAATGAAAAGACATTATTAACAAAGTGCTTGGCTTTAGTGTTCATTAGGGGGGGGGGGGTTTCAATCCTACAGATGGAGCATGCATGCTAATTACGGTTCTGCTCACAGCACTTCTAACCTTTGTCCATATCAGTGTTGGCAACGTACCAGATTGAAATTTACTGACACAACACCCAAAATTTACTGGCACAGTCAAGGTTTTACTGGCATTAAAAGTTTCAAAATTACAGTGCAACTTTTAATATTTAGGCTACAAACAAGTACAATATGCAATTAGCAATGTGATTAAAAAAGGTAGATATTAGGGCAAAAACATATTTCTTATTTTATTTTCAATATAGTTAGCAATTAGTTTAGGGACAGGGCTCAGGAGGGCAAGGAATGGGCAGGCACACACACATGAAATTGACTCGCACAGTGACACTGACAGCAGATGATATTGACACCTCACTGACACGACGTCCTCTCCTGAGCTGCAGTGACAGTCTCTCTCCATGGTAGGTGGTCCCTTCAGTCCACTCCAGTCCAAACAGCACTGACAGTCCCGCTCCCGGCTTGCCTTGTTCCCGCTCCCGGCTTGCCTTGTTCCTGTGCCGCAGACCCACACACAAGGCTCCGGCTGCTTCGCTCGGCTCCCTTGCACCATGACTTTACACGACATGCTCAAGCATTGCCTCCACTAAACCCCACTCCTGCTCTGGAGCAGGCACTCAGATGGTCTCGGCCGCCTTTGGACCGGAACTGCACATAAGCGTCACAGCCATATTTTTTACTGGCAACATTTTCCTATCACTGGCATGAGAAAAGTGCCCATTTTTTACTGGCTGCCAGTCAAAAAAAACTGGCGGTTGGCAACACTGGTCCATATAGTGCTCCCATCCTGCATATTAAGAATAACTTCAAGAGAACCTGTCACTATACGCTGCAAGTAAAAGGAAATAGAAGGGAAAACTAGAAAGCCTGCTCGTCATACTGTCACTGCATATCCTCCTGCAGCCACC
Source organism: Lithobates septentrionalis (assembly GCA_037952835.1). Classification (NCBI taxonomy): domain Eukaryota; kingdom Metazoa; phylum Chordata; class Amphibia; order Anura; family Ranidae; genus Lithobates; species Lithobates septentrionalis. Next base: position 480,122 of record JBBDGP010000733.1, on the reverse strand, counting down.
TTGATAACATGTATACAAGATAAGGGAGGAGTTTAAAGGAAATTTGTCACAAAGAAAAAAGCCATTCAACACAGCAGTAGACTAATGGGATAAAGTAACGGGTTTCTGCTGAGTCAGCGTCCACGTTAATGTTACGATGTGATAATAAATTCATTCTGCAGTTCATGAGAATTTTGTATAATTATCTGCTGTAGTAGCGTTCTGCTAGTGAGACAGATTTTAAAGTTTATCTAAAGCTAAAAAAAAACTTTCCTTCATTTGAAGTGTTTACTCACCTTTTTTATTTTACTGAAAAGGCAAAAACACTGTACACCCTGCCCCCCCTTCCCTGGTCCCCAATGTACTTACAGTACCTCTAGGCATGCTGAGCCGTCAGTGCCCACAAAGGATTTGAAATCCTTCCTTTTCTCCCTCTGCTTTGTGCAGCGCTTCCAGGATGGACCAGAATGATCCCGATTGGTCAGCACCAACACCCTCAATTGCTCTGATCGATCCTGGAAGAGCTGCACAGGGATTTTAAATTCCTGGACCCGGACTCGGACAGCTCGGCATCCCTAGGGGTAAGTACAGAGGGTGCATCGCCGAAACTGGCAGGCAGTTACTGAAGGCCAGGAAGCTCAATGCATAGCACCCAGCTGTCCCTGATTTCGAGGGACTGTCCCTGAATTGGAGCAATGTCCCTCTGTCCCTCATTTTGGTCTGATTTATATTGATGTATATAAAATGCACTTTTTAGCTATCAAAAAGTGTTTTTCACCGCTACACCTTTCATCTGATTTCTAAATTACTGCATTTGTAAATTCCAAAAGCCAATATAAAGGAATAGTAGTGGTAAAAAAAAAAAAAAAAAAAAAAAAAAAAAAAGCACTCGTGGGTTTAGCCAATCTTGTTTTTTTGTATGGGTGTCCCTCATTCCCATCTCAAAAAGTTGGGAGATATGTCAATGGACTAGGAGAGGGCTCGTCAGCGCCCTTGTAGTTCATTGAGAAGCGGTCAGCTGCAATGGCTGATGGTAGCTGTAGTTCACTCGTCCACAGAACTTTGTGAGTGAATGATGCAGCTGTGTGGGTGGAGAACCATTTTCCAATTTTGACAGCAGGTGTGGGGAGATTCACTCTCTCTATTTGTCCTGGTGGCCATCATTTCAGATATCGCCAAATTTCAAATATCATCCAAATATCACCCAAATCGTCCTCTACACTCTTCTCAAGACCTCCTAGTCTCATGCTCTCTCGTCTCCTCCTCCCATGCTCATCTCCAGGATTTCTCCAGAGCCTCTCCCATCCTCTGGGACTCGCTACCTCCACCTGTCTGGCTATCCCCTACTCTTGCTACCTTCAGGCGATCCCTGAAAACTCATCTCTTCAGGAAAGCCTATCACGTCTCCAACTAATCTTTTACTGATTCCATCAGCTCATTCCTCACAGCTACAACCTTTTGTACCACCTGACCCACCCTATTAGATTGTAAGCTCTTCTGAGCAGGGCCCTCCTAATCCTCTTGTATTTTATTGTATTATAACTGTATTGTCTCCCTTTTATATTGTAAAGCGCTGCATAAACTGTTGGCGCTATATAAATACTGTATAATAATAATAATAATCTCCAGTATAGAGTGGGAAAATCCAAATTTTTAGGTAGGGAACTTCAGCTCCTAGATTTCCATCAGAAGAGGCCTCTTTGAAAAAGACCTTTTTTTGGGACATTCCCTTCTATCAGGATATCAGGAGAATGTTGTGTACTGTATGCCATGATAAGCTAGTAGCCATTACTGTACAGGAAGGGGAATTTTGTGTGTCTAAAAGTCATCGAAGGCCATCAGTTATTTGCAAGGGGGGGGGTATTGAAATAGAATGGTGGAAATGAATAATAAGCAAATATATGAAATTTTGAGGAAAGTAAACCTGGGCTTTGCCTTCATTCCAAATCTGTCACCGCAGAGCTTTATCTTGAATTTCCCGAGTGAACGATCCCTCCAGGCTGTTTTGGCTTTTCTTCCTCGAACCACGAAACCCCTTCTGCCCCTTTTCCCTCGCATGAGCCCACAAAATTCTCATTTCTGGCAAATCACCGCTGAAAGCCTAATGAAGGACCTGAGCGTTCCCTCTTAATTATCCGTATGTCATTTGTCGGGAGCAGTTTATGGCTCGCAGCATTTTGAGGGCAGGGGAGGAACATGGAAGTTCTGCAATTAGTAATCCCTTCCGGCAAAAATGGACCTTGTGGATGGCGTGCAACGTATTAAACCTGATGGGCGGGGGGGCTTAACTCTTTTGACTCTATAGACCAAATAAACTAAAAGGTTTGTATGCTGTGAACAAAGTACATTGTTTGTCAGTAAACGTACCACTCCCTTCTTTTGGGGAATCTAATGAGTATTTGGGGGGAGTATTCGTTTTAGAATTGTACATGAAAATTATTTTCATCTTTTTGACCATGTTGCACCCATATTTGGGGTGTAATATGAAACATGGTCACATTCCCAACCCTCAGCTGCGACGGATCTGATCACCGGCATTTTCGGCGTGCAACCAGACGGAGGTATATTCCCTGGCCTGGATACTCATTGAATATTTCCAGCCAAGTGTGGGATTTGCAAACATTGGATGTGTCTCTTGTTTTTTCCTGGTATGCTCTCCGCTTAGATCATCTGATCTGATTTTTTGCTGGGGACTTTCCTTGGACCCTCGTTGAGAGATACTTGTTGGACTGTTCAGGGCTAAATAGGAGCAGTTTTCTATTCAGTTGCCACTTTTATATATGGGACTCTCTCAGTTCCCATACTCTATGGATTACTGATATTCTTCGACACCTGGCTCTGTATGTTAAAAAAAACCCTGAAGAAGGGCATCAAGCCAGAAACGTCAGGTTCAGCCTTTAAGCCTACATGTTTCTGTGTGTGTGTGTATATATATATATATATATATATATATATATATATCATAATCCATACAAATGTTAATGCACTCTTTTTTCCTTGATGACGTCTTTTTATTGAATATACTATTTTGTAATAAACTTCTGTTTTATATGATTCAAGTATTGTTTTTGGCCACTTTAAAAGTCCCACCCACTAAGGGGGTTTTGTGTTTTTTCATTCCCAACCCTCTACAGGTGTAGGCAACCTGGGGCCCTCCAGCTGTTGTGGAACTACATTTCCCATGAGGCATTGCAAGGCTGGCAGCTACAATTACTCCCAGAGGCATGATGGGACTTGTAGTTCTGGAACAGCTGGAGGGCCCCAGGTTGCCTACCCCTGCTCTACCACTTACCTGGATCATGGGCTTCTTCTTGCGGAGTGTCCTGTTTTTTTTTTAATTTAGCAAGTTTGTGCGGGCAGAGCATGCTCAGCTTTCACAGAGATCCATAAGTGGAAGGACTACAAGTCCCATCACAGGACTGTAGATTGTGCAGTAATGTCACCATTAGTTCCTCCAGCTCCAAAACAGTAGCACGTTACAGAGTTTGACAGCCACAGGCATGACCCCCTCAGGTGGCAGAGGCATGATGAGTTTTGTAGTTTTACTGCAACTGAAGTGCTAAGGTTGCCTTTCCCTGCTCTAAAGACTTCAATGCAACAAGTTAAATAGGTGCATTTATTCTGTGTTTGTAAATGTTGGGACTATACCTTTAAAAGAGAAGTATGGACAAAGCTCCTTTTGGCCATACTTCTCTTGTGGGTCACAGGAGTGTATTTTCTTATGCTCTGTTGTGATCCAGAATCAACCGACAGTGGGCTAAAGCCTGCTGTCAGCTGATGTCACTCAGCCAGCCCTGACTTTGGAGGGATCCTGACAATAATGTCTGGATCCACCCAGATGCTTTACAGGCAGCAGGGGCCAGCCTCTCAGCGTGTTGCTGAGAACTTGAGCTGGCTGCTCCCACCACATCTCATGCCCGGCATTCTGGTGAGTGCTGGAAGGGCAGAGCAGTCACCACTCTCTTTTTAGAGCAAACCCGAGAACTGAGTAGTCTGCGGTCATGTGATCTCTTTGTTCTTGGGCATAAGGCCTGATTCATACCTAGGCATTTTTAGTGCTTTTTGCAGATTTGCACTGCAGTCCATTTAACATGGTTTCCAATGGAACACGTTCTGTAGTGCAGATCTGTAAAATGAAAAAAGCACTAAAAATGCCATAGGTGTGAACCAGTCCTTAAGCTGGTGGGGGACAGCTGCAGAATTGGACCAATGCTGCAGCAGGTAGGTAAGGATATACTGTATGTTTGTTTTTGTTTTGTTTTTTTATTATTATTCCCACACATGTCCTTTCAGGTTTAGATCATTTTTGTTTTAGATTACATGGGAAATGATTAAGCCCCATACACAAAGGCCGACTGTCAGGAGACATCGGCAAGTGTTCTTTCACAACAGCCAACTTGTCAAAATCTCCAGTTATGTCATTTCTTGTATAAATAAAAATCGATCAAAGTCCTGAAATAAACGAGTTGAAACAGAGTTCTATGGGGGTGCGCCCCTTTCAACTCTGAATCTCTGAAACAAATGCTGCAAAGGGAGCGAGTATGCTTCAGGCGCGGGCTGGGGGACCCAATCACAATGGGAAAAGGAAGGCAAAAAAGGAAGAGAAGCGCCAGGCAAATCCTAGTGCAACATTATTTTATTCGATTAAAATACAAATTGTTCACAGTATAAGGTGCACTTAGACGCTAGTGGAGGTAGGTACTGGAGAGTGCAAAATCAGCCAATCAGCTTCTAACTTCAGCTTCTTCAATTAACCGGTTCCCGACCGGCTCACGTCTATATAGGGGGGGGGGGGCACACAAATCCCTGTGCTGTCAGAGGAGAGGAGACATGTTGTTTGTTTCTACTATGTAGGAGCAGTGATATGTCTCCTTTCCCCATACAGTTAGAACACACACTGAGGGTACACACATATAACTCCTTCCCTACCAGTGACATTTACACAGTAATCAATGCATTTTTATAGCCCTGATCGCTGTATAAATGTCAATGGTCCTAAAAATGTGTAAAAAGTGTCCGATCTGTCCGTCGCAATACCGCAGATCACCTCCATTAATAGTAAAAAAAAAATATATATATATATATATATATATAATAAAAATGCCATAAATCTTTGCCATAGTTTGTAGACGCTATAACTTTTGTGCAAACCAATCAATATCCACTTATTGTGATTTTTTTTTTTACCAAAAATATGTAGAAAAATATATATTGGCCTAAACTCATGAAGAAATTTGTTTTTTAAAAACATGTTTGGGGATATATATTATAGCAAAAAGTAAAAAATATTGTTTTTTTTTTTTTCAAAATTGGCACTCTTTTTTTTTTTTTTTTTTTTGTGTGTATATAGCAAAAAATAAAAACTGGAAAAAGGGACGCACATTTCGTTTGGGTACAGCATTGCATGACCGTGCAATGACTAGTTAAAGCGACGCAGTGCCAAATTGTAAAAAAGTGTTTTGGTCAGCAAGGGGGGTAAAACCTTTCCGGGGCTGAAGTGGTTAAAGCAGAGTTCAACCCTAAAACATTTTTTTTCCTTTAAATGACTCCTTCAGGTTGGATTCACACCTATGCATTTTTAGTGCTTTTTGCAGATTTGCACTACAGAGCGTATTCCATAGGAAACCATGTTAAATGGACTGTAGTGCAAATCTGCAAAATGCAAAAAGCACTAAAAATGCATAGGTGTGAATTCAGCCTTAAACCTATAAACAAACATTTGGAGGGAAAAAAAAATGTTTATACTTACCCTAAACACCCTGTTGCTATGTAGTCCTTGTAATCTGCCACTTCCTGGTCCGCGGAGCTCAGAGACTTCCTCCCTCTCCTATGCTCCTTGGAAATGATGACACATCATTTCCCAGGAGTCTGTGGGCAGCACTGTGCTCAAAAATCGCATTATTTCCTGACAGGAAATGACGCAATTTAAGGTGGACCACAGCGCCATTTTTAAAAAGGGAAGAAAGCCCTTAGACAAAAAAAACTGGAAGCTGGTTTCTATGTAGAGCTGCACCAGATTTTACACTCTCCAGTTTTAGTAAAATCAACCCTATAGTGTTTACCAGACTTTAGAGTCCTTGGAAGGTTTGTACCCTGTATGTGCCCCTCCCACGTGGATTATCTTGGTTTGTCCAAAAACTGTTGAGTTGTCACCAACCAGAACAAAAAGGGTAAAATTAAAATGGGGACACCTGTTGCGGTGACAAATGTGGCCAACAGATCCATTTCTCGAACTTGTATACAGAATACATGTTCATGTTTGTTCTATCTCACCCAAGCACGGCTTCTTTGGAGCAACGGTAAGTAAATAAATCACCTTCCAGTCGTCGTTTCTCCAGCACGGATTAGGAAATGAACACCGGTGCCTCACTAATCTTTCTTCCTTCTGTTCTCACATGTGATCTCCGGTGTGTCTTATTTCCAGCAACTACAGTATAGATTATATTTTTATGTTTGGAGCTGCCTGCTCGTTGTGTTCTTCCCGGTTTTATCGCCTCGTATTGGAGCTCCTCCAGCCGCTTACTCTCATTCAGAGCAGACAATGAAAAAAAAAAAAAGGGAAGACTATCACCTCTTACCCACAATGCCTTGCTCTCCTCTGCACTGTTAATCCGCCATCTCAACATGTTGCTCATTTTTAGGAATTTTAATTTTATGTAAATGTCCATAATGGGTCCATTTGGAAATTATTCCCCCGTTGCAGCAGCAATTTGCCGTAAATTGGTTGCTGTTTTACATGGGAACGTCTTGATTTGGAGATCAGTCAGCGTGAGCTCGTAAATATCTCGCTTAAAAAGAGGCACGGGGATATCGCCATCCTGCGCGGCAAACAAATGGTTTACATGGCAACTTATAGCCTGCCGGGTGGTGCCGTGACGGAAAAAGAAAGCAATGGGGAACAATAAAACTCTACTCAGATTTCATCACTTTAAAAGGACACTTTCACTTTCCTTAAAAAATTATATTATATATATATATATATATATATATATATATATATATATATATATATATATATATATATATATATTATTTTTTTTATTATTATTATTATATAATATATATAATGTAATATATAAATAATATAATTATAATATAAAAACACACAATTGATACACAAAAGTCTTTTTTTAATTTTTTTTTTTATTAAAATTGGTCTAAACCCAAACGACTAAAATCCATATATAGGTTGCCATTCTTCCGGACCGGCTCACGATGACGATATACATTGGCACTTTGAAGAGGGATATCGTTGTTATGGCAGCAGCTAGCTACCATAACCCCGGTAGCTTCTTCAGTAGGTGGTCCGCTTTCAGATAAAAGTGGTCTCAGCGGCGGATTCGCCGCAAGATCACTTGTATCGGCGGAGGGAGAGGGCTCCCGCCATTTTCCGGTGCCCTCCGACGCTTACCGGTAGCAGCGGAGGCGATGGGGTCCTCTCCCTGGCTTGGTATGGAGACGAGTCAGGGGAAGATGGCCCCCACCCGTCTCCATACCATTGCAGGGCGGAAGCGACGTCAAAATATCACTTCCATCCATAGCTCTTAAAAGGGCCATTTTTTTCCCTTTCTTTTTAAACGACAAAACATTTTTATTTTATTTTTTTATTGCATTTTATTGTAAATATGAGATCTGAGGTCTTTTTGACCCCAGATCTCACATTTAAGAGGACCTGTCATCCTTTTTTTCTATTACAAGGTATGTTTACATTCCTTGTAATGGGAATAAAAGTGACACAATATTTTTTTTTTTTTTTTTTTTTAAGAACAGTGTAAAAATAAAAAGTAAAATAAATTGCCCCGTCCCGCCGAGTTCATGTGCAGAAGCGAACACATACGTGAGTAGCGCCCGCATATGAAAACGGTGTTCAAACCACACGTGAGGTATCTCCGAGGTCTGTAGAGCGAGAGCAATAATTCTAGCACTAGACCTCCTCTGTAACTCAAAACATGCAGCCTGTAGAATTTTTTTAAATGTCGCCTATGGAGATTTTTAAGGGTAAAAGTTTGTCGCCATTCCGCGAGCGGTCGCAATTTTGAAGCGTGACATGTTGGGTATCAATTTGCTCGGCGTAACATTATCTTTCAAAGTATAAAAAAAAAAAAAAAAAGCTAACTTTACGGTTGTCTTATTTTTTAATGCAAAAATGTGTATTTTTTAAAAAAAAAAGTGCTCTTGTAAGACCGCTGCGCAAATACGGTGTGACAGAAAGTATTGCAACGACCGCCATTTTATTCTCTAGGGTGTTAGGAAAAAATTATTTAAAAAATATTATATATATATATATATATATATATATATCAATGGTCCTAAAAATGTGTCAAAAGTGTCCGATCTGTCCGTCGCAATACCGCAGATCACCTCCATTAATAGTAAAAAAAAAAAATTTATATATATATATATATATATATATATATATATATATATATATATATATATACTGGGGGTTCTAAGTAAGAGGCTCGGTCCTTAAGTGGTTAAAAGTCGTTTTTATTCTAAATGCACAGCTATCATTAAAATAGTCCCTGGTGATCTGGCCATAAAGGTCCTTGTTCAGGCACTTCCTGTTATAGGGTGACAACACTGTCCCTGTCTCCCAGTTACGTTCCTGTGTTGTCACACGGGTTTCAATAGATACAATTTACTAAAACCTGGTGCAGCTGTGCATGATAGCCAATCGGCTTCCAGGTTTTTTGTTTTGTCAAAGCTTAATTGAACAATCTGAAGTTAGAAGCTGATTGGCTTACCATGCATACCTGCACCAGATTTTGCACTCTCCAGTTTTAGTAAATCAACCCAAATAAGTGGCCGTTACAAACACGGGCATGGTTTATCTGTTGTTACCGTCAGGAACCCCACCCTGAGAAATGCCGAGCAGCCATTGCTGGTGTGCATGTAGACCGAAGGTGGCAGCAAAGGGAGTGCAGGAAATCAGCAGAATGGCTCTACAACAAAGTATGAAATAAAGGTGAAAACAGTATTTTATGCAAAAATCATGCGAGTTGCTTATGGTACACAGTGCTTTAGCAAAGTAAGCGCTCGTTCACACTAGCTTTGGTCTCTGAAGAGCTGGCCACGTTCAGATCGCTCTTCAGGGAGCATTTGACAAGCAGCATATGACCTCTTCGCCGGCTGATTTAACCCCATGAACCCCACACTAGCGTGCTGCAACCGTGTGCTTTGCATGGCGCTTGCAGAGCTGCCCCTACACTTAAAAGTGGAAGTATACCGCTGCCTTTTATTTATTTTTTTCTGACCTGCAAAGTAAAGTCATAATGTGCTAGTATGTATTGCATACTAGCACATTATGTGAAACTTACCTGCAAACGAAGCCCTCCACCGATGCGTTGTCACCACTGGCGGCAGCATCCATCTTCACCCGTCTTCCTTCCGGGTCCGCGGACTCCAGCTCTGTGACTGGCCGGAGCCGCGTGACGTCATTCCCACGCACGTGGGAGCCACCGGTCATGGCACAGGGTTCTGAAGGAATGGCTCAGGTGGCCGTTCCTTCAGAGCGCATGCGCCAATGACATTAGAATCACTCCCTAGGACACACTTAAGCCCTTGATCGCCCCCTGGTGTTTAACCCCTTCCCTGCCAGTGTCATTTACACAGTGATCAGTGCATGTTTATAGCACTGATCGCTGTATAAATGACAATGGTCCCAAAATAGTGTCAAAAGTGTCCGATGTGTCCGCCATAATGTCGCAGTCACAAAAAAAAAAAAAAAAAAAAAAAAAAAAAAAATTCGCAGATTGACGCCATTACTAATAAAAATGCCATAAAGCTATCCCCTATTATGTAGACATTATAACTTTTGTGCAAACGAATAAATATACACTTATTGCGAGTTTTTTTTACCAAAAATATGTAGAAGAATACATATCGGCCTAAACTGAGGAAATTTATTTATATATATATATATATATATATATATATATATATATATATATATATATATATATATATATATATATATATATATATCTTTTTTTATTTTTTTGTGGGGGGGGGTATTATAACCAAAAATATTGCGTTTTTTTCAAAATTGTCACTATTTTTTGTTTATAGCGCAAAAAATAAAAATCGCAGAGGTGATCAAATATCACCAAAAGAAAGCTCTATTTGTGGGACAAAAGGGACGTCAATTGTTTGGGTGCAATGTTGCACGACCGCGCAATTGTCAGTTAAAGCAACGCAGTGCCGAATCGCAAAAAAGTGCTCTGGTCAGGAAGGGGCTAAAATCTTCAGGGACTGAAGTGATTAAGAAAAAGTTTTTATTTTTGTTTAAAGCCTGTGGTGCGTGAACTCGCTCCAAAAACTCCACCTGGAGCCAAAAATAAAAGTGCACACCAAAAAGTGAAAAACAAAAAGTGCACAGGGTGTACATAGGGTCCTCCTCCAAAGAGAAGGCACCTTTGCCCTGATCCCCCCCGGGGAGTTAGGCTCCAGACAAGGGCTAAGGTACTTCAGATGGTCCATCTGCCCAAAACCAGATGGACCCTGTTCTCAGGGGAGGTCTGCCAAAAACAGACCACCCCGAGTACTAGGTGGGGCTCCCCCGAAGGGAGACCCCATGAGAGAGGGTGAACCAAGCCAGAAGACCATGTCCACCCCCTCCCAAGACATTCAGGGTAGGCCCGAGGACCTACACCCTACTAATCATACGTGAAACAAAACGTGTACAACAAACAACCAAAAAACAAACAAACAAACATAAAGTGGAGAAAAGTACCAGCTTCAGAAGAGATGCACGCACCGTGGCTTCCCTCATTAGAACACAGAGATTGCTCAGGTGCGATAATGAGAGCAAACCTTCCCAATCTGTGAAGGACATGGTGAAACAAACAACTATTCTATCCCCGATAGAGGAAGGTAGGCCTTTGTGTTAAATCCTTGCAAGATATTGGATGGGAATGATATATTTCTCAACAAAACTGGGAGTTAGACCTTAAAAACCTCACCAACCTATAATGTACCTGCACAATAAACTGTCAGTGTTGCCAGGTTAGAAACACTCAGAGACCATGGATGGCGTTGGTGTCACTCCTGATCCAATACAGCCTCAATTACTAACCCTTGGCCACAGCAACTAAAAAAAAAAAAAGTATATAGAGTACATACCATAAATTGTGTGTTGTTCCGGTGGGTCTGGTGACATCACAGATGGTGGAAGGTCCTTGTTGCTGCACTGAACGGCACTCATGTAATGATGGGTGAGCATTGTTCAATGCAGCCCTACTATGAACCCAGGGTGATGTCACTCCTCAGAGACAGACATAATTCAGCCAGGAAGAGTGCCATCTAGTGGATGGGCTGATTTTCTGTAGGGGCGGTATTGCCGGATTGGGGGTGATTATTGCAGCATTTATTTATTTATTTTTTTGTGGGGTTTTTTTTTTGTTTTTGTTTTTTGTTTTTAAAGCAGAAACTTGAGTTTTGCATTAATAAATGCACCACAGGAACTCAGCATTTTGTTGAGGAATGCACAATCTGGCTAAAAAGCTAACCGTCCATATTTAATTTATTTTTTTTTTTTTATAACTCTGAAGGCCTGCATGTTATGGGAAGGTTTCTGTGTACATTCAGGGCTGTGCTAGTCACTGCTGAGCCTAAACTAGACACACTGATACCCTGTTTCCCCCAAAATAAGACCTAGCGTGATTGTTGGTGATGGCTGCAATATAAGCCCTACCCCCCCAAAATAAGCCCTACCCTGTTTCCCTGAAAATAAGCCCTACCCTCAAAATAAGACCTACAAGGACTTTAACTAGGGCTTATTTGGGGGGTAGGGCTTATATTGCAGCCATCGCCGACAATCACGCTAGGTCTTATTTTCGGGGAAACGAGGTAGTAATAATCATAGCAGGTGGGGCCCGCAGGTCCTGCAATTGTAAAGGGAATCATGGAGCTTCTATTGCTGAGTTGTTTCTTAAAGGTGCAGGCTCTAGAGCTGACATACGCTACTATTTAGGCTCCATGCACACTGAAGCTCATAAACGGCCATTTTTTTGGAGTTTGGGTGTTTTTTTTGTCCATGCACACGTTTTTGAACTTTTATCAGCAGTGGAGTTTATGGGCTGTTTTCTGAATGCCATAAAATCGCGTTCAGGAGTCGTTTTTCTGATAAAAAACGCCAAACGCTGATAAACGTCGATAAACACTCAAAAACCTGGCACACCAGAGGTTTTTAACTTTTTGGTCCATTGAAAAAAAAAAGAAACTCTAAAAAAAACGCTAACGCGGAAAAACGCTAATAACCGCTAATAAACGCTATTGCAAAAACATTAAAAAATTTTGAAAGACTCTCTGCAAAGCTACTGTCGTTTTTATAATGTTATTTTAACGTCCAGTGTGCATGAGGCCTTAGGCTCCATGTACACTGAAGCTCATAAACGGCCGTTTTTTGGGAGTTTGGGCGTTTTTTTTAACAGCCCATAAACTCCCCTCTATGTCATCCTATGTGTCCATTCACACGTTTTTTGATGTTTATCAGCAGTGGAGTTTATGGGCTGTTTTCTGAACGCCATAAAATCGCGTTCAGGAGTCGTTTTTTCTGACCACAAAAAACACCAAACGCTCATAAACGCTGCTAACCATCGAAAATTTTGTTGTATGTATACAATGACAATAAAGTATATCTATCTATCTATCAATGCTCAAAAACGTGGCTCACCAGCGTTTTTTAACATTTTTGATCCATTGAAAAAGAAAATGTATAAAACAAAAAAAAAAGCTAAAAAAACGCTATTGCAAAAACATTAAAAAACGTTGAAAGACTCACTGCAAAGCTACTGGTGTTTTTATAACGTTATTTTAACATCCAGTGTACATGAGGCCTTAAAGTACCATTCAACTCCAGTATGGAGAGGTTAAACACAAATCATATCGGGAGTGCTGTCACTTTAAACAAGCTGATAGCAGGCTTCAGCACAATGTGAAGCTTGTTAAAAGCCTGATAATAGAGGTTAAAGCCTAGTACACACCGCTGGGTTGAATGAAAAAATAACAAACCTGATAGCTCAGATTGGAGCCTCTGTACTAACAACTCAATGTTAGTACAGTGATCTCCCCTGTTGTTCTATTGTGTTCTGACAGGGGGACAGTCCCCACGCCAGAACACTCTGGTCATTGGCTGAGAGCGCTGTTTGGGGGCCAGTCGTCCGGCATGTTTGTCCGACAGAAGCTGGACCGGCTGCCATACACTTGGGCCGAATGTCGGCCGGTTTTCATTGAACCAGGCAATGTCACCTGACATTCAGCCCATGTGTACTAGGCTTAAGTCTACCTTTTGGGGAATAACATAATACATGCACATATATTTGCTGCATAACAAATGCGCATGTATTATTTTTTTTTGCAAATGAGTCTACAAAGCATTTAATGTTTCACTCAGTTAGTACTCATTATCACTGGTATTATTTTACTATTTCATTGTTTTCACAATAGAGTGATTTTGCACTTGCACTTTTAAAGGAGCGCGGTTTATAATTAACTTGTTAATTATTTTTTGCTTTATCACCATTTTTATAACGTGCTGCTCCCTAAGTAACTTATCCATATGCGCGAGTAGGTAGTTATTACCATTTTCTTGATGCAGCCAGTAAAGTCAGGACTCCTGACCTGCATACTTTTTCCAGGTAGTGAAGCCAAGATTAGAATGAAAGTCCTGGACTCTTAAAAATAGGGTGGAGATAAGAGTTGACATATTTCTGCCCTGACAGGTTCTCTTTGAGCCTCAATACAGGGACGCTGGGGTTCAAACATACAAGCTGACATATATCCTTATTGATATTAGTCTTGGCTGACGCACAGTGAAATTACAGGTATAAAAAGGGGCCAAAGCTCTTCTCAAATCCTGGTTCCTGTACAGTTAAGTGTTCACAGATGTCTGACACCAGTCAGCTCCCGCTGCAGCCTCTCATCTTGTGACTTGCTAAATATTTACAATGTACAGTCTGATCACTGATAGAGAGGAGACTGAGGATATGCTTCCTCCTGCTTGCAGCAGACTGACATCATCTTAACCCAGGCCAGTCACCTGACTAAAATGTAAGAACTTCTCTTACTAATAAAAGGTGGGGCTTTTGGAAAACTGATGCTGTTGCTGTATATTGTGACAGTTTTGGGTACAGTAAATCTAAATGAGTCGGTAAGCATCTGTATAAAATGACCTACCAATCAGAATGCAGAGGCTTTCTTCTTACCTCCTTGCTTTATGTCATTGTGTCCAAGTGGTCTCATCTTTTTGTTCCTTTCTCCTTTAACATCGGAGATCCCACTTGTCTCTTCTCCATAAATAATGGAGACCTTGCTTTTCTCTTCTCCATAAATATGAGGGACCTTTTTATGTTTCTTCTCCATAAATAACGGGGACCCCTCTTGTCTCTTCTCCATGAATAAGGGAGACCCCTCTTGTTTCTTCTCTATAAATAACGAGGACCCCTCTTGTTTCTTCTCTATAAATAACGAGGACCCCTCTTGTTTCTTCTCCATAAATAACGAGGACCCCTCTTGTTGCTTCTCCATAAATAATGGGGACTCCTTGTTTCTTCTCCATAAATAATGGGGACCCCTCTTGTTTCTTCTCCATAAATAATGGGGACTCCTTGTTTCTTCTCCATAAATAACGGAGACCCCTCTTGTTTCTTCTCCATAAATAACGGGGACCCCTCTTGTTTCTTCTCCATAAATAATGGGGACTCCTTGTTTCTTCTCCATAAATAACAGAGACCCCTCTTGTCTCTTCTCCATAAATAACAGGGACCCCTCTTGTCTCGTCTCTTCATAAATAAGGGGGACCCCTCTTGTTTGTTCTCCATAAATAATGAGGACCCCTCTTGCTTTATGTCATTGTGTCCAAGTGGTCTCACCTTTTTGTTCCTTTCTCCTTTAACATCGGGGACCCCACTTGTCTCTTCTCCATAAATAATGGAGACCTTGGTTGTCTCTTCTCCATAAATATGAGGGACCTTTTTATGTTTCTTCTCCATAAATAACGGGGACCCCTCTTGTTTCTTCTCTATAAATAACGAGGACCCCTCTTGTTTCTTCTCCATAAATAACGAGGACCCCTCTTGTTTCTTCTCCATAAATAATGGGGACTCCTTGTTTCTTCTCCATAAATAACAGAGACCCCTCTTGTCTCTTCTCCATAAATAACAGGGACCCCTCTTGTCTCGTCTATTCATAAATAAGGGGGACCCCTCTTGTTTCTTCTCCATAAATAATGAGGACCCCTCTTGCTTCTTCTCCATAAATAATGGGGACTCCTTGTTTCTTCTCCATAAATAATAGAGACCCCTCTTGTTTCTTCTCCATAAATAACAGGGACCCCTCTTGCTTCTTCTCCATAAATAGCAGGAACTCCTCTTGTTTCTTTTCCATAAATAATGGGGACCCCTTTTGTTTCTTCCCCATAAATAACAGTTGCCTTGCTTGTCTCTTTCCCTTAAATAATGGGGACCTCACTTGTTTGTGCTCCATTAATAACGGGACGGCTCTAGTTTCTTCTCCATCAATAACGGGGACTGTTTTCGTTTCTTCTTCGAAAAAGGGGAACTTGCTTGTCTCTTCTCCATTAATAATGGGGACCCTGCTTTTTTTCTTTTGCAGAAATAATGAGGATCTTGCTTGTTTCTTCTCCATAAATAACAGGGGCCGTTTTTAGTTTCTTCTTAATAAAGGGGATCTTGCTTGTTTCTTCTCCATAAATAACAAGGACCTTGCTTGTGTTTCTTCTCCATGAATAACCGGGACCTCACTCTTTTCTTCCCCATTTATAAAAGGGACCTCGCTTTCTTCTCTATAAATAAAGGGGGCCTTGCTTAATTCTTCTCCAAAAATAATGGGGACCTCCTTTGTTTCTTCTCCATCAACAACAGGAATCTCACTCGTCTCGTCTCCATTATTAACAGGGACTGCTATTGTTTCTTCTAAATAATGAGGACCTCTCGCCTCTCTTTTCCATTAGTAAAGAGGAGCACTGTTGTTTTTTTCTCCATCAATAACAGGGACCACTTTGGTTTCTTCTTAATCAATAAAGGGGACCTTGCTTGTTCCTTCCCCATTAACAATAGATATCCTTTGTTGTTTCTCCTATAATAATAATAACAAGGACCTCGCTTGTTTCTTGACCTTTTCCAGAAGTTTTCATTTTGCGCACAAAGTAAAATGTCATGAACATTTTATGGCATTTATGTGTCGGGTGAAATTTTTCATTCCTCGGCACCGGCAGATGGAAGTGCCATCCGGGGGAACATAATTAGTTCCTTCCAAAATCATTCAGTCTGACCAGGGGGCCTCCATGTAGCCCATGACGGCCTCTTGAACAAATAGATGGCAGAGGTAAATATTTTGCCTGCTAATTTGCGCAGTTGTTGGATTATTCAGCGCCGCTCTTTTGATATTTATGTTCTAAGCCGAAAGCCTCTTTAATGTGCCAGTATTTCACAGTTAAAAATAACTAGTTATTAAAAATGCAATTGCTCTTGCCACAAAAGTACATTTTCCACTTTAGTATCTTATTTATAAGCACTGCACAGTACAGTGTAGGAGGAATGTGGAATTTTAGAGCAAAAATCGTCACACATTGTCTTGGAATAAGGTAACCGCAACCTTTCCCATAATGCTGTGCTGATAGGTATATTAAAGGTCAACCTGACCCAAAACTTGTATATCAGTCATGTGTGGATGCTGGTAAGCTGTGTTAGACACTAGCTACTTATATCTCTTCCAGCTTTTTATATCAAGTATATCTAAAGCCCAATTTAATTTTAGAATGGACTGGAGGAAGGGTAAAACTTCCTGTCTGAGTCTGGTTTGAGAGATTCTGGTTTGCAACGTAAAGCTGCGGGAAACCAAAAATGGAAAAATCTGGGTTCAAGAACATGTGCATGGAGCATATTTTAAAATGTACACATTCAAACACTTATGCTAACATTTACTTACAGTGTACAGTGCAACCAAAGATGCAAGGGAGCAAGAGCTGTCCACGTTCTTGCAACCAAGTATGCAAGGTGCCAGAGGCAGTCTGTGTCTTAGCAACCAAAGATGCCAGGCAGCAGAAGCCCCCTGATTTCAAAGAAAGGCACTAGGCGGCAGGCGTGGCCAAAGTCCTAGCAAGCCAAGGATGCTAGGTAACAGAGACGGCCTGTGTCCTAGCAACCAAGGATGCTAGGTAACAGAGACGGCCTGTGTCCTAGCAACCAAGGATGCTAGGTAGCAGTTGACTTCTACGTCTTAGCAACCAAAGATGCCAGGCAGCAGGATCCCCCTGATTTCAACTAAAGGCACTAGGCGGCAGGTGTGGCCAAAGTCCTAGCAAAACCAAGGATAATAGGTAGCACAGACGGCCTGTGTCCTAGCAACCAAGGATGCTAGGTAGCAGTTGACTTCTACGTCTTAGCAACCAAAGATGCCAGGCAGCAGGATCCCCCTGATTTCAACTAAAGGCACTAGGCGGCAGGTGTGGCCAAAGTCCTAGCAAAACTAAGGATAATAGGTAGCACAGACGGCCTGTGTCCTAGCAACCAAGGATTCTAGGTAGCAGTTGACTCCTACGTCTTAGCAACCAAAGATGCCAGGCAGCAGGAGCCCCCTTGATTGCAACCAAAGGCACTAGGCGGCAGGCATGACCAATGTCCTAGCAAACCAAGAATAATAGGTAGCACAGGCGGCCTGTGTCCTAGCAACCGTGGATGCTAGGTAGCAGTTGACTCCTACGTCTTAGCAACCAAAGATGCCAGGCAGCAGGAGCCCCTTGATTGCAACCAAAGGCACTAGGCAGCAGGCGTGGCCAATGTCCTAGCAAACCAAGGATGTTAGGTATGTACAGGACATCGGGAATGTGTCCTGCATGGCAGGTACATTCCTCCAATGTTTGAGTTGTGCTCCCTTTAAGGGGGGCAGTTGCAGAGTCTTCAAACCCTGATCACTAGGACTTTGGTACTGAAGGGATTAAGTCCCAGGGGAGGGAGGCTTGAAAGGCAGCAGAGGGAAATATGCACCTGTGTCAAAGGAGAGAGAGAGAGAGAGAGAGAGAGAGAGGGAGAGAGGGAGAGAGAGAGAGAGGGAGAATCTCTCACAGGCTGTGCAGCCAGTGTGAGCTCTTTGACCTAGGCTGCTGACCCCCTCTGGCTGACCTACCTAGCACCCTTGCTCTGGAGAAGCCTAACCCCTGTATGGAACCAAAGAAAAACTAGCGGTGAGCCTGCTTAAAATTACCAATACCGGGATTTTGGACTGTTATTTACTATGGCTGAAGTAAGCTGTAGTTTTGATTGAAATAAATGAACTGTTTGCTTTCAATAAACTGGCTGGCGGTTCTTACCCCAGGTTACAGGTAGCAGAGGCGGTCTATGTCCTAGCAACCAAGGATGCTAGGTGGCAGTAGACTCCTACGTCTTAGCAACCAAGGACACTAGATTGCAGGAGTGGCCCATGACCCTTAAAAACAGGGTGGAGATAAGAGCTGCCATATTTTTGGTTCTCTTTGTGCCTCCAATACAGGGATGCTGGAGCTGAAATATACAAGCTGATATGTATCATTATTGATATTAGTCTTGGCTGACATACAGTGAAATTACAGCTTTATAAAGGGCCAAAGCTCTTCTCAAATCCTGGTTCCTGTACAGTTAAGTGTTCACAGATGTCTAACACCAATCAGCTCCTGCTGCGGCCTCTCATCTTGTGACTTGCTAAATATTTTACAATGTGCAGTCGGATCACTGGGAGAGAGGAGACTGAGGAAATCCATTAAATTGAGTGGGGCCAGGCTGCAACCACCCCACAACCAAATGCAGTGCACAGGGTCACTGCATGGAAGTGCATGGATTTTAGGGGTTAAAACTGGCGGTGAGGAGACATGGCGCATCCTGAGGGCCTGCCAAATGCCCTCTGAAGAGCAGTCCACCACAGATCACTCTTTAGAGGACCAGCGTGCTCTTAAAGGTGCACACCATTCAAAATTAGGAATCAAGCTTTAGGAATGCTTGCAGGGAACACGATGTACCTGCCCAGGTCTGGAACATCGAATCTATAACCATGTGTGAGTGCAGGCCAAATATCCCTGGCACCACCTCTTCTAATCTAAGCCATGTGGTTCAGACAACATTAAAGGATGGAACTAGAACATTTGGTCTTACCAGAACCCTTGCAGTGACCTGACATTTCTGCCTGCCCATAAATTTATATAAAATGCAGGACTTTCTGTCATTTATCATAGTCATCACATTGTCTCGGCAGCATTTACAGTTCACTGATGGCTTTTAATTGCGGTTTGCAGTATTGTTTTAAGGAGGACTATTTTTGTTCCTCTCTTGAGAAGCCTGACACACGTCTCTTGGTAAACATTCACGGTGATCTGTTCTTTTCCTGAGGTGGTTTCTTCCATTCTCGTATAGTAAACAAGATCTCATTACCTCTCCTCTCACCAACATCACAGCTTACTCCATCATCTCGGTTACACCGTATGGCCAAGAAATGTCGGTCTCTGAGATAAGCCCTGAGCGATTCTTCCGCACCTGCCAGCGAGCTGTGTGAAGCCTCTCACTGTTTGCCATTCCCCTCCAGATCCTGTTATGCAAAAGCAGCTTTTATGAGTAATTAAAATTGAAGGGGTTAAAGGGTGAAGCCCAGCAGACCGCTAATGAGGGCCTCAGAAACGACTTTGTCTATTCTTAATCAGTTCCTCGACGTGCTATGCGCATCGCTGGGCATGTTTACCTCCCGTTACCAAATGAAGGCTTCTTGGATTCCAGGAATCTCAAACAAAAAAGTGGATTCGGGGTGTGGTTGCATTGAAGACATGCTAATTACTGCCGGGCTGTCAGCGCTGTGCATTTCACCTGGGACTCCCTGAAATCTAAATCCATCTCCAGGCAATCATTTAAGGAGATTTGACAGGGTTTTCCATTATAAAAAAAAATTTATATTTTAAAGAACATTTCATATCAGGCTGACAGGAGGAATGCACAGCCTGGTGAAGTGAGAGAGGAGGAGGAGGAGGAATGATTGAGTGAGTGAGTGGCGCAGACTACAGCATATGCAGCTTCTTCTGCCGATTTATGTTTTCCCCCAATACATTGACATTTAGGCTGCGCAGGGTCCAGAAGAAGGCCTATCACTCTAATCCTGATTTTATATATATATATATATATATATATATATATATATATATATATATATATATAAAAATTACGAAGACGAACACATGTTTTGTCAGTGCACACGTCTACTGAAAACGCACTTATTCAGGGAAGCCTATCCCACACCCACCTAACAACTGTCCCCGAGCCACCCCCATCAAATCATTCCCCGCATCTATTACCTTGTGTACTATCACCCCCTCCCTTTTAAAATGTACCACCATCCCCTCCCTTCCTGACTAATGACACTACAAAGCAACTTATTCACTCCTTGATTATTTCCCGCCTTGACTACTGCAACTTTCTCCTTAATGGCCTACCCTTACACAGGCTATCCCCCCTTCAGTCTACTATGAATGCTGCTGCTAGACTAATACACCTCACTAACCGATCTGTGACTGCTGCCCCCCTCTGCCAATCCCTTCACTGGCTTCCCCTACCCCACCGTATAAAATTCAAAATGCTACCCACAACATACAAGGCCATCCACAACATCTCCCCAGCTACAACACCAACCTCATCTGCAGATATCGCCCAAATCGTCCCCTCGTTCCTCCCAGGACCTCCTGCTCTCTAGCTCCCTTGTTACCTCCTCTCATGCTGGCCATCAGGACTTCTGCAGAGCCTCTCCCATCCTCTGGAACTCCCTGCCCTGGTATATCCGATCAGCCCCTAACCTGTCCACCTTTAGGAGATCCCTGAAAAATCACTTATTCAGGGAAGCCTATCCCACACCCACCGAACCGCCCCATCAAATCATTCCCCACATCTATTACCTTTTGTACCACTACCCCCACCCTTTTAGAATGTAAGCTCTACGAGCCGGGCCCTCCTGTCCCTTCTGTATTGAACTGTAATTGTGCTGTCCCCCCTCTACATTGTAAAGCAATGCATAAACTGTTGGCACTGTATAAATCGTGTTTGCATAATAATAATAATAATAATAATGTAAGCTCTACCAGCAGGGCCCCCCTGTCCCTTCTGTATTGAACTATACTGTAATTGTGCTGTCCCCCCCTTTACATTGTAAAGCACTGCGTAAACTGTTGGCGCTATATAAATCGTGTATTATAATAATAATAATAATAATATAACCGTTTTCCGAAATTCGAATTTCAAATAGAATAAATTTGAATACTATAGAATAGAAAATAATAGAATAGAAATGGAATAGAATAGAATGGAAAATAAAGAACATAACCGTATTACAAAATTCGAATTTCAAATAGAATAAATTAGATTTCAAATGAAATTAGAAAAATTTGAATTGATTCGAATTTGAAAAAAATGAAACAAATTCCAAAAACTAATTAAACAAATTTAACTAAACGAATTTATGTAAATAATAATTCTAATCAAAACTAAAAACATTTTTCCGTTCTGCACATATCTACCCCCTATGTCCATAGATTAAAGCTTCAGGTGCCGCTCTAAGCAAAGTCCTATGGTGCTCCGGTGACTCCCATTCACTATAGGTGCTGGTGTTAGGAGAGCCCATCCCGGTGCTGTGTACACACGTGAAAAGAAAAAGAATACATCGCCGCACTCTAAGAAGAACAGCCCAGTTGAGAAAGGAAGTAAAAGAGGCTTCAGCCCAACTCCTCCCAGGCACGTCCCAACGCTTTTCACCCCACCTACAGGACTTATTCTAAGCCCTGTATGGGACGAAACGTGTAAGTGGGGTGTGACCCAGGAGTAATCAGGCTGAAGCCGTTTCACTTCCTTTCAATCATTTTTTTTTTAAACTGTGGTGTTTCATCCTTTTTTCTGACTCTATGTCCATGTATTGCTTCAGCTAGCTTGTCCCTATGCACCAAAGGGATATGACAACTTTCTGTTGCAGGTCACACAGCATCCAATGCCATCTGTTGTGTGTTGCATCACAAATGTGGGAGTGTGAACTGTATGAGAGAGCTATCAGTATGTCTGTGATGCTCTGCCTGCCTTTGTCTTTGTCCGATCTAATTACTGTTTAGTTTTCACCTGCGCCTACAGTAGACTGAGAGACCCAGGAATTGTTAGCTATTTTTTATTAGCTATTTTACAGAAAATGTCAGTTCTTAGACTACAGATAAAGCTCATGCATTAACCTGTGTAGGGCCATGCCATATGCCTCAGGTTTGAAGACCAACTGAAATTTCTGACACCAGAATGTGAAGATTTACTTTAGTATAGGCACAGACGTTTCATTTGTGCATTAAGGTGCTCTATAATATAGCTGTATTTGTGTGTTGCTTTCTGATTGTCACTGTAGCACAATGCACTTATAATCATGAACAGGGGCATTGCTAGGATTGTGAAAGACCTGGGCCACCCTGGGTTCTCCAAAGAGAAAAATGATGTGTGCCATGGAGATCACTGGTTGTAGCCACATTGTGCTGACATTGGGAAGGGCCTAAAACCATACAAAAGGAACATTAAAAAAATGTTTAAAAAATAAATAACAAAAATATTATAATTACCTGCTCTGTGCAATAGTTTTGCACAGAGATCCTCGTCTTCTGGGCCCTCCCGCAGATGCTCCTGGCTCTTCCCTCTGCTGAATCAAGCCACTTTCTATGGGGGCACTCGTGTGGGCTCTCTCCCAAGCTGCCCTGTCTACATCTATTGACATACACAGTGGGGATCAGCCCCATCCCCTCGCTCCCTCATTATGGTATTGGGTTGACAGTAGCAGGAGCCAATGGCTCCCACTTAGGGTTGCCACCTCATCCCTTTAAACCCGAACACATATGAATTACACAGGTTTTGAGGCTAATTTAATGGAGAAAAGACACCAAGTGAGTTTCATTACCACCTTAATCAGCCACAGAACCTGTGTAATTCATATGTGTTCGGTTTTAAAGGGATGAGGTGGCAACCCTACTCCCACTGCTGTCTCTGAGCCAATGAGGAGGGAGAGAGCCGGGAGAGCAGCTGCATTTGTGCACATTGCTGGATCGAGATCTGCATCAGGTAAGTATTAGGGGTGTTGGGGGTATGCATGAAGGTAAAAAAAAACCTTCAGCCTTTAGAACAGGGGTCTCAAACTGGCAGCCCTCCAGCTGTTGTGAAACTACAAGTCCCATCATTCCTCTGCCTGTGGGAGTCATGCTTGTAACTGTCAGCCTTGCAATGCCTCATGGGACTTGCAGTTTTGCAACAGCTGGAGGGCCGCCAGTTTGAGACCCCTGCTTTAGAACCACCTTGCTTACTGGGCACTTAAACCCCCCTCCTATCCAGACCAATTTTCAGCTTTCAGCGCTGACGCACTTTGAATGACAATTGCGCAGTCATACAACACTGTACCCAAATGAAATTTTTATCATTTTTCCCCCACAAATAGAGCTTTCTTTTAGTGGTATTTGATCACCTCTGCGGTTTTTATTTTTTGTTAAACAAATGTAAAAAGACTGAATTTAAAAAAATAAATAAATAAATATTTTTTTTATATTTTGTTATAAAAAATTTAAAACAGGTAATTTTTCTCCTTCATTAATGTACGCTGATGAGGTGGCACTGATGGGCACCAATAGGCTGCAGTGATGGGCACTGATGGGTGGCAGTGATGGGCACTGATGGGTGGCAATAATGGGCACTGATTAGTTACACTGCTAGGTGGCACTGATTGGCACTACTGGTGGGCATTGATAGGTGGCACTTGTGGGCATTGATAGGTGGCACTTGTGGGCATTGATAGGTGGCACTTGCGGGCACTGTTAGGTGGCACTTGTGGGCACTGTTAGGTGGCACTTGTGGGCACTGTTAGGTGACACTGTTAGGTGGCACAGATGAGGCAGATGTGCCTCTTCCACTTCGGGACCTTTGTCCCTCGCATCTGAGCCGGTGATCGGCTTTTTTTTCTACTCACGCTATCAGTGTGAGTAGAAAAAAAAAAAGATTACCGATCTTTTGTTTACATCATGTGATCAGCTGTCATTGGCTGACAGCTGATCACATGGTAAAGGGCCAGGACTGGCCCCTTACTCGGATCGGTGATCACCCCAGTCTCAGTGACTCGGTGATCACAGCACACTCGGCGGCCACAGCGGGAGTTCAGGTCCGCGCTGTGGCTGTCATCGCGGATGTCAAGTGGTTAAAGGAACATAGTTAAATAGAATTTAAATGATTAGATTTCCCTTCATTTCTGCTCCAGAGTCTGCAGTAAACAGAACAGGATGTGAAGGGAAATCTAACCAAAAGAAACATAAAAAAAAGAAGCTGACAGAGGTTCTAAACCTTCACATTGCTTGGCTCCCTGGAGAACAGCTATCGGTAATTTGCGAATGGGCCTAGTCCCAAGAAATGCAAAGCAACGTGTTCCCTGATTCCCAGCTCTGCCCTCTGTTCTTTTTCCCCCCAAGAAGAATATTGCACAGTACAGAATCATATGAGGAGAAGCTGCAGTTCCACGCAAAAGCAAATTAAAAAAATATTGCTGAACCTGACTGCATGGGATAACAAAAAAATAAAATAGCCTGTGCTTTAGCACAACTACAGTCTTTGGCCCCTTGGGTTGCTCTTTGAATGTTCATTAGTTAAATTATTAGTGCGTGAAAAAGTCCCTGGACTGTGCTGTTGTTTTGCAGTTGATAACTGACCCGTAGATCGCACATTTGCTCTCAGGCATCCATAGACAGTCAGCACAGCGCGCCTTCACAGGCGGCATATCTGCAGTCTGCAGGCAGTCGCAGTGCCCTCTGGGAGCTGGCAGTTTAATTGCAGAGGTGAGAAAAGCAGAGGGCCTCTAAGGAGACGCCAGGGGAGTCATTTAATACAAAACCTAAAGGGAAATCAAGGTGGCGGCTGAGTGGGTGGGGTATGAGAAAACGTAGTCAGAAATTAATCTGCTTTTTGGTTGGTTTTTCCTTCTGAATAAATAGTAATTAAATCATAGAGGGACCTGACAGAGAAATTGCAGAGACACGAATCCTCCTCCGATAATTGCTTCAATTCTCCTGTTTTTCCTAAATGCCGGGTAACTTTACCTGTCGGCTTCCGCCGGAGAAAAATGACACTTCGTTCCTGATTTAACAGTGTATCGGCTGACACTTCCATCCCCACATGTAGATAGAGAGTGCCCTAATGTGCATTTAATAAATATTCATCTGCAGCCTTCCTTCCCCACCGCCAACAGCTCCACGATGGAGGAGAAAAAAAAATGTACCAAGGCTCCACTAATTGTATCTCTCCGGCTTCAGGTCCAGACTGTCAAGAAGTAAGGGGCTACGATCATATGCGACGCTACAGCACTTGTCACCGACATTGTAATGAAATGACCGGGAAAGCATTGCTATTGTAGCAGAGGAGCTATCTTTGTTTATTTACATCGGCAATATATCTGTGGTTGGTCACAATGGTCCATTTGTCTCTTATGCCATGTACACACGGGCGGACTTTTCGACCGGACTGGTTAGACGGACCGAATCCGGCGGACAATCCGACCGTGTACGGGCTCCATCGGACCTGCAGCGGACTTTTTTGGTCAAAAATCTGACTGACTTTAGATTTGAAACATGTTTCAAAACTTTCTGACGGACTCGAGTCCAGTCGAAAAGTCCGCTAGTCTGTATGCTAGTCCGACGACCGAAAACCAACGCTAGGGCAGCTATTGGCGACCGGCTATCAACTTCCTTATTTTAGTCCGGTTGTACGTCATCACGTACGAATCTGTCGGACTTTGGGGTCATCATGTGTAGGCAAGTCCGTTCATTCAAAAGTCCGTCGAAAGTCCATCGAAAAGTCCGTCGGACCAGTCCGGTCATAAAGTCATAATGGTGGCCACACACTTATCACTGTGGGCATTCAGTCCATCATTTGTTGGCTATAAAAAATAACAGTACAGTGCAGTGTGTAATGGAGACAATGAAATAGAAGTACAATGTATACAGGCTGTTACAAGAAGTTATGTTAAGCCCCATACACACTATCAGATTTTCTGCTGATTTTGGTCTTCAGATTTACCAAAACCATGTAGTGCAAGGGCCTGCCTGATTGCATACAAATTGAAACCCCTAAGGTTTGACTTCATATTATATGGTTTTGGTAAATCTCAAGGAAAAAAATCAGCAGAAAATCTGATAGTGTGTATGGGGCTTTAGACATGGAGGATACCAAACAAAGACATAGGTAAGGGTGAATTATCCCGATAGTATGCATTGGGGGAAAGGGGTTGAAAATTGGAATCGTGTGTTGCTTCCACTTGTGCTTGCGCAATATGTATACTCATGGCCCGTGCCGGTGGGTGGTGGCAAAGTTTGGGTTCTAATGTTTTCCATGGTTTTTCGAGTGGGATTGCTGTTTGCAATTTTTTATCTTTATGTTGAATTTCTACTTGATCTGGCATCCCTTTGTGTCATCTGGAATAGCTGGTGGTATAATATTTGATTCCCATGTTATACCTGTTCTTAATGTTTTGATGTGCTCCACCTGCATTGTGGATCCTATTCTTGAAAATTTTTTAATAAAAATATTGAAAAAGAAAATTGGAATTGTAAAAGAACACCTAGGGGTGGCCTAAGGTTACTCAGTATGTAGGCAGGTGCAGTCTATTTTGTCCACTGTAAGTGGCACTTGACCACAGTGGCATTGGAGTTGGATGGGAAGTCAAAAGGAACATGGTTTCTCTATGGTTTCCAGGATCGCTGTGGAAGCTATCCAATTGGATGCTGCCACTGCCTGTGACTCTGGCAACCATCTTGTGTCAGGCAGAGCCTATTAAAAGCCCTGGCTCCCAGGCTTGGCGCACATTTCACGTGTGGGTAGTGTAAGGACAGGTCACCTGTCTGACAGGGACGGTAATTAGTGCCAGAGAAAGGTTCCATCCTTCCTGGAGACTTCCCCATTTGAGTACGAACTGGCAAGGCCGCATTCTGCCTCTCAAGACAGATGCTGTCATTATATCTGAAACCTGCTCTGCTGTTGCATTCTTTGAGTGTTTGTCAGAAACCATGAAATCAGACCGAGACAGAAGTACAGTTAAATCACACTTGTTTAATAATAAAAGTAAAAAGAACAAACGTAGTCAAAACATTGCCAAAGTTCAGTAACCGGAATGGATAGTCAGCCAAGCCAGAAGTCAGGTATCAATGTAGTGGAACAGCAAGCAGGATCTGGAGCCAGAAGGGATGTCAGCAAAGCAAGTCTTGAACAGGATTGCAGGAGAAAGTTTCTGTGATGTTGACCAAGACGAAGGCAGAGAACCTCTGGACTGGACGGCTTAAGGAGGTATGACTGACGAGCAGGATATCATTAACAGCTGAGTAACTGTGGAGAGATAGGAGCTGGCAATTAGACGACAGCTGTATGGCCGCTCAGAGAAGGAAGGGCTGAGCCCAGCCCTGACAGTGTTCCCAGTTGGGCAACTTCCCACCAGGCTTGTTGTGAATTGCTGAACTTTAACATTAGTACAAGATCTGTTCTCTGCAACCAGACTCCGAGTGTTTACTGCCGTCGCACCACGATGCACCTCCCCACAAGTATATAGAGTCAGAGGGGAACTAAGGGGTAGCTAAAATTGTGTAGATCAGGAAAACATGGAGTGAGGTCAGGGGATTGGGAACAGAATAGGCGTATCCAACAAACACTCTTTTTCAATGGGCCAAGAGATCATGGTCTTATCCTACGGGAAGATATAAGGAGGTTCAGGGATGCCAGATGGACAAGTAATGATCTATATTATTCATCAGCTGATCTTCTGTTAATTCATGCAGGACTGAGTTGATCGCTGTTTGATATTTTAATCCATAAAGAATCACTTCCATTATTTGGTATGGTAGCTGGAAAATGGTGTGTGGAGTCAGGCATTTGACACCTAGCTCTCAGACTTCAGATCTACTCACATATGATTTCCAAGCCTAAAGATCAGTCAAAGTAGGTGCTGCAAAGTAAAAGTAAATATACATTCTTCATAAGCAAGCTTACATAGGACAACAATATATTGGCTGAATGTTTAGATTCTTCCATAACTCCATACATGACCGGTTCTCTTTAGGATGATTATTATACTGGCTCAGATAACTGTAGACCAGTGATGGTGAACCTTGGCACCCCAGTTGTTGAAACTACATTTCCCATGGTGTTCATGCACTCTGCAGTGTAGGTGAGCATCATAGGAAATGTAGTTCCAAAACAACTGGGGTGCCAAGGTTCACCATCACTGGTCTACAGTTATCTGAGCCAGTATAATAATCATCCTAAAGAGAACCGGTCATGTAAGGTTTGCCATCACTGCTGAGACTATCACAGCCCCTATTTGATAAACCTACTAAATTGGATTTTATTTCCCCCCTGTTATTGTTTGGTATAAATTTGATACTGCAAAGCTATAACTTTTAAGAGTTGTTATGCCAGGAAATTCTCTTGTTAGATGCAACACATCCTGTTCATTTTATGATAACCCTTCATATTTATTTTTTTTTGTCTTTACAGTTAAATTTAACGGGTGCAGTAGTGGAACGCAGCAGGGCATCTGGTACGAAACCAGCAATCCAGATTTTAAAGTTGGCACAGATGGGGCGGTGTACACAGCCCGCAAGGTCCAGATCCCCTCTAAACAAGCCATTTTTGTGGTGGCTGCCTGGGACCAAGAGACCCCTGAGAAATGGGAAGCCGCCATCCGACTGCTAGTGGAAGACAAGCCACTCAACCACAGCCAACACCAGGTACTAACTGAAAAGTCAATGACGTCTATTGCAACTTTGTTTTGTTCTTTAAAAATCAAGTCTATCAAAAATTGATGGCACCACCATAATGACTGTTGGCAATGCTCTATGTAAACCATTATAAGGGTATTATACTTGACTCCTGAGTTTAGTCATTTATTACACCTAGCAGAGAATCCTGCTGTGGGATGACACCTTGTTTGTCCTCCCAGTGAAGAGGTGTAAAGCTATATGTCAGGAACGCTAGTCAGGAGATGTGTCGAGTCCCTGAGAAATGTAAGAAGTCAGCATGATGATACTTGAGTTATCACTTTTAGATGGACTGATTATTATTTAGTTTATGGGGAATGCGTTTTACACAGTACAGTAAAACCTTGGTTTGAGAGTAACTTGGTTTGAGAGCGTTTTGCAAGACCAGCAAAATTTTTAATAAATTTTCACTTGATATACAAGCGATGTCTTGATATACAAGTAGCGTCACTCATATCACTTCTGAGTATAAAAGAGAACAGAGATCCTCTAAGTGTAGCAATATGGTTACATTTATTAAGGGGCATTGCTAGGTCTACAAAAGATCTGGGGCTAGAGCCCATAGCAGCGTAGTAAAGAAAGTCAAACGCTTGGGCGGGCATACACATGTATATACAGTAATATACGTGTGTGTGTGTGTATATATCTCCCCAGAGAGCCCCCCCTTACATCAGGGTCCCCAGAGAGCCCCCCCCTTACATCAGAGTCCCCAGAGAGCCTCCCCCTTGCATCAGGGTCCCCAGAGAGCCCCCCACTTACATCAGGGTTTCGAGAGAGCCCCTCTTCCATCAGGGTCCCCAGAGAGCCCCCCCCCACTTACATCAGGGTTCCAGAGAGCCTCCCTTACATTTAGGTCCCCAGAGAACCTCCCCCTTAAATCAGGGTCCCCAGAGAGCCTCCCCCTTGCATCATGGTCCCCAGAGAGCCTCCCCTCCCCTCCCCTTGGGGACCCCTGCAGAGACTCAGGGCTATGGGCCCCAGATTCGGGGCTAAAGCCCCAAAAGCAACCCCCTAGCGACTCCACGGCATTTAATAAAGGTACAACATTTAGCAACTCACATGGTTGATGATTAAAAGAGGCACATCTAAGTATGCAAGCATCTGGGGTAAAGCTGTCCACAAAGACCATCCTCCTCATTGCCATTGACGTTATCCCTTCCATGCTGCGCTCCATGAGCGGTTCAAGCCTCGCTTTCAGATCGCTCTACTGCAGGGTAGTCTTCCTGGTCATGATTGCAGACTGACAGCGGTGAGAGCTGGCCATGCTGGGGATGGTCTATGTGGACACCTTACCCCGGATGCTTGCATGTGAGTTGCTAAATGTTGTACCTTCATTAAATGTAACCATATTGCTACACTTAGAGGCGCCTTTCTTCTCTTTTATACTCTGGAGCTCCTGCTGGATTTTGCTTTTAATCCCCTTGTGGAGGCTTCCATTTGTGGATGGACATTTTATGGTTACACAACCTATCACATTGCTATAATCTTTTTATATGGACTATAAACTGAAGGACCTATGAATAAATGGTTGTGGAACGAATCATCTGAGTTTCCATGATTTCTTATGGGGAAATTTGCTCTGATATAAGAGTGCTTTGGATTACAAGCATGTTTCCGGAACGAATTATGCTCGCAATCCAAGGTTTTCCTGTATATACCATACGTGATCACAATAGGAAAGTGGAGGTGTGGAGTACTGGATCTCCCCACAACTATGTTCCCTGGTGGGGATTTTCAAGGTGACTCTCCAGAGGACGAGAGACTTGACTGAAGGTCATGGTGGGAGGGGCATTGTAATGAGGTGAGGTCCTGGTGGGAGGGACATAGTAATGAGGTGAGGTCCTGGTGGGAGGGACATAGTAATGAGGTGAGGTCCTGGTGGGAGGGACATAGTAATGAGGTGAGGTCCTGGTGGGAGGGACATAGTAATGAGGTGAGGTCCTGGTGGGAGGGACACAGTAATGAGATGAGGTCCTGGTGGGAGGGACATAGTAATGAGGTGAGGTCCTGGTGGGAGGGACATAATCACAAAACGCAGTTTAAAGGAGCAGCAAAATAATCCCCGTCTCCATAAAAGAAATAATAAAGCCCCCGAAGTCTGCTATAATTTTTCTCCATTTATCCCTGAACACAATTCCGACAGATGGAATATTAACTGGGCTTAGGTTTCACTGCGTCTTCATCAGTGTTACATGGCTGAGCGCCTTTCATTTAGTGCGGCCCGGGGATATTACGCACACCTCCCCGTGCAGAATAAACTTTGCCCACCGCACACTCTTTTTGCCTTTGAATCAGCAGAAACTTTCCTTGTGTTGCTCATTCTTGCGGTAAACCTGATAGCATTTCAATTAGAATATGCAGATGAGGCTCCACGTTCCCCACAGGAGTGCCTACACTCCCCAGAGGCGACTTGGCTTCATCTTGTCAATGCATTTCCCTTTCTTCCATATTATCAGTTGGCCCACTTTACTCATCATACCAGTGCTCAACCTGGAAGGGCAGAGTTTAATATGACGCTTAGTGCGTAGTCTATGTACATACATTAGACCAGACATGTCATAGGATGGAACTGAGAGCCGGGATTGTAATTCACAAATGGGCCAGGATGAGGACAAGCTTACCCTATTGGAAAAGTTACAACCCTATTGTACAAAGTGACACTCCAACTATAATTATGTATTTGCAAATATGTATTTATCTGCTGGATTTATATATACGACTGGCGTAAGGTCAATAAAAGGAAAAAAATGTATAGGACAACTGCTTTTATTTTATTTTTTTGGAGATATTAGAAAATGAGGGAGAGTTAATATCTGTAAGGTGTCTGCTGCTGTCTGTGACCACACTGGGGCGATTGTCACTCACTTCCTGTATGGTTAACAGAACAGGAAGTAAACAAAAAAATGCTTTTCAATACGTCAGCCTATTTATTTTAGGAATTAAAAAAGAAAAAAAACACTTGCCCCACTTTGGGGCAACAGAGCACACCTCAATGCATGTACAGTGCCTTGAAAAAGATTTCATACCCCTTGAACTTTTCCCCATTTTGTTATGTTACAACCAAAAACGTAAATGTATTTTATTGGGATTTTATGTGATGGACCAACACAAAGTGGTACATAATTGTGAAGTGGATAGAAAATGATAAATGGTTTTCACATTTTTCTACTAATAAATATGTGAAAAGTGTGGGGTGCATTTGTATTCAGCCCCCCGGAGTCAATACTTTGTAGAACCTCCTTTCACTGCAATTACAGCTGCAAGTCTTTTTGGGGATGTCTCTACCAGTTTTGCACATCTAGAGAGTGATCATTTTGCCCATTCTTCTTTGCAAAATAGCTCAAGCTCTGTCAGATTGGATGGAGAGCGTCTGTGAACAGCAATTTTCAAGTCTTGCCACAGATTCTCAATTGGATTTAGGTCTGGACTTTGACTGGGCCATTCTAACACATGAATATGCAAACCAATTTGTTGTAGCTCTGGCTGTATGTTTCGGGTCGTTGTCCTGCTGGAAGGTGAACCTCCACCCTAGTCTCATTTCTTTTGCAGACGCTAACAGGTTTTCTTCTAAGATTGTCCTGTATTTGGCTCCATCCATCTTCCCATTAACTCTGACCAGCTTCCCTGTCCCTGCTGAAGAAGCACATCCCACAATATGATGCTGCCACCACCATGTTTCACAGTGGGGATGGTGTGTTCAGGGTGATGTGCAGTGTTAATTTTCCACCACACAGCGGTTTGCTTTTAGGCCAAAAAGTTCAATTTTGGTCTCATCTGACCAGAGCACCTTCTTCCACATGTTTGTTGTGTCCCCCACATGGCTTCTCACACACTGCAAACTGAACTTCTTATGGCTTTTTTTCAACGATGGCTTTCTTCTTGTCACTCTTCCATAAAGGTCAGATTTGTGGAATGTACGACTAATAGTTGTCTTGTGTATAGATTCTCCCACCTGAGCTGTGGATCTCTGCAGCTCCTCCAGAGTTACCATGGGCCTCTTGGCTGCTTCTCTGATGAATGCTCTCCTTGCCCGGCCTGTCAGTTTAGGTGGACGGCCATGTCTTGGTAGGTTTGCAGTTGTGCCATGCTCTTTCCCATTTTCGGATGGTGGATTGAACAGTGCTCCGTGACATGTTCAAAGCTTGGGATACTTTTTTTTATAACTTAACCCTGCTTTAAACTTCTCCACAACTTTATCCCTGACCTGTCTGGTGTGTTCCTTGGCCTTCATGATGCTGTTTGTTTACTAAGGTTCTCTAACAAACCTCTGAGGGCTTCACAGAACAGCTGTATTTATACTGAAATTAAATTACACACAGGTGGACTCTATTTACTAATTAGGTGACTTCTGAAGACAATTGGTTCCATTAGGGGTATCGGAGTAAAGGGGGCTGAATCCAAATGCACACCACACTTTTCAGATACGGTATTTATTTGTAAATTGTGAAAACCATTTATCATTTTCCTTCCACTTCACAATTATGTGCCACTTTGTGTTGGTCTATCACATAAAATCCCAATAAAATATATTTACGTTTTTGGTTGTAACATGACAAAATGTGGAAAATGTCAAGGGATATGAATACTTTTTCAAGGCACTGTACAACCACATCTGTGTGCCGTTGTGCAGGGTGATTTGTGTAGGTGTGTTGTGATGCCATTCAGAATAACTGTGAATGCAGAGCCATGCACCTTTTACACACACGTAGATGTGAGTCGGCTCATAATGGGCCCAACAAGGTAAGACCGGGAGATGCACACAACCTTAAAAAACACCATTTCCTTTATCTGCCTTACACTGTATAGCATTCCGAATGAAAAGCTTTATGTCAGCGTATTTTAAAGCCAAGACTGAAACGTGTTTGTTTTTAATCACTCGCTCATTTGCATTTCGTTTTATTCATCCATCCATGCAGATGCAACCTGTAATGTAATACATGCAAATCCTGAGCGCTGTGCAGTGTGTTGCCATAGAAATGCAACTCTGAGATCTCTGCGATTGTTTTCTACAACTGTCATTTTGCAGCAGCTGGAAGATGTAGAAAAGCACACCGTGGATGAAGTAACGCTAGCATCTGTGCAAAGTACTGTTTGCAGTTACACACACCGTTTTATTACAAAGATGCATTGGGGCTGGATAGAAATGATCCCAGTGATTGCCTGTGTGAGGCACAGTGACAGATGAAGTCCTACCTCCCAACATTGTGAGATGGGAATGAGGGACACCTACTAGCAAACGTATGTAGGCATAGGACACGCCCCCTGCCACACCCCCTTAAAGAGGACGTAAAGCCTCTGAAAAAAAAAATACACCCTGCGAGTCAAAGGCATAATGAGCTAGTATGCATAGCATATTAGCTCATTATGAATTACTTACCAGATATTGAAGCCCTTGTTCACCTCCTCCGATGCCACCATCTATCCCGGAGTGACTTCCGGGTATCGCGGCTCCGGCGCTGTAACTGGCTGGAGCTGCGATGACGTCACTCCCGTGCAGGCTCGCTGGTGCTGCCACGAATGGCATGATTGCCGTTATAAACGGCACGCTCAGTGCGCCTGCGCCCGATGTCTACGGTAGACATGTGCACTGCCAAAAAATGTGTTTGTTTTCGTTTCATTCGTTTTTTGTTTTTCGTTTTTTGGGCCATTCGTTATGATCGCAATTAGTAAATTCGTAAATTGGTAAATTTGTAAATTCAGAAATTTGTAAATTAATACATTCGTACATTAGAGAATTCGGAAATTTGAATATTCGAAATTCGAAAAACCGAAAACCCGAAAATTCGAAAATCTGAAATAGTAACTAACTATTAAATTATAGGTATTGTAATTTCCTTTCAAGTTTGGCTGTTAGTGAACGTAACAAATAAGAATTTATTCGAAGTTACGAATTATCAGAAATAACGAATGCCACATCTAAACAAATGGAACGGAACAAATTAATAATAAACAATAATAATAAAAAGTTTTTATTATTATTATTAATTAATTACGTTCCATTCGTTTGGATACAGCATTCGTTATGTCGGTTAATTCATAACTTCAGATAAATTTGTATTTCTTACGTTCACTAACAGCCAAACTTGAAAGGAAATTACAATACCTATAATTTATTAGTTAGTAATAGTTAAGTTATTATTAGTTAATTATTATTTCAGATTTCCGAATTTACAAATGTACGAATGTACGAATTTACAAATGTGCGAATGTACGAATTTACGAATGTGCGAATGTACGAATTTACGAATGTGCGAATGTACGAATTTCTGAATGTACGAATTTACAAATA
The DNA here is from genome assembly GCA_037952835.1 of Lithobates septentrionalis. Taxonomy (NCBI): domain Eukaryota; kingdom Metazoa; phylum Chordata; class Amphibia; order Anura; family Ranidae; genus Lithobates; species Lithobates septentrionalis. The sequence continues at coordinate 445,035 of JBBDGP010000733.1, read as the reverse complement.
TTCGAATTTACGAATATTCGGAAAAATTCCTTAAACGGGTTTTCGTTAATTCGGAAATATCCGAATTAACGAATTTGTAGAAATTCGTTAAAAAACTAATTCGGAACAAAACGAATTGCACATGTCTAGTCTACGGCGCATAGTGCCGCTATTTCTGCAAATATCTCCTAAACCTTTTAGGTTTGAGAGATATTTCTTGCACCTACCGGTAAGCCTTAATCTAGGGTTACCTGTAGGTTAAAGTGGTTGTAAAGGGTTTACAACCACTTTAAAGGAAAATTAACCAAAAACAAAAGGTTAATTAAATCCACAAGGGCTTTTTTTTACCACTACTATTCCTTTATATTGGCTTTTAAAATTGACAAAGGCAGCAATTTAGATGAAAGGTTTAGCGTTGGGAAACACTTTTTGAAAGATAAAAAGTGCATTTTATATACAACTATATAGATCAGACCAAAATGAGGGACAAATGAGGAGGAAAGACGGACAGAGGGACATTGTTCCAAATCGGGGACAGTCCCTCGAAATCAGGGGCAGTCGGGAGCTATGGATGAAGTTAGCAGGTTTGTTAGTAAACAAACCCACATAGTCCTCGTGATTGGCACTTCATGGTGTTCACATTATTGGGAACCATGCCTATTGGTTCTCAATCATTAGTGTAGACCAATTTTACTAGCAGCATGTTTTTCACACCTAGCACTACAATACAACAACAGAACCTTGATTAGCATTCCGACTGTGCAGGACTCCGTGCTAAGGAACATTAATCTGCAGGTTGCAGTCAGGAACAGGTCTGTAATCTGATCAGCAGCAGGAGAAGGAGAATGAGCTGGTCTGCAGAGAAGCTCATGGCTGTGGTGGGCTTTGTGGAGGAAGGTGCTGGATGTGTTGGCGCTCATAGTGGGGGGACATTGTATTAAGCCCCGTACACACGATCGGACTTTCCGACAACAAAACCGTGGATTTTTGTTCGAAGGTTGTTGGCTCCAACTTGTCTTGCATACACACGGTCACACAAATGTTGGCCAACAATTACGAACGTGAGAACGTGGTGAGGTACAAGACGTACGATGAGCCTGAGAAAAAGGAAGTTCAATAGCCAGTGCGGCTCCTTCTGCTTGATTCCGAGCATGCGTGAACTTGTGTGCGTTGGACTTGTGTACACACGATCGGAAATTCCGACAACAAAGTTTTGTTGGTGGAAAATTTCAGAATCTGCTAGCCAACATTTGTTGGCAGAAAGTCCGCCAACAAATGTTCGATGGAGCCTACACATGGTCGGACTTTCAGCCAACAAGCTCACATCCAACATTTGTTGTCAAAATGTAGGTCAACAATTCCGAACGTGAGAACACGGTGCCGTACAACACGCACGACGAGCCGATAAAAAGGAAGTTCAATAGTCATGTGATATCTCCATTACGAACGCTAGTTTTACAAGACCAAGTTCTTCCGGCTCGTACTTGATTCCGAGCATGTGTGGAATTTTGTGCGACGGACTTGTGTACGCGCGACCGGACTTTCCGCCAACAAAAATTTGGGAACCTGCTATCAAACGTTTGTGGGCGGAAAGTCCGACAGCAAATGTCTGATGGGGCATACACACGGTCGGACTTTCCGACAACAAGCTCACATCCAACATTTCCCGTGCGAACACGGCAATACAGTTTGCCACAAGTATACTTCTGTCGTTTTTCTGTGTACCAGTGACAATGCACCCATTCTATACCATGTAGCATAGGTGGCATTGTTGTCCCCCCTACACAGGAAGGCCCAGGGGCTGACATTTTTCCATAATTTTTCTGACAAGGAGCCTGGAGGTAACAAAAAGGACGAAGAATGGGACATAACTCAATGAGGGTAATTTATGAAAACTGGAGCAGAAGTGCAAGGAAAACCAATCATCTTCTATCCACCTTTTTTAAAGCTCTATCACCCATTTTTTATTTACCCAACTCCGGGCAAATAAAAATGAGTGGAGTTACACCTGAACTGCAAAGATTAATAGCTTGTTTTGTCCAGGGGAGACGAGAAACTGTTTTACGTTCCTGATTCTCCGCTACTGCACAACCCGGCGGTAAACTTTCCCCACCGGCTTCCTGTTCTGGTCTTGATGACCTGGGGGAGAAGAAGCTGCGGGAACCGGTTTAGCTGAAGGGAGAAGGGGAGGATCAGTTAAGCGACTCTCTTTTTATTGTTAAAACATTGATTTGCCCTGGGACTTTATGTGAGGCGCAACACACTCAATACGTAGTATACATCAGAGGTGTCAAACTCAATTTCATTTCGGGCCGCATCAGCATTATGGTGCCCTCAAGGGGCCGGTTGTATCTGTAAGACTATATAAACGTATCATGGGCTTTTTTTTTAGAGAGTAAGTGCAGGAACTCAACCACACCTCCTCCCCCGATGAACTGCGTCGAATAGTGGGTGTGGCCAAATTGCACTAACAGTGGGAGGATCTTAAAGCGGGGTTCCACCCAAATTTTGAACAATATCTGTATGTATTCTCTTCCTTGCCTAGATGCTGACATGCCGTTTAAAAAAATTTAAATTGCCGTAATTACCTTTTATTTTTCTATTCTTCTTTGCACTTCCTGGTTCTCCTCCCGTGGGAGTAGGCGTGTTTCTAGCCTCTCCCAGACTCCTGGGAGCTAGTCTCAGGCTTCCCAGGATGCCACTGAGCATGTGCGGGAACGAGCAGTGAATGCTGGGAGCACAGCATTCACCACATCGAGGAAATAAATGCTTGTGGGCTTCAAATGCCCACAATGAAGATGGAAACCGCCTGCAGTGAATAATATAAGTTATTCTTTCCGACGAAATCTGACACAGGCGGACATATTACACACAATATGTGAGTATGTAATGCTGAGAAGAAAAGTTTGTAAATGAACTAAAAAAAAAAAAAACGATAGATAGGTGGACCCCCGCTTTAAAGGGGCAATAAATACCTGAGTTTAGTGATGCAGTTTCAGGGGTGTACTCAGGGGCGGACTGACAACTCATGGGGCCCCCGGGCAATAGGGGCTCATGGGGCCCCCTTAGTCCCCACCCACCCACACACAAGCCACACCCTCACAAAGCCCCACGTATATATTGCACTGCTACATTACATGCATTGGTCACAGAATTTCTCTACTTCATGTTCAAAATAAATGTTTAAAGATTAAAGAAAAATAAACTCACTTTAACCACATACATTTACTGCAGGGCTGCATCTCCTGTGAGCAGAATCATGTACAGGTACTTGATTCTGCACTTGCGGGTCTGCATGCTGTTTGACCTGCTGCCGCTGTGATTGGACACACCGAGAGCTAACCAGCGGGTCCGGAGGACCCCATGTCCGCCAGGCCCCGACGATCGTTTCCAACAGAGGCAGAACTGTGGTCTGCCTATGTAAACAAGTCCCCAGAGAGCCTCCCCTTACATCAGGGTCCCCAGAGAGCCTCCCCTTACATCAGGGTCCCCAGAGAGCCTCCCCTTACATCAGGGTCCCCAGAGAGCCTCCCCTTACATCAGGGTCCCCAGAGAGCCTCCCCTTACATCAGGGTCCCCAGAGAGCCTCCCCTTACATCAGGGTCCCCAGAGAGCCTCCCCTTACATCAGGGTCCCCAGAGAACCTCCCCTTACATCAGGGTCCCCAGAGAGCCTCCTCCTTACATCAGGGTCCCCAGAGAGCCTCCCCTTACATCAGGGTCCCCAGAGAGCCTCCTCCTTACATCAGGGTCCCCAGAGAGCCTCCTCCTTACATCAGGGTCCCCAGAGAGCCCCCTCCTTACATCAGGGTCCCCAGAGAGCCCCCTCCTTACATCAAGGTCCCCAGAGAGCCCCCTCCTTACATCAGGGTCCCCAGAGAAACCCCCCATACATCAGGGTCCCCAGAGAGCCCCCCTTACATCAAGGTCTTCAGAGAGCCCCCCTTACATCAAGGTCTTCAGAGAGCCCCCCTTACATCAAGGTCCCCAGAGAGCCCCCCCATACATCAAGGTCTCCAGAGAGCCCCACATACATCAGGGTCCACTCCCCAGAGAGCCCCCCCATGCATCAGGGTCCCAGAGAGCCCCCCATAGATCTGGGTCCCCAGTGAGCCCCCCATAGATCTAGGTCCCCAGAGAGCCCCCAATAGATCTGGGTCCCCAGAGAGCCCCCCCCCCCATACATCAGGGTCCCCAGAGAGCCCCCCATACATCAGGGTCTCCAGAGAGCCCCCCCAAACATCAGGGTCCCCAGAGAGCCTCCTCCTTACATCAGGGTCCCCAGAGAGCCTCCTCCTTACATCAGGGTTCCCAGAGAGTCCCCTCCTTACATCAGGGTCCCCAGAGAGCCCCCCTCCTTACATCAGGGTCCCCAGAGAAACCCCCCTTACATCAGGGTCCCCAGAGAGCCCCCCCATACATCAAGGTCCCCAGAGAGCCCCCCATACATCAAGGTCCCCAGAGAGCCCCCCCATACATCAAGGTCCCCAGAGAGCCCCCCCATACATCAAGGTCACCAGAGAGCCCCCCCATACATCAAGGTCTCCAGAGAGCCCCACATACATCAGGGTCAACTCCCCAGAGAGCCCCCCTATACATCAGGGTCCCAGAGAGCCCCCCATAGATCTGGGTCCCCAGAAAGCCCCCCAAAGATCTGGGTCCCCAGAGAGCCCCCCCATACATCTGGGTCCCCAGAGAGCCCCCCCATACATCAGGGTCCCCAGAGAGCCCCCCCCCATACATCAGGGTCTCCAGAGAGCCCCCCCAAACATCAGGGTTCCCAGAGAGCCTCCTCCTTACATCAGGGTCCCCAGAGAGCCTCGTCCTTACATTAGGGTCCCCAGAGAGCCTCGTCCTTACATCAGGGTCCCCAGAGAGCCCCCCATACATCAGGGTCCCCAGAGAGCCTCCCCCCATACATCAGGGTCCCCAGAGAGCCTTCCCCCATACATCAGGGTCCCCAGAGAGCCTCGTCCTTACATTAGGGTCCCCAGAGAGCCCCCCCCATACATCAGGGTCCCCAGAGAGCCCCCCCATACATCAGGGTCCCCAGAGAGCCCCCCCATACATCAGGGTCCCCAGAGAGCCTTCCCCCATACATCAGGGTCCCCAGAGAGCCTCGTCCTTACATTAGGGTCCCCAGAGAGCCTCCTCCTTACATCAGGGTCCCCAGAGAGCCTCCCCCCATACATCAGGGTCCCCAGAGAGCCCCCCCATACATCAGGGTCCCCAGAGAGCCCCCCCCTATACATCAGGGTCCCCAGAGAGCCCCCCATAAATCAGGGTCCCCAGAGAGCCCCCCATAAATCAGGGTCCCCAGAGAGCCCCCCATAAATCAGGGTCCCCAGAGAGCCTCCCATACATCAGGGTCCCCAGAGAGCCCCCCATACATCAGGGTCCCCAGAGAGCCCCCCCTTACATCAGGGTCCCCAGGGAGCCCCCCCCCCATACATCAGGGTCCCTAGAGAGCCCCCCATACATCAGGGTCCCCAGAGAGCCCCCCCCATACATCAGAGTCCCCAGAGAGCCCCCCCATACATCAGGGTCCCCAGAGAGCCCCCCCATACATCAGGGTCCCCAGAGAGCCCTCCCCATAGATCAGGGTCCCCAGAGAGCCCCCCCCATAGATCAGGGTCCCCAGAGAGCCCCCCCATACATCAGGGTCCCCAGAGAGCCCCCCCCCCATACATCAGGGTCCCCAGAGAGCCCCCCCCCCATACATCAGGGTCCCCAGAGAACCCCCCATACATCAGGGTCCCCAGAGAACCCCCCATACATCAGGGTCCCCAGACTTAACCCCCCCAGAGGTTCCCCTGTACCTGGCTGTGCACCTCCAACCCAAGGGGGAGGTGGGAGGTGGCGATCGGCAGTTCTATGGTGCCTGTGGATCTCACTGGGGCTTGTAGTCCTCCTTCTGATTCTGTACAGTGGATAGGGGAGGGGCCTCTGACCCGGGCAGCAGTCGGCAACAGCGTACAAGCAGAGAGTGAAACTTGTAGCTGCCCAGGTCAGAGGCCCCTCCCCTTTCCACTCTACAATCTGGAGGAGAAATACAAGTCCCCGGGAGATGCTGCGAGCACCATAGAGCTGCTGATCGCCGCCTCCCACTCCCCTCACTGCATCCCAAACTGAAAGAGGAGATGCCCGCCTCATCCCCCCGCACCCCCCCCCCCCCCGCGGCAGTCGGCAGAACGGCTCCACCGCAGCACGCCCAGCAGCATACCCCTAGATCCGACGAGCATGTCTCCCGGGCCCCCTACTGGCTGCGGGCCCTCGGTCGGCGTCCGATCGACCGAATGGTCAGTCCGCCCCTGGGTGTACTCCATACAGAGTGCAGCTTGCCATGTGATGCCCCCCATTCCACACCGCACCTGCATCTCCATTGTTGCCAACGTGAGTGCAGGGCAGGCAGGGATCTGTGAGAACCGCCAAGAGGAAAGCTGTCCTTGTAAACGCAGAAGGCTCCTGTGTTTAAAAGTAATATGGGGGAGTGAGTTCCAGAGTTCCGCCACCTTCCGCTGAAAAAAAGCCTTGGGTGCGAGGGCCACATTAAATGGCCTTGCAGGCTGGATTTGGCCCATGTGGTATACATGATTACCAATTCATTATATACAGTATCTCACAAAAGTTAGTACACCCCTCACATTTTTGTAAATATTTTATTCTATCTTTTCATGTGACAACACTGAAGAAATGACACTTTGCTACAATGTAAAGTAGTGAGGGTACAGCTTGTATAATAGTGTAAATTTGCTGTCCCCTCAAAATAACTCAACCCACAGCCATTAATGTCTAAACCGCTGGCAACAAAAGTGAGTACACCCCTAAGTGAAAATGTCCAAATTGGGCCCAATTAGCAATTTTCCCTCCCCGTTGTCATGTGACTCGTTAGTGTTATAAGGTCTCGGGTGTGAATGGGGAGCAGGTGTGTTAAATTTGGTGTTATCGCTCTCACTCTCTCATACTGGTCACTGAAATTTCAACATGGCACCTCATGGCAAAGAACTCTCTGAGGATCTGAAAAAAAGAAATTGTTGCTCTCCATAAAGATAGCCTAGGCTATAAGAAGATTATTATCTCTGCAGGGATGCAATCAAATGACACAATGCGCACTGGTGTAATAACGCTGCGCACCCACTAACGTCACACACAGTCCACAACCTTGGCTCCGATGCCGCGCAGGCCCCGCCCATCAAAACTTGGACAACGAAAGCATGTAACCCTCCTAATAACATTGCAGCTCCTGGGATAGAGCAACCCCAACTGCCAATCCCAAAAATGGAAGTGCCACATAATTCTGGCTACAAGGGCGTGTTCAGAGGGTGGTGATAAATGGGGAGTACTCGGAATGGTCAGGGGTGGGTAGTGAGGTCCCCCAGGGTTCTGTGCTGGGGCAAATCCTGTTTAATTTGTTCATAAACGACCTGGAGGATGGGATAAACAGTTCAATCTCTGTATTTGCGAACAATACTAAGCTACGCAGGGCAATAACTTCTCCGCAGGATGTGGAAACCTTGCAAGAAGATCTGAACAAATTAATGGGGTGGGCGACTACATGGCAAATGAGATTCAATGTAGAAAAATGTAAAATAATGCATTTGGGTGGCAAAAATATGAATGCAATCTATACACTGGGGGGAGAACCTCTGGGTGAATCTAGGATGGAAAAGGACCTGGGGGTCCTAGTAGATGATAGGCTCAGCAATGGCATGCAATGCCAAGCTGCTGCTAACAAAGCAAACAGAATATTGGCATTAAAAAGGGGATCCACTCCAGAGATAAAACGATAATTCTCCCTCTCTACAAGACTCTGGTCCGGCCGCACCTGGAGTATGCTGTCCAGTTCTGGACACCAGTCCTCAGGAAGGATTTACTGGAAATGGAGCGAGTACAAAGAAGGGCAACAAAGCTAATAAAGGGTCTGGAGGATCTTAGTTATGAGGAAAGGTTGCGAGCGCTGAACTTATTCTCTCTGGAGAAGAGACGCTTGAGAGGGGAAATGATTTCAATATACAAATAACGGACAGGTGACCCCACAATAGGGAGAAAACTTTTTTCGCAGAAGGGAGTTTAACAAGACTCATGGCCACTCATTAAAATTAGAAGAAAAGAGGTTTAACCTTAAACTACATAGAGGGTTCTTTACTGTAAGAGCGTCAAGGATGTGGAATTCCCTTCCACAGGTGGTGGTCTCAGCGGGGGGGCATAGATAGTTTAAAGAAACTATTAGATAAGCACCTGAACGACCGCAACATACAGGGATATACAATGTAATACTGACATATAATCACACACACATAGGTTGGACTTGATGGACTTGTGTCTTTTTTCGACCTCACTTACTATGTAACTATATATAAATGAAGGGTCTACATGGTCCAAATAGTAGAATCTAACATTTGACCATTGCATCACAGTATCTTGATAGAGAACCATAAGTTACAGCAGACCAAGGGTGGGCAAAGGTGTCTTCCACCTATATCAATACAACAAAATAAATAAGATTGTGTTCCCCTGGATATAAAGGAACAATTAAAACTTTCAATGCAGGCACAGGGGATCATCTTTTATTTGCCCGGAGTTGGGCTTTAACTGAACAAGCTGAAATAAAAGCTGATTGGTTGCCATACACAGCTGCTCCAGTTTTGATGAATCCCCCCCCCCCCCCAATGTGTTGAACAAAATGCATTTCTTCAACATAAGATTTTAGATGCAATTGAAGTCAAAGGTGGAATACTGAGACCAAATAGAGATCTAGAACGTGGATTTAGTAATATGTACACTGTGGGCCCATTGTCAGATCACTTGTTCCTGTGGAAGGAGGGAGCTCCAAAAATAACCAAGTATGAAAATCTCATAATTTTATTTCAACCTGATTGATGAGTAAGATATTCCAAAAATGACAGCTCCCCGGGGATGATTTTTATTGCAGTTCAAGATCATTTCTTGAAAAAAGCAGAAGCAGAGATTTCCCTAATATCTTTTCAGAATGTCAGAGATCCCTCTATGGTCAGTGTATATTGTTTTGTTTTTTTTTTCCTTTTTTATCTCTTTTTTTTTTTCCTTTTTTTATCTCTTTTTTTTTTTTTTTTTTGTCTTGTGCTGGAAATGATCCATGTATAAATAATCGGGTGACATCCTTTGCTCTGTGGCCGTACAGCAGGAAATTCTCGTTGTGAAGGCAGGAAAAGAGGAAATATGAGTCTGATTGTGTTTACTGACATTTAATAAAGTAGCAATCTATCGCTGCTTAATTCTTCAGCGGGATCTGGCACATCCTGTATGCTGGCCGCCTGCTATACTAAAAGAAACGTACAGTGCGTTACCTCGATTTGCTGATTTAATTGCACAATTGCTCCGTTGTGTAATTGTATTGTTTCTGCAAAGGGAACAGTAATTTTATTTAATGGCCTGTTAATCAGAGCCCGTGTTTCTGGATGCCGTGAGACGGGGAAAGGTCACACAGCCCCCACCACGTGCAGGAGATTCAGTGAACGCTCAGGACGTGGCATTAAAGAGGTTGTAATTGTGTCATTTTTCTTCTTTTTTTTTTTTCTCTTGTGTGTTTGTCCACTGTAATGATGAGAGGGTACGTGTGCAAACATGTTTAGTCTAATAGGTCTTCTTATCATAGAATAGTTCCTATTCTTGTACTGCCTACCATTCTTAAAGTGGAACTAAACCCGTCTATCCTTTTCAGCCATGGAAGCTGCCATCTTAGCTTCTGCAACTGTCATGGTGCTGCACATGTGATTAGTTATGACATCAACCATTTGATGGTTTGACAGTTTGGTTGAGAGCACAAGTAACTGTGACAGTTGGCAATCCGCGCACATTAACCGCTTGCCGACCAGCCGCCGCAGTTTTACTGCGGCAGAATGGCTCGGCTGCACGAATCGCCATTATGTTACGTCACTTCTTATTGTGGCCACTAGGGGCGCACGCACCGCCACCGGGGGCGCGTGCCTGCTGCTCGCACGCTGCTCGCCCCTGGAGCCGCTGAGAGTGCCCGGCGGTCACGATGACCGCCGGGCTCCCGCGATCGCTCGTGACGCGGCGAGAACCAGGATCTCTGTGTGTAAACACAGAGATCCTGGTTCTCTGAGGGGAGAAAAGACAGATTGTGTGTTCATACAAAGTACGAACACTGATCTATCTCTTCCCCTAGCAAGTCCCATCCCCCCTTCAGTTAGAACACGTAGCAGGGAACACAGTTAACCCCTTGATCGCCCCCTAGTGGTAACCCCTTCACTGCCAGTGACATTTTTACAGTAATCAATGCATTTTTATAGCACTGATCGCTGTATAAATGCCAATGGTCCCAAAAATGTGTCAAAATTGTCCGACGTGTCCGCCATAATGTCGCAGTCACGATAAAAAAATGGAGATCGCCGCCATTACTAGTAGTAAAATAATAATAAAAATGCTATAAATCTTTCCCCTATTTTGTAGGCGCTTTAACTTTTGCGCAAACCAATCAATATACGCTTATTGCGATTTTTATTACCAAACATATGTAGAAGAATACATATCGCTATAAACTGAGAAAAAATTAGCTTTTTTTAAAAAAAAATGGGGATATTTATTATATCAAATAGTACAAAATATTGTATTTTTTTTGTCGCTCTTTTTTTGTTTATAGCGCCAAAATAAAAATCACAGAGATGATTAAATATCACCAAAAGAAAGCTCTATTTGTGGGAAAAAAAGGACATCTATTTTGTTTGGGTACAACGTCGCACGACCGCGCAATTGTTTGTTAAAGCAACGCAGTGCCGAATCGCAAAAAATGGCCTGGTCATTCAAAGCCAAATCTTCTGGGGCTGAAGCGGTTAAAGGAATATAACTGTTTTTTTTAAACTGTTAAATCAATGGGTTTAGTTCTGTTTTAAAGCGGAGTTCCAGCCTGACGACAAATACTGTAGCTGCTGACTTTTAATATAAGGACACTTGCCTGTCCAGGGATCCTGTGATGCCGGCACCCCAAGCCGATCCATCCATTGGCTTTGGGTGCAGGGGCCGGCATTTCAAGTAAGGAAAACTGGCAGTGAAGCCTTCAGGCTTCACAGTTGGTTTATTACTGCGTGAGTCGCGCTGTGCTTTCTGAATGGTCTCGTCTTCTGGGACACACACAGGTCCCACAAGGCAGCCGGGGGAAGGAGGAGGGGCCAGCGGAAATCTTAGCAGGAAGTGGGAGTGAGTACCTGTCAAAATCAGGTACTGCCCCCCCAAAAAAGTGCCAAATGGAGGGTGCAAACAAGCAGAGCTTCCCCTTTTGGGTGGAGCTCCGCTTTAAATCTGTACAGGTCATTTAAAGTGCCTCCTGTAGCAAGCTGGGTGGTAAGGAGGTGCCCACACATGCGCAATCCCATTGGGTCACAAGCTGGGCTCCGCTGCCCTCAGTTTGTCCTGTGAGACAAGGAAGTGGAGGGAGCGGTGCTGGAGCCGGAGACAGCGCTGGAGCGGTGACATGGAGCCAAGGAAGTGTTTAGTGATAAAAAAGGGTAAGACAGGTATTGGGGTGTTTTTTTCATGTAGCGCTCTCCCTGCTAAGAATATGCCCAGGTCTCCTTTACTTATTCCGCGGCTGCCAGGCCCAGACATTGGTTCCAAGCACACTGACAAACACAGACTCAGTCCAGGAGATGTGTTGTTGTAGATATATTGCAGTGCTGTGAACAGGAGAGAGGGATAAGGGTGCAGGTTAGGCATGTGCAATTTGTTTCGTTCCAAATTTATTTTTTAACGAATTTCGACAAATTCGTTAATTGGGGAATATCCGAATTAACGAAAACCCGTTTGACGAATTTTTTCAGAATATTCGGAAATTCAATAAAATTGGACATTCGTACATTCGTACATTCGTACATTAGTAAATTAGTGAATTCGTAAATTTGTAAATTCGAAAATTCAGAAATCTGAAATAATAGTTAACTAATAATAACTTAACTATTAGTAATTACTAGTAACTTTTAAATTATAGGTATTGTAATTTCCTTTCAAATTTGGCTGTTAGTGAAAGTAATACTTACAAATTTATCCGGAGTTATGAATGATCCGAAAAAACGGAATGGAACTTAATGAATTAATAATAATAAATAACAATAATAATAATAACAACGTTTTATTATTATTATTTATTATTAATTTGTTCCGTTCCATTTGTTTAGATGCAGCATTCGTTGTGGATAATTCGTAACTTCGGATAAATTCGTATGTGTTACGTTCACTGACAGTCAAATTTGAAAGGAAATTACAATACCTATAATTACATAGTTAGTTACTATTTCAGATTTTTGAATTTTCGGGTTTTTGGATTTTCAAATTTCGAATTTACAAATTTCTGAATTTTCGAATTTACAAATGTACAAATGTAAAAATGTACGAATGAACAAATAAACGAATGTTCAAATTTATGAATGTACGAATTAATGCATTTACGAATTTACGAATGAACGAATTTACGAATCGCGATCATAACGAATGACCCGAAAAACGAAAAAAATAATAAACTAATGAAACGAAAACGAAAATGAACAAATTTTTTGGCTGTGCACATGTCTAGTGCAGGTAATCCAAAATGCAAAACAGGAACTGGAGGACAGATTTTCAAGTACAAATCCTATAACAGCAGACAAAGGGGAATATCCAGCTAATCGGAACCTCTATATGAGCCATCGCAGTCCATGTAGCAACCTCTGCTTTCAGTCCCCCAAAGCACAAGTACACCTACAATCTTAGATCAGGTCCTACTCACAATCTCCAAGGACAGCTGTCGCCCACCAGCTTCCATGCAAGATTCTTCTGTGGCAAAAGGATCCATCTTTAGGTCAGCTTTCATAGGTCCCCTAGCAAATGTCCTACATTTCAGCTTCCTTCAGGCCCTCAGCCAAGCACATGCTGGGGCCTAATGTCATCTCTCCATTACACAGGCTGCATCCCAGGGGCAGCAGCCCCAGAACGGGAACAATTTGAGCAAGCCTACCAAACATGTATAGGCTCCCTTCGCAACCTCCTGGGTGCCCCTCCCAAGGATTGGCTGAGATCAGACAAATATTCATATCTTCAGGGGCCAACCCTCCTACTCTATCTCTGGAAGCTTTCTTCAGAGGAAAACAGAAGCAATCAACCACCAAGCTTAGGGGAACTTGATCAGACCTAGAAACAGATTGCTGCTCCACTGAGTACAGCAGAGCCAAAAGAGCTAAGTTTAGACTAGCAAGGGCAGGACGCTACATATACAGGTACCTTAATGCAGAGAATGAATCCAGGTAAAGAATTATTGGGCATTTGCACCACTTTAAAGTGAAATACTCACCAATGAAATGGGGAAGTTCCTAGTGCACTTTGCTGTAAGCTCTAAGTCCTCCCTGTAGAAAGGAGTTTGCCCTTATTGAGGTATGCTAGTTGAACCTAAGTTAGTTGGATGTAAACCCTCACATATACCCCGTGAAGTGAACAGCCTCAGATGATACACAGATGAAAATCCTACATACGTTTTACATGTATATCTGCTGTCTTCAGCTTTCTATATTCTTTAGGCTCTGTTCACACCGAGGTGTTTTTGAGCGTTTTTCTGCTGTAAGCCTCAGCTCTAAAAACGCCCAACGAGACAAATCGCATTCATTTCAATAGCCCCTGTTCACATCTGAGCATTCTGTCGCCTGAAGCAAAATGCCCAAAAAAGTATAGGAGTTTCTTTTGTGGCAGATTTACAGGCATTTTCTGCTTTTTACATTGGTGACCTTTTGACCTGTACAAAATCAGGGCAAAAATTGTGGCAAAAATCGCGCAACTTTCTGCCTGAAAATGATATGCTGTTTTGTGTGAATGCAGCCTTAGAATTCTTACATCGTGTCAGAATTTTTACTATTCATTCTGCACTATGAGAGAAGTCTTGGCTTCCACTGGGAGACAGCTGATTGGAGGAAAGGCACCCCCCCCCCTTCACATTGGTAGAAGAACGAATATGCTTTCAGAGCTGTGCTGTGACAAGCCTAGCTCTCTGCTAATCTATTTATAGCAACCTCCCGCGACACAAATTTCAGGCTGCTTTTATCTCCCATCTCTGAGAACTTGTCAGAAGTTATCATGCTGATAACAGAGCAACGAAACAGCAGAAAGACAGGGGACTTAGTGCTTTGGAGACCGATAAGAAAACACTACAGATATATGTGCATAATTCAAATTTCATTAATCGAGTTTACATTCACTTTAAAGATGTTTATTAAAGTGAAACTAAAAACATGCAGCTTCACTGCCACTGTCTAAACACAAGAGCCATGTACAGTATAGTATTCTTACACTAGGTGTCCTTTGTGTATTTCAGATCAGTGCAGTAATCCAGCATGGAACAACTCCTGTATATTGCATTGTACAGGAGCTTTGGTCACTGCTGCTCTCTCTCCTTCTGTAAGGTGACCGGTCTTGTCACTGCCCCCTCTTAGTTTTCTGCAGGCAGCTCCTAGTGGGAGGAGCTGCTGGGTTCCTCCCACAGCTCTAGTCTCTAGGCTACAGGCTATGTACAGCACAGTGTTGATGTCACTGATACTTTACAATGTGATATCTGGGGTTACAAAGGCATTTGGTGCACATATAGTGGGTTCAAGTCAGGGCTCTGGCTGGGCCATGCAAGAACAGTCACAGAGTTGTTGTGAAGCCACTCCTTCGTTATTGTAGCTGTGTGCTTAGGGTCATTGTCTTGTTGGAAGGTAAACCTTCGGCCCAGTCTGAGGTCCTGAGCACTCTGGAGAAGGTTTTCATCCAGGATATCCCTGTACTTGGCCGCATTCATCTTTCCCTCGATTGCAACCAGTCGTCCTGTCCCTGCAGCTGAAAAACACCCCCACAGCATGATGCTGCCACCACCATGCTTCACTGTTGGGACTGTATTGGACAGGTGATGAGCAGTGCCTGGTTTTCTCCACATATAACGCTTAGAATTAAGGCCAAAAAGTTCTATCTTGGTCTCATTAGACCAGAGAATCTTATTTCTCACCATCTTGGAGTCCTTCAGGTGTTTTTTTGCAAACTCCATGCGGGCTTTCATGTGTCTTGCACTGAGGAGAGGCTTCCGTTGGGCCACTCTGCCATAAAGCCCCGACTGGTGGAGGGCTGCAGTGATGGTTTACTTTCTACAACTTTCTCCCACCTCCCGACTGCATCTCTGGAGCTCAGCCACAGTGATCTTTGGGTTCTTCTTTACCTCTCACCAAGGCTCTTCTCCCCCGATAGCTCAGTTTGGCCGGAAGGCCAGCTCTAGGAAGGGTTCTGGTCGTCCCAAACGTCTTCCATTTAAGGATTATGGAGGCCAATGTGCTCTTAGGAACCTTAAGTGCAGCAGAATTTTTTTTATAACCTTGGCCAGATCTGTGCCTTGCCACAATTCTGTCTCTGAGCTCTTCAGGCAGTTCTTTTAACCTTGTGATTCCCATTTGCTCTGACATGCACTGTGGGCTGTAAGGTCTTATAGAGACAGGTGTGTGGCTTTTCTAATCAAGTCCAATCAGTATGATCAAACACAGCTGGACTCAAATGAAGGTGTAGAACCATCTCAAAGATGATCAGAAGAAATGGACAGCACCTGAGTTAAATATATGAGTGTCACAGCAAAGGGTCTGAATACTTAGGACCATGTGATATTTCAGTTTTTCTTTTTTAATAAATCTGCAAAAATGTCGTCAACAATTCTGTGTTTTTCTGTCAATATGGGGTGCTGTGTGTACATTAATGAGGAAAAAAATTAACTTAAAGTGGGGTTCCATCCAAAAAAACAAAAATACCTGAAAAATTCTAAAAAACAAAAAAAACAAAAAACATTTGGATATTTTTTTTTTACTTACCTCTAAATGCCTGTTGCTAGGTGGTCCCTCGTAGTCTGCCTCTTCCAGTGCCTGGGCTGGTGACATCAGTTCCCCCTCGGCACAGGAAGGGCTCAGCTCTGCTCCCTCCCTCCTGTCAATCACCTGGGACCCATTACAGGTCCCAGGTGATTGAGCGGCCAATCACGGCGCGCGGCGCCGCTCGCGCATGCGCAGTGGGTGCCAGGCTGTGAAGCCACAGCCCGGCGCCCACAGTTGAAATGCCGGCGCCGACGAGCGGAGGGGGGATGAGCGGGGCTTCGATCCCCCGCATCGCTGGACCCAGGGGCAGGTAAGTGTCCAATTAAAAGTCAGCAGCTGCAGTATTTGTAGCTGCTGACTTTTATTTTTTTTTTTTTTTAATGGACCCCCTGGGTGGAACTCCTCTTTAAATGATTTTAGCAAATGGCTGCAATATAACAAAGAATGAAAAATTTAAGGGGGTATGAATGCTTTCCGTTCCCACTGTATATATAGGAGGCGTGCCCCCTGCCAATCCTAGTTGGGGATTGGTCAGGGCTCCTAGATACACTCCATGCCACTCCAATCCTCTGCCCTGCCCCTTTTCCAGAACCTTCTAGAAACAGAGGAGGCGCCAGAGAGATGAAGTGCATGTCAGTCACCTGCTGCTATTCTCAAACCACTCCCAGCCCCCAGATCAAAACAAACAGGCCTAACTCACAGCTAAGCCTGCCTAAATTTACCTGCACTGGCTGTAAAAACAAAACACCGACCTCTAGCACATCCTACCTAAAGTAGAGGGTGTTACACATGCAAGCACAGTTTCATGGAGGCTCCCCCTATTAAATATTTATTTCTGTAACAATTTTATTTATTTTTTGGAAGTAATTAAAAAGACAACACATTTAACATGAAAACAATGTATGCACAATTTAGTAAAAATGATTAATAAAGTTGAATGTGGTTATATCTGGATGGCAATAGTTGTGGGCTGAGTTTATTGAAGCTGCCCCAGCTGGGAATGTGAAAATATAGGGAT
This sequence comes from Lithobates septentrionalis, assembly GCA_037952835.1. Taxonomy (NCBI): domain Eukaryota; kingdom Metazoa; phylum Chordata; class Amphibia; order Anura; family Ranidae; genus Lithobates; species Lithobates septentrionalis. Next base: position 428,197 of record JBBDGP010000733.1, on the reverse strand, counting down.
ATTTGCATTCAGCACACCTGACTGGCTCCTTGTGCTGCTTCTCTCTCTTCTAGTCTGGGCTCGACTGTACAGGGAATTGAAAGAGATTTAATCCAGGTACCTGCTCGCACTTAAAAATACATTGAATGATGTACTAGTGAATACAGATCTGCATTCATGTGTGTCTATTATATTTCCCCGGAGTTTAGTTTTTGTTCATTTTGATATTTGTAGGTTTTCTTTGCTGCCATCGGTACGCAGCGCTGGTGCGCCATTTATTAATTTATTTTCTGAAGGACCTGCTTTATGTGTGTATGCGTTGTATTTTGTGATAGCCGCATCACATGTCCTCGGCGCGCTGCTATGGAAACCAGAGAGCATCGCTAGCGACAGAACCCTCATTAACTAGTTTAAATATACATGATGCTGGCAGGCTCAACACAAAACCATTTTTCAAAGGTGCGAGCGAGGAGGTCTGAGAGAGGCACTTTGCTTCAGATGTATTGTTGAAAGACGCGACGTAATTATTCTCAGTAAGAGAGCAGATCAGGATTGACATCTCGAAGACAAAAGACATTATTTGTTTCTTAAACTGTAATTTAACTTAACCTCTTCAGGTATCCAAACAGCTGCTCTGACACGGGCAGTCCCTTAAAGGAAAACTCCTTCTTCTATAAAGTGTCAGTCCACCTTGGAGGAAGATTTTGTCCTTGTTTCTATATCCGTGATTATTTCTACACTTTTCCTTTTCTTGCTAGCCAAAAATGTTCAATGTCATGTCAATCATTGCATGGTTTTTCCAACCGTCGTTTTTTACTCTAACCACAGGGGTGAGATTACCGCCATACTAACCCATACAGCTGCTTTCGGGTCAGGGGACTCTGGAGGTGAGGGGAGGTTAGAAGAAGAACCCGTCATCCCTGCCTAATTAAATTGGTCTGGCCAGTGTCCAGACATTTGTGCGCAGATTGATTGCCTGCCCTTTACGCCTGTATTGTTCTGTGGACTATTCCATTTGGTTCAGCCAGCTGTAGTACCAGGAAGGCCTCTCCTTACTCTCATCATAGGTAAGTAATCATTGACATCAATAATCTGCCCTGAGCTGAACACTAATCACCAATGTAAGGGGACCTTTCTTCTTGGTCTGGTCACCAATGTAATGGGGGAACTTCATTGATCACCAGTATAAGGGGACACTTTGCTGACCATCAATGTAAGGGGGTACATCACTGACCACCAATATAGGAGGGGTCACTTCACTGACCACCAATCTAAGGGGCCACTTTAGTGACCACTAATCTAAGGGGTCACTTAACTGACCACCAATCTAAGGGGTCACTTCACTGACCACCAATCTAAGGGGCCGCTTTAGTGACCACTATTTTAAGGGGTCACTTCACTGACCACCAATCTAAGGGGCCACTTTAGTGACCACCAATCTAAGAAGACACTTCACTGACCACCAATCTAAGGGGACACTTCACTGACCACCAATCTAAGGAGACACTTCACTGACCACCAATCTAAGGAGACACTTCATTGACCACCAATCTAAGGGTACACTTCACTCACCACCAATCTAAGGAGACACTTCACTCACCACCAATCTAAGGAGACACTTCACTCACCACCAATCTAAGGAGACACTTCACTCACCACCAATCTAAGGAGACACTTCACTGACCACCAATCTAAGGAGACACTTCACTGACCACCAATCTAAGGAGACACTTCACTGACCACCAATCTAAGGAGACACTTCACTGACCACCAATCTAAGGAGACACTTCACTGACCACCAATCTAAGGAGACACTTCACTGACCACCAATCTAATGTGACACTTTGCTGACCACCAAGGTAAGGGGGCACTTCACTGACCCCCAGTGTAAGGGGGCACTTCATTGACCACCAAGATAAGGGGCACTTCATTGACCACCAAGATAAGGGGCACTTCACTCACCCCCAAGATAAGGGGGCACTTCACTCACCCCCAAGATAAGGGGGCACTTCACTCACCCCCAAGATAAGGGGGCACTTCACTCACCCCCAAGATAAGGGGGCACTTCACTCACCCCCAAGATAAGGGGGCACTTCACTCACACCCAGGTTAAGGGGCACTTTACTGACAAACAATATAATGATGCTACTTCACTGACCACCACAAATCACCAATGTAAGGGGATATTTACATTTTCCATCAGGTGTGTTTACTCTGGTCACCAATGTAAATGGGCCTTGTCTTTCCCACAGGCCACCAATGTATACAAGACTTTTATTAGAAGGAGCTGTCCACTGGCTGTCAAAAGAAGCTTTGTGTTCTGGTACATATGACAGGTAAAAGTAATCAGCTCTTCTACTTAAAGTTGAATTTTCAGTCATTTTACAAGTCCATATGAATACATTACTGACATCCAGCAACAGTATCATTTTTCAGAAGAGCTGTACCTTTTATCATTATAAATCTGCCCCTGAGAACTTTGCCTAAACTGGGATGATGCTATCACTCTACTGCAAGAAGAAGGAAGCATTTACTTAGTCTCTTCGCCCCCCCCCCCCCCCCCAACTGATCACACTGCAACATTGTAACTTTGCAGGCCATAGATGATGCAATTTTCTTTCCTGAAACCACGGGATCACTCGATTCTCTCATCCACACTGGTTGTGTTGATGGGGGAAATCCCTCCCACGGAGCTATTGTGTTTTCCCAGCGGTTGGGGAGGGCTGGGAGAACACAGTGATTATTGCAAGCGGCTATAGCCTTGGTAATAATCTCATGTACAAATCTGGCATGCTGGTTGTACCCAAGTTGATCAAAGAATCTACTTGGGTACAATTAGCCTGCCCATAGATGGTTCAAATCTTGGCCGGTCCCTGCTGAACTGGCCGAGATTCAAACCATCTATGGCCAACATAAGCAGGACAATAACTTCTCCGCAGGATGTGGAAACCTTGCAAAAAGACCTGAACAAATTAATGGGGTGGGCAACTACATGGAAAATGAGGTTCAATGTAGAAAAATGTAAAATAATGCATTTGGGTGGCAAAACTATGAATGCAATCTATACACTGGGGGGAGAATCTCCGGGGGAATCTAGGATGGAAAAGGACCTGGGGGTCCTAGTAGATGATAGGCTCAGCAATAGCATGCAATGCCAAGCTGCTGCTAACAAAGCAAACAGAATATTGGCATTAAAAAGGGGATCAACGCCAGAGATAAAACAATAATTCTCCCGCTCTACAAGACTCTGGTCCGGCCGCACCTGGAGTATGCTGTCCAGTTCTGGGCTCCAGTCCTCAGGAAGGATGTACTGGAAATGGAGCGAGTACAAAGAAGGGCAACAAAGCTAATAAAGGGTCTGGAGGATATTAGTGATGAGGAAAGGTTGCGAGCGCTGAACTTATTCTCTCTGGAGAAGAGACGCTTGAGAGGGGATATGATTTCAATATACAAATACTGTACTGGTGACCCCACAATAGGGATAAAACTTTTTCGCAGAAGAGAGTTTAATAAGACTCGTGGCCACTCATTACAATTAGAAGAAAAGAGGTTTAACCTTAAACTACGTAGAGGGTTCTTTACTGTAAGAGCGGCAAGGATGTGGAATTCCCTTCCACAGGCGGTGGTCTCAGCGGGGAGCATTGATAGCTTCAAGAAACTATTAGATAATCACCTGAATGACCGCAACATACAGGGATATGTAATGTAATACTGACACATAATCACACACATAGGTTGGACTTGATGGACTTGTGTCTTTTTTCAACCTCACCTACTATGTAACTATGTAAGTCACAAAGGTAGGTCCTGCAGTAGGAGCTGATGTGTGTCAGATACAGTATCTCACAAAAGTGAGTACACCCCTCACATTTTTGTAAATATTTTATTCTATCTTTTCATGTGACAACACTGAAGACACTTTGCTACAATGTAAAGTAGTGAGTGTACAGCTTGTATAACAGTGTAAATTTGCTGTCCCCTCAAAATAACTCAACACACAGCCATTTATGTCTAAACCGCTGGCAACAAAAGTTAGTACACCCCTAAGAGAAAATGTCCAAATTGGGCCCAATTAGCAATTTTCCCTCCCCGATGTCATGTGACTCGTTAGTGTTACAAGGTCTCAGGTGTGAATGGGGAGCAGGTGTATTAAATTTGGTGTTATCGCTCTCACTCCCTCATACTGGTCACTGGAAGTTCAACATGGCACCTCATGGCAAAGAACTCCCTGAGGATCTGAAAAAAAAATTGTTGCTCTACATAAAGATGACTTGGGCTATAAGAAGTTTGCTAAGACCCTGAAACTGAGCTGCAGCATGGTGGCCAAGACCATACAGTAGTTTAACAGAACAGGCCTCGCCATGGTCGACCAAAGAAGTTGAGTGCACATACTCAGCGTCATATCCAGAGGTTGTCTTTGGGGAATAGATGAGTGCTGCCAGCATTGTTGCAGAGGTTGAAGGGGTGGGGGGTCAGCCTGTCAGTGCTCAGACCATACGACATACACTGCGTCAAATTGGTCTACATGGCTCTCGTGCCAGAAGGAAGCCTCTTCTAAAGATGATGCACAAGAAAGACTGCAAACAGTTTGCTGAAGACAAGCAGACTAAGGACATGGATTACTGGAACCATGTCCTGTGGTCTTATGAGACCAAGATAAACTTATTTGGTTCAGATGGTGTCAAGCGTGTGTGGCGGCAACCAGGTGAGGAGTACAAAGACAAGTGTGTCTTGCCTGCAGTCAAGCATGCTGGTGGGAGTGTCGTGGTCTGGGGCTGCATGAGTGCTGCCAGCACTGGGGAGCTACAGTTCGTTGAGGGAACCATGAATGCCAACATGTACTGTGACATACTGAAACAGAGCATGATCCCCTCCCTTCAGAGACTGGGCCGCAGGGCAGTATTCCAACACGATAACGACCCCAAACACACCTCCAAGGCGACCACTGCCTTGCTAAAGAAGCTGAGGGTAAAGGTGATTGGCTGGCCAAGCATGTCTCCAGACCTAAACCCTATTGAGCATCTGTGGGGCATCCTCAAACGGAGGGTGGAGGAGCGCAAGGTCTCTAACATCCACCAGCTCCGTGATGTCATCATGGAGGAGTGGAAGAGGACTCCGGTGGCAACCTGTGAATCTGCCCAATAGGGTTAAAGCATTGCTGGAAAATAATGGTGGCCACACAAAATATTGACACTTTGGGCCTAATTTGGACATTTTCACTTAGGGGTGTACTTACTTTTGTTGCCAGCGGTTTAGACATTAATGGCTGTGTGTTGAGTTATTTTGAGGGGACAGCAAATTTACACTGTCATGCCCCGTACACACGATAGTTTTTTCCGACAACAAATGTTGGATGTGAGCTTGTTGGCGGAAAGTCCGACCGTGTGTATGCTCTCTGACTTTCCGCCAACAAATGTTTGATAGCAGGTTCTCAAATTTTCCGCCAACAAAACTTTGTTGTCAGAATTTCCGATTGTGTGAACACAAGTCCGACGCACAAAAGTTCACGCATGCTCAGAATCAAGCAGAAGGAGCCGCACTGGCTATTGAACTTCGTTTTTCTCAGCTCGTCGTACGTCTTGTACGTCTCCGCGTTCTCACGTTCGTAATTGTTGGACAACATTTGTGTGACTGTGTGTATGCAAGACAAGTTGGAGCCAACAGCCTTTGAACAAAAATGTTGTCGGAAAGTCCGATTGTGTGTACGGGGCATAAGACAAGCTGTACACTCACTACTTTACATTGTAGCAAAGTGTAATTTCTTTAGTGTTGTCATAAGAAAAGATATTATAAAATTTTTACAAAAATGTGAGGGGTGTACTCACTTTTGTGAGATACTGTACATGTGGACACTGACCCGAACTACACAGGCACCAGGATTGACCGGACTGTGTCGCCTCTCTCAGTCTAGGAAGTAAATGTGATCATGGATGATGCCTGAACAAAGATGGCACCGTCCTTACAGAGAGAAAAGTAAATGAAGGCATTGCCTGGAGGAGTACTGTAATCTATGTGGGAGGTAAGTGTTCTACTAGAACATTATTAGCATGCATGTAACATGAAAAATATAGATGATGCTAGGTCCACCTTAAGTGATCTTTGTAAATTTAGAAAGGCTCACAGGAGACACTAGTTTGCAGTTTCCCCTTTAAAAAGTGTATAAAATATATTTTGCATAGTCTTCTTTATGCCATTTATTGGGAATATATTATAGAAGAAATGAACGTCCCTTCCGTCCCCATGCCCCTAATAACTCACATGTGTCTGTGCTGCCCCGGTCTGGGCTAGTGAGGCAGACAGGTTGGCAGTGATCAGGAATGGATGCCAGCTGGGCAGCCTTGGCACTTGCAGTCCTGATTGAGAGGTGAAACTCGCAGTCATTTCATAGTGGCTGATTTTATTCACTAAGCAATAATAAAAAAAATAGAAAAAAGAGGCCTGTCGCTGACCCGTCTCCTTATAGCCGTGAAACGGCCGTTGTCGCTTTATTTGAGGCTATTACCTGCTAATTACTTTACGAGACATAAGTGAGACCTTCAGAAAATGGCAGTGCGACCTGGACCAAGCTAATTTGATGGATCACAGAGCAACAATAGCAGAAGAGTGAGCTGGCAGCATGAAGTGGATGGCCTCGGGCACATGAGTGCAATCCAAGAGGACACCGAGCTTCCTCAAGGGCAAGTGTAGGGCAGACGAACGCCACGGCACAAGAGACTTATCGCCGGTTACAGTGCTCCTGAGTATTACTCTTGTACACCTGTCGCCAGGAATATCTGGGCGCCTGATTGAAGGGCACAGACAGGAAGGAGCAGACGGCGTACAGCACACCAATGAGATACCTCTTCATTTTCACTTACACGTGCTGTTTTCTGCTGTTACGCTTTTTTTTGTATATTAACTGTCTACATAATATAACGTCAGTTTACTGCTAGACAGAGGACAAGCCTTTCCTTGAAGATTGAGCTTTCTTGTGATAATGTTCCCAGATCTCTAACTGCCAGGATACGTGTGTAGATGTTTTTGTTTGTTTTTTTCTGTGTAAGGACGTGCCTTATTCTCAGTATGCTTCAGCCCAGCCAGAAAAAAAAAGTGCGTAGGATGCAACGCAAGATTCGATTGTTTTGCTATCAATCAGCACGATGCAAAAATAAAGCACACATATCCAATGCATCACAGCGCATCTGCATCTCAGTGGAATGCAAGGTGATGATGTAAACCAGGGGTGTCCAGGCTTTTGACCTTCCTCGACCACCATTGGAAGAAGAGGAATTGTGGGCGGGGGGGTCAACTAAAATCTGGAGCCCACCCTAGCACCCTTTTAGATACAACAATGTGGCATTTCATTTACTATGCGGGAGTCCCTGCCTTTGCTGCTGGTGCTATTACAAACTCGACAACCCCGGCATCCCTCCAGAGGTGCCTGTGCCTGTATTCTCATTGTTGGCCTCCACAGCTCCTATGCTTGCATGGCATGCCCAGCATCCCTACATATGAGCATTTATAACTTTATAACCACCCACCTTATATTGAGTAGGCCCCCTTTTCCAGTCAAAATAGCCCTGGACATGGACTCCACTAGACACCTGAAGGTATGCTATGCTATATGACACCAAGCCATCAGTAGCAGATCCTCTAATGCCGGAAAATGTGCGATTGGAGCTTGTTGTCAGAAATTCCGACTGTGTGTAGGCTCCATCGGACTTTTTCCATCGGAATTTCCAACACACAGAGTTTGAGAGCTGGATCTAAAATTTTCCGACAACAAAATCCGTTGTCGGAAATTCCGATCGTGTGTACACAATTCCGACGCACAAAGTGCCACGCATGCGCGGAATCAAGCAGAAGAGCAGCACTGGCTATTGAACTTCATTCTTCTCGGCTCGTCGTACGTGTTGTACGTCACCGCGTTCTTGACGTTCGGAATTTCTGACCGACTTTGTGCGACCGTGTGTATGCAAGACAAGTTTGAGCCAACATCCTTTGGAAAAAATCTGATGGATTTTGTTGTCGGAATGTCTGATCAATGTCCGATCGTGTGTACAGGGCATAAGTCTTGTAAATTGTGAGGTGGGCTCTCCATGAATCAGACTTGTTTTTCCAGCACATTTCACAAACTGGCTGGCTTAGCCTTTTTCTTCAAACTACAGGGCACGATGGATTTTACAAGGGATTTTTGGGTCCGTCAGGCTTTAAAGGGGTATCGAAAGATACACAAGTGCAAAGATGCTAGGTGGCCTGTGTCCTTTGCGAATCTGCAAGCCATTTTTGTTCAACTGGGGTCTTTGTGTACATCACGTTACGAGGTCTCTTTATTTAAAGCATTTTCTTTAGCCTTTTTTGGAGCATTTCGGATCAGTGAATCGGTCAGCCCCTCTGATGCCGCGTACACATGATCGGAATTTCGGCCCGCAAAAGACAGATGAGAGTTTTTCGTCGGAAAATGCGACCGTGTGTATGCTCCATCGGACTTTTGCTGGCCGAATTCCAGCCAGCAAAAGATTGAGAGCATGTTCTCAATTTTTCGGTTGGGAAAAGTTCCTATCCGAAAATGCGATCATCTGTGGCAATTCCAACGCGCAAAATCCCTACGCGTGCTCGGATTCAATTCGACGCATGCTCGGAAGCATTGAACTTAATTTCCTCGGCTCGTCGTAGTGTTGTACGTCACCGAGTTCTTGACAGTCATAATTTCAGCGAACTTTTGCGTGACCGTGTGTATGCAAGGCAAACTTGAGCCAAATCCCATCAGAAAAGCCGTCATATCTTTTTTCGACGAGAAGTCCGATCATGTGTACGCGGCATAAGAGGGTTCTGGGTGGGTTTTTAGCGCAGGACGTGACGATAGGTGATGATAGGGTTCTGTTATTGTTGTGCAGGTCCAAGTCGGACCAGGTGGGTGAGGGCGCAGCTGTTTCCCCTGCCGGGTTCCCCGGTTTGACAGGTGGGGGCGGTAAGGGAGTTCTTGGCGGTTCGCCCAGTCATGGAGGGGCCACTCTTTTTACATGGGGATGGGTCCCCTTTATCTAAGTTTCAATTTGTGTCAGTTTTCCATGGGGGCCGCCCTGTACGGGCTGGACGGGGCGGCTGTAAAATGGATTGGTAGATGGGAATCCAAGAGATTCTGTACCTACATTTGCCTGCAGTTGTTGTTGGACTAGCCATTGATGGAGGGGGAGCTGTTGGGGTTGTAGTGAGGTGCATGTCTTTATGCGTTTTCATGTATGGTGTGTTTTTGTTGTCATTGTTTGTTTTGGTGCTATCCCATGTTGTTTTCTCATTCTTTTCTTCAAGATGGAGTGCAACTACGCCTCGTCTGGATTATGGGCCACTCCTATGTTTTTTGGGGGGCCAGGCGAGCTGATGTTAGACCCTATGGCAGGCAGCTGGGTATTTCTAGGTGGGAGGCATGTATACAATGCATAAACACCTCTAAATGGTAATAACTCAAAACGATTGTGTTAAATCCACCACATGTAAATATGATGAGTTTCACTGTGTTAGTGTAATGCCTACACCTCAGTAAGTAAATTATCAGTCCAAAGCATAAATGCACAATTAAAAAAGTCCAAATATATATGTGATCCAGCAAACGTATGTAGAAATCCAAACACAGGTGTGACCCTTAAGATGAAAAGAAACACCACCACCATGGATAGGAGGAGGCTTACCAGATCGTAATGACTTGGAGAGGCATATACCACCCAAGTCCTAAAGGCTTGTTAGGTTTAGTAAACCCAATGAATGCAGCTGGTCCTGGATCCACAACGGTTGATCAGCATCAAAGGTCAAGACATCAATGGGATGTGGAATATGGACCCCAAAACTTCATGTAGAGGACAGAGGCTTGGTGCCACGTAACATGCGTCATACAATGAGAAAGAGCTTGCATAGCGTGATACCGTTTTTAAAAGTAGTATTTAATATCATGTTAAAATGAACACTCACATTTCGAAGATCGTAAATGGGGTTATCAAAAATAGATACAGGTACAAGAGCGATGTGTGTAGGAAGGTCCACCCGATGCATTTCGACTAACCAGTCGTCATCTGGGGTATGGACCCCCCTACATCTACACCGCTTAAATATTGATGGTGACCACAAATTGTGCATGACATTGGAAAACAGCTCCGCATGACATTACTTCCTGTCTCGATCCCGGAAGAGAATTGCGTAAGATAATTTATTTCAACGACCAAACCTAAAGGCAATAAACAAACCATACATAATAGAGATGCCACATGTGTAAATGGACCGCATCCACTGCAATCATAATCATGCCATCTACAGCGGCAAACTGCACACAACTAAGAATCCGACGTCCAAGCCTCGTTATGAAAGTGAGGCTGGATGTCATTACTTCCGTTCACAGACCAATCCGTGGCTGGTATATGGTTGCAACGATGACAGCCAAGCCTCGCTATAAAAAGACGAACGGATGTCATCATTACCAGTTACTTACCGTCCACAGATGGTCTGTGAATGGTACGTAACTGGTAATGATGACATCCGTTTGTCCAACCATATGCCGTCCGCGGATTGGTCTGTGAACGGAAGTAATGACATCAAGCCTTGCTTTCATAACTTGGCCTGGACGTCGGATTCTTAGTTGTGTACAGTTTGGAGCTGTAGATGGCATGATTATGATTGCAGTGGATGCGGTCCATTTACACATGTGGCATCTCTATTGTATGTAGGTTTGTTTATTGCCTTTAGGTTCGGTAGTTGAATTAAATTACCTTACGCAATTCTCTTCCGGGATCGAGACAGGAAGTAATGTCATGCCGAGCTGTTTTCCGGCGTCATGTACAATTTGGGGTCACCATCTCTATTTAAGCGGTGTAGATGTAGGGGGATCCATACCCCAGATGACTACTGGTTAGTTGAAACGCGTCAGTTGGACCTTCCTACACACATCGCTCTTGTACCTGTATCTATTTTTGATAAGCCTATTTACGATCTTCGAAATGTGAGTCTTTATTTGAACATTATATTAAATACTACTTTTAAAAACGGTATCACGCTATGCAAGCTTTTTCTCATTGTATGACGCATGTTACGTGGCACCAAGCCTCTGTCCTCTACAAGAAGTTTTGGGGTCCATATTCCATATCCAATTGATGTCTTGACCTTTGATGCTGATCAACCGTTGTGGATCCAGGACCAGCTGCATCCATTGGGTTTACTAAACCTAACAAGCCTTTAGGACTTGGGTGGTATATGCCTCTCCAAGTCATTACGATCTGGTAAGCCTCCTCCTATCCATGGTGGTGGTGTTTCTTTTCATCTTAAGGGTCACACCTGTGGCTGGATTTCTACATACGTTTGCTGGATCACATATATATTTGGACTTTTTAAATTGTACATTTATGCTTTGGACTGTTCATTTACTTAATGAGGTGTAGGCATTACACTAACACAGTGAAACTCATCATATTTACATGTGGTGGATTTAACACAATCGTTTTGAGTTATTACCATTTAGAGGTGTTTATGCATTGTGATATATATATATACATATACCCTCACCTGTTTTACACAATTAGCGCTGCACTTATTCATACCCACATTATCTCTTTTTGTCTACAGCTGTGCTGGCTGCTAGTTTGTAAATACGGTATTTTTTTCACAGCGCAGTATATTTTTTCCATTTTTCCATGATGCGGAGGAGTAGAGTCATGGCGGAGTAGCACCGTTTTGCACGTCTGGACCGGCCGTCTGACATTTTGGTACTACATGGGGGGAAAGATTTGGGGGTTCCTTCCATTCGAGAGCTGATTATGGATGTCAAGTCTGATTTCCTGCGGCTCTGCATGGCTTTTCCTGACATGCTAGTATTGTGGTCTGACATTGTGGCTCGGACGTCTTGGCGCCTGGCGCGGTCAGTGGCGAGGCTCAATAAGGCCCGCATTAAGGTGAATAAGGTAGTGGGCCAGTTCATTATTCGGAATGGGGGCATGGTCATCCGACACATGGAGTTAGAATCCGATACCGGACTGTACCTCCGGGGGGGGTTCACCTGTCGGCGGTGGGTATTGATTTATGGGCCCTGGGGCTGCAAGATGGGATTCAGCGTGCTCTGCAGGTGTGGAGGGGCCCTTAAGGGTAAGGTGTTATCCTTGGGGGCGGGCGGTGGCGTTGTTTTGGTCTTTAATGGTGTCAGAAAACATACGAGATGGAAGTGTTGGGGACTCATCGGTAGTATGTGCCCCTCTGGCGTATTCCAGTTAGAACGGTTAGCTGGGATACGGTGATGGTTGCACTGTGGGAAGGGGGTTGTCTCCAAGCTGGTGTGGTACGGCTGGAGGCCTATTCATGGGCTGGAGGCCTATTCATGGGCTGGAGGCCTATTGATGGGCTGGAGGCCTATTCATGGAAAAAGGTCCCTCAGTGTAGTGGTGAAATATGTGTTAAGTTTGGGGTGCCGTCAAAGACCAACAGACTGAGTGACTGATAGTTTTTTGTTAACAGATCTTTATGTGTTGTGAAATATTAATATTTTGTTAATAAAAAGGCTGCTATGGCCATTTATACTCCAATTTCAGGTGTGGTCTCGTTAATTTAGGTTTAACGGGAAGGTGGACTATGAGTGGTTGGGCAGTATCGAGAAGGTTGGGGAGATGTGGGCTACACTGGTCATGTCTTTTCCATGAAATCCTGTGTTTATCTTTTGTCTATATCCAACGTGTTTCTTCATCGACTGAACGCTGTGGCCTCCCAGAGATCATATAAGCCATTGAGGTGCATTGTAAACGATCATCAAACCTTTATAATCAACAACAACCTTGTGGAGTTCATTAAACAATAATTACCGATCCGCAGATCATTAGCGCTACATGAGTGACCCACTTACACAGTTATCCAAACGCAAGTCTTTGTAACGGCTGGCGTCCAACCAGGTACTTACCTGACTAGTAAACTTCCACAAACAGATCATTAACACTGTTATAAACTTGCTAATTATCTGCAGGAAAGAAAGGATTTGCAGTTAATCGTTATAGCCTGGGTTTGCACGTGTAAAACAAATGATTTTGTCACTGTCACAAGAATTATCTCTGCATCAGCGCGTGTGTCAGCTTGTTTTGGCATGACGGGAATGCAGATACAATGCATGTCCTGAGATCGCACAACACTGACATATTTATCCTGTAACATTGTCTGCATTGGCCAGTACTCATCAATGGAAAGACAGAGCTGATGTATCAAAAATGTGCTAACAGGAAAATCCATGGACACCATTCAGGACCTCAATTTTATTTGTAAGCCTGGTCTGCAGAAATTACAGCTGACATCTGATTGAATGCACAACGCAATTTTGTTCTTTCAGTAGCATGCTTGTGCTTAAAGCGGAGCTTTTACCCATAACAACTTGATAAAAAATAATTTTCTTTAACAAGGAACATGCGTTCCACATTAATAATGATGCTACCAAAATTAGTGTCTGTTGTAAATTGCCTCCAGCATTGCTCCTGTTTTTTTCTTGCTGGAAGCTGCCGTTTTGTTGAAGCCCAGAGCCCCTGAGCAGCAGTAAATCATAAAGTGGAAATAAACTCATCAATTTAACGGTTTCAAAAAAAAAGTTAGGTTCCTGGAATGCTGGGATTGCTAACTGTCACATTTGCTTGTGTCCTCAACCAACCTGTGAAACAGATGGTATCGTAAATGATCACATGTGCAGCACCATGGCAGTTACAGATCAAACAGAAGCAGCTTCCTTGGCTGTAAAGAATAGGAGGGTTTAAAGGAGTTGTACAGGCAGAAGGTTTTTTTTATCTTAATGCATTCTATGTATTAAAGGAGTTAAACTCTCGAGTTTTTTCACCTTAATGCATTCTATGCATTAAGGTGAAAAATCTCCTGTGATGCAGCAGCCCCCCAGAGCCCCCACCCCCCACTTTTACTCACCTGAGCCCGGTCTTTCCAGCGACGGGGACGAGAATACCAGCTCCAGCTGTTGTCTCAGGTCCTGATTGGATAGATTGATAGCAGCACAGCCATTGGCTCCCACTGCTGTCAATCAAATCCAATGACGCAGGAGCCTGGGGCGGAGCCGAGTTCTGTTGTGTCAATAGATGCAGCAGCAGGACACGAGAGCGCACCCGCACGAGTACCCTGAGGGAGATCGGCTCTCCAATGGGGCACTCAAAAAGAGGAGAAGCCAGGAGCGCCGCTGAGGGACTCCAGAAGAGGATGTCCGGAGCCACTCTGTGCAAAACCAACTACACAGAGGAGGTAAGTATGACAGGTTTGTTTTTTTTTACATATCCTTTAAGATTAAAAACCTTCTGTGTGTAGCAGCCTCCCCAGCTCCCCCTAATTACTTACCTGAGCCCCATCTCTCTCCAGCGATGTCCACGAGTGTCTAAGCCATCCGGGACGCTCCTCCTGATTGGCTGAGACGTGACAGCGGCACCATTGGCACCCGCGGCTGTCAATCAAAGTCAGCTCGAGTACCCCCATAGGATGCTGCTGACTGTGGGGGGCACTCGATAGGAGGGAGGGGCCAGGAGCAGCAAAGAGGGACTCGAGAAGAGGAGGATCCGGGCTGCTCTGTGCAAAACCAACTGTACAGAGGAGGTAAGTATAACATGTTTGTTATTTTGTTTTTTTTAAAAACGAGACTTTACACTTTAATTCTGCTTTAAAGTGGTTGTAAACCTCAGACATGAAATATGAACAAAGTATATCCCTCTATAGTGTGTACTTGTCTTAATTAGGAGCACAAAAGGGTTTATTTAGAGCCCTTGCACACTGGGGCGGTTTGCAGGCGCTATTGCGCTAATAATAGCGCCTGCAAACCGCCCAGAAAGTGCCGCTACTGTCATTCCAGTGTGAAAGCCCCGAGGGCTTGCACACTGGAGCGATGCGCTGGCAGGACGGTAAAAAAAGTCCTGCTAGCCGCATCTTCGGAGCGGTGAAGGAGCGGTGTGTATACCGCTCCTTTACCGCTCCTGCCCATTGAAATCAATGGGACGGCGCGGCTATACCGCCGGCAATGCGCCTCTGCAGAGGCGCTTTGCGGTGGTATTTAACCCCTTCTCGGCCGCTTGCGGGGGGTAAAACCGCCCCGCTAGCGGCCGAATACCGACGGTAAAACGCCGCTAATAATGGCGGCGTTTTACCGCCGACGCCGCCCCCCGCCCCAGTGTGCAAGGGCTCTTACTAAAGCTGGAAAGTGCAAAATCAGGCTTACTCCTGCATAGAAACCAATCAGCTTCTAACCTCAGCTTGTTCAGTTAAAGCGGAGTTCCACTCAAAAATGGAAGTTCCACTTTAAGGACTCCTCACCACCTGACATGTCACATTTGGCATGTCTTTTTTTTTTGTGGGGGGGGGGGGGTACCTAGTTTTGACAGGTACCCCGCTCTCACCTCCGTTCGGGCCGCCTAGGCGACTCGAGCAATAGTCCTCCTCTCCCCTCCCTCCCTGCAATCTTCTGGCACACATCCCAGCCGGGTTCCCACACTTGCAATGTCGGCGCCGGGGAGAGGCGAGGGAGAGAAGCGAGGGTTCAGGTGGCCACATCGCTGGACCGCGGGACAGGTGAGCGTATGTTAATTTAACGTCAGCAGCTACACTATTTGTAGCTGCTGATTTTTAATAAGCACAAAAACAAGTAGAACTCAGCTTTAAAAGTGAGCCTGATTATAAAAAAACACTCTCCAGCTTTAGTAAATAAACCTCTAAGTGCCATTTCTGTCTGCTGCCTCCTTCCCCTGCTATCAGCATGAATCACTTCTGACAAGTTTTCCTGACACCAAGAGAAAAAAGGTGACGGGGGAGGGACCTCCAGCTGATTGACAGCCTCAGCTCTGTTCCTGTGTGCTGTGTGAAATGGCTTTTGGAATTTACAAATGCAGCAATTTAGAAATCAGATGAAAGGTTTAGCGCTGGAAAACACTTTTTAATGGAAAAAAAGTGCATTTTATTTACAGCTATATAGAGCAGACCAAAATGAGGGACAAATGAGGAGGAATGAGGGACAGAGGGACATTGTTCCAAATCAGGGACAGTCTCTCGAAATCAGGGACAGTCCCTTGAAATCAGGGACAGCTGGGAGCTATTCAACTGTGCATGGCAGCCAATCAGCTTCTAACTTCAGCTTGTTCAATTAAGCTTTGACAAAAAAAAAGGTGGAAGCTGATTTCTATGCAGAGCTGCTCCAGATTTTGCACTTTCCAGTTTTAGTAAATCAACCCCAATGTGTATATCAGTGAGTCTGACATAAAAAGGGCTTGTGTAGCGCCCTCTAATGTGCTATTAGTGACAGTGCAGGCAAATTTATGTTTTTGGTTCATGGTAGAACGAGTCTTTGAGTCTTTGGGTCAAAAGTGTACTGCAGTTCAGGGCTGGATGACTCCTAGAGGCAGGTCTCTGGTGCCTCTTCCTGGATCTGGAAGTTTGGAGAACTTTCTGGAAAATGGAGGGTGGAGGCCAGGAGGGTTGATCTGCATACTCTGGCATGGTGTCTTTTTTAAATATAGATGAGTCATGCTGGCAGGGAGTCGGGTGGAAGATGGAGTGCTGAGGAGACTGTCAGCGGCCCTTGAGGAGAACCCCCACCAGGGTGGGCCTGGGAGGATTTTGGCAGCATCACAGTTTGAAGGGAATCTTTCCTAAGAGGCTGCAAGAGCAAGGAGGACAGTGTGAGTACATCAGAATGGTCAGGAACTTACAAAGGGAAAGACTGTAGTAAGCCTTTTTGGAAGACAGCATTGGGCTTAAATCTTTCCTTTACCTTGCCCTGGGAAATCTTCAGTAGCAGCCAGGTGGGCGAGTATAGAAGCCAGGTGGGCTGGTAGTTCCTCTGGTCAGTGGAACTGGGATTAGTGTTTACAATGGAGTTGGAGTCACTCCTGTATGCAATCTACAACATTTGTGCTACTTTCAAAAGGGATTGAAACTTCCTAGTCCTTATAGGGCTTTTGCTTTTCCTATCAGAGACTGTCAGGAGTGAGTTTAATTTGGAGTTGTACATAGAGAAGACAAATCAGATTTATATATACGGACAGGGCTGCTGTTAGAAATCACATGCAGCCTACCTGACAGCCCCCCAGCCGAAGGTGACTGAGGACATAAATGTATCAGTCCCTTTCTCTACAGCAGGTGTCTCAAACTGGTGGCCCTCCAGCTATTGCGAAACTTCAAGTCCCATGAGGCATTGCAAGGCTGACAGCTACAAGCATGACTCCCACAGGCAGAGGCATGATGGGATTGTAGCTTCACAACAGCTGGAGGGCCGCCAGTTTGAGACCCCTGCTCTACAGCCTCAGCCGCACAGGTGAATGAATAGGAAGACCTTTGAGGCTTCCTGCTCATTCATAAACTGGAGCAAAGGAAACACAGTTTACTATGTTTTGGTGATGAATGGACACAAGAGTGATCAGTACCGATCGCTCACTGTGTTCATTCAGGAAAGGAAGGGGCCAGTAAATGACATCCCCCTCTGTGCCGCAGCAGCTGCTGTCAAGAGAGAAGGGAATCTGGCAGCGCTGTGGGGGAAAGGGGCGCAGAGGTGGACCCAGACAGCAGATGGAAGGGGCGCATGTGCTAGAACCAATCCCCCTGCAGTACAGCCAGATGGAGAGAGAGAAGGAGAAGCTGGCAGCGCTGCAATGGGAGACAGAAGAGGATCGGTGTCTGCAATAGTACAGCTGACCCTCCTGCTCAGCAGGTGCCTGGGCCCCCCTTTTGAACTGATGGGGCCCAGGCCCAGTACAGGAGGCCTGGCTGCCTTATCAGCTGCCCTGCATAGGTAGGAAGTGTCAGAAACCATGAAATCAGGCCGAGACAGAAGTAAAGTTAAATCGCACTTGTTTAATAATAAAAGTAAAAAAAACAAACGTAGTCAAAACCTAGCCAAAGTTCAGTAACTGAAACGGCTAGTCAGCCAAGCCAGAAGTCAGGGATCAATGTAGTGGAACAGCAAGCAGGATCTGGAGCCAGAAGGGATGTGAGCAAAGCAAGTCTTGAACAGGATTGCGGGAGATAGTTTCTGTGATGTGACCAAGGCGAAGGCAGAGCTCCTCTGGAATGGACAGCTTAAGTAGGCAGGACTGACGAGCAGGATATCATCAACAGCTGAGTAACTGTGGAGAGATAGGAGCTGGCAATTAGCCGACAGCTGAGTGGCCAGCTCAAAGAAGAAAGGGCTGAGCCCAGCCCTGACAGGAAGTTGTCCCTGGTTTTGTTGCCATCAAGTTGAGCCTCCCATAATTCATATTCCCCATCCAAGTTATTACCAGTAATATAACATAAAAACCGAGCTCAAAGACTGTCCCCTGCATCTGGAAAGTGAAAGTGTGAAGAATACTTGTTGCCTCGCTGTGCAGGAGTGGAGAACCCAATCACCAGCGGCTCCTACGGGGGTGCCACGTACACACGAGCGGACTTCCTACGGACTTTCCCAAGGAACGGACTTGCCTACACACGATCACACCAAAGTCTGACGGATTCGTACGTGATGACGTACAACCGGACTAAAATAAGGAAGTTGATAGCCAGTAGCCAATAGCCGCCCTAGCGTCGGTTTTCGTCCGTCGGACTAGCATACAAACGAGCGGACTTTTCAATAGAAACTGGGTCCGGCGGAGTTCCAACGTAAAGATTTGAAACATGTTCCAAATCTAAAGTCCGTCAGATTTTTGACCGAAAAAGTCCGCTGCAGGTCCAATGAAGCCCGTGTGTACGCGGCATTACACTTGTATTGCTCCACTGCCAGTTTGCAAACATTCTAAAGGAAGACAGTTGTGGGAGTTGGGGCTGTTTTCTCTGCCAGTGTGGCAGGCCTGGTATGTCGTGGTTATGAAGGTTTAAAAACCTGTTTTGCTTTGCTAACCTATGAGCCTTTACAGCTGTTAACCTACAAAAACATGTAAAGCTGCTAGCTATTGTAAAAGGATGCCTACAACATCTCCTACTGCAGGGGAAAAGAAGGAGACATGACCACATTTTTAGAATTCAGCCAGGAACCGTTCCAAGGCTGCTGATGACAACGCAGATAGGTCTTTGGTGTCTTAGTTGGCAAGGTATGTATGACACCTTGATACTTATGGCACTTTTTTGCTGTTTAAAGTGGTGTTTCACCAAAAAAAAAAAAAATTAGATGTCAGCAGCTGCAAATACTGCAGCTGCTGACTTCTAAAATAAGGACACTTACCTGTCCCGGGGTCCAGCGATGTCGGCACCCGAGACCGAGCCGTCCCTCGATCCTCGGGTGCTGCCGCCGCCATTCACACTGAGGGAATCAGGAAGCGAAGCGTTGCCGCTTCACTGCCCGGTTCCCTACTGCGCATGCGCGAGTCGCGCTGCGCGTCTTCACTGGTCCCCGTTGTGTTGTGGGAACTGTGTATTTCCCACAACACAACGGGGGTGGGCGGGGAGTCTGCGGCTAGCTGCGGCTAGCTGTACCCGGAAGTGGGTGCAGATACCTGTATTATACAGGTATCTGCACCCCCCTCCCCCCTGAAAGGTGCCAATTGTGACACCGGAGGGGGGGAGGAATCCGATGAGCGGAAGTTCCACTTTAGGGTGGAACTCCGCTTTAAATACATGGTATAAGCAACATTTCTTCTTCTAACCTGGCCCTTTTCTGTGTGGTGCACAATGTAGATATGTTCTGTTTAATATCAGTATGTGACTGGGAAGCAGAGAATCGCATCTCATTACCAGTGACAAGTCAGCAGGGTGAGATCCAAGCACCTGGCAGCCGCTATTTCACCGGGACTGGGAGCTGTTCTGAGCTGATGTTAATTATGCCTGTGTAGAGACTGGGGGCCACAGACTTTACTTCATTCCGCAAGCCGCACCAACTGCGCTAAACTCAATGTGACCACTCCCAAGCATAGCTCTCGTTTCCAGTTAACTAGACTTGACCTAAATGGGAAGCCAGAAGCGGAACCCCATACCCAGGGGACACAGCATAAAGTCCTATTACCATAATTAAGATGACTGGCTGCTAACCTGCTACCTGCAATAGATTGGCTGATTATGACTTCACAGTAGGAGTCTCATTTTTATGGAGTGAGAAACTGCCGGTGTCTGAAGCTGGTCATAGTAATCAGTCTGCCAGAATTTGTGCCTAGAGAATGGCGCTGGTAGCTTCTACCACATCTCTCCCAGAGGATCCACTCATCCTAACTTCACCTAACCCTTATAGTATACCTCCCTTAGGACCAGGGCCGGGACAAGGGGTGAGCAGGAGGGGCGGCTGCCCTGGGCAATGTGGCATCATTTGGGGTGGGTGGGGGGCCCTGTGGGGAGATTGGGGGAAGGGAATTTGTGTTGGGAGGGGGAATTTGGGGGGGCAGCAGGGGGTATGCATTGTTCTAGAAGGGGAGATTTCGGTGAAAGTGCTGTTTTTTTTTTTTTGGGGGGGGGTGAATTTGTGTTAGGATGTGGGATGGGAGAAGAGGATTTGTGCTAGGAGGGGGGGGGGGGTTGTGCTAGAAAAGGGGATATTTTGGGGGAGACTTCTTTTTTTGGGGGGTGGGGATTTGTGCTACTAAGGATGATTGGAGAGTATTTTTGCTAGAAAGGGATTTTTTTTGGGGGGGGGGGGGTAGTAATTGTCCTTGGAAGGGGAATTGGTGGGAATTTGTGCTGGGAGGGGGTATTTGGAGTGTGGGGGAGAGAGGATATTCGGAGGGGAAATTTGAGGAGTAGAATATTTGTTCTAGGAGGGGTGATTTTTTTGGGGGGGGGTTCGTGTTGGGAGGGGGGATGGGAGAAGAGGATTTGTGCTAGGAGGGGGGTTTGTGCTAGAAAAGGGGATATTTGGGGGAGATTTTTTTTTGGGGGGTGGGGATTTCTGCTACTAAGGATGATTGGAGAGTATTTGTGCTAGAAAGGGATTTTTTTTTTTGGGGGGGGGGTTGGTAGTAATTGTGCTAGGAGGGGGAATTGGGGGGAATTTGTGCTGTGAGGGGGTATTTGGAGTGTGGGGGGAGAGAGGATGTGTATTCAGGGGGTAAATTTGAGGAGTAGAATATTTGTTCTAGGAGGGGTGATTTTTGGGGGGGGGGGGTTCGTGTTGGGAGGGGGGATGGGAGAAGAGGATTTGTGCTAGGAGGGGGGTTTGTGCTAGAAAAGGGGATATTTGGGGGAGATTTTTTTTTTGGGGGGTGGGGATTTCTGCTACTAAGGATGATTGGAGAGTATTTGTGCTAGAAAGGGATTTTTTTTTTGGGGGGGGGGGTGGTAGTAATTGTGCTAGGAGGGGGAATTGGGGGGAATTTGTGCTGTGTATTCAGGGGGTAAATTTGAGGAGTAGAATATTTTGTGCTAGGAAGGGTGATTTTTTTTTTTTGGGGGGGGGGGGATTTGTGTTGGTGGGTAAAAGATTTGTGCTGGGAGGGAGGATTTCAGCAGGGGGTGGATTTGTCATTGAAGTAGGGGAATTTATGCTTAGTGGGTAAGCATGAAGATTCATGTTTAATTTTTGGGGTGGGGACTTTTTGCTGACACATAATGCTCATACATCTTGGAGAGCGCAGTTTGGCATGTTCCTCCCTGGGCTCCAGATGACCTCTTCCGGGCACTGCTTAGGACTGAATTAACCCCTTGTTAGTGCATACCTTCCTCACCTATGTATTCGCCTTCTAGTTCTTTGTGATAAAAACTACTTTTTCAGCCGAAAGTGCGTGTATGAACCAACCAGTTCACTGTGGCTGTTGGCCTTCCAATTACAGGAATGTTCTGGTCCGTGCCGGGACAAGGTCATCCAGTGCCCATGAGAAAGACACCAAACTGTGCACCCTCTCCTCTCCTCTCCTTCCTCCCAGTTTATTTATACACTCCACTGGTGTAAATGGGCTCTTACTGCATAGTACTGTAACGTATGTACCATGCTGCAGTACACACGTTACACACAATGTACCTATCTGATTAATAAAATTTAATTTTTTTGTAACATTTTTTTATTATAAAAGGTAAAAGAGGACACCATAAAACTAGTGCAATATTTGACACTGTTTTTGATAAACTAACGCATCAATATCTGGTTGGATGGAAGAAGTAAATAAATAATAAAAAAAATGGCTGCACTCCGTAGTCGATCAAAATTCCTTTATTCAGAACATCCCAAGTGTTGACAAAAACAGAGAGCTGGTAGACGCGTTTCACACACTTCGGGTGCGCTTAATCAATCAGACCATCAGGCTTCCTATCTCACCTGGAGCAGCGAGTCTTCTTGTATGGATGGAAGAAGTAGTAATCCTCAATGAATTCTTAATGAATTCTCAAGGTGCTCATCAGATATTTTGGTTCTAATTTTGCCCTTCGTGTGATTCATCCTTGAAAATAGTTGCTGCTCCCAAATATAGGTGCTGCCGAAAACTGATGACAAGAATAAGGCGTGATTGTGAAGAGTGTGAGATTTTTCTTTGGGAAGATAAAACTTATAAAAGTCCACTAAAGAGACTCTGTCAAATTTTTCCTCGGCAGCATTCCCAAAGTGTAAGCCCATTTTTTACAAAAAATGAAAACCTTTTTAAGTAAGTTTACGATTTTGTGTTGGGTCACATTTATCTTGGGCTGCAGGTTGGACAACCTTCAATAGGGAGATAAGTACAGCGCTGCGCCAAAAAATACTAGAAAATATATAGTACAATTAGCAGCTAACACACCTCTAGACACAGGTAAGGGTTAAAAATAGAAATAATAGTGTAGCGCTATATGTATATATATATCAAAAATCTTACATATATAAAACAGTGAATAGAAACCTAATCATCCCTTACAGGGCAAAAAAGTGCATATTGAAGTGACACTGTGTAATTCAAAACAACACTTGAAATACAGTGAATATTAATAACCAATAATAAAGAAAACAATAAAATAGGTCTGGGAAACCATACGCATATGGTAAATCAACCACTCAAGTCCATAAAAATCCAGCAAATATATTAATAGTAACTTGTGAAAAAGAAAACCGCCACCAAAAGTCTATGGGGGTTGTGCGTTGAAAATGGTGGAAATAAAACTCACAAGTTTCCTCGTAGATGGAATTGATCACATCTGGCAGATGAGTAGATACATAAGGAACCACAGATGGACAGAGGGTCTAGGTAGGTGGCAGGACCATCACCGGAGCATCAAAAAGGCTTACCAGAGTTAAGTGACTTGAAAAGACCTACGTCTTACAAGTCTAAGAAGCATATTGACCACCCGGTCTGGCAAGATGAATTGTCACGTGTGTGCAGGGACGCTGCGACTTCCTTCCGGGTTGAGGGGGGGGGCGCAGGCGCATTGAGGGCGAGGAGCTGAAATATTCGTTTGGCCTGTTGGATCGTTCGGGGACGTTGAAAGCTGTGGTGATACCCCTCCTCCCATTGTAAGCTGAGGATATCTGACGATTCATCTTGCCAGACCGGGTGGTCAATAAGCTTCTTAGACTTGTAAGACGTAGGTTGGACAACCTTGCCTTAGAACGATTGCCAAGATCACCAGTAACTTTTTCTCCAAGCCCATGTGACAAATGGCACATGGGCTTGGAGACACTGGGTATTTGACAGGAGTGCTGTTCTCTCATGAACAAGAAAATGTCAAAGCATCAACGACATTGTTTTGTCATATGTTGGATACCCTTTTAAGACCAACCACCCTCTTGGTTAGGAAAAATCTAGTTAGTAAATACAAAGAATTCTTTCAAACATTTCTACACGTCAGGGCCAGAATCTCTACAAAGGTAGCATTTTACGACAAGTGCCCAAAGCAAGAATGGTGACTTTATTGTGGCACGCTACTCCAATTCTGGTCAAAAAAGGGAAATCAATGAGGGAATAAAACAAGTCACCAGGTCTGCAGATGGGAGAGATTTCGACAATAGGTTGCAGTCCGCAGATACGAAATTGTGTAACTCCAAAGGCTTTTAGAAAAACATTCCACGTGCATAGTGTAGTGTATAGCCCCGTCCCATCTCCACCTCTATAGATGAGAAAAATAAGTCTGTGCAGAATTAATTGATTTTCCCTCTTTAGAAAACACCAACAAATTATACACTCGGAACAATGGGAGATACAATAATACATCAGCTTTTTGTTGGCTATCGACAAAGTGGCATCTAAAAAAAGGATGTGCTTCTGTTGTGGTTAACCCTTAACACCTCACTCAATGGAAGAACTATTACAAATCGCTTTACAAAATAACTTACAGACTTCAGATATAAGGAAGAACATCAAATGATAATACGAACCGGATAGAGGGCCCTATGAATTAAAGTTTCAATAAGAAGAGCTGTTCTTGCCCATAGTCAACCCAACACATTGTCCTTTTCAGTTTCATAAGAACTCAAAAGGATTTTTTTTTTTTATCTCGTAGAGAAGGAGGGAGGATGTGGGGGCTCTACACTTTTTAAAAGCCAGCTTTCTTCAGAATATATTTCACATCTTCCTCGTTGCTGGGAAGCTTAATGACTCTATGGGTAGGAAAGCCATGTTCTGCTGCACCTATTACAAAACCTAATGGCACACAAATGACTGGGATACATCAACATAGTATTGCAAGGATGTATATCAGTTTATAGTAGGGAAGCGTTAAAACTCCTATCAAGTTTTAATTGCTGTCTGTGTCCCCACTGGTGATATTGCGATAAAAAGTTGTTACAGCTGTCCCCAGAATAGAAGGTGAGAGGAAACCTTTCAAAGAGAACCTATGTTTCGGTGGCAACTAAGACAATTTCCTCACTTAGAAGAGATTGCCTCTTCCTGTTCTAACTCCAAAACAGGAAATTAGAAAATCTCCCTAACAGAAAACGGCAAAAAATACCTGGCAGGGTTTTAAAACCTTCCCTACTCTATTAAAAGACAAGACCTTAGATACACTTTATGACCTAAGGCCCCTTTCACGTGAGAGCTCTGATCGGGTCCACTTATCCGTTTTTCAGGCAGACCCAATCGGACACTCCATTTTTGTTTGTGGAGCGGCGGATGTAAACGGACTTGTGTCCATTTACACCCGCCTACCTCCAATCCGATCCAGCAAAAACAAACGTAAAGGGATCCGTTCACTTCCATCTGGCTGGATCGGAGCGAAGGGAAGTCGGGTGCCAGAGTCCGTTTACATCCAAATGCCCATAGAGGGCTGTGTCCGTGTCTGCTCTGCATTAACTGAGCAGACACGGACCTGTCATCCACCTACTCTGCTCTACCCAGCAAGGGGATCAGCGGACAGATCCCCTGCTGAGCAAACCAGAGTTAGGCGGAGTCTGGCCCGTGTGAAAAGGGCCTTATGCCCTGTACACACGATAGGATTTTCCGATGGAAAATGTATGATAGGACCTTGTTGTCAGAAATTCCGATCCTGTGGGGGCTCCATCACACGTTTTCCATAGGAATTTCCATCACACAAAATTTGAGATCTGGTTCTCAAATTTTCCGACAACAAAATCCGTTGTTCCGATCCGTTGCTCCGTTGTTCGTGTAGACAATTCCAATGCACAAAGTGCCACGCATGCTCGGAATCAAGCAGAAGAGCAGCACTGGCTATTGAATTTCATTTTTCTCGGCTCGTCGTACGTGTTGAACGTCACCGTGTTCTTGACGTTCGGAATTTCCGACAAACTTTCTGTGACCGTGTGTATGCAAGACAAGTTTGAGCCAACGTCCGTCGGAAAAAATCCCACGGATTTTGTTGTTGGAATGTCCGATCAATGTCCGATCGTGTGTACAGGGCATTACAGTATATGAGGGGCAGAGATACAAACTACTCTGATTCCACCCAAAACTGGAGTCTTTAACAACTATACTACTATTTTAGTCTTAATACTCAGCACTTGCAGAATAGTTCAGGCAATCTAAGATATTATTCCCATGCAAATTTTTATATATTTTTCTATTAGGAGCAAATGTAGCTCTAAATGGTGGTCTGTTCTTTATATCCCATAAATAATTCCTTTGCTAAATTCAGGTCACTTGCCTTAAGGCCTAGCAGGAGTAGATGTGAAGCAGATTTTGATTTGGCCAGTGGCATATCTACGACACCTTTCAAGGCCTACAGCGCTTGGAACATGGGAGCCCTGGAGCCCATTCATAATTGGAAAATCTTCTCTCGGATTTGCGACCCACCTATATAAAATATTATATTAATAATTTATATAAAATAAAATATTTCATCAGGCAAATCCCATAAAATTAAGAGAACGGAGTTTTTAGTCTCTTAAAATGTCAGTTTTGTAAATTAAAAAAAAAAAAAAAATTAGCAAAATGTTAGTCATCAGACTTGTGAAAATCACAGTTTAATAAACAGATTGCTTGGGAAACGTTTAATAAATGAATAAATATTCACTATGCATAAATGTTTAGGATTAATCACGAAGCCGAGCGTGAGTTGGTAAATTGTTGAAAGTTGGGTCGGTACAGGCGGCTTCTTGTGACTGAAAACAGGGCATGTTCTGCAACAAAGCTGTATTCAGAGAACATACCAAAACTATCGTTGATTAACCCTTTCCCATCAGCCGGATGCTGATAAACTATGTGGCAGCACGGAGGTGGGCTTTATGCTGTGCAGACACATGTATACACGTTGCTGTTTTGTGCTGGAAATGTGCTCATTTGCTCCCCTCTAACACTGTGATCACACTGTTAGCGACAGCTCCTGGTCAAAGTGTCGATAGGGAGGAGATAGGATAGTCTTCAGAATGAGTGTGAAGCAGTTGTAATGGCTCAGGCATTACGATTTCGTATATGGCTGGTGGGAAGACGTTAAAGGAAGCCTTTTTGACCTTCTGAGAATGCTTGTTGCACACTGTTATACTGATCCAGCAGTGTCATTACTTTGAGTCACTGACCAGCCAGGGACAACTATGCAAGAACTATGGAGTAAAGGTCAGTGACTCAAAGTTCTAAAGCAAGAGGGCCAACATAACAGTCCCGCCACCAACATTTTCAGATCAGTGAAGGCAACTTTCCAGTTTCTCAGGTTTTCTGGGAGGTCTTTTAACTGCCAAAACTTTTCCTCTTGCCTTTGTCTAGCTCAGTGGTTCTCAACTCCAGTCCTCAGGACCCACCAACAGGCCAGGTTTGCAAGATGACTGAAATACATCACAGGTGATATCACTTGCTGCTCAGTGATTGCAGTATTCTAGTCTGCAACTCACCAAGGTAATACTTAAAATCTGGCCTGTTGGTGGGTCCCGAGGACTGGAGTTGAGAACCACTGGTCTAGCTGCAACCTTCTCCCATGTACTTTTTTTATCACTGGAACATATAAAGCAATGCTGCTAAGGATGAATCCTTTTATCCCTTCCGAAATTTTAGCCCTCAAGTTAAATAAATTTACTGCCTCACTGGTAAACTCAGACCAATCAGGATTTATCCCTGGAAGGTCGATCAACATTAAGATTTGAAGACGTTTTACTAATCTGCAGGTCCCCAACCTCTCCCAGACACCTAGAGCCTTTGTAGCATTGGATACTCACAAGGCGTTTGATTCCATAGAATGTCCTTATTCGGTTTCTAATTCAGTTTCTACTAGGGTTGCACCGATACTAGTATCGGTGCCGATACCGAGTATTTGCACAAGTATCACTCCTGCAAATGCACCGATGCCTGAAACCGATACTTTCAGGCTCGGTTCTTTTTTTTTTTGTTTACAAACTTTTTTTATTTGGTACAAAGAAATAGTACAAAAAGCTTATTGACATATGCCTTAAAATGTACAAAGTAATTTAAACAAAAAGGAATAACAATATATATTAAGCGGTTCTTGAATGGAGTATAATCAGGCTCAGTTCTTTGAGCTGTCAGCGGGTCTCCCCTGTTGACAGCTGAAGTGTTAAAGAAGTCCGGTATTTGGAGCTGTCAAAAAATATTATTTATTAACAACATTGCTCAGCTTAAACACTAAAATAAAAAAGAAACATTGTTTCTTTTTGAATCTTTCTGTTTCCTCATCTGCAGATCAAAGGGATGAACGAATGTTCCTCTGTTTAACCCCTTTATAAACCCTTAATTTACTCTAATCAGCCTTAATTAACTCCCTATTCTCCTCCATTTAATTATTTTCCTGCTTTTTTTTTTTTTGTTCACGTCTATTTTATAAACGATAAACAATTAAAACTTTTTTTTATTTACTTTGTTAGTGAATATTTTTTTACACATATATAGTAACATATATTTACACATTTCACATTAAAAAAGTGCAAAATTAAAAAAAAAAAATCTATTTATTTCATTTGTAAATAACTTTTCAATGCTTTGTACCATTGCTGATAGCTGAAGTGAAACAGTTGCAGTAGGTATCGGTAATTGGTATTGGCGAGTACTAAAAAAAAGTATCAGTACTCGTACTCATTGTAAAAAATGGTATTCGGTGCATCCCTAGTTTCTACATATATTTGGATTCTATGATAATTTTATTACTCGGATACAGATCCTTTATACACAACCCCTAGTGCGGCTGCGAATTAACGACCATATTTTTTCCTCATTCATTATGCAATGGGGCACTAGACAGGGATGCCCTCTCTTGCCCTTGTTGTTTGCCCTATCAATTGAGCGAAACTCATGCGCAAATACACTCTGTTGAAGGGTAATCAGATCGGTATGTTGGAAGAATGAGTCTCACTATATGCTGATCAAATGTTGATATACCTCTCTGCTCCACAGCTGTTCATATCTGAAGTCTTACCAATTGTTCAGCATTTTGGGTACTCTTCAGGGTTCAACGTTAATTAGTCGAAATCACATATATTCTCCATGGACCCCGGAACTCTCCTTCACTCTTCCACCAGATTTCCCACTACGAGGATGAATGTTTTGTTTCTGCAACTCTATATGGGCTGGACATAAAGAGCTGGTCTAGTACAGTGGTCTCCAAACTGCAGTCCGGGGGCCAGATGCAGCCTTTGCTTACTTTTATCTGGCCTTTGGGACAATTTTTCACCCACTAATACCAACAATGGGGCATAATTCTGACCCCCCCCCCCCAACCCCAATGAAGGAGCACAATTCCTCCTAATGACACCAATGATGGGGCACGTTTTCTCCCAATGACACCAACAATTGGGCCCAATGACACCAATGATGGGACACCATTCCCCCCAATGATACCAATGAAAGGGCACAATTCCTCCCACTGACACTGAAGATGGGGCACTGTTTGTTTTTTTCCACTGATTTTGGGACCTTTTCTACTCCCAATGGCCACAGTCCAGCCCCCCAAAAGTCTGAAGGACAGTAAACTGGCCCTTTGTTTAGAAAGTTTGGAGACTCCTAGTCTAGTATATGCATGGATCTGAGATATGGGCTAAAATTTGGTGACTGCCACACTTGTGTCTTATATTTTCTAAGGCAGAATAAGTGGTCTGCTGTGAGCACCCACCTGTTCTGGTGGCTCTGTAGGGCTTTTGTAACCATAAGGGATGCTGGAAAATTATGTATAACAAACATTTCACTATGGATTCTTACAAAAGGAGAGGAAAAGTTAATGTGTACAGTAACTTGTGCTAGTCAATAACCATGTACAATTTTTACAACTGTGTACAGAGAACATGACCTTCATTGTAGGTGCAACAGTGAGGATAATGTGATGCAGCACCTTAGTGACCTTTCACAAGGGCTTCTGAGTGTGCATAGAACTTCAACACTGCAACGTATCATCATTAAAGTACAATTAAAGGCACAACTCATTTTTATAGGTGTGGATAGAGTGGAGAGGGGTTAGAGTCACTGTATGTTTCCCTATGGATATTTATTCTCTCTAATTCTCCTAATAACTAATGTCACCAGGGATAAACATGAGCATAAATCCACATTTTTGATTTGCCACCAGAAATTAAATGGTAGCAAAATCTTCCAGTGGGAACATTTGTTCTGGAGAGGATTTCTCTTACATTGGAGAGATATCTACTCACAACCTGTTTGGGCCTACAGGACAGGAAGTGAAGGGAATTCTTCATAATACAGATGGCAGAAAAAAAAACTGACAGTGCTTATAACCCTCCCCCATTCTATCCAAAATGTAAAAAAAGGTTCGGCTTTAGATTTTTTTTTTTCATTTCTATAGCTGTGGTTTTAAAAAAAAGAAACCTACTGAGCATTGGTAAGCAGTAACTCGTGGTAACAAATCACTGTGTAAACCAAGTTATTATTTAAAATTTCCAGCCTAAAATTTGTTGTTTTTTTTTGTTTTGTTTTGTTGTTTTTTTAGGATAGAAGGAGGAAGGGTTACGTTGGCCATTCACGGATCTAATTTTGGACACTTCCTGCTTAATCAGCCAAACTTTGATCCATGGGTGACCCTGCTGGCACCACCCAGCTTGATCAATAATGGAAAATTGTTGGGCAAACGATGACTGCAGCCATTCAGACACAGTCACTGTTTGGGAGTTCTGACAGCCATGGGCATAAGCTGTCAGCAGTGCTGGGACAAGACCATCCAGCGCCCAGGGCAAAGATGCCAAACTGCGTCCCCTCCTTCCCGTAGGGTTAGAGTCAGGGCACACAAATCCCTAAGCAAAAGATTGCTGCTCCAATCTCTCAAATCCGTATCAAGACACCCGCCCTAATGGAACTCACAGGTGCACACAAATCCCTGCAATAAATCATAGAACCCAGGGCAGCCGCCCCTCCTGCCCACCCCTTGTTCCAGCCCTGGCTGTCAGAATACAATAGTTGGCAAGGTTGATTCCTCCATCAGTTTATTACTGATGGATGGATCTCTTGGATTTCATTCATTCTGCCCACAGGCTGAACAAAATTGATCAGTGCATATGGCCAATTTTAGACCCTTTGTAGCGTTTTACTGTTATCCATGGCATTGGTGAAATTTCTCCTCACAGGGACAAAGGTTTTACTGGACAGGAAGAGGGGTAAATCATCAACAAGGACACATGATCTGACAAGGCTTCTAATTCTTTTACACACTTGTGAGCAAGGTGCAGCGTTGTGTGGCGGGCAGTGAACACACAGAGTCCATGTTAGGCAATAGCAATATATTGAAGGAAGGTCCAACACAACACAGTTAGGCCCGGCTGGCAGGCACGACCATCTGGAGCCACTTATGAACTGTAACAGCAGCTTGCAGACTTGAAAGATGCCAACTGCAAAGGAGGAGCAGAATGTGGCCTGGCTGAACCACTCCCAAAGGGGTGGCTTACTGAAGAAGGTAGACATACTCCCTGCACTGTTCCCACTCCTCTGGAACCTCTCCCTACTTCTATGTACTGTGCCTGCCAAACAAGGAACCTGTCCGTACACTAGTCACTCACATAAAGTGTGCCAGACCCAGAGTCTTAAATAGACTCTGCCTGACCCAAGATGGCCACTGAAGTCACATGGAGCACCAGCGTCCAATCAGACAGCTGCCTCCTTGTGACCACAAGAAGTCAGTGAAGAACCAAGTTCCTCACAACTTCCTCCTCCTTTTGCATTGCTGCTTCGGTCAAGCGCCACCCGCAGTGGGGAGTACAGACTGCACCTGCCTATGCGCTATCCAACACAAGAAGATGTTTTTTCTGGACATACACTGAAATGATCATGTAAATGTTATTTACTTAAGTACCCTACTTTACCACTTCTGAGAAAGCAAGATTTCTGCTCTTCAATTCCAAGATCCCATTAGGACGAGATTCCACTCTCCTTTTTGAACGGCTCATTCATTTTTTAACATTAAACATTTCAGCTGAAGGGGTGAGATTACCCTGGTGCAAGAGCAGGCTACAAATTTTGTGACAATTAGTCAGGGACTTCGTCTGTAGTCTGAATACTTCTTTATATGCATGAATTAAAAAAACTGGCTCTGGGTTGGTAGTGTGGCGTCATTTCTGACGAGCAAACAAAAGAAAAACCTCGCTGCTTAAAAAAATTATGTGTTGCAAAGTGCTTCGTTGTCAAAAACTCGAGGGAAAACAGCATTGCTGCTAAAAGCATAAAAAAACAGTTTTTACTTCTACTTTGAAATATATTCCTTTCAGATTGAAATGTAAAAGAAAAGTAAAAGTACTTAAACTATAGCCACAAAAATATCCTCGCAACATGTGGTCTAGTGTGTGCAGCGTTACAAACCAGCATATGGCGTTGGATGGGTTTGTACCCCTTTGCTGTGCTTTAAAAAGCAGAAAACAGATGGAAAAGAAGTTAGTTTGTCTCCCTGCATCTCTCTTCCTTCTGTGTTATTTGGCTGTAATACATAGATATTTATGTACCTGATTCCAAAGTGGCAGCTACACCTATCTATCTTAAAGGACCAGTAATCCTCATCTTCTTATATGTAAGAGATACCAACACTCTTCACAGATTGGTGTGAAACATCCCAGAAGATTGTCAGAGTCAGAAAACTGAGATAAGGTTTGAGTTCAGAGATATTTTCCTGCTTCTGGCTGGTTTCCTGTCCAGCTAAAGCGGACCTCATATATATATATATATATATATATATATATATATATATATATATATATATATATATATATATATATATATATCTATATATATATATATATATCTATATATATATATATATATATATATATATATATATATATATATATATATATATATATATATATATATATATATATATAGATATATATATATATATATAGATATATATATATAAAATATTTTATTTTCTTATTTGCTCCCTTGCACCTGCTGAAATTTACAAAGCAGTTTATATTGCAATACTCACATGCAGTCCAGTGCTGTCCCTGCAGTACTACTTCCTTGCCAGTAGGTGCTGCCAGGTGGAATGAGGCCAACATCATCCAACTTGCTTCCTGTGAGCCCAGGCTGTCATGGGTCCCTACTTTGGCAAGGGACCCTGGAGTGGAAGTTCTGATTTAAAGGGTATAGTCACTCTGAAGTGATAATTCAGTCTTGAATGGACACTGTTGGTTTTCCTGGCCTTCTTACAGTGAGATCTTCACACCAGAGGTCCTGGTTGTCTCATACCTGTATACCCATTACAAAGCCAGGCATGTGTTAATGCCTCCATTGTTCTTGCTGTCTTCTCTGGAAAGTACACTATAAAAAGCAAATAATAATTCACCCAACCACTCCCCGATTCCCCCCCCCCCTGCGGGGTACAGGTACAGAGATCCCAGACCTGGTGTCTTCAAGACATTTAGGGTCCTGTGCACACTGAGAGTTTAGCCTCGGTTCATGAGGCTCCAGTGTTTAGCTGAGGCTGGAGGGCACAGATTCACCATTCAGCCATGCTGCTGGTAGCCTGCCAAACTCTATGGGAGTCTGACAGCTGCTGCAGCTGGGTGGCGCACTTAGTGGTATGTACGTTGAGGGCAGTATGCGCCCAAGGATCAAATGCCCAAGATGCAAGCAGTCTGCGTTCCAGGCATTCGTCCCTGGGTGCATACAGCCCCATTCAGCCGCAGCAGCTGTCACACTCTTATAAGGGGCATTCGTCCCTGGATACATACTGCTTTAAACAGCCCCATTCAGTTGCAGCAGCTGTCACAATCTCAAAGGGGGCATTTGTCCCTGGATGCATACTGCCCTAAACAGCCCAATTTAACCACAGCAGCTCTCACACTCTCATAGGGGGCATTCATCCCTGGGTGCATACTGCCCTAAACAGCCCCATTCAGTCGCAGCAGCTCTCACACTCTCCTAGGGGGCATTCGTCCCTGGGTGCATACTGCCCTAAACACCCCTATTCATCCGAGGCAGCTGTCACAAACTTATAAGGGGCATTCGCCCCTGGGTGCATACTGCCCTAAACAGCCCCATTCAGCTGCAGCAGCTGTCACACGCTCTTACTGGGCATTTGTCCCTGGGTGCATACTGCCCTAATCAGCCCATCATGTGTCACACTCTCCTAGGGGGCATTAGTCCCTGGGTGCATATTGCCCTAAACAGCCCCATTCATCCCCAGCAGCTGTCAAACTTTCATAGAATTTGAAGAGCTGCCGGCAGCAGATCTGGCCTGTGTCCTCCAGCCACAGCTACAAGCCAAAGCCTCGTGCATCGGGCTAAACGCCCATTGTATATGAAGCCTAAGCCCGGGTTCACACTGGTACGACACGACAGTTATACGACTGTGGACCCAACTTTGCCCTGCCGGGCTGTGCGCTCGGAAATTGGAGCTAGTATGGATTTTGGGGGGGACCCCACGCTGTTTTTTCAGGGTGGTGGGGTTCCCCTTAAAATCCATGCCAGATCGAAGGCCCTGGTATGGTCTTGGAGGGGGAACCCATGCCGTTTTTTCTTTAAATTTGGCGTGGAGTTTCCCTTCAAGATCATCGGAGAACAAGTCGCATGCCAAAGTAGTATCGGTTAAGACGGCGACTCGACTTTGATCCGACTTCAGTGATATTCAATGGGCTGAAGTAGGATCAAAGTTGGAACCAAAGTAGTGCAGGGGGCATTTTCAAAGTCGGCCCCGATTTGTTTTGGACCTGTTAAGACGGCTTCCATAAGGAAACATTGATTTTCACATGTCGTGCGACATGAGCTCCCAATGTTTGTCGTACCAGTGTGAACCCCGGCCTAAGAAGACATTGGGTCATTCAACTTGCTCTGAATGGTAATGGAGCAGTGTGGTAAGATTGTGCACCTGTGCACATTCCTAGTTCTCAGACTCCAATGTTAATCTGACAAATTAGTCATAGCATTAGGCCTCATGCACACGGACGTTTTTACAGCCGCTTTTTTTGAGCGTTTTTTTGCAGCTTAAAAACGCCTGTCCATGTTAGTCTATGGCTTCATGCCCACCTAGGTGTTTTTGAGCTGCAAATGGCATAGGCGTTTTTAAGCTGTAAAAAAAACCCAGGACCAGTGCGTTCCGTGGTGCGGCGCTAGAGCTATAAAAACGCGAATAGCGCAAAAACGCTAATGCAAAACACGGTAAAAAAAATTTGTGTTTTTAACGCCGCTTTTTCCAGGCGTCGGACCTAGCTTTACAGCACGTTTTTTAAAACGTCCGTGTGCATGAGGACTTGTAGTCATCTGATTGCATATAAAAACTACCTAAACTTGGTTTTGCATTGTAGTCATCTGATTGCATATAAAAACGACCTAAACTTGGTTTTGCATTATAGTCATCTGATTGCATATAAAAACGACCTAAACTTGGTTTTGCATTATAGTCATCTGATTGCATATAAAAACGACCTAAACTTGGTTTGGAAATTGCCGTCACTCTTTTCCTAACATGGTTGATGATTTCAGCAAGCATTAATGTATTGTGATGGATGTTGAGTCTTGAGAAGACTCTGGGACGGGTATGTTTTCTTACAATTTCCTGTAGATGTTAGTCTGTGTTATTGTACACCAGTCTTACGGGGTTTCTTTTCTCTTTTATGTCTCCCCCCCCCCCTCTTCCTGTATCAAACTACCATGGACACGAATTCACGACGATCATCCCTACCAGCGAGTTCTGCAGGTCCGACCATCCGAGCATCCTGATATCCAAAGCCGAACCCTGCTACCATGGCGACAGCATCGTGTGGCTAATGGCCTGCGGAGACAGAAGAGAGACTGGGTGATTCCTCCGGTCAATGTACCAGAGAATTCGAGGGGACCATTTCCTGAACAGCTGGTGCGGGTAAGTGTCACTGAACTGCCGCTGACTCTGTCATTATACAGGAATACAGCGTTCTCTGCATTAACAATGGACACTCTATAACCTTATCTCATAAAAACGAGGACATATTGACATTTGGCAGCCATGATAATCGAGTTACATTGTTACAAGGATGTTGTTGAACAAGGCAAAGTGCTGAAACACACACAACCAATCAGAAGTCATCTAGCGTTTTTTTTCTGCCTTACCCTCTTAGCCTCAAAATATTCTAGCCCCCTAGAAAGGAAATATCCCCCGTGGGGTTTTGTGTTGCAGACAAAAATTCAAATGGGATAGAAAAATATGTCAATTTTATTGAAAAGGTATTGACATACAATTGCATGAAAAAATGTTAAAACATGAGCTCTGCAAGTGAGGCCATTGCACATACATACGGTAATACAACCGTACAGGTACGTGAGCAACATAGCATGGTATGGGTATATATAGTCCTGCTGATACACGCCGACGCGTTTCGACCATTAATTCGTAGAGGTCTTTTTCTGGGGGAAAAAGAGTACAAGAACTCTACAAAGAGAATGTATTGTAAAAATACTTGCATTTAACCGCTTGCCGCCTGCTGGCTGTCATATAACTTTTGCGCAAACCAATCAATATACGCTTATTGTGATTTTTTTTTTTACCAAAAATATGTAGATAAATACATATCGGCCTAAACTGAGGAAAACATTTGTTTAAAAAAAAAATTGGATATTTATTATAGCAAAAAGTAAAAAATATTGTGTTTTTTTCCAAAATGTGCGCTCTTTTTTTGTTTATAGCACAAAAAATAAAAAAACACAGAGGTGATCAAATACCATTAAAAGAAAGCTCTATTTGTGGGGGGAAAAAAAAAAATTTAATTTGGGTACAGCGTTGCATGACCGCGCAATTGTCATTCAAACCGTGACAGCGCTGAAAGCTGAAAAATGGCCTAGGCAGGAAGGGGGTGAAAGTGCCCTGTACTGAGATGGTTAAACAACAATGTGAGTCAATAGTCACACACACAAAAGAAAAGAAAAAAATGTACAGTTTTAAGCTCATATTTACCACTGATGGCAGTATAAATAGCCTCCAAAGTGCTGTGCCCAGAGATTGGCGACAAGATCCAGGCTGCACGGTCAGAGCACCCGGACCACCACACAGAAGCAAGCCGTCCAACCAGCCAATGAAAGGGCCCACAAGAGTCTGTGCTTAGACCCCCACCAGGCTTGGTGGACGGCTTGCTTGTTCATTGGCTTGTTGGACGGATTTCTTCTGTGTGGTGGTTCGGGTGCTCTGACCGTGCAGCCTGGATCTTGTCGGCAATCTCTGGGCACAGCACTTTGGAGGCTATTTATAGGACCGTCAGTGGTAAATATGAGCTTAAAACTGTACATTTTTTCCTTTTCTTTTGTGTGTGTGTGTGACTATTGACTCACATTGTTGTTTAAATGCAAGTATTTTTACAATACATTCTCTTTGTAGAGTTCTTGTACTCTTTTCCCCCAGAAGAAGACCTCTACGAATCAATGGTCGAAACGCGTCGGGGTGTATCAGCATATACCTATACCATGCTATGTTGCTCATGTACCTGTACGATTGTATTACATTATGTATGTGCAATGGCCTCACTTGCAGAGCTCATGTTTTAACATTTTTTCATGCAATTGTATGTCAATACTTTTTCAATAAAATTGATATATTTTTCTATCCCATTTGAATTTTTGTCTGCAACACAAAACCCCACGGGGAATATTTCCTTTCTATTCATACTCACCGGGGCGTGCAGCAATCCTTATCTCACCTGTGTATCGCTTCCCTTTTTGAATATTCTAGCCCCCTTTTTTTGCAAATATGATGTTGCTTAACGCTAAGATCGCAAAGTGAAGATGCCCTGACGTGCTCAATGTCAAAATCCAATCTGTTAGAACAATAGAATTTGCCAACAAGTATGTATTGTATTGCAAATAAGTAAAAAAAATCGCACTAAATTAGTAATAAAAAGTGTATATAAAATAGATAAATTGTAACATAAAGTCCATAAAAATGTATAATGGAAAAATCGTATTGTTCTGAAAGTGCAAATGCAAAAGTGTCCAGCGCTAGTGATGTGATGAAATAAATCGATCTACTTGGTGTCATAATCCATCCTCCATCACCAAACAAATGTGAATCCAACACCAGCTGTATAAACTGCTCACCAGCTCCTATTGACCCCTTGTTATAGGGGGTCAATGTACGCCTGTGGCTTAACACCCACCCGGGGGTCTTTTTTTTTTTTACTTCACTGCTCCACACTTCCCAGAGTCACCTGTTAGATAGGTATGGAGTGGGGTACCGAAAAAAGAGACCCTCCGTATAGCGTAAAAATCCTTTTGGAGGTTTATTGTAAAAAATCCATGTACTCACAGCATAACTGGAAAGTAAAAAGTAGAAAATAAAACGCCTAAAGTCTGATGTGTCGGCCGTACACATCAAAGACAGCCCGTTCGTCTGAACATGGGAGTGGTGGTTACGTCAGCACGTCGCTCCTTCCCTATGCGTTTTGTCACAACTGACGTTGTCCTGTATTTTACTGTATGTATTGTGAAGGGCTACTTGAAGGCTAAGTCCACCTTAAAACAACTAGAGGGGGATTTAGGGTGGGGGGATTTGTGTTGAGAGGGGGGATTTGTGCTGGGAGGAGGGGAGGATTTGGGGATGGAGTAGAATTTGTTCTGGGAGGGGGAAGAACAGGTTTTGTGCTGGAGAGGATTGGGGTGGGGGGGGGCAAAGATTTGTGCTGGGAGGAGTGATTTGAGGGGGGAAATAAGAGGATATGTTCTTGAGGGAAATTTGGGAGAGCAGATGTGCTAGAATTATAAGTGCACATATATTTGCAGGTGAACAAATGTGCATTTTTTTCTTTTTTGGCATAGGAGCCTGCAAAGCATTATGGATCATGGGTACAATGCCAGGCCCCTGCAGACTCATCCCCCAGCTCTATGTCTGTACCTCTGTGCAGGTTTTCAGTTACAGATCTTGAGGACGTGTCAATGGACTACAAGTGCAGTGATTATCGCCCTTCTATTCCATTGATAACTACAAGTACATCTGTGCAGGCGGAGCACGCTATCATGGGGGGCTTTTAGGGGGTGGGGGGTTCCGCTTGGTACCATGTTACTTGGTATACCCTAAATACCTTCAAAAGGGGGAGTTAGCCTTAAAAGTTGTTACCCATGCAGAGCAAAGAAACACATTCACTTAAAGAGGATCTTCAGGCACCCCCCAAAAAATGTAAAAATTTTATTTTTAAGGACACTTACCTGTCCAGGCATCCAGCAGTGTCCTCACCTGAGCCGATTCTTCAATGGCACCACCATCTTGACTAAGGGAAACCAGCAGTGAAGCCTTGTGGCTTCACAGCCAGTTTCCTACTGTTAAGTGTCCCTGAAGGCTGTGGGAAAAGGAGGGGGGGGGGGGTAAACTTCCGGCTCAGTTTGCTGCTCCGGTAGAAAACAATGGCTCTGCGGGAGGGATCCCCCATCAACACTGACTGTGTTGATGGGGGATCAACACAGTCAGTGGTTGCAGGAAAGAAAATGTAATCATCCATAGCCTGCCTTAGAAGAACATACATAGGGCCTAGGATCGTAGGATTCTTTCCCCACCCCCGACCTAATAGCACTGGGACTTGATACATGGGCGCACAGGAGCGCTGGGAAGGGACTTTTTTGCCAGGAATTGTTTTTCCTAAAAGATGTTCTGCAAAAGTAGACTGTTCATACCTACCTCTCTGGTTGGCACTGATACAGATCATCACTTTGCTGAAGAGCTACAGCTGGACATCCAAAAATAAAGTGATGGCTGCGTCCTCCACCGAGTGCGGCGGTTCCATCCGCTGACCTGAACGTCACTAAACATACAAAGTTCAAAAAGAGTGTCAGATCAGTGAGCCGAGAGCCCAAAAACGATTAATATCGGTGTTCGTTAGGCAAGACAATATAAACAGCCAACGCGTTTTGGTCAGAGATTATCCCTCTTTGTCAGGTCTCCTGGGAGGACTCAGAATGGCAGAATCTCCACAATTCATTGTATGAAAAATAAAAAAAAGGGACAAAGGAGTAAAACAGCAGCGGCACGCTCATCGTGGCACAGTAAGGTAATGTAGCAGCCGGTGGCAGAGACCACACCCCGTGGAGGGGGGACCAGATATCCAACAACCCTAAGGAGTGTGCTGGATTCTGAAGTTTTCAGTGGCTGTAAATCATCTGGCTGTAAATCCACGCCTGCTGGAGAGCTGAGTATGAATGTCTGTGTGCAAAAAAATGATTTGGGATGAGAAAAGACCTACTAGATTGTACATTTACAGTATGTCTGAGCAGGTGGCAGGCGTTATTCACACTTCCCTTACGAGAAGACATTCATTTGAATAAGAGATGTTAATCTGACATGCAATTAACCTGTTTGCAGTTTAGATGACTGTCAGTAAGTGGTTAAATCTCTACACCAAATTACACTCTTCCATGTAGTGTAGCACATATAGCGGCAACTACTGAACAGTGTGCTAAGGTGGCCTCTAGTGGTCGTTATTGGGTACAGCAAATGACTTTGCAGAAAATTAGATGTGCGTTAATTTAACTATAAGGATCAGTTCCCAAAAGAATAGACCTTACCTTTTCCTTTCTGCAGGTTTTAATGCTACAACCTAGAGAGGTAGGAGTTGTCTCATAAAACAGCTATGAATGACATATTGGAGGTGAGACTTAAAGGGGTTGTAAACCCGCAAGGTTTTTCACCTTAAGGCATACTATGGGGGTCCCTGAGGGACCCCAGAAGAGGAGGATCGGGGCCACTGTGCAAAACCAACTGCACAGAGGAAGTATGACTTTTTTTTTTTTAAACAAACCTTTACATATCCTTTAACCTCATCTTCCCAAAGAGTTTGATTTACTAAAGACAAATATACTGTGCACTTTGCAGGTGCAGTTGCTCCAGATCTTAATAAATAAGGTGAAGCTTCACTTTGAAAAGAATTCCCAATCACATGCAAGGAAAATAAAACAAAGCATTTTTGCTACATATGATTGGATGATGGAAGTCAGCTGAGCTTCCCCTAATTTATTAAAGTGGTTGTAAAGGCAGAAGGTTTTTTTTATCTTAATGCTTTCTATGCATTAAGATAAAAAAAAACGTTCTGTGTGCAGCAGCCCCCCTCCCTAATAGTTAAGCCTCATCTCGATCCAGCGGTGTTGCATGATAGGCTCGGCTCTCCAGGACTCTCTCTCCTGATTGGCTGAGACAAACAGCAGGCACTATTGACTTCCGTTGCTGTCAGCCAAAGTCGGTGAGCCAATGAGGAGAGAGGCTCCATGGCTCCGTGTCCGAATGGACACACAGAGCAGCGGCTAGGCTTGGGTGCCCCCATAGCAAGCTGGTTGCTGCGGGGGGGGGGGGGGGGGACGACTCAACAGGAGGGAGGGGCCAGGAGAGCCAAAGAGCGACCAAAGAAGAGGAGGATGGGGGCTGCTCTGTGAAAAAAAAACTGCACAGAGCAGGTAAGTAGAACATATTTGTTATTTGTTAAAAAAAATAAAAAAAAAAACAAGACTTTGCTATCACTGTAAGCACTGGAGCAATTGCACGTGCAAAGTGCACTGTCTGTTTGCCTTTAGTAAATCCACCACAATGTGCCTAGCTGATAAAAACAGAGGCATTGCCTCTCTTTACTATTTTAGTCAAATCTCTCATTACTGATCTTCTTCTGAAAATGCTAATTGCCTGGCTGCCACTGGTCTAGTTAGATCAGCAGACAGTAACTGGGATGTTGTAAAGGAGAGGTCAGCATTTTAGTCTACATCAGGTGTAGGCAACCTTTCGGCACCAATGTTCCCCCTTTCTCATCTGCCCCACCGCTTACCTCCCTGCACATCTGCTCCACCGCCTTACCCCCATGCTCCTCTGTCTCACCGCTCAACCATCTTCTCATCTGTCCTAACATTGAACTTATCTGCTCATCTGCCCCACCACTGTATCCCCTTTCTCATCTGCCCCACTATTGTACCTCCTGCACATCTGTCCCACATCTGTTCCCCCTGCTCTTCTGCCTCACCACTGTAACCCCCTGCTTATGTATTCCAATGATGTACCTCCTTTCTCCTCTGTACCCCTCTGCCCCACCTTTGTACCCCCTGCTTATGTGTTCCAATGATGTACCTCCTTTCTCCTCTGTACCCCTTTGCCCCACCTTTGTACCCCCTGCTCTTCTGCACAACCACTGTAACCCCCTGCTCATCTGTCCCACCAATGCACCTCCTCTCACATCCGCCCCACAGCTGTACCTCCCTGCACATCTGCTCCACCGCCGTACCCCCATGCTCTTCTGTCTCATCGCTCAACCATCTTCTCATCTGTCCTAACACCAAAACTTATCTGCTCATCTTCCCCACCACTGTAACCCCCTTTCTCATCTGCCCCACCACTGTACCTCCTGCACATCTGTCCCACATCTGTTCCCCCTGCTCTTCTGCCCCACCACTATAACCCCCTGCTTATGTGTTCCAATGGTGTACTTCCTTTCTCCTCTGCCCCACCACTGCTCCCCCCTGTACATCCGCCTCACCTCTGTACCCCCTGCTCTTCTGCCCAGCCACTGTAACCCCCTGCTTATCTGTCCCACCAATGCACCTCCTTTCACATCTGCCCCACCGCTGTACCCCCTGCTTATCTTTCCCATCACTGTAACCCCCTTCTCATCTGCCCCAACACTGAACCCCCCCTGCTCATCTGTCCCAACACTGAACCCCTCCCCTGCTCATCTTTCCAACCACTGTACCCCCTCTGCTCATCTGCCCCACCACTGTACCTCCCTGCACATCTGCTCCACCACCGTATCCCCATGCTCTTCTGTCTCACTGCTGAATCACCTTCTCATCTGTCCTAACACTGAACTTATCTGATCATCTGCCCTGCCACTGTAACCCGCCTTCTCATCTGCCCCACCAATGTACCTCCTGCACATCTGCCCCACCTCTGTAACCCCCTGCTCATCTGTTCACCAATATACCGCCTTTGACATCTGCCCCACTGCTTTTCTGTCCCACCACTGAAACCCCTTCTCATCTGCCCCAACACTGAACCCCCCGGCTCTTCTGTCCCACTGTTGAACCCCCTGCTCATCTCTTCCACCCCTGCACCCCCCCCCCCTGCACATCTGCCCCACTTCTGTACCCTTGTGCTCATCTGCTCCACCGCTGTACCCCTGTTCTCATCTACGATATGCAGAGTGGTGAAAGGAAGCCGAGATGAGACACATCTACCTGTCCTGGCACACTCATCCTACTGATCCACCTCTCACATTCAGCCCACGTGATGTGATGTATATAGGATGTATGTGATGTAT
Source organism: Lithobates septentrionalis (assembly GCA_037952835.1). Lineage (NCBI taxonomy): Eukaryota > Metazoa > Chordata > Amphibia > Anura > Ranidae > Lithobates > Lithobates septentrionalis. The sequence goes on along the minus strand of JBBDGP010000733.1, from coordinate 385,341 downwards.
GTGATGCATGTGATGTATGTGATGTATGTGATATCACATACAAGCATCTGGAATGGATGTGCAATGATGAGCTCAGGTCAGGGGCATTTTATGAAAGCAGAGGGCCTGTGTTTAGATTATAAGTTGGGCCCCCGCAAAAGTTGAAAAAAAGTGTGGCGCTCCAAAAAGGCACCGGATTGCACTGGAACGCATTAAAAATTGCATTGGAGCCCAGTGCATTAAAAAAATAAAAAAGAATCTGGAATACATCCGGAAACGCATCAAAAGCGCACTGGAACGCTCCAAAAAACGTGCATGCAGAAATGCATCCGGAGTTCGTTTTTGTGGCGTGAACCAGCTCTTAACCACTTGCTGACCACCCACCACAGATGTACCAAGGCAAGGTGGCTCGGCTACGCAAATCGCCGGTACGGTGATTCGTGCACTAGCTTTTGTGGGCGTGTGTGCGGTCCGATTGGCCAGCAGGGGAGCCAATCAGCGGGTCCGGCGGACTTGATGTCTGCTGGCCACCCGCGATCGTTCCCCGCAGAGACAGAATGGGGATCTGCCGAAGTAAACAAGGCAGATCTCCGTTCTGACGGGATATGACACTGAGATCTGTCTTCCTGGTAAGCAGGAAGACGGATCTGTGTGTTGTCCCAGTGAGCCCTTCCCCCATACAGTTAGAAACACACTGAGGCAACACAGTTAACCCTTTGATCGCCCCTGATGTTAACCCCTTCCCTACCAGTGTCAGTACAATGTCAGTGCATATTTTTAGCACCGATCACTGTAATAATGTCACTGGTTCCCAAAAAAGTGTCAAAAATGTCAGTTAGGTGTCCGATCTGTCCGCCGCAATGTCGCAGTCCCACTAAAAATCGCAGATCACCGACATTACTAGTAAAAAAAAAATAAAAATCAATAAAAAATGCCATAAATCTATCCCCTATTTTGTAGACGCTATAACTTTTGCACAAACCAATATGAGGAAACTTGTACCGGTCAAAACCTGTACTGGGCAAAACCTGTACTGGGCAACATGTAGACCAGGGGTAGGCAACCTCCGGCACACAAAGCCTTTTTTGCCGGCAATCGACTCCCTTCCCATCAGCAGAGCAGTGCAGGGAAGCGTCAGTGAGACACTAATGCATTCCAATGTCAGTATTCCCCACACCTGCACTGAGGGGGAGGCACTGCATCCCCACACATTGTAAAAGATGGGAAACATTGTTTGGTTCTCCAACTTTGCTGTAGCTGCGATCGTCAGCTTTTGTGATGGGGAAGAGACTGGGTGCAGTTCTGCTGGGGGGGGGGGGGGCAGTCCATGTTTCCAGGAGGAAGAGGACTGTGATTGGCCACTACTTAAGCCAATCACAGTCTTGCTAGCCCCATCCACCATCTGGAGGAAGAGGACTTGCTTAGTTGCCACTGCCAATCTCAGAAAGAAGAGATTTCACTGTGACTGAGAAAACCACAATTACTTTTGCTGCGGCGTGGAGCCGCAGCAAAATCGTTTTTGATGCGTTTTACCACGTTGCAGTACAGTCCAGTGCATGGAAAATGCAGCATGTTCTACATTTTTTTTCTGGAAAGGACCACACTGGTCTGAACTATACCATCAGAAACCATGTAACCTACTTTCCATGCGTTTTTGATGCAGAAAAAAAATGCACTGGGCTGCATGTGATGTGAACTGGCCCTTAGGGCTAGTTTACACTTGCTTCAAAACAAGGGGTTAACCACTAGGGGGCGATCAATGGGTTAATGTGTTCCCTATTGTGTGTTCTAACTGAAGGGGGGAGGGGACTGTGTAGGGGAGATGAGAGATCGCTGTTCATACTTTGTATGAACAGACGATCTGTCTGTTTTACCCTCAGAGAACCGGGATCTATGTGTTTACACACACAGATCCCAGTTCTCCGTGTGCCCCGAGTGATCGCGGGAGCCCGGCGGTGATCGCGACCGCCGGGCACTCGCATCGGCTCCCCACGGAGCGAGCAGGGGGGCGTGCGCCCCTAGTGGCCAAATCTAGAATCGACATAACATGCCGGCGATTCGCGCAGCTGAGCCATGTTGCCGCAGGCTGGTCGGCAAGCGGTTAAATATACAGTATTCTTCAATAGAATTTAAATCCATATTGTGTGCACCAAATGCCTTTGCAAAGCCAGATGTTACCTTGTAAAAGTAGTGGTGACATCATCATTGGATTGTACAAGCACAGAGCTGTGGGAGGGGCCCAGCAGGCTCCACCCACTATAGACTGCCTGCAGAAAAGCACAGGAGGGGGCGGAGACCAGACCAGTCACTCTGCAGAAGGGGAGAGAGCGGCAGTGAGCGGTCTTTATTGTACATAGAGAAAGTCTCACACTGGATTACTGCACAGACCAGGAAGAAATGCACAAAGCACACAAAGATTCAAGGAAGGACATACATGATGAATATATTTAGGAAAAATTTGCCGACCCCCGGAGTTCAGCTTTAACAAGACTTCATTTTACATAACCGTCCAAAGTTTTTTTTATTGCAGAAAAATCGCATCACAAAGACAAGTGCAAGGTCATGCCTGACGAAGGGGTCCTGGGCGATTCCGAAACGTTGCACTTGTCTTTGTGATCTGATTCCTCTGCAATAAAAAAATCTTTGGACGTTGATTGTTGATCCATGGTGCGCTGGCAAATATATTCATGGTCTTTTTTTTTTTTGAATGATCTTTATTTTTCTTTTTTAAGTTTACAGCACAGAGAGACTTCACAACAGGATAACATCCAACCAGGAGAAAAGGGAGAGGGAAGGGAGGAGGGGAAGGGAGGAGAGGAGGAAGATGGGAGGGGGCGAAGGGGGTTACAATGGGGAGCTTGTAATCCAGTCAAGGTATAATCAATAACCATGTGAAACGGGAGGCATGTCCACATTTATCCGCCATGAGAGCACCCTTCTTGTCCTGGACAATCGATACCTATGGACAAGCCTCCCTTCCCAATTCGGGGGGGGGGGGAGGTAGGGTGACCATAAGCTTTAGGCCCATAAGCACTGTACACATGGCCTCCGTTATGCATACATCATGAGTGTACCCCAAAAAAAAAAAGCCTGGCGCAGTCAATAACCTGTTGACCGAGGGGTAGAGAAGGAAGCGCCACCTGAGTGTAGTATTAACAAATGATGTTTAATGACACCAGGTAAAAACACACTTACACGATAAAATAACATATAAAAGGCTCATCTGTATGGGTATGTGGTCCTCTGTGTTCCCTCTGATCCTGTGGTGGTGACGCTGCAGGGATGCTGGGCTGCAGAAGGTGGATTACCAGCCGGGAGCTCCTTCTGTGGCCATCAGGAAGAGACTAGGGGCCGGCGTGGAGCGCACGTGAAGCGTGCATGACGTCACAGGTCCTCCGTCTGCTTCTGGGTTCGGTATCCAGGGGAGGGATCGTCCAGGGAGGAGGGCTAGCAGAGAGGTTGAGAGAAGGCCAATAACCTGTTGACCGTCCAGAGGGTTCGAAAAGGAAGTAATGAGTACATTGGAAATTGTGGCACAACCTTTAGCACTTAACAACCATTACAAGGAAAATAGAGATAAAGGAAAGGAATTTTGAATAGGAAAAGGATGGTTAAGGATAGCAAGCTAAGGAAAGAGTAGAAGGCAAGCAGAACTGGTCTCACCAGATATATTGAGGTGTCTGGTCTACTTTAAGCAGACCTCGAAGAGGTTGAGGGACGGTTCGCCTGGACACGGCTTCCAAAGGAAGGATCTGCCAGAGCAAGCAGGGCTACATCTAAACTAGATGATAACATCGTTGTGTCATGTACGTGGGTTTTCCAAGCTGGACCACGTTAGGTCGAATCTCGCCCGAGTGTTCCTGCAAGTGGCAAGCCAACTTTCTGCCTCCATGATCTCCCCCACCTTCCCCAACCAATCCGTCTCGCTTGGAATATGCGAGCTCTTCCAACGTATAGGAATCAGGCGTTTTGCTGCATTGAGGAGGTGGGGGAGAACACTTCGTTTATAACGAGACAGGGGCATGGGAGGGACATGAAGCAAGAAGTGCTTTGGTAGCGCCGGGATTTCTATGCCCATACAGTCTGAGATGTGTTTACCAACCATATCCCAAAACGGGGTCAGCACAGTCCACTCCCACCAAATATGGAGGAACGTGCCTTTCATTCCACATCCCCTCCAGCACCCGTCAGAAGCAGAAGGGAAGGTTTTAGCCAGGGTAGTAGGTACCCTATACCATCTTGATAAAATGTTATACTTGTTTTCCTGGGTCTTTGAATCTATCGAGCTCGTGTGGGTCAGGCTGCATAGGTGGTGGAGCTGTTCCTCTGTGAATTCAAATTGGAGATCTCTTTCCCATTCTTTGATAAACTGATGTTTGGGGTTTGGTGTTGCTGTCTCTAGTAATCCATACAGTGCCGAAATCATGTGAGGTAAGGGATCTGTAGATGCCCACATACTTTCAAATTCTGTCAGTGTGGTTCTGATCGGTGCCTGTCTGGTACATTTAGCTATAAAAGTCTCTAACTGGCGGTGCCTCAAGAAATTCATGGTCTTTTAGTCCTCGTTCACACCGGTGCGACTCGCACGACAAGTCGCACCGATTTTGAAAAAGTCGTTCCTGCACTACTTTTTTGGCGGTTTCAGGGGCGACTTGCATAGACAGCTGTGCAGGAAGTCGCACAGATGTCAGCCAAGTTGCACGTGAAGTCGCACTGACATGCAGCTTTAAAATTGTGTGATTTTTAAGTGAAGCTGTGTGATTTCAAAGCCCCATTTAGTGTGAGCCAGGGCTTAATGCGAGAACAGGAGGAGGCAGAGCCAGGCTTGCATGTCAAGCCACAGCAAACACCGAACGACTCAGCTCCGTCCATTACTTGCGATGAGTATTTTGAAGGACGCAGAGTGGCGTGCAATTACCAAACCATTATTCCATGGCACTGATCATCATCAGCCCCCCGACAGCAGCTCAGAGAAGCGTTCTGGAGGTTTGCATCATCCCGGCGCTCCGTCCCACCTGTTGACGATCAGGCCCCCCCACCGACAGAACGAACGTATTAAGCTCCTACTTATGGCAGCCACCTGCCGCTTCTTAACTGTGATGTTTTTTCTGGCCTGTGCCTGTTTGTCACAGTCCTCGTCAGGTCCGTGACCCACATCTGGCTCCATGCTGCGAGGTCAGGAAGAAGAGCGCAGTGTGAGGCCACATTTAATCAGTTCACAGGCTGCTCCTTAATGGCCTGGAAAGGGAGCAAGACAGCGAGATGTGTCTGTACGGCTTCATCTCATCTCCGACCTGGATGGCGGAGACTGACACATAGGACTGGGGGGGGGGGGCTGAGATGGCAGAGACTGACACATACAGTATGTCACAAAAGTCAGTACACCCCTCACATTTTTGTAAATATTTTATTCTATCTTTTCATGTGACAACACTGAAGAAATGACACTTTGCTACAATGTAAAGTAGTGAGTGTACAGCTTGTATAACAGTGTAAATTTGCTGTCCCCTCAAAATAACTCAACACACAGCCATTAATGGCTGGCAACAAAAGTGAGTACATCCCTAAGTAAAAATGTCCAAATTGGGCCCAAAGTGTCAATATTTTGTGTGGCCACCATTATTTTCCAGCACTGCCTTAACCCTCTTGGGAATGGAGTTCACCAGAGCTTCACAGGTTGCCACTGGAGTCCTCTTCCACTCCTCCATGATGACATCACAGAGCTGGTGGATGTTAGAGGGTTGAGATGGCAGAGACTGACACATAGGACTGGGGGGGCACTGAGATGGTAGAGACTGACACATAGGACGGGGGGGGGGGGGCTGAGATGGTAGAGACTGACACATAGGACTGGGAGGGGACTGAGATGGTAGAGACTGACACATAGGACTGGGAGGAGGGCTGAGATGGCAGAGACTGACACATAGGACTGGGGGGACTGAGATGGTAGAGACTGACACACAGGACTGGGAGGAGGGCTGAGATGGCAGAGACTGACACATAGGACGGGGGGGACTGAGATGGCAGAGACTGACACATAGGACGGGGGGGGGGGGGGGCTGGGATGGCAGAGACTGACACATAGGATTGGGGGGGTGAGATGGCAGAGACTGACACATAGGACTGGGGGGGGACTGAGATGGCAGAGACTGACACATAGGACTGGGGCAGGGGGGCTGAGATGGGAGAGACTGACACATAGGACTGGGGGGAGGACTTAGATGGCAGAGACTGACACATAGGACTGGGGGGGGGCTGAGATGGCAGAGACTGACACATAGGACTGGGGGGGGCTTAGATGGCAGAGACTGACACATAGGACTGGGGGGGGGGGACTGAGATGGCAGAGACTGACACATAGGACTGGGGGGGGGGACTGAGATGGCAGAGACTGACACATAGGACTGGGAGGAGGGCTAAGATAGCAGAGACTGACACATAGGACTGGGGGGACTGAGATGGCAGAGACTGACACATAGGACTGGGAGAGGGGGGCTGAGATGGCAGAGACTGACACATAGGACTGGGGGGGGGCTGAGATGGCAGAGACTGACACATAGGACTGGGGGGGGGGCTTAGATGGCAGAGACTGACACATAGGACTGGGGGGGGGGCTGAGATGGCAGAGACTGACACATAGGACTGGGGGGGGGGACTGAGATGGCAGAGACTGACACATAGGACTGGGAGGAGGGCTGAGATAGCAGAGACTGACACATAGGACTGGGGGGGACTGAGATGGCAGAGACTAACACATAGGACTGGGAGAGGGGGGCTGAGATGGCAGAGACTGACACATAGGACTGGGGGGAGGACTGAGATGGCAGAGACTGACACATAGGACTGGGGGGGGGGGGCTGAGATGGCAGAGACTGACACATAGGTCTGGGGGGGGCTTAGATGGCAGAGACTGACACATAGGACTGGGGGGGGACTGAGATGGCAGAGACTGACACATAGGACTGGGGGGGGGGGACTGAGATGGCAGAGACTGACACATAGGACTGGGGGGGGGGGCTGAGATGGCAGAGACTGACACATAGGACTGGGGGGGGAACTGAGATGGCAGAGACTGACACATAGGACTGGGGGGGGCTGAGATGGCAGAGACTGACACATAGGGCTGGGGGGGGGACTGAGATGGCAGAGACTGACACATAGGACTGGGGGGGGGGGCTGAGATGGCAGAGACTGACACATAGGACTGGGGGGGAACTGAGATGGCAGAGACTGACACATAGGACTGGGGGGGGCTTAGATGGCAGAGACTGACACATAGGACTGGGGGGGGGACTGAGATGGCAGAGACTGACACATAGGACTGGGGGGGGGGGGGCTGAGATGGAAGAGACTGACACATAGGACTGGGGGGGCTGAGATGGCAGAGACTGACACATAGGACTGGGGGGGGGGCTGAGATGGCAGAGACTGACACATAGGACTGGGGGAACTGAGATAGCAGAGACTGACACAGGACTGGGGAGGGGGGGCTGAGATGGCAGAGACTGACACATAGGACTGGGGGAACTGAGGTAGCAGAGACTGACACATAGGACTGGGGGGGGGGGGGGCTGAGATGGCAGAGACTGACACATAGGACTGGGGGGGGGGGGGAGATGCGCCTTCTCTTACATCAAGTGCTCATACAGGCGCTGCTTAGATCTCTGCCATTTTTCTTTACACGCACATGAATTTAATGGCTTCAACTCTTCTGGGAAGGCTGTCCACAAGGTTTAGGAGTGTGTCTATGGGAATGTTTGACCATTCCTCCAGAAGTGCCTTTGTGAGGTCAGGCACAGGGACGTGCGGTGAGGTCAGTGGCTGGTGAGGCACTGGCTAGTATCAGAGCCAGATTACATACGCCACGAATGTTAGAGCGAGAGCAATAATTCTAGCACTAGACCTCCTCTCTAACTCTAAACGTGTAATCTGTAAAAAAATTTAAAGCGTCGCCTATGGAGATTTTTAAGTACTGAAGTTTGGCGCCATTCCACAAGTGTGCGCAATTTTAAAGTATGACCTGTTATCTATTAACTCGGTGTAACATCATCTTTCATAGTATACAAAAAAAATCGGGCTAACTTTTTAGTGTTTTTTTTTGTTTTGTTTTGTTTTTATTCATGAAACAGTTTCTTTCCAAAGAAAATGCGTTTGAAAACTTGATGCCCAAATACCGTGTATCATAAAAAGTTGGGGGGTTGGCGGTTCTGAGTAATTTTTTAGCAAATAAATGATGATTATTACATGTAGGAGAGAAGTGTCAGAATTGGCCTGAGTGGCAAGGGGTTAATTATCATAAGTATACAAATAATTATTATATATTGTTTTTAAGGTAATTTACCATATTTTCAAAAACTGTACTCAAGCAGGTGGCTTAACGGACAAATTACTGAAGTTTGAAGTTATAACTTCCAACTGGTAATTTCACAGTAAATAGATAAATAATAAATTATTATTTTATAACATATAGCACATAAATATATGATTTAGCTTGATTATAACAGTACATTTTCAGCAGCAGCAGATCCTCATTCTCCCTTTTAACTGTGTGAGAAAAACATGGGATTGTGGGTAAATCTTATACACCTAAACCCATGTTTTTTCCTTGTAGTTCAGAGGGCTGGGCTGGAAGGGAGCATTTGTCTTTTAGACACATTCCCCCTTCTATGACACTGCACTGAGAGGCGTGCCTCCACTGCAGCATTTTTATTTGACAGCTGGGGCCAATGGTACTTTACCACTGGTCCAAGACTCCAAGCTGTCCATTGAGCTCAGTGCCTCTGACAAGAAGTGAGGAGAAGCACTGTGTGCTCAACTTCTCATTCTGCTGCAAACAGAGTGTGTCAGCTTGTATTTAAACTGGCTGCTCTGTATGTATGAAGCTTCTGACAGGCTGCACAAGGAGCCCCGTAGCTCCGGAACCATAGTTCATAGGAGCCCCAAAATTTGGGGTCTCTGTACGACCCTCAAGTCGTTTTTTTTTTTGTTTTTTTTATGTTTAGAGCGTCACCTGCCTCCCCTGACTGCACGTCCCTGGTCAGGCACTAGAGTTGCCACCTCGTCCCTTTAAAACCGAACACATATTAAATGCACAGGTTCTGTGGCTTATTAAGGTGGTAATTAAACTCACTTGATGCCTTATCGGCATTCAGTTAGCCTCAGAACCTGTGAAATTCTTATGAGTTTGGGTTTAAAGGGATGAGGTGGCAACCCTATCAGGCACTGATGTTGAACGAGAAGGCCTGGCTCGCAGTCTCCGCTCTAATTCCTCCCAAAGGTGTTCTATTGGGTTGAGGTCAGGCCAAACTTGGGTGGGCCAACTCAATATTGAACCCTACAGACTAAGACTGGGATGCCATTAAAGTTCATGTGCGTGTAAAGTCCAAATACTTTTGACGATATAGTGTAGATCAGACCAAAATGAGGGATAAATGAGGAGGAAAGAGGGACAGAAGGACTTTTTTCCAAATCAGTGCTTTGAAATCATTGGTAGCTATGGTGTTAGTGGTTCTAAATCTGCTAATACATTTAACACTGCCCTCCATCCCAGGCTGACAACGCCGCTGTCTGCTGCACCTCCTCTGCTCATTCCTCCAGAGTTGTGTCTCACTAATACAGAAGAGGTGTTACCGGCCAGATTACGAGGTGAAAACAGAGGGGGAAAAGCCAAAGAAAAGAAAACTAACACAGCCACCACATCTAATGACTGGTAAGCAGCAATATACAGTGTTCAGCATAAATGAGTACACCCCAACAGATTTGTCAGAAAACCTTTCCTTTCCTTTCAGAATCAACATTTTCTATGGGACACTATACTAAGAAATACTCCCACAAACGCGGGCCATTAATTGCAACCAAAATTTGTTAATTTGCACACACCAAAAAAAATTTTTTATCCTAACAGATTCATTCAAGACCATGTTGCGAAAATGAATACACCCCAAGACAAGTCTTAGGCTGGCCATACACTATTCAATTTTCCTGTTCAACTTTCCTTTAGATTTACCAAAACCATATAATAGGAGGTCAAACCTAAACACTTTCAATTTGGATGCAATCAGGCAGGCCCTTGTACTACATAGTTGAAGGTAAATCTAAAGAAAATTGAACAGGAAAATTGTATGGTGTATGGCCAGCTTTAGAAGCAAAGCTAAATTTTAGACAGCAAGATCCTAATTAACAAGAATCCATCTACAGGTGAGTCTAATTATTCATTAAACAGGTGTCCAGCAGACAGTTGATTATAAAAGGGTGTTACTTAACAAAGCCCTTTCATGCTGTCAGCAATGACACCACATGGAAGAGAAATGTCACAAGGCCTGAGAAAGAAAATACATTCTTTACACAAGAAAGGTGAAGGCTACAAGAAGATCAGCAAAGCTTTACTTCTCAGTCAGAATATTGTAGCAAAAGTGATACAAAAATATAACAAAGATGGAACCGCAACCACAGAGACGTCCAGGCCGTCCACAGAAGTTGCTCGACAGGAGCGTCTTCTGATGAGAAGGGTTGAAGAGCATCACCATACAAGTTAATTGCAGTTAGCTAAAGAAGTAGAAAGCCAAACTGGGGTGATTGTTTCCCGTGACACAATATGGCACACACTGCAGAGGAATGGCATGCATGGGTGTTGTTCAAGAAGGAAGTCCCTTCTAAAGCCCATGCCCAACTAAGCCCACCTGGAATTTGCCAGGGACCATGCTGAAAAAGAAGAAGACTACTGGGACTCTGTACTCTAGAGTGAGGAGACCAAGATAAATGTTTTTGGAACTGATGACTTCAAAACTGTCTGGCATTGCAAAGGTGGAGAGCAGAAAGAAAAATGCATGGTGCCTACAGTGAAACATGGTGGTGGCCGTGTCCTTCTGTGGGGCTGCATGAGTGCTGCTGGTGTCGGGGAGCTACGTTTCATTGATGGCATCATGAATTCACAGATGTAATGCTGCTCTATATTGAAAGAGAAGATGCTACCATCACTGTCGTGCACTTTTCCAACATGACAATGATCCAAAACACACATCTAAGGCCGCTGTTGCGTTTCTGAAGGAGAACAGGGTGAAAGTGATTCAGTGGCCAAGTATGTCTCCTGATCTGAACCCAATCGAACAACTATGGGGGATTCTGAAGAGACAAGTTAAGCATCACTCTCCATCCAGCATCCAGGCTCTAAAAGAGGTCGTTCTTGAAGAATGGAAAAAGATAGATGTTGCAATATGTCGCCAACTTGTTCATTCCATGCCTAGAAGACGTGGTGCTGTCCTTACAAATCATAGAGGCCATATACAATACTAGATGAAGTAGTTTTTGTTGTGGGGCGTATTCATTTTTGCATCAACTAATTTGAGTAAAACTGAAGATTTTGTAATCTAAGTTATATTATTAACCTTCCTTTCATGTAATGAGCTAAACAAATGTTCTATAAAACTCAGTTTGTCAGAATTTTGGAAATTGTTCTCGTGTTCCCTGAGATATTACCATATATACTCAAGTATAAGCCGAGTTTTTCAGCACATTTTTTATGTTAACCCCCCCCCCCCCTCGGCTTATACTCGAGTGAGGGCGCTCATCTGCAGCTGTGCCTGTGATTACTAAAACAGTGGGTGTCTCCCGTTGTGTCATGCAGTCTGTTTGGTGGCCATCCATTGTAACAAAGCCCCACCTCCTCCTCGTTCGTGATAGACGGAACTCTGATACAATTCTTGGAAACTGTATCAGTGTTCCGTCTATCACGGACAAGGAGGAGGCGGGGCTTTGTTACAATGGACGGCCACCAAAGAGACTGCATGACACAGCGGGAGACACCCGCTGTTTTAGTTATTACAGTTACAGCTGCAGATGGGCACAGTGAGGCTGCAAAGGGGCACAGTGAGGCTGCAGGTGGGCACAATGAGGCTGCAGGTGGGCGCAATGAGGCTGCAAATGGGCACAGTGAGGCTGCAGATGGGCACAGTGAGGCTGCAGATAGGCACAGTGAGGCTGCAAATGGGCACAGTGAGGCTGCAAATGGGCACAGTGAGGCTGCAAATGGGCACAGTGAGGCTGCATATAGGTGCAATGAGGCTGCAGATGGGCACAGTGAGGCTGCAGATGGGCACAGTGAGGCTGCAAATGGGCACAGTGAGGCTGTAAATGGGCACAGTGAGGCTGCAAATGGGCACAGTGAGGCTGCAGATGGGCGCAGTGAGGCTGCAGATGGGCATTGTTTACCCAGTAGCTGCTGCATTTCCCACCCTAGGCTTATACTCGAGTCAATACATTTTCCTAGTTTTTTGTGGTAAAATTAGGTGCCTCGGCTCATATTCGGGTCGGCCTGTACTCGAGTATATACGGTAATTAAAATCTTACCTTTCAAAGGGGATGTACACATTTATGGTGAGCATTGTATTATGTTTTTGGTTTTGGGTTTAATACAGCTTTAAGAAAGAAGTGAGACCTGGAGACTCTGATGGGGAGGGCTCGCTGTCGCAGCAAAAAGGATTCAATGGGTCATTCAGTCCTCCTGCTGCTAAATCTCCCCTAAAAATCATTACATTCCTGATGATAACATTGAACGTATATAAAAGATGGATTTCCTAATTCAAATGTTCAGTACAGAAAGTCCCGGACAATTCTTCCAAACCTGAACATAATAGTCGTCAGGTACGTGACACGGCTATAGGAAAGAACATACTGTTATAATTGGTTCCGAGTGCTGGCGCCATACAACTACTATTTCCCACTGATAATGTTTGCCTTCCAAATCGTTTATTTCTTAGAATCTTACTTTTTTTCAAAGAAAGTGCCAGCCACCCTGGAATATCTCTGCCTGAATAACTCTGATTATTATAATGTGTTCATGTCACTAATGGGGAAACAAAGACTGCTACACCTACAGTGCTTTTCCTGGGACTTGTAGTTCTATGTCAGTTATCATCCTATAAGCTCCTGCATACAGCCACCCCCCCTTCCTCCAGCGGTTGTAATATAGAAGTCTTGTCTCACAGGTTCATTTCTATGTCTTCTCCGGCTTGCTCCTGGTCTGCTGGGACTTGTGGTTCTATGTGAGTTATCGTCATTTGAGCCTCTGCATACAGCCCCCCTCCATCGGTTGTAATATAGAAGTCTTGTCTCATAGGATTACATCTCAGTCTTCTCCGACACGCTCCTGGCCTGCTGGGTCTTGTGGTTCTATGTGAGTTATTGTCATACAAGCTCCTGCATACAACCCCACCACCACCTCTCCCTTGATCCATCGGCTGTAATATAAAAGTCTTGTCTCATAAGATTATTTCTCCGTCTTCTCTGACACGCTCCTGGCCTGTTGGGCCTTGTGGTTCTATGCGAGTTATCATCATATGAGCTCCTGCATAGTGTCTCCCCCTCCCCTCCAATCGATTGCAATATGGAAGTCATGATTTTTTTTTCTCCATCTTCTCCAGCACGCTCCTTGCCTGCTGGGACTTGTAGTTCAATGTGCGTTTATCGTCATACAAGCTCCTGCATACAGCCCCCCCTCCTCCATCTATGTAATATGGAAGTCTTGTCTCATAGGATTATTTCTCCGTCTTCTCCGACGCGCTCCTGGCCTGCTGGGACTTGTAGTTCAATGTGAGTTATCGTCGTACAAACCTCTGCATACAGCCCCCCCCCCCTTCCTCCATCGGTTGTAATATGGAAGTCTTCTCTCATAGGATTATTTCTCCGTCTTCTCTGACACGCTCCTGGCCTGCTGGGACTTGTGGTTCAATGTGCGTTTATCGTCATACAAGCTCCTGCATACAGCCCCCCCCTCCTCCATCTATGCAATATGGAAATCTTGTTTCATAGGATTATTTTTCATCTTCACCAGCGCGCTCCTGGCCTGCTGGGACTTGTAGTTCAATGTGAGTTATCGTCGTACAAGCCTCTGCATACAGCCCCCCCCCCCCCCTTCCTCCATCGGTTGTAATATGGAAGTCTTCTCTCATAGGATTATTTCTCCGGCGTGCTCCTGGCCTGCTGGGACTTGTGGTTCAATGTGCGTTTATCGTCATACAAGCTCCTGCATACAGCCCCCCCTCCTCCATCTATGCAATATGGAAATCTTGTTTCATAGGATTATTTTTCATCTTCACCAGCGCGCTCCTGGCCTGCTGGGACTTTTAGTTCAATGTGAGTTATCGTCATACAAGCCTCTGCATACAGCCCCCCCCCCCCTTCCTCCATCGGTTGTAATATGGAAGTCTTGTCTCATAGGATTATTTCTCCGTCTTCTCCGGCGCGCTCCTGGCCCGCAGCCTATTATCCTCCCTCTTGTAAAGATTCTTCCTCCCTGCTTCCTGCTATTTAATAGCATTGTATCCCTCATGATTCCCCAGATTACAATTCCACTAACTCATTGTGTTTTCTGTGCGTCTTCGCCTGACATCTCTAATCCTGGCTCCGTAGTGTGTAGTGTAATTTGCAGCCGCATCACAACGCCGCCTTTTCCACATTCCTGCTAAATATACATATTGTGTTTGTAGCCGGTGTTGCCTGGAGGGGATTTATATACTGACCTTGGAGATGCCTGGGGGGGGGGGGACGGACAAGCATCAGGGAGAGTGTAAGGGAGGAAAAAAGGTACTTTGAGGCATAGGTAATGGCTGCTGCTTTCCTATTTATTTATAATTATACTTTTAAATTTATGCTGTCATCGATGCATAATCAGCAGCAGAAAAGCATCAATGTTGGTGCCTTGTTAAAGCTGGACTGCAGGTAGATATAAATGACACTAATGGATGCAGCTTTGTAATCATTAAATGCAGGCAGTAAATACCTGAATTTACCTTGGTATCAGCCTGTTGCAGTCCCTGTACTCAGAGCCGTCTTTAACACAGGGAAAAAGGGGCAGCTTCCCCGGGCCCAGTCATTGTTGTGGGGCCCAAGGCAGCTTCCCCGTGAGCCCGCAATGCCCGCAAATAGTAGAGAAGTGTATTCGGGAGGGCCCAAAAAAATGGTCCAACCAATATTAACCACTTCCATACAGGGCATTTTCACCCCCTTCCTGCCCAAGCCAATTTTCAGCTTTCGGCGCTGTCACACTTTGAATAACAATTGCGCGGTCATACAAAACTGTACCCAAATGAAGTTTTTATCATTTTTTCCCCACTAAGGCCCCTTTCACACTGGGGCGGTGGGGGCGTCGGCGGTACAACAGCGCTATTTTTAGCGCTGCTGTACCGTCGTTCTTGCAGCGGTATTCGGCCGCTAGCGGTGCGGTTTTACCCCCCGCTGGCGGCCGAAAAAGGGTTAAAATCCCTCGTACAGGGGCAGGAGCGGGGAAGGAGCGGTGAATACACCGCTCCTTCCCCGCTCCAAAAAAGCGGTTTGCAGGACTTTTTTCACCGCCCTGCCTGCGCACCGCTTCAGTGTGAAAGCCCTCGGGCTTTCACACTGAACAAACAGCGGAGGCTGTTTAGGGGCGGTTTTTAGGCGGTATTTTTAGCGCAATACCGCCTGAAAACCGCTCCAGTGTGAAAGGGGCCTAATAGAGCTTTCTTTTGGTGGTATTTGATCACCTCTGCGGTTTTTATTTCTTGCGCTATAAACAAAACAAGAGTGACAAGTTTGAAAAAAAACACATTTTTTACTTTTTGCTATAATAAATATCCCAATTTTTTTTTTTTTTAACAAATTTTTTCCTCAGTTTAGGCCGATATGTATTCTTCTACATATTTTTGGTAAAAAAATCGCAATAAGCATATATTTATTGGTTTGCGCAAAAGTTATAGCGTCTACAAAATAAGGGGATAGATTTATAGCATTTTTATTATTTTTTTTTTTTTTTTTACTAGTAATGGCGGTGATCTGCGATTTTTACAGTGACTGCGATATTGTGGCGGACACATCGGACAATTTTGACACATTTTTTGGATTCACATTTATACAGCGATCCGTGCTATAAAAATGCATTGATTACTGTATAAATGTGACTGGCAATGAAGGGGTTAACCAGGAGGGGGCGCTGTAGGGTTAAATGTGTTCCTAAGGAGTGATTCTAACTGTGGGGGAGGGGATTCACAAGGAGAGGAGAGCGATCGGTGTTCCTATATACTAGGAACACACCATCGGTCTCCTCCCATCTGACAGGACGTGGATCTGTGTGTTTACATACACAGATCCACGGTCCTGCTTGGTTACCGGGCAATCGCGGGTGCCCGGCGGACATCGCGGCCGCCGGGCACGAGCACCCGGACCCGAGTGACGTGGCAGGCGCGCACGCGCCCCCTAGGGATCCCGGAATCATATGACGGCAGCCCAGGATAACAGCTGCACCGTCCCGCCGTCATATGACGGTGGGCGGGCAGCAAGTGGTTAAAGATGGCCCTGCCTGTACTGCAGGACCAGAGGGCAAGCTTCCCCTTGAGCCCGCACTGCCCGCAAATAGTTGAGAAGTGGATTCGGGAGGGCCCAAAAAAATGTTTGCCTAAGGTCCAATTAATATTAAAGATGGCCCTGCCTGTACTGCAGGACCAGAGGGCATGAGCGGGACAAGTTGGGCGAGAGGGGTTTACTGCTGGGATGGGACTGTCTTCCCTCTGTGAGTGGCTGCTGGGCATAGAATCTCCTAAGCTTGCACATCATGAACGGGGGGGGGGGGGGTGCAGTTTGGCATCTTTGCCCTGGGCTCTGGATGACCTTGTCCCGGCACTGCCAGACGTTGAGCAGAGAAAGCAGTACAAGTAGCTCATTAAGACTGAGCATTCTGAAAGGAGGTGACAGAAAGATGAGCTCATCACTTTGGCTGCTTCTTTTTTCACTGTCCAGTCACAGGTTGCAGTGGGTGGAGGATGACCTGAGCTCAGAGGAAGTGGGTTGAAGGAAGCTGGCCATCAGACTGGGGACATCTAGTGGCAGAAGAAAATTACTGCAGGGGAAATCTCTAGACTGAAAGTGAATATTGCAGCAAAAGCTGTTTATATTTTTTTTTTTCTGTTAATGGATTATTCGTTTGTATCTTATTTGTGGCTGGAGTTCTGCTTTTTGTGACGCTATCAAAAAGTTGTATTAATGCTTAGGAAACTCCAGTGATTTATTCCCAACGCAGACAGAATGTAAAGTCGCATTAACGTTGATCCTGCCTCAAACGGACTCGGGGAAAACATGTTACTCCAATTAGAGAAATTTGCATGTTCTATTTCCGCTGCCCCTCCAACGCCACCTCTGTATCGCGGCAGTAGACCCATGTTGTAGAAAGCCTGGATAATTTGCTGATGAACATTCAGTTAGAATATATTAATATTTTATATTCTCCTCATTAATTTGATATCTAGAGATTCAATTTAGTGCAGGGGGTTATGTGGGCAGCATGTCATTTTCTGCGTCAACCCGTCAGTCACCCGCGGCCTAAACTCAGATCAACGAACGGAAAAGTGGCAGAATTAGGCCTTTAACCGTTCCACCTCTGAGGCAGCAAATTCCAGCCAATGAAAGGGTGACTGAATGGCAATGTTGTAAGTCTATCTATTCCCGGGCACTGTGTAAAAGTACACTACCTGGAGACCCCTCCAAACTGAGTTTTCCAGTAAAGGATGCATAGACATTTTAGACAATGTTGTGCCTCCAGCTTTGTGGGAACAGTTTGGAGAAGAACATTTTTTATGCTAGTGTGACTGTTCCTCTGCACCCAAAGCCAGCTCCATAAAGACATGGTTTGGTTAGTTTTGTGTGGAGGGATTACAGCTCCAACTTCAAGTCTAATGAACACCTTTGGGATGAATTGGAATCCAAATTGCATTCCAGATCTTCCCATCCAACATCACAAATGGTCTTTTGACTGAATTGCCACAAATTCCTATAGACACACTTGTAAATAAGGAGAAAAGTCTTCCCATTAGAGTGGAGGCTGTTGTAGCCAACTCAATTATTGCTCATGATTTTGGAATACAATGCCCAAAAAGCTAATATAGTAATATTTATTTTTTTAAAACCCACACCCACCACAGTATTTTGATGGCAACCTGAACCATATGCTGACTTCTTATATCACTCAGATTGTCAGGTTTCAGTGGTAGTGAGCCCTTGTAGAATACCAAATCAGGGTTCCCTAGGGCACAGAGCCTTAGCCTTCTTCTTCACTAGGGCTCCTGATGATGGGGATGGACTTGCAGCAAGCTGAAACCAGGTCGCAGCCACCAGGTATGTCCAGCTGAAGATGCGGAGACCACTTATGTGTGCAGAGTACAAAACGCAGGAGATGGAAGAAGATCCAGGAAACAAGCCGAGGTCAGGGCAGGCAAGCATAAACAGTAGACAAAGCTGGGGTCAGTACATGGGAAGTCAGACACTGAATGCATGTAATAGTAGGCAAACAATATCTCAGAGAACTAGGAAGTTGCTCAGGCAACACGAGCTGAATTGAGCCTGACTTGTATAGAGAAGAAAACTGGGAGGTGGGCCAGGAAGTGATAGAAGGGCCAGGAAAATAAACTCACAGTGTAGCAGGGGACACCCATAGGTGAACACAGAAGCCAAAAAGCACATATGAATAGCATCACAGGTCTAGCAGAACCACAACAGCAAGGAGGTAAGAATATCAGAGGCAGGAAACTGCAGGCTAAGCCGGGGTACAGGTACACCTATTGCAAAGCAATATGATGACATCAATGTTATTTCAATGGATTAAGATGACTTTTTAGGCTTAATAAATAATTAAAAGATCTTGATGAAAAAGTGATATCTTCATCATTGGAGGGAAGAGATAGAAAGAACTTAGAATCAGAAGGCATCTTCTTTACCTCCACATTGCAAGCTAGTAGTCCGCAAACTATGACCCACAGACTGGTTACAACCCATTGCTTGCTGTAAACTAGCCCCTGCATGCAGAGTGGTAGCATGTGCCAGGCAAGGGCGTTTAATTTTTCCACTGGCGCAGGATAATATTAACTCCTACATACAACTGATGCCGGGGCATTTTTAACAACCATTGACCAACAATGTTTGTTTTTTTATTCTGACCACTGATGTTGGGCCAACCTTAGGCTCACTGAGGCCGGGGTATTTTTTTACCTGCCACTGACTCCAAGGCATTTTTACTCATACTGATGCAGTGACATTTCGTACTCCCAGTGACTACAAAGGCAGGGGCATTTTTTACTCCTATTGGCCTCCGACACTCTGATGAACAATGAACTGTCCCTTTGTTTTAAAATTTTTAGGAACCCTGCCGCAGGCTTTACAAAGAGTAGCATTCCTACATAACTGTGATTCAGAAATCTAATGTTTAGGACAACAAAGAGTTAATCAGCCCACATTTTAATTAATAGGTAACAGCCTTTTTCATTCAGACGTAGCATTTCTGCTTTCATGGGGTAAGGGGGAAACCTCTGTTCTTCCATCCACTGCTGATCAGCACACCGAAACAGAGCAATATTATATACTAATCAAGGGTAGGTTATTAAAGAATCAATACTATAGTTACAGTTCAGCAACCACCATATACAGCTTTTTTGTCCCCTAATAACTATTTGACGACCACAATAAAACACAAAAATAATGCTAGTAACAACATATTATGTTATTTTTGCAGAATAACCGTAGCAGAACAACCATATAAAATTATGTATCATCGGTAAATATATTCAGCAAGATCACTTTGCTGTGTTTGACAAGATACCCCAATTTACTCTAAGGTGGCAGTAGCTGAAGGTCATTTTGATGTTTACGTTGATGGGAAGAAGTACAAGGTCACAAGCTTTTCAGTCTAACCAGGGAATCAATGCTTATATCCAAAGGATATAGGGAACCAAGAAGACACCAATCTTTATAGCAATCTAAAGTTTTTAATGAACAATCAGAAATCCCTAAAGCAGGGTATTCAGATCCCTGAAACACGTTGGCCACCTTGTTGAACGCCAACATTTTAGATTATCAGTTTACGTTATTATTATTTTTTGGATAATGTCATTGGCACTTTGGTTACAGTGGATCACTCCAGGTCTTGTACTTATCTATGTAATATGAGCGGTGTAGTAGCTCTGTCGAATGAACAGCCTGCGGTCCTAACTTCATTATAGTACAGCCTGTAGAAGAAGGTGGTTTTGGTGTTTAGGTTGATGAGAAGAAGTACAAGGCCACAAGTACTTCCCTCTAACCAGGGAAGCAAAGAATTTAGGGAACCAAGAGGACACCAATCTTTGTAGCAATCGTACATTTAATAAACAATCAGAAATCCCTAAAGAAGAGTTTGCAGTTTCCTGAAACACGTCAGCTACCTTTTGAACTTCAATCTTTAAGATGGCTAAAAAAGATCAGTGGCCTATCAGTTTACTGTATTTCCTTTGGATAACGATATTGCCTCTCTGGTTACAGTGGATCACTCAAGGCCTTGGACTTTCATACTGTATATCTATGTAATATGTGAGCGGCGTAGTAGATCTGTCTGATGAAAGACTTGTGGTGCTAACTTTATTATAGTACAGCCTGTACCTTCAAGATGTCCATTATCCTTTAGTGTTGGTATTTAGGTCATTCTTGTAGGTCCCTACATTGTTACATGTTTTAAATTTTAAATTGTGCCTCTTCATGGGCCAGCAAGAAGATCTCAGTCTTATAATGCTATTTGCACGCAACATGAAATTTCAATTTCAATTTTTGCTAAATTTTGATCAACACGAAACTGCCGATTTTTGCCAATACATCAAGCTCTCAAAACTTACTCTGCTCACACTAAACTCTATTTATATTACCCTGACTCTTTATTTAACTTTAATAAGCCTCCATAACCTGGAAGTTTGTTTGCAGTTACCTTGGATTATCACTAGCTTGTGGGTTTAATACCTTGGAGAGATCAGGGAGGAGAAGGAAGGAACTGAACAGGTCTACAGACCTGTTAATCCTTATACCCAAGAGCAATTCCCCAGCAGGTGTCTGCTGCTGCCATAGACAATAATGTCAATCATGTCAAATTTATAGCCAGTTTTGCACCCCGTGTCCTGTTTCAGAAAGTTAGGAAGGATGAAATATTTTGTATTAGAGAATCCTAATACTAATTGGCAGAGATATTGCTAAACAATTCATATCCATTCTCCCTCCTTGGCATGGCGATTGTACGGCTAACCAGCTCCTGGTTTCTGTTGCCAGTTCTGAGCTGCTGTTACAAATCCAATTTTTTGCATTAACTCCGTCAGCTGGCTGTGCATTTAATTTCCTGCTTAGCTCCCCACTGATTGGATGGTGGGCAGATAAGACACTTTCCTCCGGCTGCCTGAACCGCAGGATGTGCCTGTACATCTCTCTTTTTATTTTATGGCCACGCTTAATGTTTTAACGAAGCCTCGCGCATCTGCCCCTGTGTTTAATCGTCCTGTCAGCTCACTTTGCTGATGAGCGATTCTCTTGATTTGGGATTTGATACAACGCGGGTTCCTCTATTTGTTTACAGACGGAAGCTGCTTCGCGTGTGCACCAAATGTTGTGTTGCCTGCATCTGCTGCTGTCAGTTTTTAGCTTTTTTAGCCAAAAAAAAGTGCTCATTTGGAAAAACACTTAAGGGTTAGAGTAGCAGCAAATGGACATGCATTGGAATAAGGAGCTGTATTTCTCAGCTTTTATCCACGTCTGAAGTCTAAAAATAGAGTAAATGAACTTGAGTCTGTATAGATGAGAAGCAACATTGCAATACCTTACTTCTAGCAAAGTGTAGAAATAACTTAATGTTGAGGTGCCTAAAGCCAAAGTTTTTTAAAGTTTTTTAAAAAAAAATTTGAATAGTAAGGAACGAGTTTTTTTTTGCCATCTATCTCCCATTTGGAGAGGAAAACTTTTCGAAAGTGAAAGAGAATTACACTTTTAAATAATTGGCACTGTGTCCCACTGGGGAGATTTCCCTTCACTTCCTATCCTGGATTAGCAACAAGGAATGAGTGAACATCCCTCCAAAGTCAACAGAGTTCCCATTTTACAGAGTTGGCTTGTGCTGGAAACTGCGCTGGACCGACTGATTCGATCACTCTTCATAGGTGGGTATTTGTGTGGCTAACTGGGAATAAATCCCTTCCAGTAGGTTGTGCCCAATGGTGGTGATGGACCCTCTTAGGGCTTGGGCTGCTACCTTTACTCTTCGACCTTATGGTTGTTGAAGAATGTAGACTTGGCTAGGAAGGATGGAGCTCCTAGTTGTCCAGATAAATGCAATTTAAAAAGTATGGTACACAGGCGTTTATTAAAAGAAGCAACATGTACATCACGTCAAAGCATTTCAGGGAAAAGGACTTCCCCTTTCTTCAGGGCTGTAGCTGCGTGCTATTGGATGGGGATAATTCCCAAAAACGGTTATATTAATTAAGAGTTTTCAGAAAGCAGGACAGCAAGGTGACAGCTATAGTTGCAGAAGCACGGTATTTGCAAACTATTCCCATCCAATAGCACGCAGTAACAGCCCTGAAGAAGGGGGAGTCCTTTTCCCTGAAACGCTTTGGCTTGATGTACATGTTGCTACTTTCAATAAATGCCTATGTACCATACTTTTTAAATTGCATTTATCTGTATAACCGGGCCTTCCTTCTTTCCTACCCAAGTCTCCTTGCTTCAGCGACCAAAAGGTCGTAGAGTAAAGGTAGCAGCCCAAGCCCTAGGAGGAGGCCTCTCCCCCCAAAACGCGTTGGATTGATGTGCATGTTGCTACTTTTAATAAACGCTTATGTACCATACTTTTTAAATTGCATTTATCTGGACACCCCGGCGCTCCTTACTTCCGTGCCACAGAGTTGTCACAGGAAAAGACATCTCCATTAGAGGTCTTTCCCTCACCTCCTGCTCTGGTGACCACACAAAATGTTTCAAATTTACGAGTTTCACTTTTTGTCTTAGTGGCAATGTTGACAAAAGCCCAGTGAGGTGCAATGTGGGTAGAAAGGTGGCATGTTTCCAGAGGGGATTGAACTGCGGAGACCACAGGAGTGCTATATTGCCAAAGAGGAGTTTACATTGCAACAAGGTTGTAATGTTGGCAAAGAGGCATCATGTTGCCAAAATATAGATGGATGTCACAGCCATGCTGCCAAATGAGCATATGGTTTGGTGGGTGTTTTTAGGGGGCTGGACTATTGTAATGTTGCTGGACTGTTTTCATTCTTCCATTGAGTTCCCTGATCCCCCATTATTATTGTAAATTTTCACTTTCCAATGAAACCGTCCATAAGACAAATGGAGAATTATTACTTAAAAGCTGTTCAGAGTTAACTCTAGGTTGCAATAGGTGCAAGCTTGTGTAAATATGCTCTGCAAAATGGCTGAGCCAATGTTAAAGTACTGAAGCTCGCTCAAAGCTTAACAGCTGGTGTAAAGCAACAGCCAGCGCTGTGTTTTGAGACTGGAGCCAACGGGTGGCTTTAGGGCTTCAAGAAAGGTTCTCACAGCTTGCTAAAAGCTTTGTACAAATTGCATTATAGGCTAGCGGTTAAAGACTAGACATTAGAATATTTAAGGGAAATGAGTAGGTGAAGCAACAGTGAGGGAAAAGTGTTCACAAATGTGCGAGCCAACAGCAATGCCCCCACCACACCAGTGTCAAGCAGTGCATGGCAGACTAGTCATAAATGATCAAAGTAAACCTTGGCTGACAACCAGATGTGTCCAATGGTATCCCTAGACAAGAAATACCTTCAAAGTCTTCCAGTGGGCAATAGCTTAGAAACAGGGTTCCTTTGCTGGCAGATTTAGCAGGACCTGTGGTCCATAGAGGGTCTGTTACATAGTAGGTGAGGTCGAAAAAAGACACAAGTCCATCAAGTCCAACCTATGTGTGTGATTATATGTCAGTATTACATTTTATATCCCTGTATGTTGTTGTCGTTCAGTTGCTATCCAATGGACCACCAACCAGTGCCAATCTGTTGGTTAGCTGGCCTACTTCTTAATTACTGTTGAGTAGCAGGCTGGCACTCAGATGCAGAGTACCTTGCTTTGTGTATAATGCTACCAGTACTCTGCTTGAATCTGCCTGCTTGTTACAGTGCCACTGCAGGAACGCAGTAAAATGCATAGGTGGAATGCATATTGTTTTACTTGGGAGGGGATTTATCTTTTTTTTTTCAGTGCTTTCTGTGACACACACCTCTGCTGGTCAGCAAGATCGTTCTGTTGCTTCATTGGTCTGCTTTACTGCTTCCTGCTCACTGGACATAAGGTGGTGATGCTAATTAGCTGTCCAATTAGGAGGCTGGAGGAAGAGAAGTGACACATGAAATTGAATTATTGAACCAGGAAGATGATTTGTGTAAAGCACACCTTCCATTAAGGTCTGCAAATGTGGCTCTTTCCGCACAATGTTGGCAAGACACTGCATTATGGAAAAAAAAACGCATTTACTCCCACTGTGTCAGTGGGAGTAAAAGTAACTCACTTTGATCCTGGGATCTGGCTGCTTCCTGTCACTCTCTCTGGGCCTCACAAAGGGATCTTGGGAAAGCTCAGGATCCCAATTCTCTGAAAGGGACACTACTGCATCGTACAGGAACATATTCTTGTCCGATTTGGGGTTGTCAAATTTCCCAAGATGGCAGAAAACTTCAGTTGACTTCACCTAGGAAAGCCTGGAGTAAGGTAATTCTTTTTTATGATTATCTTTTAAGCTGTTTTTTTTTTACAGCAGTGAATGGGGGGGGGGGGGGGGGGGCACTACATTGGATCTCACCTTTTAGTGCATGCAAGGTCTGCTTTGATGATAAATTGTCCAAAAATTTAGAGGGAATTGCCACCTCCTGGACTTATCTCTATTATTTACATCTGACAGGTTTATGGAGCTCCCAGAAGACAGCTGTCACTATAGTTCCAGGATCTCCAATGCTGGACCTTCTGCTCTCAGCTCAGAGTTGATGCAGCTTCTATGCTCTCCCCTCACTTCCTCCTGCCCAATCACAGAAGCCTTTGTATTATGTGAACTCATTCACAAAATACAGAGGCTTCTTTGAATAGGCATCAGAGGGGAGGGGCAGGAAGAGCTGCTGTGTGTGCTTCTTTCCTCTAAGAGCCCCAAGTGTCTCCTCCCTCCCAGGAAATCACTAAACCTATCAGATGGAAATAATAGAGATACATCCAAGAAGTAGCATGTACCTTGTTGGACTTAAAGGGGTTGTAAACCCTCATGGTTTTTCACCTTAATGCATTAAAACCAAGGACCACTTGTGGAGAGCTTCAGAAAGACCTGGAATTAGCCAGTACAATTGTTTTAACGAAAACAATAAGTAATGCACTCAACTGCCATGGCCTGTATGCTAGCTCACCACACAAGACTTTGTTTCTGAGGAAAAAGCATGCTGAAGCTTGTGTAGCGGTACCTCCGTCAGGACTGCTGAGTGTTATGGCCCACCTGTCGCCCTGCCAGGCCCGGTGTTCACCTCTCAGACACTCCAAGACAGAAATCAGTCCATGTGCTTGTTTTTATGTTCTATTGAGGGATTTGAATTTGGATGGGGTAAAGGAAGAATGGGATGCCCAATGGAATTTTGCAGAATTTGCTGGAACAAACTATATACACGCTGATATATACACTCTATTTCTCCACCTGCACATCGCTACCTCTCTAATGTTTCAGGTACAGCTAACACAAAGTGATTAGGCCTGATACTGGCTCAGCCAGGCCTTAGTAATTGCCCTTTGCAGGCAGGCATCACGGACCCCTATAGTGTAGCAGAAATATAAAATTGGTGCTAGCTGTCCTACATGCGGCTACTGAGCCCAGTAACCCATCTGCAGGCCCTGCCAGCCCTCCTGGCTGCAGCTGCCCTTCTCCACTGCCCATGACACCACAGTCCACTCCACTGGCTCTGCACCCATCCCAGACTGCATGCTCCCAGTCCTCTCAGGCGTGCCTCCCCAGTCCTCCTGATTGTGCATGTCACTCTCTCCTGACTGCAACCAGTTGTTCATCTCCCTGGAGACTTGCCCAGCAATGATCTCTCCTGCTGTCCTCTCTTGCTCCTCCTGTGCCTCCTGTCCAGAATACCTTCACAATTACATGAAGGGCTCCGTCCGCACCTGAGCCCCGGCCCTCAAAGGCCCCAACAGCCTAGCATTCCATCTCCAAAGCTCTAAACAACTCAAACTCCTCCCCAGGGCTCCTCAGAACACCCCAGGCAGCTCCAACTCTCTTCCTCTCTTTCTAGAATCATCTAGAAAGAAGAGGGAGGTCTCAGTGATGCTGCCTGTGAGTCACCAGCTGCTATCCTGAGCCACTCCCAGCCCAGAATGAAAAAAACAAACAGGCCTAACTGTCAGCCAGGTCTGCCTAAATGTGCCTACCTTACAAAAATCCTATCTCTAGCACCTGCATACCTGGAGGGTGCTACACTCGTTTAAAGTTTGCTGCACAACATTTAGACAAACCTGTGAAGTACTGGGAGAATATAGTCTGATCTGATGAGATCAAAATTGAACTGTTTGGATGCAATAATAGACACCATGTTTGGAGGTCAAATGGCACTGCACATCACCCCAAAAACACCCCCATACCAAATGTTTGGAGGTGGGAACATCATGGTGTGGGGCTGTTTTTCAGCATATGGTACTGGCACACTTTATATCATTGAAGGATGGATGAATGGAAAAAGTTAACAAGACATTCTTGATGAAAATCTGTTGCCATCTACCAGGATGATGAAGATGAAATGAGGGTGGACATTTCAGAAAGACAATGATCCTCAACACAAAGCCAAGGAAATGCTCAATTGTTTTCAAAGAAACAAAATAAAGCTGCTAGAATGGCCCAGCCAATAACCTGACTTGAATTCAATAATAAATCTATGGAAAGAACTAAAGTTCATAGAAGAGGCCCACGGATCCTTCAAGATTTGAAGAATCAAGATTTGTGTGGCAGAATGGTCCAAAATCACACCTGAGCAATGCATGAGACTAGTTTCTCCATACAGGAGGCATCTGAATGAGGAAGTAGACCCTGGTGGATTTTACTTCCTCTTTATTTCCCTGCAAAGGTAAAGCATAATGGGCTACTATGCATCGCATAGTAGCCCATTATGTGTCACTTACCTGACATCAAAGCCTGCGCTGTCGCTGTGGTCCTCACAAGCAGGGAGCATCCATCTTCGCCCCTCTTCCTTCCGGGGCAGCAAACTCCGGCTCTGTGACTGGCCGGAGTCGCGTGACGTGGGAGCCGCCAGTCACAGCATGACCCCTATTAGAAAAGGCACGATGTGCCGTAGTCATCGCCGCTCATCATTTTAGTAAATATCTCCTAAACCGTGGAGGTTTAGGACATATTTCAAGCACCTACAGGTAAGTCTTAATATAGGCTTACCTGTAGGTAAAAATGGTTGTACATGGTGTACAACCACTTTAAAGCTGTCATTACCAACAAAGGATATTGTTCGAAGTATTAAATACATTTCAGTTAGCGTATTCAATACTTTTTCCCTGTGTCATTCCATTTTATTACACATAACTTCAATTCTGAATGTATTTGTTTTGGTTTCTTTGTATGTATGAATTGCATGGGATGTTACCGACGTGGTGAAAGATCCTTTAGAAATATATACCTAGAAAAGTGGTGACGTGTTCAATATCTATTTTACCCGCTGTATTTTCAGTGTATTGAAGGTGTGGGCAGCAAGTCAAGAGAATCGGGGAAGTTGACAAGCCTTTGGAAGTGTATGCTGTGTGTGATGTCATACAGTGTGACATCATCATTCATTACACTCTTATGCCCCGTACACACGGTCGGACTTTGTTCGGACATTCCGACAACAAAATCCTAGGATTTTTTCCGACGGATGTTGGCTCAAACTTGTCTTGCATACACACGGTCACACAAAGTTGTCGGAAAATCCGATCATTCTGAACGCGGTGACGTAAAACACGTACGTCGGGACTATAAACGGGGCAGTGGCCAATAGCTTTCATCTCTTTATTTATTCTGAGCCTGCGTGGCACTTTGTGCGTCGGATTTGTCGGAATTTCCGACAACGGATTTTGTTGTCGGAAAATTTTATATCCTGCTCTCAAACTTTGTGTGTCGGAAAATCTGATGGAAAATGTGTGATGGAGCCTACACACGGTCGGAATTTCCGACAACAAGGTCCTATCACACATCTTCCGTCGGAAAATCCGACCGTGTGTACAGGGCATTAGACATAAGGTCTTGCTGTTGAATAGAGCAGTATGTTTCACCTCTTGCCTGGAAGCCTATGACAGAGTGGTCACAGGCCTTGTTGCATGCTTTTCTGTCCTTCCATTCTAAAGCCAAGAATTAGGAGTGCTCGGATTAGGCCTTCTTTGCTTGGAAAGCCCCGACTCGATTCCAGCAACATCAGGGTAAACAGGCGGTGTGGGTTTATTGTCCTCCGCTCCCTCCATCAGCTGGGAAAGAGAGGAGATTACAGAGAGGAGGTGAGGCGGAATGGAGCAGCAGACAGAATCGCAGACAGGCTCAAAACCGCAAGATCTCCAACTTCACACACATCATCGGCGTCTCCTGCAGCTTTCCACATGATGACTCGCAAGACAAGTTGTTCTGGCGGAATGCTTCAGCGCCATATGCTCCTACTTCAACAAACGCCGATCAGATGTGAGATGGATTTACGGAGGAGTACAGTGTGTTTACTTTGTAATTCACAACACTAACTCTGCATCAGAGCGGATAAATCCTGGGTTATGTCCACAATTCCTGTACAATGTAATACTGCTGTACATAAGCTGGGAGAGCCCAGTGCTTTACTACAGTACATAGAAGAGGGATGATCAGCTAATTGGTTGCAGATTCCTGCTGTCTTTTCTATGCTAAACGTTAGAATATAACATGAGGTGTATTTTTGCTGTGAGCAACAGAGGTGCTTTTCCTTATTTTTTGGACTGTTAGCGAGCTCACCGTTTTTTTTTGGGGTTTTTTTTTTTTTGGGTTTAATTATCTTTTAGTTTTAGAGAACATGCAGTCTTTTCAATGTTTTACATAAACATGTAACAGAGATCAGCTTGGTGCAGATGATATCCTATCACCATGTCCTTTTAAAACATAATTTTTCCTAGTTTACGTTATGTACGGACAGCAGCCATATTCTATCATTACAAACGCAGGCCCTGATTCCTGCATTGCAGAGCTACACAATGGTTTCACTTGGCTGTTCCTTTCTGCAATGCAAGTCTATCTGTTGGCTGATTCATTGAAAACAATGCCCTCTTCATGTAGCTGATATCTTATTTCAACAATTGTTAAAGTGGTTGTAAACCCACTTTGAGAAAAAAAAAACTAACACCTGCAAGACAAAGTCATAATAAGCTAGTTTGCATAGCATACTAGCTCATTATTTAATACTCACCCGAGATTGAAGCCCCCCCCCCCCCCCCACTGTGGTGCCCTTACACAGCACAGGCCGGCAACATCACTCCCAGGGGTCACTTCCGGGTATCGCGGCCCCGGTGCTGTGATTGGCTGGTGAAGAGGAAACGGGTAATATAACCACCCAGGTGTACTCTTTAGGTAATGCAGGAAGAACTTTTCAGTGACACGTCAGATCTGAGAGAGACTCAATGATTACACATGGAGAGCTTGCTGAGTATTATCAAAGTGCCTCTGTTTATTGAACATAAAATGCAGAGTATTTATGTAGATTCTAAAGGAAAAAGGTAGGGGCTAGGAGGGACTTCCCATATGTTATCAGAATAAGAAACAAGTAATCTCTAGCAAACATCTGTTTCCATTCTGGTCATGCATATTCTCACTATTGTATCTTACAGTTAGGACAGGAAACTTATTCTCAGGCTCTGTCTTAAACCACAAACTACAAGATAAAGTTTCTTGTAAGTGAGAAACAGATGTTTGCCTACAGATAAGGATATGTCTTCACAGAAACAGGAAGCTTGTTCCAGGAGATGGCTCAACCACAAATAACTGACAAAACTTGAGAAAAAAACTGAAAATACTTGATGAGAAAAGGTATTTAGCAGTGTATATTCACTAAAATAATTGCATTTCCATGTTCTCTGTACTGTGGGAGACTAGATATAGTGAATGTAGAGTCCTGGGTTAGTAACACTTGAAAGAAGACTATTTAAAAAAAAAAATCTCTGCTATACTTACCTGTGCTGCCACCCATTCTGGGATTTTTGACACTCCTGGAAGTGTGTCAGACATGAAGATTCTGCTTACCAAGGACCAATATAACTAGAACAGGTGGCTGGACAGGGAAGAGTAAAGTGTCTTCTTTTCAGGGATTTTATTTTTGTTTTTAAAGGTAAGAACAGAGTCCCTTTAGTTTGGCAGTGTTACTGTAGTAACTAAACAACTGTCAGGACCTGGTTTACCTGCTTGTGGCACTGTGCTTCTCTGAGCAGGAGGTTGCAGTCCCAGTGTCCACCAGCGGGTGTCTCCTAGCAGCCAGCAGTCTCCAGTAATCAGTCTCCTCTTGATGCTAGTTGCTGGGAGGGTATATAGGTCCTCCTCTATAACACCGCATACAAGGAAACAAAGTGGAATGGAAAGCACCTCTAATGGGGCGTACACACGGTCGGACTTTTCAGCTACAAAAGTCCGACAGCCTGTCCGACAGACTTTCGACGGACTTTCGACGGACTTGCGGCGGACTTTCTAACGAACAGACTTGCCTACACACGATCACACAAAAGTCCGTCTAATTCTTACGTGATGACGTACACCGGACTAAAATAAGGAAGTTCATAGCCAGTAGCCAATAGCTGCCCTAGCGTGGGTTTTTGTCCGTCGGACTAGCATACAGACGAGCGGATTTTTCGACCGGACTCGAGTTTGACGGAAAGATTTGAAGCATGTTTCAAATCTAAAGTCCGTCGGATTTGAGGCTGAAAAAGTCAGTCGAAAGTCCGGAGAAGCCCACACACGATCGGATTTCCAGCCAGCTTTAGTCCGTCAGCGTCCGTTGGACTTTTGTAGCTGAAAAGTCCGACCGTGTGTACGCGGCATAAGTGTAGTATGGACTTAGTATATTAAAAGAAATTCCAAAGGGTCACTCGCAGTTAAAACTAATATATAGGCTTGTCAGTAATAAAAACACTGTCGGCAGTAGAAGTCATCGCCGCTTGGTCCACAGTATGGGTCTCCGGGGCAGCTAATCTCATGAAGATCACCAGCATACTCCTTCCTGAAACCACCGTGGAATGCATCATAGCTGTGATGACATCACTGGGCAGTGGGCGGTGACACGTTTCGAAGCTGAAACGTGTCACCTCCCACCATCCAGTGACGTCATCATGCCTACTGCCGACAGCGGTTTTAATTTTGATGAGCCTGTGTATTGGTTTTAATTGTGAGTGGCCCTTTGACATTTCTTTTAATAAACTAAGTCCATACTACACTTAGATGTGCTTTCCTTTCCATTTTGTTTCCATACAGAGCCTGTTCTGCTCTGGAATTAGCTTGCCCAAGTGAATGGACTTTGTTACTCTGCTTATTGGACTTTTTTGGGACTTGTAACTGTATATTTGTGGATATTTTAGGGCTATCACACCTGTTTGCAAGTATTTATCCAATTATGCTGTGCATCAGTGCTTTGCTTTTGCTTGCCTGATTTTGCTGCTGCCAGTAATCCTGATCTTGCTCCTGCCCTGTACCTTGTATCCTGCTGCCTTGTACCTGCTCTCCCTTGTTCCTGACCCCAGCTTTGGTTCCCTTTTCCCATCTACTCCCTGCACCTCTAGTTTGTTGGGTTTAATTTTGACTTAACTGCTTGCCATTCAGCCGCCGTAATTATACTGCGGCAGATTGGCACAGCTGTGCAAATCGTTGTAGGTGTACATCGGGCACTTTAAGAGCAATAGGAGGCACGCGGCACCTTGAAGCCGGAGCCGTTGCGCATGGCCGGCGACGGCAAAGTCCGCCGGCCACCTGCGATCACTCCACAAAGAGCGAGAACGGGGATCTATTTATGTAAACACACAGATCCCCGTTCTGACAGGCGAGTAAAGAGAGATCTGCTGTTCCTAGTGATCAGGAACAGCGATCTCTCTCCTCTTCCAGTCAGTACACTCCCCCCCACAGTTAGAAATACCTCCCAGGGAACACATTTAACCCCTTGATCGCCCCCTAATGTTATCCCCTTCCCTGCCAGTGTCATTTATACAGTAATCAGTGGCTATTTTTAGCTCTGATCGCTGTATAAATGTCACTGGTTCCAAAAAAGTGTCCGATCTGTCTGCTGCAATGTCGCAGTCCCATTAAAAATCGCAGATCGCTGCCATTACTAGTAAAAAATAATAATATATAATATAATAATAATGAAAATGCCATAAATCTATCCCCTATTTTGTAGACGCTATAACTTTTGTGCAAACCAATCAATATACGCTTATTTTTTTAACCAAAAATATGCAGAAGAATACATATTGGCCTAAACTGATGAAGAAATTTTGTTTTTTAAAATTTATTGTTTGGATATTTATTATAGCAAAAAGTAAAAAATATATATATTTTTTTTCAAAATTGTCGCTCTTTTTTTGTTTATAGCGCAAAAAATAAAAAAACGCAGAGGTGATTTGTTTGGGTACAACATCGCATGACCACGCAATTGTCAGTGCCGTACACAGTGCCGTATCACAAAAATGGCCCGGTCATTAAGGGGGCAAATCCAGTCCTTAAGTGGTTAAAAAAAAATAAAAAAAAACATTTGTTTTGGTCCAAGAACCGGAAGTGACGTCAGAGGTCGCTCCAGTCTTCCAAGGGCCCGCACTTGACTTCCTGCCCAGCAAGTGGCCGCATCGGATCACTTCCGGGCTTTACTGCTCCGGTAAGCCCAGAAACAACTGGGAAGCGGCAGGAGGGGGGCACCTCTCCTAAAAGTGATCCTGCAGCGAATGTGCTTGTGGGACTCACCCCACCTCCCACCTATAGCCGCAGCTTTATTTATATATTTCTTATTTCAACAATATTTTTATATATTTTTTATTTTTATCATTTATTTACACTATTTGAATTCATTTCAATTTTCTTCATTGTTATTCCCACCACTATTCCAAGCGC
The DNA here is from genome assembly GCA_037952835.1 of Lithobates septentrionalis. Taxonomy (NCBI): domain Eukaryota; kingdom Metazoa; phylum Chordata; class Amphibia; order Anura; family Ranidae; genus Lithobates; species Lithobates septentrionalis. The sequence goes on along the minus strand of JBBDGP010000733.1, from coordinate 352,424 downwards.
AATTTTATTTATTTTTCTTATTTTGCTTGTGGGACTACTTTAACCGACGCAGAATCGCCCATTGGATAAAAAATATACCGGGGTGATGGCAGCTAGCTGCTGCCATAACACTGGTATTAAATGTTGGCAAGTGGTGAAAACATTGCAGTAACGGCTAAAATTGGTGTTCAATGAAATACACTTTCCTTTTCCTTTTCCTTAATGAAGAGTCAGCTTCTACTCAGAGCTTGGGAGGTACTGGAATGTGTTTTACTTTCGCTCAGGGGACTCTGACTTGTGTGTGGGCGAGGTCTGCTGCGCCCATGCACGTGGCGTAACACTTCACCTAAAGGCGTGCTTTTCCTCTGAAAGATGTCTTCTCACTACACACTTGTAACTGATGTGTGCTTGCATTTGGAGAGACTTGCCCACTCCACCAGTCCAGCATACCTCTGTTACCTCACTCCCCATAACAGAATAGGGTCTTGCCAAGCATATAGCAGGCCCCATGCATGCTCATTAACCCTTTCCTTCCAATACCTATTGATCAGACCATAGATCTCCATAACGCTAGTCTGTTCCCAGTGACTGGAGGAGACGGACAGCTAGGGAGTGAGTCGGGGCACTGACCCCCTTGCTACCATAGGACCTGTCCCCTAACTAGGTACCCCGCCAAACGACTGGTTATTGTAGCTGTTCTTCCCTTCGGTTACCCATGGCACAAACCTCCTCTTTGGCTTGCAAGTTAACCTTTTCTAGTGGTGCCACACCTAAACCATAGTGCTATTGCAGACCCAGGTTTTTTAGGAATACGCCAGAACCCAACATGCACCCCTTGAATAACTTCAGACGACACTCAAAGCAGTGTAGAATGTAGTAGCATGTAGACTTGGCATGTAAAATACAACAGGGTAAAATGTCCTTTCCCTAACTGAACCGATTTATGGCTGCCCCAGCATACCTGCACATGTAAAGTCCTTGTGGGTGAAGTTCATATATGGTAGATTCAGACTGGAGGTGTCATTTATTAGGGGGTCCCAACAAATCAGCATTCCTGAAGTAGACCACAGGTCCCAGCAACCTTCTTCTACGGTTCCTGCTCCCACTCATGGTGGCGTTTGCCCCCGGGGACCTGAACCTCTTCCCTTTTTATAATACAAACTGCGAACTTTTATAATGCAAACTTGCCCAGAGAAGGCAGCTAAACATTAACACCTGCTCCCCATTTGGGCAGCCAAACTAACTGGCTAACTACAGTAAGCAGCCTGCCTACATGTTGACTAGGCAGAAGAGCTGGGATTATGTACTCCCTCGGCCTGGACACCATGAAAGCTCAACAAAAAAATCTGTAAATCATAATGTTTGGTACTGAACAACATAGATAAACATAGATAATACATAATAAACAAAACATGACTGGTCCATGATAAGCCACCATGCTTCTTTGTCTACAAGTACAGTAGTAAGGTTTTAGAAAAATCCTGTGTTGTTTTTTTTTTAATGTAGACTCAGCTATCTGTTTTGGAGTGTTCTGCAGGCTCTGAATGATCCCCTTCAAGATAACAATTTGGGAAGAATTGTATCTTCATGGAAATAAAGGAGAACATTCAGTTCTCAATCACCGCAGCTTCTTGTCTTCAGAACAATTTGGACTGCTGTCTTTCTATTTTTCCATTAAAGGAGCCTTTAATTTCAACGTAATTGCCTATTTGATCAGACAAAAGGTGTTGTGAATGCAAGTCATTTCAGCTTCTGATTAGCATGTCTCTGCAGCTGGCGGGATGTCTGCAAGCAGGAGACTGAAAAGCTTCCAGTATTTTGTTAGAATGTAAAAAAGAGCGGCCATTGCTGTACAGTCCTTACTCAAATAAAGGCAAGAGCACTCTCCTTTGGAGGAGGCACAACACTTCCTTTAGGAGCTCATGCTTATGAGATGCTCACTTTCTAATGCTTGCAATTTGGTGTTGGATGATAAGTATGTACTGACTGAGATTTCAAGTCGAGACACATCTGTACAGAGGAAGAGAAGAGGAGCCACTTGGGTATAGAGGTAGAAGAACCTCCAGACAGCTGTAAAGTGGTAGAAAAGCTAGACGTAGGACTTACGGTGATAGAAAGAGAGGAAACACACTTGTACATATGCATTAGAGGCACACCTGTACAGAGACAGAAGACGAGGAGACAAACCTGTATAGTAGAAGAAGAGGCACATGACTGTACAGGGGTAGACAGAGAGGAGGCATAATTGTAAATATGTATAGGAGGCACACCTGTACAGAGGAAGAGGAAACACACCTGTACAGAGTCACAAGAGGAAACACACCTGTACTATGGCAGACAAAAAGGAGTTGTGCTTTATGAAGGAAAGACACACCTGTATGGAGGTAGAAGAAAAGACACAGCTGTACAGAAGTAGAAGCAGAGGAGACACGGCTCTATGGAGGAAAAATAAAAAGACATACCTGTATGAAGGTGGAACCAGACAAAACACGCATGTACAGAAGTAGAAAATTAGGTGATATATCTATACAGAGGTAAAAGAAGAAAGGAAACACCTGTACAAAGATTGAAGAAAAGCATTCATGCCAGTACAGAGGTAGAAGAGGAGACACACCTGTATGGAGGTAAAAGAAGAGGAGACATACCTGTATGGAGGTAAAAGAAGAGGAGACATACCTGTATGGAGGTAAAAGAAGAGGAGACATACCTGTACTGAGATAAAAGAAAAGAATTCATGCCAGTACAGAGGTAGAAAAAAAAGGCGAAACAGCTGTACGGAGGTAGAAGAAGAAGAGACACACATGTACTAAGGTAGAAGAAAAAGAACCATGCCAGTACAGAGGTAGAACAAGATGACACACACCTGTGAGAAGGTAGAAGAAAAAGAACCATGCCAGTACAGAGGGAGAACAAGATGACACACACCTGTGAGAAGGTAGAAGAAAAGGAGATATACCTGTACAGAGGTAAAAGACAAGGAGACAGACCTGTATGGAGGTAAAAGAAGAGGAGACATACCTATACTAAGGTAGAAGAAAAGATTCATGCCAGTACAGAGGTAGAAAAAGAGGTAACCAGTGGCGTCTCCAGCTTTCATATTTAGGGGGGGCACATGGGGGGACCGGGACAAAAATAGGGGGGCAATATAAAATGCAAATATATATATATATATATATATAGATAGATAGATAGATAGATAGATCTATCCTGGGGCCCTTTACCCCTTTACTACGATCCCACAACGGCCCTTTCACATGTTCTGCAGTGAGCTCCCTTCCTACTGTATTGGGCCCCCCCAGGGTGACAGAGAACAAGAGATATATGTCACCAGCATACCAAGAAAATATAAGGGTCCAAAGCAGTGGGAGAACTATCAGGGTTGCAAAGGTTGTCTTGCCACCGGGCCCTGGTGTTCTGCCACTGTGGGGTTCCCCAGCCTCCTCTTGCTGTCCTGCCCCTGCCCTCAGTCTGTTTTTTCAGTAACTGAGAGTCCTGGTGGAGTCCTTCTTGCAACTCACTCTTCTCCCTGCCAATGAGGATACAGGGGAAGGAGCAGATCGGGCGGCCGTGGTTGTGTGAGCGCTCGCATTATGCAGTGTCAGCGAGCAGAGGGAGGGGGGAGGAATCACCCATTGGGGACCTTCTCCCTCTCAATAGAGACTGTGTTACCCCAGCGGTGGCCCGAGTAAGATGCGGCACATCCGATATGAATACAAACAAAAAGAAATTGCCTTTTTGTAAAAAAAAAAAATTTAAAAAAAAAAAAATTTTTTTTTCTGGGGGGGGGCACATGGTGGGGCCCAGCATAATGTTGGGGGGGTCAGGGCCCCCTCTGGCCCCCCCCTAGGGTCGCCATTGGAGGTAACACACCTGTGTGGAGGTAGAAGAAGAAGAAGAGACACCTGTACTAAGGTAGAAGAAAAAGAGTCATGTCAGCACAGAGGTAGAAAATGAAATACACCTGTACAAAGATAGAAGCAAAGCATCAATACCAGTACAGAGGTAGAAAAGGAGACACACCTGTATGGAGGTAAAAGAAGAGGAGAAATACCTGTACTAAGGTAAAAGAAAAGGATTCATGCCAGTACAGAGGTAGAAAAAGAGGCAACACACCTGTACAGAGGTAGAAGAAGAGACAGTTGTGTACTAAGGAAGAAGAAAAAGAAGAAAAGATTCATGCCAGTACAGAAGTAGAAAAAAAGGTAACGCACTTGTACGGAGGTAGATGAAGAAGAAGAGACACCTGTACTAATGTAGAAGAAAAAGAGTCATGCCAGTACAGAGGTAGAAAATTACATACACCTGTACAAAGATAGAAGAAAAGCATTCATGCCAGTACAGAGGTAGAAAAGGAGACATACCTGTATGGAGGTAAAAGAAGAGGAGACATACCTGTACTAAGGTAAAAGAAAAGGATACATGCCAGTACAGAGGTAGAATAAGAGGCAACACACCTGTATGGAGGTGTATGAAGAAGAGAAGCACGTGTACGAAGGTAGAAGAAAAAGAATCATGCCGGTACAGAGGTAGAATAAGATGACACACACCTGTGAGAAGGTAGAAGAAAGGGAGATATACCTGTACAGAGGTAAAAGACAAGGAGACAGACCTGTATGGAGGTAAAAGAAGAGGAGACATACCTGTACTAAGGTAGAAGAAAAGATTCATGCCAGTACACAGGTAGAAAAAAAGGTAAAACAGCTGTATGAAAGTAGAAGAAGAAGAGAAACCTGTACTAAGGTAGAAGAAAAGATTCATGCCAGTACAGAGGTAGAAAAAAGAGGTAACACAGTTGTACGGAAGTAGAAGAAGAAGAGACACCTGTACTAAGGTAGAAGAAAAAGAGTCATGCCGGTACAGAGGTAGAAAATGACATACACCTGTGAGAAGGTAGAAGAAAAGGAGACATACCTGTACAGAGGTAAAAGACAAGGAAACACACTTGTATGAAGACAGAAAATGAGATTCACCTGTACAGATGTAGAAGAGGAGGAGACACACCTGTATGGAGGTAAAAGAAGATGCACAAGTATGAAAGACAAGACAGTCGTGTTCAGAGACAGAAGAAGAGACACACCTGTACTGAGAGACACCGGTAAGGAGGTAGAGGACAAGACACACCTGTACAAAGGTGAAATAAAAGGACACATACTAGAACAGAGGTAGAAGGAAAGGTGATACACCTGCATGGTGGCAAAACAAAATGAGACACCCGTGTATAGAGGCAAAAGAAGAAGAGACACTCCTGTATGAAGATAAAGGTACAGATGCGTCTTGTCTTCTTTCACCTTCATACAAATGTATGAAGGTGAAAGAAGACAAGATACACCAGTATAGATACAAGAAAAGAGAGGACACACCTGTTCAAAGATAGAGGAAGAGGCGACACACCTGTAGTAAGGTACAGGAAAAGGAGCAATGCTTGTATGAAGGCAGAAGAAGAGGAAACACACCTGTATGGAGACAGAACTGTAAGGATGCGGAAGAAGATTAGAACAGTTGTACAGGGGTGGAAGAAAAGGAGACATACCGGTGTGGAGGTAGAAGAGGAGACACTGGTATGAAGGTAGAAGAAGGTGAGACACATCTACACAGAAGTAGAAGAAAAGAAGACAACTGTATGAAAGTGGAAGAGGATAAGACACGTGTACGGAGATAGATGAAGAGAATACCCAATTGTATAAATGTAGAAGAGAAGTATAAATGTAGGAGAGAAGAGACACCTGTAAGGAGGTAAAAGAAGAAAAGCCATACCTGTATAGGGGTAAAGGAGACATGAAGCAGCTGCACTAAGGGCTGTATAGCATATATAATGCATTAAAACCTATGTTGGCTTGAGCAAAACGTAAAGCAAAAAGTGGAAAAAAAAAAAAAAAGAGGATTGCTGCATTAGACTCACTTCTCCCAAACGGGTGGTATGGAGTGAAGGCCAGACCCAAGCAGAGAGCGTGAACATGAGAGTTTTCAGATCATCATACAGAAAATATCTGTCTGCAGGAGAAGGGAGCCTGTTCTGTTTTGTATATACTGCTGGTATGCTGTGTGAGATGATTGCTTTCTTTTATCTGTCACGTACACAAGCTGTGAATATTCCAGCCCTATGGCCCTGCTCATCAGCAGCTAATAATCTCAGTCCTGAGACAATATCACGTCCATCATGGCTGCCGGACTCCATTTTGACACTAATCACCTGCAGTGAGCAATCCCTGTATAATGAGAGAGAGAGAAAACAGGATTATCCCTGCCGGGCTCAGGCAAAGAATGCATGTTATCTGATCATTTATTGTTAAACTACAACCCCGCTCTTTGAACAAAGAGATTGGACACTGCACTTGCACCTACAGAGACGGCCATCTTGGAATCATTATGCAGGCGGCTACGTACTGTGTACACAAGTAATTACACAGCTCTGTTTTTTACCAAATTACATTAAAGGGCTCTTTAGGGCCTCTGTGCTTCTTGCTAGCGCGTTTTTGCTCTTCGAAGCTTGTTGCCGTATTAGAGAAGCAGGTTCTGGCAGCACAAGAAGCTGTCGGGATATATTTTAATAATTCCGTCTCCTAGCCTTGAAGTATGACATCTGTTTTTCTGACCAAGATCAGTCACACAAAGAAAAAAAGGATTTAGCTTTGTGCCTTGTGTGATTCCATGAATCATCTTGTTTATTTGCAAGTAATAGGGCAAGTAAGGCTCGGAATAAGGCTCTGAGGAATAATTTGCTGATACTGGGCTCTTTGAATAAAGTATCAGCTCACGCAAAGTTGATATTTCCATTCTGGATGGATGTCGTCATCCTAAATTATTCTCTATCTTAAAAGGAAAGTATGGCCAAAGCTTTTTTTGGCTGTACCTCTCTTCTGGGTCGGGGGAGTGCACTTACTTTTGCACTCCTGTTACCCAGAATCAGCCGACAGCAGAGCTTTAAAGCCCTCTATCAGACGACATCACAGAGCCACTCCAAGCTCTGGAAGGTTCCCAGCCATATTGTTGGGATTCACCCAGGTGCCTGATTGACAGTGGCTGAGAGCTGAAGCCAGCTGCGCCTGCCCATCTCCACTGGAGGGGCAGAGTAGGCTCAGTCTCTACGCCAAGAATCAGTGGCGGCCCCATAATGCAGGGCGCAGGGGCGCCGCCTCCTTATCTATGCGTCCGGTCCCCTAATCTACATGCCGGACGCGTGGATTCCAATGGGTTTTTTTTTCGAAGCACGTGATTAGAGCCAGAGGCTCTAACAGGCTTCAAAAAAGGGTGGCACCCAGTTGTGTGTCCTGAGACCCATCGCCCAATTAGCCAAAAGGAGAAGTGCTCCTATTGGCCATTTAGGAGGAGGAGACGCACGGTGGAAGCCGCCGTGATGCCGAGGAGACGCAGGGGTAAGTGCCGGGCCTGGGGATCTGCCTCTTAACATGCTCCCCCACACCCAGAAGCATCAGGTATTTTTTGAAGGTGCTGACTGACTGGTGCAGGAGCGCAAAGAAGTATCAGTGGATGGGGGGTGCTTCTTACAATAGAACCTTTCCCTTTGCCCAGAATGGGCCAAATAACAAATTGTTGTCCAGTCTTAGTTGGTAAAAACGTACAGTTGGAGACTAGCGAGGAAAGAACGGTGCATTACTGGAAAGGTGCAAAGATTTTACTGTCTGGGTCCCTGAAAAAGTAGAACCAAGTGGGTGGGCAACCCGAAATGAGCATACGAGGAGTCTTCAAAAAGTTTTCACACTTTTTTTATGGTTAATAGAGTTAAAAAAAAGTGCAGAAATTTATTTAAGAACCCTCATATAGCTTTTACTTTCTGGGTCCCTGAAAGATAGAACCAAGTGGGTGGTCAACCCAAAATGAAAATACGAGGGGTCTTCAAAAAGTGTCCACACTTTTTCATATTTAATAGTTAAAAAAGTGTGGAAACTTTTTGAAGAATCCTCATATAGATTTTACTTTTTGGGTCCCTGAAAAGTAGAACCAAGTGGGTGGTCAACCCAAAATGAAAATACAAGGAGTCTTCAAAAAGTGTCCACAATTTGTTATATTTGGTCAACCCAAAATAAAAATATGAGGGGTCTTCAAAAAGTTTCCACACTTTTTCATATTTAATAGAGTTAAAAAAAAAAAAGCGTGGAAACTTTTTGAAGAACCCTCATATAGATTTTACTTTCTGGGTCCCTGAAAGGTAGAACCAAGTGGGTGGTCAACCCAAAATAAAAAGACAAGGGGTCTTCAAAAAGTTTCCACACTTTTTCATATTTAATAGAGTTAAAAAAGTGTGGAAACTTTTTGAAGAATCCTCATATAGATTTTACTTTTTGGGTCCCTGAAAAGTAGAACCAAGTGGGTGGTCAACCCAAAATGAAAATACAAGGAGTCTTCAAAAAGTTTACACAATTTGTTATATTTGGTCAACCCAAAATAAAAATATGAGGGGTCTTCAATAAGTTTCCACACTTTTTCATATTTAATAGAGTTTTTAAAAAAAGCATGGAAACTTTTTGAAAAACCCTCATATAGCTTTTACTTTCTGGGTCCTTGAAAAGTAGAACCAAGTGGGTGGTCAACCCAAAATGAAAATACAAGGGGTCTTCAAAAAGTGTCCACAATTTGTTATATTTGGTCAACCCAAAATAAAAATATGAGGGGTCTTCAAAAAGTTTCCACACTTTTTCATATTTAATAGAGTTAAAAAAAGTGCAGAAACTTTTTGAAGAACCCTCATATAGATTTTACCTTCTGGGTCCCTGAAAGGTAGAACCAAGTGGGTGGTCAACCCAAAATGAATATACGAGGAATCTTCAAAAAGTTTTCACACTTTTTTATGGTTAATAGAGTTTAAAAAAGTGCAGAAGCTTATTTAAGAACCCTCATATAGATTTTACTTTCTGGGTCCCTGAAAGGTAGAACCAAGTGGGTGGTCAACCCAAAATGAAAATACAAGGAGTCTTCAAAAAGTTTTCACACTTTTTAATGGTTAATAGAGTTAAAAAAAAAGTGTGGAAACTTTTTGAAGAACCCTCATATAGATTTTACTTTTTGGGTCCCTGAAAAGTAGAACCAAGTGGGTGGTCAACCCAAAATGAAAATACAAGGGGTCTTCAAAAAGTTTCCACACTTTTTCATATTTACCGTAATAGAGTTTAAAAAAAAAGCGTGGAAACTTTTTGAAGAACCCTCATATAGATTTTACTTTCTGGGCCCCTGAAAGGTAGAACCAAGTGGGTGGTCAACCCAAAATGAACATACAAGGGGTCTTCAAAAAGTTTCCACAATTTTTTATATTCAGTAGAGTTAAAAAAAAAAAATTCTAGAAACGTTTTGAAGAACCCTCGTTTATAATGGGTTGTGGACCAACCCATAATGATGGTAATCAGCCAGTACCACCGGCATGTTAATGAGGTTATTAGCTTTTAAATAGTAGTATAATAGTGTACAGAAAACAAAAATGTATCTTAATTGTACAGTACAGGACATAGGCAAAAATCCCAAATTGGAGTTGCTGCTTTGTGCCTGCTTGATAAAAAAGTAAAAGGGACATTTCTCAAATGGGAAACAGATGACAAAAAAAAAATAAATATGACCATCCTTTTTAAACCATTCACTACTTTATCCAAATTAAAAAAAAGCTTTGGCTTTAGATATACTTTAATGGTGACCTGCCACTGCGAATACATCTCATTGCTTTCACATTATACGTGCTGGCACATCCGGTGGCAACTAGCACTGGCATGTAAGTACCGCCGCTGACATATTATGGTCTTCAATGATGCCAGTATTACTAGGCAAGCAGAACTGAGATAAAAGTATTGCTGGCTTGTTGCTAGTAATCTAATAATGGTGCTGGGCACACTGGCATTAACATTGGCATATTACTAGGCGGATAGCTCCACATATTAGTGCTAGTCTAATGCTGGAAAATTAGCTTTGGCTTATAACCGCCGCTGGAATATTTCCATGTAACCACTACAAGGGTCATTAATAATGGAGTGTCCCTGTCACCTCGCGGCTCATAGAAACCAATCCAAATATCTTTCCTTTTCCAACCTGCAATTGCAGACAGCGGCTGGAATCTCGAGCTATGGCCCCGTATTCCTCCACATCATGACGATTAAAACAATGTATCAAAAATGTTATCCAAAACTCAGCACAGAGGAAGTGCCACCACTGTACAGAGGGGCTGCGACATTTCCAGGGACACGTCTTCCATCAGGTGGAAACAGGATATGTGGACTAGTTGAAAAGCTCCAAGATGTTCATGATACACAATGTTCTTTTTTTTAAAATAAAGAGATGTTCAGGTCAACCAGAGTCCTCATTTACCTTCTTAGCTGATAATGGAAGAGAAGCTCTTATGAAGCCGGATGGCAGACAACCTGAAAGGTGTGCGGAGTCTGGATCCACTCCGTACCCACAGCAAAGGAAGATCCCATCACTCAACTCTACTTTGCTGGAGTCACAACTGCTCACTTATGTTACATTGGAGAAGATTTTCTGCAAATTTTTTGACAATTTGTTTGCATATGTCTGACTAAGTGACATGCAGAGTATGGAGAATGTGCTAAAAATCGAATTTTTAGCTACAGATCAACTTCCAACTGTCTGTGTTTAAAAACAAATCAAGAAGTTTCACAGGTTACAAGAAAGTTAGAATGTAATCCGTATACCAGGAGTCTCCAAACTGCGCTCCACGGGCCCCATGCAGCCCTTTGCTTGCTTTTATCCCGCCTTTGGGATGCCATTGTTCCCACTGATACGAGGTACCATTTCTTCAATTGACACCAATGATGGGGCGCTATTCCTCCCACTAACACCAATGATGGGGCACTATTCCTCCCACTAACACCAATGATGGGGCGCTATTCCTCCCACTGACACCAACAATGGGGCACTACTCCTCCCACTGACACCAACGATGGGGCACTATTCACCCATTTTGACACCACCAATGGGGCACTATTACTCCTACTGACACCAATAATGGGGCACTATTCCTCCCACTGACACCAACGATGGGGCACTATTCCTCCCACTGACACTATTCCTCCATCTGACACCAATGATGGGGCACTATTCCTCCCACTGACACCAACAATGGGCTACTATTCCTCCCACTGACACCAACAATGGGCTACTATTCCTCCCACTGACACCAACGATGGGGCACTATTCCTCAATCTGACACCAACGATGGGGCACTATTCCTCCCACTGACACCAAAGATGAGGCACTATTCCTCCCACTGACACCAATGATGGGGCATTATTCCCCCCACTGACACCATTGATGGGGCACTATTCCTCCATCTGACACCAACGATGGGGCACTATTTCTCCCCACTGACACCAACAATGGGCTATTATTCCTCCCACTGACACCAGTGATGGGGCACTATTCCTCCCACTGACACAGACAATGGAGCACTATTCCTCCCACTGACACCAACGATGGGGCACTATTCCTCCCTACTGTTGGCACTATTTATCCCTACTATTGACACCAAGAGTGGGGCATAATTTCTCCCACAGATATAAACAATGAAACTTTATTCCTCTCACTGACACTAACAACGAGGCATTGTTCCTCCTACTAATACCAATGATGGAGCACTATTTATTCCACTAATACCAAATATGGAGCACTATATCTCCTACTGATACAAACATTTGAACACTATTCCTCCCACAGACAACGATAGGGCATTATTCCTCCCACTAATACCAATGGTGGGGCACTATTCCTCCCACTAATACCAATGGTGGGGCACTATTCCTCCCACTAATACCAATGGTGGGGCACTATTCCTCCCACTAATACCAATGGTGGGGCACTTTTCCTCCCACTAATACCAATGGTGGGGCACTATTCCTCCCACTAATACCAATGGTGGGGCACTATTCCTCCCACTAATACCAATGGTGGGGCACTATTCCTTCCACTAATACCAATGGTGGGGCACTATTCCTTCTCCTGATGACCACAGCAGGAGGAATTTTTTTTTACTCCCACTGATGCAGAGACATTTTCTCCTCCCACTGGTCACAGTGTGCCCCCTCCTGAAGTGTGAAGGACAGCAAAGTAGCCCTCTGTTTAGAATGTGTGGAGACCCCTGCCTTACACTAAAGCAACCCCTAGCTCTTAATGATCCCATTACTTGCCACGTAACCATCCCCTAAACAAGTTCTTAATACTTATGGATGTATTTATAATTAAAAAAATCAACCCTCCAGCCCCATTAAAACTGCATGTAAAATCATTCTGTGCAAACGGAGCAAGATTGAATGTGAATGGGAAAATACTGCGATATGGCGACTGAATGGAGCTGAGGAGCATACTTCTTTGCTATGACACTCAGCGCCATCTAGTGGACATAATGTGGTATTTCCCCCTGGTCACGTTAGGTTTTTTTTTTTTTTATGAATATTTCAATCCCCAGAGAACATAGCCTGAGAACATTCTATGTTTCCCCATTCACACAGAACAAATCTATATACAGTTTTGCCTTTAGTTATACTCTAACACTTAAAGTTGTATTAAAGTGATTGTAAAGGCTCGTTTTTTTTTTTTTTTTTACATAACAAACATGTTGTACTAACCTCCTCTGTGTAGTTGGTTTTGCACAGAGCACCCCGCATCCTCCTCTTCTCAGGTCCCTCTTTGCTGCTCCTAGCCCTTCCCTCCTTTGAGTGCCCCTCAGCCAGCAGCTTGCTACAGGGGGCACCCAAGCCGAGTAAGAGCTCCGTGTATCCATTCAGACATGGAGACCCAACCTGGCCCTGCCCCCTTTCTCCCCTGATTGGCCGACTGACTTTGATTGACAGCCGTGGGAGCCAATGGCACCGCCACAATGTTACAGCCAATCAGGAGGAGTGTATTGGATGGCTGAGGGGATCGTGGACATCGCTGGAGAGAGAAGGAGCTCAGGTAGGTAATTGGGGGGGGGGGCTGCTACACACAGAAAGTTTTTTTATCTTAATGCATAGAATGAATTAAGATATAAAAAAACTTCTTCCTTTAAACTCAAAACCAAAAATGTACGAATTATTAGATGTAGGGACTGCATTCGTTTTCTTTTTTTCTTTTTTTTTTTCCCCTCTGTTTTCACCTAGTGATTTGGCCAGTAACACACCTCCTGTATAGGCTAGATTTACACCTATGCATTTTTAGTGCTTTTTGCATTTTGCAGATTTGCACTACAGTCCATTTAGCATGGTTTCCTATGGAACACGTTCTGTAGTGCCAATCTGCAGAATGCAAAAAGCACTAAAAATGCATAGGTGTGAATCAGGCCTTAGAGTGCCCCCACTTCTCCTGCACTGTGACTCTACATCAATGGGAAGCAGTCCTCCAACCGTAGACACATGCACTAGATCAGGGGTCTCCAAACCTTCTAAACAGGGGGCCAGGTCAGACTTTAGGGGGGCCAGACTGTGACCACTGGCAGTAGAAAAGTTCCAGACTTCAGTGGGAACAAACGATGCCCCACCTTTGGTGTGATTGGGAGGAATTGTGCCCCATCATTGGTGTCGTTGGGCCCCATCGTTGGTTTCATTGGGAGGAATTGTGCCCCATCATTGGTGTCGTTGGGCCCCATCGTTGGTTTCATTGGGAGGAATTGTGCCCCATCATTGGTGTTGTTGGGCCCCATCGTTGGTGTCATTGGGAGGAATTGTGCCCCATCATTGGTGTCGTTGGGCCCCATTGTTGGTGTCATTGGGAGGAATTGTGCCCCATCATTGGTGTCGTTGGGCCCCATCGTTGGTGTCATTGGGAGGAATTGTGCCCCATCATTGGTGTCATTGGGCCCCATCGTTGGTGTCATTGGGAGGAATTGTGCCCCATCATTGGTGTCATTGTGCCCCATCGTTGGTGTCATTGGGAGGAATTGTGCCCCATCATTGGTGTGGTTGGGCCCCATCGTTGGTGTCATTGGGAGGAATTGTGCCCCATCATTGGTGTCATTGGGCCCCATCGTTGGTGTCATTGGGAGGAATTGTGCCCCATCATTGGTGTCGTTGGGCCCCATCGTTGGTTTCATTGGGAGAAATTGTGTTCCATCATTGGTGTTGTTGGGCCCCATTGTTGGTGTCATTGGGAGGAATTGTGCCCCATCATTGGTGTCGTTGGGCCCCATTGTTGGTTTCATTGGGAGGCATTGTGCCCCATCATTGGTGTCATTGGGCCCCATTGTTGGTGTCATTGGGAGGAATTTTGCCCCATCATTGGTGTCGTTGGGCCCCATCGTTGGTTTCATTGGGAGGAATTGTGCCCCATCATTGGTGTGGTTGGGCCCCATCATTGGTGTTATTGGGAGGAATTGTGCCCCATCATTGGTGTCGTTGGGCCCCATCATTGGTGTCATTGGGAGGAATTGTGCCCCATCATTGGTGTGGTTGGGCCCCATCGTTGGTGTCATTGGGAGGAATTGTGCCCCATCATTGGTGTCGTTGGGCCCCATCGTTGGTTTCATTGGGAGGAATTGTGCCCCATCATTGGTGTCATTGGGCCCCATTGTTGGTGACATTGGGAGGAATTTTGCCCCATCATTGGTGTGGTTGGGCCCCATCATTGGTGTTATTGGGAGGAATTGTGCCCCATCATTGGTGTCGTTGGGCCCCATCATTGGTGTCATTGGGAGGAATTGTGCCCCATCATTGGTGTGGTTGGGCCCCATCGTTGGTGTCATTGGGAGGAATTGTGCCCCATCATTGGTGTCGTTGGGCCCCATCGTTGGTGTTATTGGGAGGAATTGTGCCCCATCATTGGTGTCGTTGGGCCCCATCATTGGTGTCATTGGGAGGAATTGTGCCCCATCATTGGTGTCGTTGGGCCCCATCGTTGGTTTCATTGGGAGGAATTGTGCCCCATCATTGGTGTCATTGGGCCCCATTGTTGGTGTCATTGGGAGGAATTGTACCCCATCATTGGTGTCGTTGGGCCCCATCGTTGGTTTCATTGGGAGGAATTATGCCCCATCATTGGTGTGGTTGGGCCCCATCATTGGTGTTATTGGGAGGAATTGTGCCCCATCATTGGTGTCGTTGGGCCCCATCGTTGGTGTCATTGGGAGGAATTGTGCCCCATCATTGGTGTGGTTGGGCCCCATCGTTGGTTTCATTGGGAGGAATTGTGCCCCATCATTGGTGTGGTTGGGCCCCATCATTGGTGTTATTGGGAGGAATTGTGCCCCATCATTGGTGTCGTTGGGCCCCATCATTGGTGTCATTGGGAGGAATTGTGCCCCATCATTGGTGTGGTTGGGCCCCATCGTTGGTGTCATTGGGAGGAATTGTGCCCCATCATTGGTGTCGTTGGGCCCCATCGTTGGTTTCATTGGGAGGAATTGTGCCCCATCATTGGTGTCATTGGGCCCCATTGTTGGTGACATTGGGAGGAATTTTGCCCCATCATTGGTGTGGTTGGGCCCCATCATTGGTGTTATTGGGAGGAATTGTGCCCCATCATTGGTGTCGTTGGGCCCCATCATTGGTGTCATTGGGAGGAATTGTGCCCCATCATTGGTGTGGTTGGGCCCCATCGTTGGTGTCATTGGGAGGAATTGTGCCCCATCATTGGTGTCGTTGGGCCCCATCGTTGGTGTTATTGGGAGGAATTGTGCCCCATCATTGGTGTCGTTGGGCCCCATCATTGGTGTCATTGGGAGGAATTGTGCCCCATCATTGGTGTCGTTGGGCCCCATCGTTGGTTTCATTGGGAGGAATTGTGCCCCATCATTGGTGTCATTGGGCCCCATTGTTGGTGTCATTGGGAGGAATTGTACCCCATCATTGGTGTCGTTGGGCCCCATCGTTGGTTTCATTGGGAGGAATTATGCCCCATCATTGGTGTGGTTGGGCCCCATCATTGGTGTTATTGGGAGGAATTGTGCCCCATCATTGGTGTCGTTGGGCCCCATCGTTGGTGTCATTGGGAGGAATTGTGCCCCATCATTGGTGTGGTTGGGCCCCATCGTTGGTGTCATTGGGAGGAGTTGTGCTCCTCAAGAAAAGAAGAAAAGATTGATCATCCACTTGAATCCAAATGATGCTGTAGATATTTCTTTATTGTCATGAACCAGACAAAATTGCAATGACGATCAGTTGACGCGTTTCGCACGAAAAGAACTGTACTCGTTCACAATTGAAATGCTCACAATTCAAGCTATTTAAAGGCGTATATCAAATCAAACACCTCACACAAAACACCTGTAGTTAAAGAGCAATCAACACAAAACTTCACCGACATAAAAACATTTCTTAAATGCTAAAACATCCGATCATAAAATGGTCAAAACAAAAAAGAGACAATGTAAACAAGTAAACAAGAAATGTATTAAAAACAAAAATAAAAAATGAGAGAAAAAACATGTATATATACCAATATACATCACATAAATCTCTGTATAGCAAATTAAGTCTAATTGTGGGATTTATTACTTATTATTAAAGACTTCTTAACAGCTGTTGAAGGATAAGAGGAAATAATGAGATGATAAACAATATACACAATGGAAAGAATGCCACATACACATGAAAATCTACCATGTCCACATATATATATAAATCATGTGGAGGTATATAAATACGTATACATCGCAAATATTCCACACAGAACCAGCCTAGAAAGCAACCAAAACAAGCGCTTTCCCCCGACTTGTTCATTCCCCTGACTTAGTTGGGGTAGGCAGAACACTTTGGTGGGGGGTGGGTCAGCCGCGCCTCTTGACCTTTGACCTCTGGGGGAGGTCCCCATTCCAATCCCTGAGTCCGAACCTTGTTCTTCAAGGGGAAACCCTAACCCCTAACCCTTTTAAAAAGGAAAAAAAAAAGGAAAAGCAACCAAAATCACTCGCTTTTTAAAAGAAAAATAAATGAAAAGCAACCAAATCACTCGCTTTTGAAAGAGAAAAAAAAAGAAAAGCGACCAAAATCACTCGCTTTTCAAAGAAAAAAAAAAAAAAAAGCAACCAAAATCACTCGCTTTTCAAAAGAAAAATAAATGAAAAGCAACCAAAATCACTCGCTTTTCAAAGGGGGGAAAAAATAAATAAATAAAAAATTAAAAGCCACCAAAATCACTCGCTTTTCAGAGGGGAAAAAAATAAAAATGAAAAGCAACAAAAATCACTCGCTTTTCAAAAGAAAAATAAATAAAAAGCAACCAAAATAACTTGCTTTTCAAAGGAAAAAAATTATAAATAAATAAAAAATGAAAAGCAACCAAAATCACTCGCTTTTCAAAGAAAAAAAAACATGAAAAGCAACTAAAATCACTCGCTTTTCAAAGAAAAAAAAACATGAAAAGCAACCAAAATCACTCGCTTTTCAGAGGGGGAAAAATTTACTGAAAAGCAACAAGAATCACTCGCTGAATGAAAAGCAACTAAAAACCAAATCACTCACTTTTCAAAGGAAAAAAAAATGAAAAGCAACCAAAATCACTCGCTTTTCAAAAGAAAATTTATATTATGCCCCATTGTTGGTCTCAGTGTGGGGGGGGGGGGATTATGCCCCATTGTTGGTCCCAGTGTAAGGGGGATTATGCCCCATTGTTGGTCTCAGTGTAAGGGGGATTATGCCCCATTGTTGGTCTCAGTGTAGGGGGGGGGGGATTATGCCCCATTGTTGGTCTCAGTGTAGGGGGGGATTGTGCTACATTTTTGGTCTCAGTGTGAGGGGGATTATGCCCCATTGTTGGTCTCAGTGTAGGGGGGGGGGATTATGCCCCATTGTTGGTCTCAGTGTGGGGGGGGGATTATGCTCCATTTTTGGTCATAGTGTAGGGGGGGGATTATGCCCCATTGTTGATCTCAGTGTAGGGGGGGGATTATGCCCCATTGTTGGTCTCAGTGTAGGGGGGGGATTATGCTCCATTTTTGGTCTCAGTGTGAGGGGGATTATGCCCCATTGTTGGTCTCAGTGTAGGGGGGGGGGGATTATGCCCCATTGTTGGTCTCAGTGTGGGGGGGGGATTATGCTCCATTTTTGGTCTCAGTGTGAGGGGGATTATGCCCCATTGTTGGTCATAGTGTAGGGGGGGGGGGAATTATGCCCCATTGTTGGTCATAGTGTAGGAGGGGGATTATGCCCCATTGTTGGTCTCAGTGTAGGGGGAGATTATGCCCCATTGTTGGTATCAGTGTGGGGGGGATTATGCCCCATTGTTGGTCTCAGTGTAGGGGGGATTATGCCCCATTGTTGGTCATAGTGTAGGGGGGGGGATTATGCCCCATTGTTGGTCTCAGTGTAGGGGGGAGATTATGCCCCATTGTTGGTATCAGTGTATGGGGGGGGGTTATGCCCCATTGTTGGTCTCAGTGTAGGGGGGGATTATGCCCCATTGTTGGTCTCAGTGTAGGGGGGGATTATGCCCCATTGTTGGTCATAGTGTAGGGGGGGGATTATGCCCCATTGTTGGTCTAAGTGTAGGGGGGGATTATGCCCCATTGTTGGTCTCAGTGAAGGGGAGGATTATGCCCCATTGTTGGTCATAGTGTAGGGGGGGGATTATGCCCCATTGTTGGTCTCAGTGTAGGGGGGGATTATGCCCCATTGTTGGTCTCAGTGTAGGGGGGATTATGCCCCATTGTTGGTCTCAGTGTAGGGGGGGGGGATTATGCCCCATTGTTGGTCTCAGTGTGTGGGGGGATTATGCCCCATTGTTGGTCTCAGTGTGGGGGGGGGATTATGCCCCATTGTTGGTCTCAGTGTAGGGGGGGATTATGCTCCATTGTTGGTCTCAGTGTGGGGAGGATTATGCTCCATTGTTGGTCTCAGTGTGTGGGGGGGATTATGCCCCATTGTTGGTCTCAGTGTGTGGGGGGGATTATGCCCCATTGTTGGTCTCAGTGTGTGGGGGGGATTATGCCCCATTGTTGGTCTCAGTGTAGGGGGGGATTATGCCCCATTGTTGGTCTCAGTGTGGGGGGGGGGGATTATGCTCCATTTTTGGTCTCAGTGTGAGGGGGATTATGCCCCATTGTTGGTCATAGTGTAGGGGGGGGATTATGCCCCATTGTTGGTCATAGTGTAGGAGGGGGATTATGCCCCATTGTTGGTCTCAGTGTAGGGGGGAGATCATGCCCCATTGTTGGTATCAGTGTGGGGGGGATTATGCCCCATTGTTGGTCTCAGTGTAGGGGGGATTATGCCCCATTGTTGGTCATAGTGTAGGGGGGGGGGATTATGCCCCATTGTTGGTCTCAGTGTAGGGGGGAGATTATGCCCCATTGTTGGTATCAGTGTATGGGGGGGGGTTATGCCCCATTGTTGGTCTCAGTGTAGGGGGGGATTATGCCCCATTGTTGGTCTCAGTGTAGGGGGGGATTATGCCCCATTGTTGGTCATAGTGTAGGGGGGGGATTATGCCCCATTGTTGGTCTCAGTGTAGGGGGGGATTATGCCCCATTGTTGGTCTCAGTGTAGGGGGGGATTATGCCCCATTGTTGGTCTCAGTGTAGGGGGGGATTATGCCCCATTGTTGGTCTCAGTGTAGGGGGGATTATGCCCCATTGTTGGTCTCAGTGTAGGGGGGGGGATTATGCCCCATTGTTGGTCTCAGTGTAGGGGGGGATTATGCCCCATTGTTGGTCATAGTGTAGGGGGGGATTATGCCCCATTGTTGGTCTCAGTGTAGGGGGGGATTATGCCCCATTGTTGGTCTCAGTGTAGGGGGGATTATGCCCCATTGTTGGTCTCAGTGTAGGGGGGGGATTATGCCCCATTGTTGGTCTCAGTGTGTGGGGGGGATTATGCCCCATTGTTGGTCTCAGTGTGGGGAGGATTATGCTCCATTGTTGGTCTCAGTGTGTGGGGGGGATTATGCCCCATTGTTGGTCTCAGTGTGTGGGGGGGATTATGCCCCATTGTTGGTCTCAGTGTGTGGGGGGGATTATGCCCCATTGTTGGTCTCAGTGTAGGGGGGGGATTATGCCCCATTGTTGGTCTCAGTGTGGGGGGATTATGCTCCATTGTTGGTCTCAGTGTAGGGGGGGGGATTATGCCCCATTGTTGGTCTCAGTGTGTGGGGGGGATTATGCCCCATTGTTGGTCTCAGTGTGGGGGGGATTATGCCCCATTGTTGGTCTCAGTGTGTGGGGGGGGTTATGCCCCATTGTTGGTCTCAGTGTAGGGGGGGATTATGCCCCATTGTTGGTCTCAGTGTAGGGGGGGATTATGCCCCATTGTTGGTCTCAGTGTGGGGGGATTATGCCCCATTGTTGGTCTCAGTGTAGGGGGGGATTATGCCCCATTGTTGGTCTCAGTGTGGGGGGATTATGCCCCATTGTTGGTCTCAGTGTGTGGGGGGGATTATGCCCCATTGTTGGTCTCAGTGTGTGGGGGGGATTATGCCCCATTGTTGGTCTCAGTGTAGGGGGGGGGGATTATGCCCCATTGTTGGTCATAGTGTAGGGGGGGGGGGTTATGCCCCATTGTTGGTATCAGTGGATGACATAATTCTCAAGGGCCGTACAAAAGAAAGCAAAGGGCCGCATCTGGCCCCCTGCACCAGATTACTGATCACCAGGGTGTCTGCTTGTTGTTCAGAACCTGTAGAGGTGATACAACCTATGTGTAGAACAAATAGAACTTGTCATAGTTATTGTATGATAAAAGTGGAAATGACAAGAACACCACAGGAACCAATCAGTCTTCAGTCTCCTCCCCTCCAGACTGGCCCGGCCAATGGAAGTCCTAATAGGTTGTGACATGTCACCTCTGGTTTTTAGACTGAATTATTCCGCTCTGTTACATAAGAAGAAAACCTGGTGATTTTATGGGAAACGCTTTGCCTTTTGATGGAGTGCACAAAGCTTAGATGCTTTCCAGAGAGCAATCAGACGAGTGCAATTAAGGAAATTCATTATATAGCTCACATTTTTCAAGGTGTCAATTTCCTCCGCCGGGGCCTCCCTCGGGGCAATTCTTTTTGAAAAGATGAAAAATAGAAGTAATTAATTAATCTTTTTAATTGCGCTGACCCACTGCTGTTCTGTCACTCTTCCTCCTCTGGTGGCTCTGGCAGGCGAAGTGCCCCGTTCTGTCTCCTCTATGGTTTGACACTTAGTTATGTTTAATAAATGAAGGTTCCCTTGCACTGTTTGGCACTGGAGCGTTCATTTGTAGCCTCTCTCGTGGTTTTCCATTGTGTGTGACTTGACTATTAGCCTACACTTTCTGAATATAAGCGATCGCATTAAAGCAGAACTTAGATTTTTCAACAAAATGATCATTTGTTGTACAAACTTGGAAAACGTCTTGTCTGAAAAAAAAAAAAAAAAATATATAGTTTTTTAGGAACTCACAAGAATAAGATGGAGCCTAAGCTCAAAACCCCTCGGCCCACAAGCACCGTATACACTCACCGGTCACTGTATTAGGTACATCTGCTAATCAGCCAATCACATGGCAGCAACTCGATGCATTTAGGCATCTAGACGTGGGGAAGATGACTTGCTGAAGTTCAAACCGATCATCAGAATGGGGAAGAAAGGGGGATTTAAAGCGGAGTTCCACCCATAAAAAAATAATAATTCATTACTGTGCAGCAAATAATATAATAAATGACATTTGGAGAAAAAAAAACATTTTAACTTACTTTTTCATGCCTGTTGCTATGTGATCCCTTCTAATCTTACCCTTCCTCACTGCGGCCCCTGACGGCGCTTTGGATTGCACCGCAAAGCAGGTCAAAAGCCTGCAAATGAAGCGCCTCGTCTGCAATCTCATGATTGCATTGATGTGGCGCTTCCCATAGTGCAATGTGTCCGGCGCAAAAACACATGGCAGCAACTCGATGCATTTAAGCATCTAGACGTGGGGAAGGTGACTTGCTGAAGTTCAAACCGATCATCAGAATGGGGAAGAAAGGGGGATTTAAAGCGGAGTTCCACCCATAAAAAAAAAAGAATTCATTACTGTGCAGCAAATAATATAATAAATGACATTTGGAGAAAAAAAAAAAACATTTTAACTTACCTTTTCATGCCTGTTGCTATGTGATCCCTTCCAATCTTACCCTTCCTCACTGCGGCCCCTGACGGCGCTTTGGATTGCACCGCAAAGCAGGTCAAAAGCCTGCAAATGAAGCGCCTCGTCTGCAATCTCATGATTGCATTGACGTGGCGCTTCCCATAGTGCACTGTGTCCTGCGCCCAAACACAGTGCACTTAAAGAACTTTTTTTTCTATTTTTTTTTTTAAATATTTTTTTTTGTGACTGCTGGGTGGAGGGGGGGTGGGGGGGCAGCGTCCGTGTGCACCCTATGGACGGGCTGCCACTGGTCGGTACACAGGAAGTCAGGTACTGAATACACAAAACACTAGGCAAAGAGGCGCTCAGAGAACTGGGAAGTTGCTCAGACAACGTGGGCTGCACTGAGCATGTCTTATATAGGGAAGCAAACTAGGAGGCGAGCCAGGAAGTGATAGAAAGGAAGGAAATAAAAACCTACAGTATAGCAGGTTGACGCCCGTAGGTGAGAACAGAAGCCAAACAACACATGTGAAAAGAATCTGAGGTCTAGCAGAACCACTGCAGCAAGGAGGTAAGAATTATGCCGCGTACACACGGTCGGACTTTACGGTAGACTTTGCCCGGCGAACTTTTTGACGTACTTTACGACGGACTTTCTGAATGAACGGACTTGCCTACACACAATCCACCAAAGTCCGTCGAATTCGTACGTGATGACGTACGACCGGACTAAAACAAGGAAGTTCATAGCCAGTAGCCAATAGCTGCCCTAGCGTGGCTTTTTGTCCGTCGAACTAGCATACAGACGAGCGGACTTTTCGACCGGACTCGAGTTCGACGGATAGATTTAAAACATGTTTCAAATCTAAGTCCGTCCAACTTTTGAGCAAACAAAGTCCGCTGGAGCCCACACACAATCGAATTGTCCGACGAAAATCCCGTCCAGTCCGCTCGTGTGTACGCGGCATTACAGGCGGGAAAATGCAGGCCAAACCATGACAATAGGCCTTTATTTATTTATTTCTTTTAAAGGGCACCTGTCATGAAAGTATTCTGCAGGTTGCCCTTTGTGGGAAAATCTCCGTAGCTGCACATACAGTCGACATTCATGTATCTAGGCTGTATAGTGTGTGTGTGTGTTCTATCCACCTTGCTGGTTAGGCTAAAGAAGGCTTAATGGTGCCCGCGGGCAGTATTCATCTACAGGATTACCGGTCAGCTGTTTCTCGGAAAATATCCTAAAAACGGTTCTGGACTGTGAAATAGGAAGAGATTCACGTGACTCTCCTAACTCAGATTCTTAGCCCAGCTCTGAAGGGTTAGACTAGAGAACATACAAAGCAAGAGGAGCCTTGTAGCCTGCAGGGCAGGTGATGTGCCTCATGTATATGGATGGAGGGAACTCCAACCGCTTCCTGGGAGACCTCCTCTGGTTAGACGGCGGTGACTTTGGAATTATGGGTCCCTTTGTTCCTAGGCGTGAGGCCCGTACAAAGAATGTGTTTGGTCTAACAGTGGGGTACCACCTGGGGAGATGGAGGAGAAGTTGTGTATGCTGTCCGTGTGTGTAGAAGGAATAACATTAACGGGCGGTACCTGCTGCCCTATCATCACTCTACGTGGCATTTTTATATCCATGTAGACCTGGCAAATCTCTGACTTCATTTATTCCTCCTCTTTCTTACTAAAGCTCAAAGCACCATGCTTGATGAGATGAGTAGAAAGAGGCTCATGGCTTCGAAAAGGAACCATCTTTGTTGCCCATAGCAGACACTCAGATTCTGCGTTTATTTTAGTGGCTGGAAGTTATATAAAAAAGGGGATAAACTGAATCATTGATAAGGGTATCGGTAGCCGAAAAATGTTTGTGAGGCCCATATGTGTGTGCAGCCTGTTTCATTAGGGTGTGCACCCCAAAGCTCCAACACATATGCGTTTGACATATTTACCGGCCTCTTCCCCACTCTCCATCCTGAAACAATGGGAGGAAGGGGGAGCACACAGGGGGACCCGGACAACAGAAAGAAGAGTAACAGGGACAGGAGGGGTGGTGGGAGTGGCATATTTTGGTACCGATCCCCTGTATTTTCTTCCTGTGGCAGCTGAATGTTCGACGAGAGGGAGAGGAGGAGAAGCCTACTTTCAGCTGCTGCAGGAGGAAAATACAGATTGGTTCCACTAAATTCCACCCCCCACCGCTTTTCCTGTCCAGTTTGAGGTCGGCAAGGAAGGATTGCGTTTTACCTGTCACCCGCTCGCCATTGATGGCGAGCGGGTGACAGGTAAAATGCAATTAGGGTGTGCCCAGGCACACCTGGCGCACACCTATGGTGAGGGCAGAAAATTGTAATTAAAAAAAAAGATGAACCTGGTGTGGAACCAACCTTGTTAAAATTGATGTAATGTCAAACTGTTGGATGTTCTCAGTAGCCAATAGGAATGCTGGTGGTTAGGAGGGGATGAGCCCCAACACAACCCAAAGTGGTTCTTGTGCCAGTTTGGAATAGCTGGTATATTGCCATAGTAGAGGTGAATGAGAGCTACTCCACGTATATTCAGGCACTTCTAGGTGCTTGTACTTTACACCTGATAGCAGTTTTCTATCTTTTTTTTTTGTGACCTAGTTCCTTTAAAAACATTGTACACTTTGAGATGTTTTCATTGTTTTACCCACTTAAAGCGGAGTTCCACACAAAAATGGAGCCTTCGCTTTTCGCAACCCCCCCCCCCCCTCCGGTATCACATTTGGCACCTTTCAGGGGGGAGGGGGGTGGGGGGTGCAGATACCTGTATAAGACAGGTATTAGCACCCACTTTTGGGCATAGATCCCCGCGGGGGTCTATGCCACTTCCTGTGCACCCCCCCCCCCCCCGCACTGTCTGCTGGGAGGCACACGGGTCCCAGAGACAGCAGGGACCATTCGGATTGCGCAGCGGGACTCGCGCATGCGCACTAGGGAACCAGGAAGTAAAGCCGCAAGGCTTCACTTCCTGATTCCCTTATCGAAGAGGGCGGCGGCAGCACCAGAGGACCGAGGGGCGGGACATCGCGGGCACCCTAGAGAGGTAGGTGTCCTTATTTTAAAAGCCAGCAGCTGCAGTATTTGTAGCTGCTGACTTTAAAAAAAAAAAAAATTTGGCGGACCTCCGCTTTAACCTCCGGAAGATTTACCCCTCTTCCTGACCCGACCCCTTTAACTGACAATTGCGCAGTCGTGCAACACTGTACCCAAATAAAAATATATATAATCAAAATTTAGAAAGACATGGAGTGGGACTTTGCATGTGCCTTGGTGGAGTGTGAATAATAATGTATAGCACAGTATTTTTTTTAAAAAAGATACAAATACTTTATTTACCATCCTTAGATGGGAATATTTAAAACATTACAATCTGAAAGAAAGTACAATTTACTGTTTGGTTGAGCCAGGTTGTGCGAGTCCTGGTATAGAGTGTCAAAAGTGTGGCCTACGCGTTTTCGCGGGAACCCCGTTTCGTCAGGGCCATTTAGAACAGCACAAACAGCATGTAAATATTACGGATGTCCTGCAGATACAAAGTTACGAAATTAGCTATATCATAAAATGATGTTAGGTAAAATGTTAATGATGCATATGTAAAAAAACATAGAAAACTCCTAACTTCTAAATTTTATTTCTACCATGGATGGTGCCTCCGTTTGAGTTATAATTGTTTCATGTCTACTCCCCACCCTCATTTACCTAAAAATATATATAATTACATAGTAGGTTAGGTTGAAAAAAGTCCGACCTATGTATATATGTCCTTTTTTCCATCTTTTGGTGGTGTTTGATCACCTCTGCGTTTTAATTTTTTGCGCTATAAACAAAACAAAAAAAGACAATTTAGAAAAAAAAAATAAAATTTTTTTTTACTTTCTGCTATAAAACATATCCAATTAAAAAAATGTAAAAAAGCTAATTTCTTCATCAGTTTAGGTCAATATGTAATCTGCTACATATTTTTGGTAAAACCTAATAAGCACATATTGATTGGTTTGCGCAAAAGTTACAGCTTCTACAAACTATGGGATATACTTATGGAATTTTTATTTATTTATTTTTACTAGTAATGGTGGCGATCAGTGACTTATAGCGGGACTGCGACATTGCGGCGGACGAATTGGACACCAACTGACCCTTTTTGGGGACCAGTGACACTAATACAGTGATCAGTGCTTTGCAGGAACACAGGATCAATGCCTTCCCTACTCACAGAACATCGATCTGCCTTGTTTACATAGGCAGAATGCCATTCTGGCTCTCTGCCTAATGATCAGCGGGTGCCGGCGGACATGGAGTTTGAGGTACCCGCATATCAGCATGCGCACCCTAGACCCAGAAGTGCAGGATCACATTCTAGGTGGAGAGAAAAGGAGAAAATGAATCACCGCTTAGGAGAACTTGCTTTCAGGTGTGTATTAGTGAATCCTTCAGAGGAGGGGAGTCCCAGGTGCTGGCTAAATGCAAATTGAAGCAGGGTTTGAAACAGGAAAATCTGGATGCCGCACACCGGATAAAGTTGAAAACATCTTCTTTATTGTAAAACTTGGATCATAAAAAACAGGACAATCAGGCGGGTAGTACAGACACAGCTGACGCGTTTCGCACTCTAATTTGAGCGCTTACAAGCGCTCGAACTAGAGTGCGAAACGCGTCAGCTGTGTCTGTACTACCCGCCTGATTGTCCTGTTTTTTATGATCCAAGTTTTACAATAAAGAAGATGTTTTCAACTTTATCCGGTGTGCGGCATCCAGATTTTCCTGTTTCAAACCCTGCATCACATTCTAGGTACGTGACCCTGTGCAGGAGAGCCGCCTTGCCACTGTATATGTAAGTTAAACGGTCGGCAGGTGGTTCACTAGGTATTAGTGGAGTTATATTTCCTGTCATTTTTTCTTTTTTTTTGTTCTACCTTGTAATAATGGGCTCACATGTTGGGCTGCAGTTTGGCTGATTGATTCCCTTATGTCCATGTATTTATTCACTTAGCTGTCAAAACCTGTCAAAACCAGGTCAAAACCTGTCAAAACCAGGTATCCGCTCCCCCCCAAAAAAAAAAGTGGTAAAAGTAGAAGAGGAGTGCATAAAGCAGTATTTCCCCTTTAGGTTGAAGTTCCACTTTAAGGGACAGAGAACTTCTTGTTCCAGATCGCACAGCATCCAATCCATGCCTTGCCATTTCCTCTGTGTTGCATCAACAATGTGGGAGCGCTAAAGTGATGAAACACATCTCTTCCCTTCACTGCTCTGACTACTTATGTCTGTGTCAGATCAAATTTCTATGCAGCTTTCACCTGCAGAACACTAGAGTGAGAGACCCAGGGATTGTGGGGTATATCGTTTCTTCACAGCTCTTAGACCCCCTTTACACTGGGGCGGTTTTCAGGCACTTTAGCGCTAGAAATAGCCTCTGCTAAGCGCCTGAAAACCGCCTCCCATTCATTGCAATGTGTCTTTTCACACTGGGACGGTGCGCTTGCGGGGCGGTGCGCTTGCGGGACGTTACGAAAAGTCCTGCAAGCAGCAGCAATGAATGGGCAGCACTTCGAAAGCGCCGCTGTAGTTTTTACCCTTTTTTGGGGTAAAAAATGCCCCGCTAAAGCACCGCAAAAAACAAGCAGCGCTTTAGCGCTAACGGTCGGGCGGCTCAATGTGAAAGTAGCCTTATGCCACGTACACACGGTCGGACTTTTTGACAACAAAGGTCCGATGGTCTTTCTGACGGTTTTTCCGACAGACTTTCGACGGAGTTGCAACGGACTTTCGACTGACTTTCTTTTTTTTTTTTTAATTATTTTTATTATATTTTCAATGTAGGTACAAAACAGAACAGAGCCTATTGGGCATACCCAGGCTCGGTCAACAAATACATAGAAAACAAAACAAGAGAAAAAAAAAAAAAAACATATAGAAACCTTCTATATGTTCCTAACTAAACCATTGTACGCTCAACCACTTTTGCAGGCTATTCAAATCAGTCCTCCAATTCCATGTGTATGCTGCAGTACCCATTTTGTTCATTTATGGAATGAGATGTGCAAGACAGTACTATAATCATATTCATATTCCCCCCCTTCCCATGCTTATCGACTGAAAAGACCAGGGACTATTATGAGATCAGGAACGCCATTTGAGCTATACCCAGTTACTTAATGGAGTGAACTAATCATCAATCGAGTCTACATTAGTAGACAGGGATTCCGTTGAAATATCCCATATTTTGTGGAATTTTTTTTCACAACCACGTGACAAGTTCGACTGACTTTCTAACGATCGGACTTGCCTACACACGATCACACCAAAGTCCACCGTACGACCGGACTGGAATGTGAAGAATTACTCTACTATAGGCTGTTCATACAGGGCAACAAATGACGCCATGCAACAAAACATGATCAATGTATACCATATGCAGGTAAAAAAACACAAGGTGCAGGTAGGAAGGAATACAATGCCCTTAGGGACCAGCCGTCGATGGAAAATTAGCATTGTTCAACTATGTGATATTTAAACCTTATCACCGCACACAGTGTATTTTTTTTTTTTTCAGACAGGTCCACTTTAAATTACACTTTAATTTTTATTCTATAATGTGCCGTTTCCAAATATTGTCCGCACAATTAAATGGAAGTGTCGCTTACACCTGGCTGAGGTTGGTTACAACCCTAGCTGGGCGCTGAGTGACAATGGAGGGGGTTATATCTCCAGGTCGCACTGCACTATAGAAAACACATTATGTCACAACATACAAAAACATCAGACGGGTTCTCGCCTCTCAGAAAATCTTTTTTTTAATTTTTTCTTTTTCTAATTTCTGTTTATTGAAGGTTTTTTTCTAACTCTCAGAACTTTGACGGCACAATTTTTGGATGGCATCGGAACGTAACATTTTGCGAGCATACATTTTGTCATTTAAAAATGCAAGAAACAGGTTGTTAGCGGCATTTTACCCTTCCAGTGGATGCCGGGAACACATTACAATGCTTGTTTTAGCAGATGTAAAGATAAATGCTTCTCCAAAGCCTGCATTTAGTGAACTACAAAGGTTTCATTTCATCCCAAAGTATAATTGTTTTTAATGGCAATAATGACTTCAAAGAGCACTAAAGCTATTTTGCAATGCTTGGCTTTGTATTCAGATTGCATTTTCCCCCCTCTGAGTCCACAGGCTTCTAGCCTAGTGTATGTTTTATAACATCTGAAGTCATAATTAATTAATTATATCTTCCTGAATTTAGATCTGTCATATCAGATTGCTGGATCCGTATATGTGAGCCGTACTCAGCGGAGCAATGTCAAAGAGCACCAACTTCTGTCTAAACTGGCCAGACAGAATCAGCTCATTACACTCCAACATCAAACCATTCTGATGGGGGGGGGGGGGGGGTACACTCACCGTGCCTCTGACAGATAAGGAATATCAATCACCAGAGTGAATCTAAACCCAGACACTAAAACCTTATACAGGTTTTACATAGTACAGTAAAACCTTGGATTACGAGCATAATTCGTTCCAGAAACATGCTTGTAATCCAAAGCACTTGTATATCAAAGCAAATTTCCCCATAAGAAATAATGGAAACTCAGACGATTCGTTCCACAACCATTTATTCGTAAGTCCTTCAGTTTATAGTCCATATAAAAAGATTATAGCAATGTTGTGTAAGCATAAAATGTTCATCCACAAATGGAAGCCTCCACAAGGGGATTAGAAGAAAAATTCAGCAGAGACTACAGAGAATACATGAGAAGAGAGGCGCCACTAATGCCCTGTGCACACGATAGGATTTTCCGACAAAAAAATGCATAGTTTTCTTCCGACGGATGTTGGCTCTAACTTGTCTTGCATACACACGGTCACACAAATCTTGTCGGAAATACCGAACATCAAGAACACGGTGACGTACAACACGTACGACGAGCCGAGAAAAATGAAGTTCAATAGCCAGCGCTTGATTCTGCTTGATTCTAAGCATGCGTGGAATTCTGTGCCGTGGAATTGTGTACACATGACCGGAATTTACGACAACGGATTTTGTTGTCGGAAAATTTGAGATCCAGATCTCAAATTTTGTGTAACGGAAATTCCGATGGAAAATGTCTGATGGAGCCTACACACGGTCGGAATTTCCGACAACAAGCTCCCATCAAACATTTTCCGTCGGAAAATCCGACTGTGTGTACGGGGCATTAGTGTAGCAATATGTTGCTAAATGTTGCACCTTCATTGAAAGTATCCATATTGCTACACTTCTCTTTTATACTCAGTTGTGACATGACACTATTTGTATATCAAGACATCGCTTGTACATTAAGTCAAAATGTATTAAAAAACGTTGCTGGTCTTGCAAAACTCTCTCAAACCAAGTTACTCTCAAGCCAAGGTTTTACTGTAATGTCATTTCAAATTATTTTCTGCAGCTTTGCTGAAAATAATACATGGTGGTCCTACCACAAAGGCATTTTTTAGGCACTAAGGCAGTGGTTCTCAATCTCGGGGTCGAATGATGGTTTGCCAGAGGTCACCGAATCCTAGGCTGTTCCTAAAGCCCGCACTGCTGTCCCAGCCTTTTCCCGGCCCCCCATTCAGTTCACGGCATGGCTGGGGGGCAGAGACTAGAGGTCAGCTGACTGGTGAGGAATGTGAAGTGGGAGAGGCTGGAGGAGACACCATCTCCTGATTTCAGCATAGGTGTCACTGCTATGAGACACCACAAAGTCGGAGACACAGTGAAGCTGGAGACACAGTGAGTAACACTACCTGTGATTATAGTTGCCATTAAAAGTCCCCACTACAGTTCTCAGATCAGCAGATGACCTTGATCAAGGCTGAAGTTGGCTGATCGGAACTCCCCGCCAGCACTGCCAATTATCCCAACTCCCCGCCAGCACTGCCACTCATCCCATTCCCCCCACCCCCCCACCAAGGAGTAAGAGAAGGAATAAAAATAGAGAATACATGGAAGAGAGAGGAAAAGAGGGGGAGGAACAAAGAAAAAATGAGAGAAAGAATAAGAGAAAGAAGAAATGGCTAGAGAGAGCGATGGGGAAAAAAAATGAAATTAGGATAGACAGAGATAGAAGGGAAAGAAAGGAGAACAAAGAGAAAGAGTTGTACATCCTAAAATGTACCATAAGGGGTTTAAATACTGTACGAGTGGAAGGGACTTAGGGAGCGCTAAATATCCATGGGTTAGGGGCGCAAATTACTTGTACTTGCCTTGGATGCTGACAACCCACACTACGAGAATAATTTTACTATTAGGGGCCCCCGCAAGTTGGGAAATTTTATCGAGGGGTCATGGCACTAGGGGGCATGAGAACCACTGCACTAAGAAATAGAAAAGTCTGCGGTGCTGCAACCCCAGTATTCATTGTCTATCGGATAATGCTGAATCGTCTATGCCAGGATATACGCTGTACATACCGTAGATTGCCACGAAGAAAGTAGAAGTCCGGCACCGACACATTATAAGGTAAAATTGTAGTAGACGTTATTCATAATCCATTAAGACATCTCTGTGAATATTTTTATTATGCCTTTTTATTATTAAGGTCCAGAGTGTTCGGGGCTTAAACAAATCAATCTTTTATGTCTTGATGGATAATGAATAAAGTCTACTACAATTTTTCAGGCACTTCCTGTAACAATTGGCTTTCAGTTGTGTTCCTGCATTGTCACTCTGTCACATGCAACCTTGGTGGGAACTACACGGGGTTGTGCAAGCATGGCCCACTATTGTGACCATCAGAAAGCCGGGTCAGAGCAATGATGTCAGTTGGGTACACCATAAGTGGTGGCTGCAAGAGATCAGTATTTATAATACACATGGCTTTAGCAAACTATCAATCCGTTTAGGGTTTACATCTGCATCAAAGTGGGATCCAGATGTTTTTTTCACATGTGGTTCCTAATTTTAAAGTAGATGTTTCTCCTTAGCTTTATATATTCTGCTCCTTTGGGCTGGTAATTTGCACAGCAGAAAGCATGGACAAGGACACATATTTTTTAGGATTGTATAGTAGTAGGTGGTCCACCATTGCAGAAAAATTAGGTGAGTTTGTGAGTAGGTACAACGTGATGTGGCAGCCAGAAAACACACGTAGTTCAAGTACAGTAACAAGAATATATATTGTACCTGAAGTCCAGTAATATACAACAGCGGAAAGGCAACCCAACCAGGAACAATCACAGATTGTAACAGCAATGAGACAGTAGATTGAGGACTCAGACATGCAGACAGCGGCTGTCTCAAGGCCTGGCCAATCTGTACCCAAATGGGGAGGCTTCCATGAAGTATGTAGTGTCCTTGCACTTTCCCTACTCCTCCAGAACCTTTCCTTGATACTAAGTATTGTCCCTGACAGACGGGTGACCTATCCCTGCTCTAGCCACTCACAAAATGCAACGCCAAACCCGGAAGCCAGGGTCTTAAAGAGACAATTAAAGGTTCATAAAATAACAAACATGTCATACTTACCTACTCTGTAGTGGCTTTCCAAAAAGCAGCCTACCAATCCACCTCTTTTCAGGTCCTCCACCGGTGCTCCTGACCCCTCCTTTTCAGTCAGTGTTCCCAATAGCAAGCCGCTTGCTCTGGGGGGCACTGGTGAATGCTCGCTCTGGAGCCCCGCTCTATATGTCCATAAAACACACAGAGCTGTGGCTCAACCCCAACCCTCGATCTCTCCTCATTGGCTGACTGGCTGTGATTGACAGTAGCAGGATCCAATGGCTTCCAGTGCTGTCTCAGCTAATGAGGAATAAGAGACCCAGGGGAAGCTCAGCTCTCATGCACAACGCTGGATCAAAAGGGAGCTCAGGTGAGTATTGAGGGTGGGGGCTGCTGCACACAGAAGGTGTTTTACATGAATGCATAGAATGCATGAAAGTAAAAACCCTTGGGATTTTAAAACCACTTTCATTAGACTCTGCCTGACCCAAGAGAGCCACCAAAGTCACATGGGGTGCCGGCTTTTATTCAGATAGCTTCCTCCCTGTGGCTGGGGAAACCATGCAGCAACTAGAATCCCCTGGACTTCCTCCTCCATCTGCATTGCCACTGCAGACGAGCGCCACCTGCAGTGGAGAAAATAGACTGCACCTGCCTACAAGTTGTTTGGATACCTTTTGCAATTTCAGCAGCTTCCCATTTTATGAACAAAACTCATCTTCCATTATGCCTTGAGTAATTTCTACCATCCTACCTACCCATATCTTTTTTTGCCAGTAGTGGAGTTATACTTTAACCACTTGCCGCCCGCCATATAGCAAAATGACGGCAGCAAAGTGGTTGTGTTATCCTGACCGGACGTCTTTCAGGATAGCAAGCAGCTGCGCACCCCCGGGGGCGCTCATCGCGGCGATCGTTGTTACGGTGTGTTAGTCTGACACACCACAGCACCGATCTAGGTAAAGAGTCTCTGACAGAGACTCTTTACCACGTGATCAGCCGTGTCCAATCACGGCTGATCACAGTGTAAACAGGAAACAGGAAGGGCCATTGATCCGCTTTTCCTCACTCACGTCTGTCAGAAGCGAGTAGAGGAGAGCCGATTGGCTGCTCCTTTGACAGGGGGGGGGGGGGGGTTTCTGATTGATTATCATCACAGCCCCCCCCCCCCAGGATGCCCACACTGGACAACCAGGGACACCAACAGGTATGCCACCCATGGCCACCAGGGATAATAATCAGTGCACACAATGGATGCCAATCAGTGCCCACAATGGATGCCTGCCAATCAGTGATGCCCATCAGTACCATTCATTAGTGTACATCAGTGCCCATCCATGCCCATCTGTGCCACCTATCAGTGCCCATCCATGCTGCCTATCTATGCCAACTATAAGTGCCCATCAGTGCCGCCTTTCAGTGCCCATCAGGGCCATCTATATGTATCCATCAGTGCTGCATATGAGTGCCACCTATCAGTGCCCATCATCAGTGCCACCTCATTGGTGCCCATGAGTGCCGCCTTATCAGTGCTTGTCAGTGCAGCCCCATCAGTGAAGGAGAAAACTTATTTATTTACAAAGTTTTGTAACAGAAACAAAAAAAACTTTTTTTTCAAAATTTTCTGGCTTTTTTTTTTAATTTAGCAGAAAATAAAAATCCCAGAGGTGATCAAATACCACCAAAAGAAAGCTCTATTTGTGGGAACAAAATGATACAAATTTTGTTTGGGTACAGTGTTGTATGACCGCGCAATTGTCATTTAAAGCGCGACAGCACTGAAAGCTGAAAATTGAAGATGTATAAGTGCCTGGTATTGAAGTGGTTAATGCCGTATAATGTATGTTACCTGGTGATAAGAGTAAAGAGAGAGGGAGTGCTGTGTATTTGTTGATGATTATATTAATCCAGACTCCAAGCCAACTAAATAAAGTTAAGATCCTTTGTGTAAGGAGGCTTCTCCGTATAATCAGGACTCCCCGTAGCCTGCTCCTGGTCCCACTTCATAAATAAGGATTAGTGGTCAGTTCTTCCGCAGCTGGCCTCTGAATATTTATGAATCCGCCTCTGTCGCATCAGCAACCTTGCATGTGAATTAAATAGCGCATCTCTCGCTTGAAGAGTCAATCTAAGAACAACAGATTTGTGAGGCATTCGGAAACAAGCGTAGATATTCCACTTCAGCCACAAATGTTCGGTAGACAAGTTCTCGAGGCCTGAATATACTCTGAATCCATAAACCAGACAACCACATTCTTGGCTGCTTCACAAGTAAATGGCACGTCTGGAGGCCGTGCTTGAGAGAGAGATATTGGAATAATGAGGCCCATAGCAAATGCTAAGCCGTCAACTTTATATATTTTTTGCTACAGTTTAGTTGGGTAGCTGAAATAGGAAGGTAATGTCCCATTTATTTTGGAGCACATGTTTATGAATCCATAAAGTGAACTTGTTCTCTGCCCACTCAGGACAAAACAACGGGTTTTCTTTACTTTGGCCTCCCCAACACCACAAATGTACTTTCTGTCTCATCTTCCTCAGCCACAGACCTGAAAGGAGAGTCCGGCGTACGTTAAAAGTTCTATCTATCTTAAAACCTTATCTTAACTACCGTATATACTCAAGTATAGGCCGACCCGAATATAAGCCAAGGCACCTAATTTTAAGACAAAAAACTGGGAAAACTTATTGACTCAAGTAAAAGCCTAGGATGGGAAATGCAGCAGCTACTGGGTAAACAATGCCCATCTGCAGCCTCACTGTGCCCATCTGCAGCCTCACTGTGCCCATCTGCAGCCTCACTGTGCCCATTGGCAGCCTCACCGTGCCCACCTATATCATCAGTGCCCATCTGCAGCCTCACTGTGCCCATTTGCAGCCTCATTGTGCCCACCTGTATCATCAGTGTCCAACTGCAGCCTCACTGTGCCCATTTGCAGCCTCACTGTGCCCACCTGTATTATCAGTGTCCATCTGCAGCCTCACTGTGTCCATCTGCAGCCTCACTGTGCCCATTTGCAGCCTCACTGTGCCCACCTGTATCATCAGTGCCCATCTGCAGCCTCACTGTGCCCATTTGCAGCCTCACTGTGCCCACCTGTATCATCAGTGTCCATCTGCAGCCTCACTGTGCCCATTTGCAGCCTCACCATGCCCACCTGTATCATCAGTGCCCATCTGCAGCCTCACTGTGCCCATTTGCAGCTTCGCTGTGCCCACCTGTATCATCAGTGTCCATCTGCAGCCTCACTGTGCCCATCATTTGCAGCCTCACTGTGCCCACCTGTATCATCAGTGTCCATCTGCAGCCTCACTGTGCCTTTTTGCAGCCTCACTGTGCCCACCTTTATCATCATTGCCCATCTGCAGCCTCACTGTGCCCATTTGCAGCTTCACTGTGCCCACTTGTATCATCAGTGTCCATCTGCAGCCTCACTGTGCCCATCATTTGCAGCCTCACTGTGCCCACCTGTATCATCAGTGTCCATCTGCAGCCTCACTGTGCCCATCATTTGCAGCCTCACTGTTCCCACCTGTATCATCAGTGTCCATCTGCAGCCTCACTGTGCCTATTTGCAGCCTCACTGTGCCCACCTGTATCATCAGTGCCCATCTGCAGCCTCACTGTGCCCATTTGCAGCCTCACTGTGCCCACCTGCATCATCAGTGCCCATCTGCAGCCTCACTGTGCCTCATTTGCAGCCTCACTGTGCCCATCTGCAGCCTCACTGTACCCATTTGCAGGCTCACTGTGCCCATCTGCAGCTGTACCCTTGATAACTAAAACAGTGGGCATCTCCTGCTGTGTCATGCAGTCTGTTCGGCGGCCGTCCATTGTAACAAAGCCCCGCCTCTTCCTCGTCCGTGATAGACTGAAAACTGATTCAGTATCATTGTATTGTACAGCATTGCAAGGTCAGCCACTGACATTTTCTTTTCCTTTTTTTTTACAGATAAGGTCAGATATACTAGAATTTGGGTATTGGGTCTCAAATTTAGAGTATCCATATACTGTTTGGCCTATGCAGAATGAATGCTTTAATCTGAATTAGAGATTGCTTCCATCATAAATGCTTATGAAGTGCTAAATTCAAAGTGATCAGACAATAGACGTCCGCATATAAGGTCAGCGGTGGCATTCCCTCATGTGTCTTCTTGCTATACATAAACAGTCCTCCAGATCTCTGACAGATGACGGTCCCTTGTCTCCCTCATCACTAGCGATAAATAACATTTGGAAAATGATTTAAAAAAAAAAAAAAAAAACATAAACCACCAGACGCCCCTTAAACCATCTCTTTAACTTTTCTCATTCCAAAACAAGACTTTGAACACACGTAACAGCTGAACAGAAAGTTCCTTTCATCCATTTTAATTAGGAAATATTAATACGAAATGAATTCACATTAAAACTAAATGAAACCTATTTAAATAAGTTCCCGCTGTTTTGAAGCTGCGGTTTTGAAGCTGCAAATCCTTGATTTGTGTTTTTAAACATCATAGGAACTCTCCGAGCGCTGTGATCACTCCAACGTACTGGTGAAGTGTTCATCTCCGAGCTTTCCACTGGAGTCTACACACACTGACGCCTATGGGATGCTCTATCAATATCAGAAATCAGCTTTTACTTCATGACTCAATAGTTAAGATAAAGACTATACTTCCTGCAGGACTCTAATGTTTATTATCATTTGTTATCAATTACCATGAAAAGAAACACCCTGCTTTCTGCTTCCATTTCTACCTAGTGGTAGGCAAAGGCCGCTTCAGCAGATTCCAGTATAGCCCATTGTTTCTTCGACCCCTTTCACACTGAGGCGCGTTTCAGGCCCTTTGACGCTAAAAAAAGCACCTGAAAAGCTCACAATTTCAATTAAAATCAATGAATGCTTTTACACTGGGGCAGTGCGCTGGCAGGGCGGTGAAAAAAAACACCCCTTTCCATTGAAAGGAATGGAAAGCTCTTCAAAAGCGCCTGAAAAGCTCTTCAAAAGCGCTCAGTGTTTTACTGGCAGTTTAGAAGCGCCTCAGTGTGAAAGGGGCCTTCTAGTTACCACTAGACATGTGCAATTTGTTTCGTTCCGAATTTGTTTTTTAATGAATTTCGACAAATTCGTTAATATCCAAATTAACGAAAACCTGTTTAACGAATTTTTCCGAATATTCGTAAATTCAAATATTCGAAAATGTGTACATTCGTAAATTCGTACATTCGTAAATTCGTACATTCGTAAGTTAGCGAATTCGTAAATTTGTAAATTTGTTAATTCGTAAATCTGAAATAATCATTAACTAATAATAACGTAACTATTACTAACTATTAAATTATGGGTATTGTAATTTCCTTTCAAATTTGGCTGTTAGTGAACGTCATGCCGCGTACACACGGTCGGACTTTTCGGCTACAAAAGTCCGACAGCCTGTCCGACAGACTTTCGACGGACTTTTGGCGGACTTTAGGCGGACTTGCGGCAGACTTTCTTACGAACGGACTTGCCTACATACGATCACACAAAAGTCAGACGGATTCGTATGTGATGACGTACACCGGACTAAAATAAGGAAGTTGATAGCCAGTAGCCAATAGCTGCCCTAGCGCGGGTTTTTGTCCGTCGGACTAGCATACAGACGAGCGGATTTCTGGGTCCGGCGGAGTTACGACGTAAAGATTTGAAGCATGTTCCAAATCTAAAGTCCGTCAGATTTGCGGCTGGAAAAGTCCACTGAAAGTCCGGGGAAGCCCACACACGATCGGATTGTCCGCCGGATTTTGTCCGTCGGCATCCGTCGGACTTTTGTAGACGAAAAGTCCGACCGTGTGTACGCGGCATTACACATACAAATTTATCAGAAGTTACGAATTATTCGAAATAACGAATGCCGTATCCAAACGGATGGAACGTAATGAATTAATAATAATAAATAACAATAATAATAATAAAAACTTTTTATTATTATTAATTATCAATTTGTTCCGTTCCATTTGTTTAGATGCAGCATTCGTTATTTCGGATAATTTGTAACTTTGGATAAATTCGTATTTGTTATGTTCACTGACTGCCAAATTTGAAAGGAAATTACAATACCTATAATTTAATAGTTAGTTACTATTTCAGATTTTCAAATTTTCGGGTTTTTGGATTTTCAAATTTCTAATTTACAAATTTCCGAATTTTCTAATTTACGAATGTACGAATTTACCAATTGCGATCATAACGAATGACCCGAAAAACGGGGAAAAAAAAACGAATGAAACGAAAACAAACAAATTTTTTGGCAGTGCACATGTCTAGTTACCACTCTGTGATCGCTCACAAGTTTGCAATAAATAACTGCAGATGGCTACATTGTAACGCCGCGTACACACGATCGGACATTCCGACAAAAAAATCCATGTTTTTTTTTTTTTACGACGGATGTTGGCTCAAACTTGTCTTGCATACACACAGTCGCACAAATCTTGTCGGAAATTCCGATCATCAAGTACACGGTGACGTACAACACGGGCGGCACAGTGGTTTAGTGGGTAGCACTTTCGCCTAGCAGTAAGAAGGGTCGCTGGTTCGAATCCCGACCACGACACTACCTGCCTGGAGTTTACATGTT
The DNA here is from genome assembly GCA_037952835.1 of Lithobates septentrionalis. Lineage (NCBI taxonomy): Eukaryota > Metazoa > Chordata > Amphibia > Anura > Ranidae > Lithobates > Lithobates septentrionalis. Next base: position 313,405 of record JBBDGP010000733.1, on the reverse strand, counting down.
CTCCCTGTGCCTGCGTGGGTTTCCTCCGGGTACTCCGGTTTCCTCCCACACTCCAAAGACATGCTGGTAGGTTAATTGGCTTCTGTCTAAATTGTCCCTAGTATGTATGAATGTGAGTTAGGGACCTTAGATTGTAAGCTCCTTGAGGGTAGGGACTGATGTGAATGTACAATGTATATGTAAAGCGCTGCGTAAATTGACGGCGCTATATAAGTAGCTGAAATAAAATAAAAATTAAAATAAACACGTACGACGAGCCGAGAAAAATCAAGTTCAATAGCCAGTGCGGCTCTTCTGCTTAATTCAGAGCATGCATGGAACTTTGCGCGTCGGAATTGTGTACACACGATCGGAATTTACGACAACGGATTTTGTTGTCGGAAAATTTGAAAACCAGATCTCAAATTTTGTTTGTCGGAAATTTCGACGGAAAATGTCCGATGGAGCCTACACACGGTCAGAACTTCCAACAACAAGCTCCCATTAAACATTTCCCGGAAAATCCGACCGTGCGTATACATGGCATTATGCTGCCACAATGAGGATAAGTCATGTACAACGGGTCGAGTGACGAGGCTGTAGACAACACTAATATATTCCTGATGTGTAATGTCATTATAGTGTAATTTAGTTAGCATAATGTGTATTACAATATTAAAGTTCTAGGATGTCTGCGTTGTTTAACCCCGTAGCACAAAACGGCGTCATTGTCGGTACTCTGACTGCCATAACTCCCCCCCCCCGGTATTTTCAACCCCCCCTGGCTTTCAGATAAAAGTGGTCTCATCGGCGTATTCGCCGTGACTGGCTGGAGTCGCATGAAGTCACTCCCGCGCATGGTGGTCCGTTTCTTCACAGCGCATGCGCCGATGACATCATTGGCGCACTACAAGTGAAATACGTGTGCCGTTTAGGAGATATTTCCACTACCTATATAGGTAAGCCTTATTCTAGGCTTACCTATAGGTAAAAGTCAACAAAAAGGTTTTACAACCACTTTAAAAGGGGAAACTTTTTATTTTTTGCAAAAAAAAAATATGACATTTCTTTTTTTTTTTTTTTTTATATATATATATATATTGCATTTTAGTGTAAATGTGAGATCTGAGGTCTTTTTGACCCCAGATCTCACATTTAAAGCATTTAAAGCGGAGTTCCGGCCACATAATTTTTTTTTCTGGCATCCCATCATAATGCATTAATAACCAAAATAAAGTTTATATTTGTTTGCTATTGGATCTGAATTTTATATATTTTTTTTTATACTTACAATTAAGAAAATTCTCTTCTGGCGGTTGCCACGATGAATGTGGGCATGTGAAGCCCAATTGCAACCCCTTCCTGGATTTGTGATGGAGAGGTGCATGCTGGGTAACCAGCATGCACCTCTCGATCTCGCGCATGCGCCATGCTCCACCAGCTGTAGCGCCGATTGTTTAGAAAGTTGCCATAACAACGGGCGGCGATGGAGGAAGGTCCCGCCCTGTTGCTATGGCAACATAGATGTGATCCGCCTTAAATCGCATCATTTCCTGTTAGGAAGTAACACGATTTTTGCTCACAGTACTGCCCAGTGACTCCTGGGAAATGTCATCATTTCCCAGGAGCACAGGCAAGGGAAAAAGTGATGCGGACCTGGAAGTGGCAGATTAGGAGCCACTACATAGCAACAGGGCGTTTCTGGTGAGTTGAAAAAAAAATTCCCCCCAAATGTTTATTAATACTATGAAAAGACTGTAACTATGCAAATATTTTTTTTAGGTTGGAACTCCGCTTTAAGAGGTCCTGTCATGCTTTTTTTCTATTAAAAGGGATGTTTACATTCCTTGTAATAGGAATAAAAGTGACCCAAATTTTTTTTTTTTTAACGGACAGTGTAAAAATAAAAAGTCAAATAAATAAGAAAAAAAACATTTTTAAGCGCCCCGTCCCGCCGAGCTCACACGCAGAAGCGAACGCATATGTGAGTAGCGCCCACATATGAAAACGGTGTTCAAACCACACATGTGAGTTATCGCCACGATCATTAGAGCGAGAGAAATAATTCTAGCCCTAGACCTCCTCTGTAACTCAAAACATGCAACCTGTAGAAATTTTTAAATATCGCCTATGGAGATTTTTAAGGGTCAAAGTTTGTCGCCATTCCATGAGCGGGCGCAATTTTGAAGCGTGACATGTTGGGTATCAATTTACTCGGCGTAACATTATCTTTCACAATATAAATTAAAAAATTGGGCTGACTTTACTGTTGTCTTATCTTTTAAGTCCAAAAAGTGTATTTTTTTACCCAAAAAATTGCACTTGTAAGACCGCTGCGCAAAACCAGTGTGACATAAAGTATTGCAACGACCGCCATTTTATTCTCTAGGGTGTCTGAAAATATATATATATATAATTTTGGGGGGTTCTAAGTAATTTTCTAGCAAAAACAAATGATTTTAACTTGTAAACAACAAGTGTCAAAAAGAGGCTTGGTCCTTAAGTGGTTAAAAAAAATATCTTAGTGTAAGCGGACTTCCCCTTTAGGTAGGCAGTGGAGCAGTGTATAGGGCAGCATAGAAGAGTGGGGGTAAGAGGGGGGGGGAAACACATCAATACTGCACAATGTCTACAAATATTTATTATTTATTTTCTTCCTCGACTAGATATGTGTAAGTTATGCAGCCGACCTGAGTAGTGCTGACGACTGTAAAGTAGCCCTGACACTCTCTGCATATCAATTTGATTGCAGAATTGATTGAGAAGTCTGCATTTACACCGATCGGCCATAACATTATGACCACCCACCATAAACTGTCTATGCGTGGACTCTACTAGATCTCTGAAGGTATGCTGGGGGGGTATCTGGCACCAAGCCCTCAGTAGCAAATCCTTCAAGTCAAACTCGTGTTCCTCAAACCCTTCTTGAATTCATCAGCCACCTTCTTCCATTGCTCTGTGGTCCAGTTCTGATGCTCACGTGCCCATTGTAATCACTTTTGGCTGTGGACACGGGTCGAAGTCTGGGTAGAATGGCCGCTGCTAAGCTATGCTGGAGCCTGTAGGTCAGGGGTGAAACTCAATTTCATCACAGGCTGCATCAGCAGTATGGTTGCCCTCAAAGGACCGGATGTATCTGGGGTGCGCTATGTACAGAGTGCAGGGTTCAGGAATGCGTTCCATACAGAGTGAAGAGCTCAGGATTGTGCTACACACAAAGTGCAGAATTCAGGAGTGTGGTGTGTGCAGAGCTCAGGATTATGCTATGTACAGAGTTCGGGATTATGCTATATACAGAGTTAAGAGCTCAGGATTATGCTATGTAAAGAGTACATAGTTCAGTATTATGCTACGCACAGAGTGCAGAGTTTAGTATTATGCTACGCACAAGGTGCAGAGTTTGGTATTATGCTACGTATAGAGTGCAGAGTTTAGTATTATGCTAAGTACAGAGTGCAGAGTTTAGTATTACGCTAAGTACAGAGTGCAGAGTTTAGTATTATGCTAAGTACAGAGTGCAGAGTTTAGTATTATGCTAAGTACAGAGTGCAGAGTTTAGTATTATGCTAAGTACAGAGTTTAGTATTATTCTACGTACAGAGGGCAGAGTTCAGTATTATGCTAAGTACAGAGTGCAGAGTTTAGTATTACGCTAAGTGCAGAGTTTAGTATTATGCTACGTACAGAGGGCAGAGTTCAGTATTATGCTATGCACAGAGGGCAGAGTTCAGTTTTATGCTACGTACAGAGTGCAGAGTTTAGTATTATGCTAAGTACAGAGTGCAGAATTTAGTATTACGCTAAGTGCAGAGTTTAGTATTATGCTATGTACAGAGGGCAGAGTTCAGTATTATGCTAAGTACAGAGTGCAGAGTTTAGTATTATGCTAAGTACAGAGTGCAGAGTTTAGTATTACGCTAAGTGCAGCGTTTAGTATTATGCTACGTACAGAGGGCAGAGTTCAGTATTATGCTATGCACAGAGGGCAGAGTTCAGTTTTATGCTACATACAGAGTGCAGAGTTCAGTATTATGCTAAGTACAGAGGGCACAGTTTAGTATTATGCTACATACAGAGTGCAGAGTTCAGTATTATGCTAAGTACAGAGTGCAGAGTTCAGTATTATGCTAAGTACAGAGTGCAGAGTTTAGTATTACGCTACGTACAGAGTGCAGAGTTTAGTATTACACTAAGTACAGAGTGCAGAGTTTAGTATTATGCTAAGTACAGAGTGCAGAATTTAGTATTATGCTAAGTACAGAGTGCAGAATTTAGTATTACGCTAAGTGCAGAGTTTAGTATTATGCTATGTACAGAGGGCAGAGTTCAGTATTATGCTATGCACAAAGGGCAGAGTTCAGTTTTATGCTACATAGAGAGTGCAGAGTTCAGTATTATGCTAAGTACAGAGGGCAGAGTTCAGTATTATGCTAAGTACAGAGGGCAGAGTTCAGTATTATGCTACGTACAGAGGGCAGAGTGCAGTATTATGCTACGTACAGAGTGCAGTATTATGCTACGCACAGAGGGCATAGTTTAGTATTATGCTACAGAGTGCAGAGTTTAGTATTACGCTACGTACAGAGGGCAGAGTTCAATATTATGCTATGCACAGAGGGCAGAGTTCAGTTTTATGCTACGTACAGAGTGCAGAGTTCAGTATTATGCTAAGTACAGAGGGCACAGTTTAGTATTATGCTACGTACAGAGTGCAGAGTTTAGTATAACGCTAAGTACAGAGTGCAGAGTTTAGTATAACGCTAAGTACAGAGTGCAGAGTTTAGTATAACGCTAAGTACAGAGTGCAGAGTTTAGTATTATGCTAAGTACAGAGTGCAGAGTTTAGTATTATGCTAAGTACAGAGTGCAGAATTTAGTATTACGCTAAGTGCAGAGTTTAGTATTATGCTATGTACAGAGGGCAGAGTTCAGTATTATGCTATGCACAAAGGGCAGAGTTCAGTTTTATGCTACATAGAGAGGGCAGAGTTCAGTATTATGCTAAGTACAGAGGGCAGAGTTCAGTATTATGCTAAGTACAGAGGGCAGAGTTCAGTATTATGCTACGTACAGAGGGCAGAGTGCAGTATTATGCTACGTACAGAGTGCAGTATTATGCTACGCACAGAGGGCAGAGTTCAGTATTATGCTAAGTACAGAGTGCAGGGTTCAGTATTATGCTAAGTACAGAGTGCAGAGTTTAGTATTATGCTACAAACAGAGTGCAGAGTTTAGTATTATGCTACGCACAGAGTGCAGAGTTTAGTATTATGCTACGCACAGAGTGCAGAGTTTAGTATTACGCTACGTACAGAGTGCAGAGTTCAGTATTATGCTAAGTACAGAGTGCAGAGTTTAGTATTATGCTACGCACAGAGTGCAGAGTTTAGTATTACGCTAAGTACAGAGTGCAGAGTTTAGTATTACGCTACTTACAGAGTGCATAGTTTAGTATTATGCTACAGAGTGCAGAGTTTAGTATTACGCTAAGTACAGAGTGCAGAGTTTAGTATTACGCTAAGTGCAGAGTGCAGAGTTTAGTATTATGCTAAGTACAGAGTGCAAAGTTTAGTATTATGCTAAGTACAGAGTGCAGAGTTTAGTATTATGCTAAGTACAGAGTGCAGAGTTTAGTATTACGCTAAGTGCAGAGTTTAGTATTATGCTACGTACAGAGGGCAGAGTTCAATATTATGCTATGCACAGAGGGCAGAGTTCAGTTTTATGCTACGTACAAAGTGCAGAGTTCAGTATTATGCTAAGTACAGAGGGCACAGTTTAGTATTATGCTACGTACAGAGTGCAGAGTTTAGCATTATGCTAAGTACAGAGTGCAGAGTTTAGTATAACGCTAAGTACAGAGTGCAGAGTTTAGTATTATGCTAAGTACAGAGTGCAGAGTTTAGTATTATGCTAAGTACAGAGTGCAGAATTTAGTATTACGCTAAGTGCAGAGTTTAGTATTATGCTATGTACAGAGGGCAGAGTTCAGTATTATGCTATGCACAAAGGGCAGAGTTCAGTTTTATGCTACATAGAGAGGGCAGAGTTCAGTATTATGTTAAGTACAGAGGGCAGAGTTCAGTATTATGCTAAGTACAGAGGGCAGAGTTCAGTATTATGCTACGTACAGAGGGCAGAGTTCAGTATTATGCTACGTACAGAGTGCAGTATTATGCTACGCACAGAGGGCAGAGTTCAGTATTATGCTAAGTACAGAGTGCAGGGTTCAGTATTATGCTAAGTACAGAGTGCAGATTTTAGTATTATGCTACGCACAGAGTGCAGAGTTTAGTATTACGCTACGTACAGAGTGCAGAGTTTAGTATTATGCTAAGTACAGAGTGCAGAGACATGAAGTAGTGACCGGAACTTGATGGAAAGAGACAACTTGCCCACATCCCTATATAAATGCACAATACGGAATTTTCCTTTTTGTGGGACTTTGTAGGGCAGGAGTGTCAAAGCAGTACATCAACAAAGTATGGATAATAATTACATATTTTGTTTATCAAAAAGTTAAAAAGACATAACAATCGAAAAAAGAAAAAACGGATGCCAAAATTTCAATTGATGATGATACAGCAATAATACATGACAGTTTTCAAAGATATACTTAACCCCACAAAGGCTGTATTCAGCAAGAGAAAAGCTGTACAGTGAAGCTCGACGCGTTTCGAGGTTTTATCAATGTTGAGACCTCATCTTCAGGGGCTGGTAGTGAGGTACTTTATCTGTCTGAAGACATTTTATAAACAAAAAAATATATGTAAATAAAAGAAAAAAGAGAACAAAAGCAAAAATCAAAAAGCAAGATAAACCACACTGTATGGACCAAGCATAGCACAGTATTTTAAATTAACATGACATAAACATCATAGTATAGTACAAAGAGAGGTTCTAACCATGTTGTTTTCTTGATCAGCATCATATAGCATCCAATTTAAAAGCTTTAAAGGGATGGAGTGGTTTGCCAGTAGGGTTCAAGAACTAAAAGCCTCTGCTGCCACTGAGGGACCGAGTGCGTCTGTATGTCTTTTTAACTTTTTGATAAATAAAATATGTAATTATTATCCATACTTTGTTGATGTACTGCTTTGAGACTCCTGCCCTACAAAGTCCCACAAAGAGGAAAATTTCGTATTGAATACAGAGTGCAGAGTTCAGTATTATGCTAAGTACAGAGGGCAGAGTTCGGTATTATGCTAAGTACAGAGTGCAGAGTTTAGTATTACGCTAAGTACAGAGTGCAGAGTTTAGTATTATGCTAAGTACAGAGTGCAGAGTTTAGTATTATTCTACGTACAGAGGGCAGAGTTCAGTATTATGCTATGCACAGAGGGCAGAGTTCAGTTTTATGCTACGTACAGAGTGCAGAGTTTAGTATTATGCTACGCACAGAGGGCAGAGTTGAGTATTATGCTACGTACAGAGTGCAGAGTTTAGTATTATGCTAAGTACAGAGTGCAGCGTTTAGTATTACGCTACACACAAAGTGCAGAGTTTAGTATTATGCTACGCATAGAGTGCAGAGTTTAGTATTATGCTAAGTACAGAGTGCAGAGTTTAGTATTATGCTAAGTACAGAGTGCAGAGTTTAGTATTATGCTAAGTACAGAGTGCAGAGTTTAGTATTACGCTAAGTACAGAGTGCAGAGTTTAGTATTATGCTAAGTACAGAGTGCAGAGTTTAGTATTACGCTACACACAAAGTGCAGAGTTTAGTATTATGCTACGCATAGAGTGCAGAGTTTAGTATTATGCTAAGTACAGAGTGCAGAGTTTAGTATTACGCTACACACAAAGTGCAGAGTTTAGTATTATGCTACGCATAGAGTGCAGAGTTTAGTATTACGCTAAGTACAGAGTGCAGAGTTTAGTATTATGCTAAGTACAGAGTGCAGAGTTTAGTATTATGCTAAGTACAGAGTGCAGAGTTTAGTATTATGCTACGTACAGAGTGCAGAGTTTAGTATTATGCTATGCACAGAGGGCAGAGTTCAGTTTTATGCTAAGTACAGAGGGCAGAGTTCAGTATTATGCTAAGTACAGAGTGCAGAGTTCAGTATTATGCTAAGTACAGAGTGCAGAGTTCAGTATTATACTAAGTACAGAGTGCAGAGTTTAGTATTATGCTACGCACAGAGTGCAGAGTTTAGTATTATGCTACACACAGAGTGCAGAGTTTAGTATTCTGCTACGCACAGAGTGCAGAGTTTAGTATTATGCTACGCACAGAGTGCAGAGTTCAGTATTATGTACAGAGTACAGAGTTTAGTATTACGCTACGTACAGAGTTTAGTATTATGCTATGCACAGAGTGCCGAGTTCAGGATTGCGCGACGTGCAGAGTTTAGTATTATGCTACAGACAGAGTGCAGAGTTTAGTATTATGCTACAGACAGAGTACAGGGTTCACTTCAGGGGAGTGCTATGTACAGAGTGCAGGTTTATGACATATGTGTAGTAAAAGAACCACAGTGCACTTGTATAGTTTTAAGAGCCCAGAGCAGCCGCGTAGGGGCTTATTTTTTTTTTTTTTTTTGTGAAATTCAACAGGTTGGTGGGGACCGAGGGGCTGTTTTTTTTTCTTGCGAGACCCCCAACAAATTCATGGAAGGCCCTTCACCATGTACAACAGGAGGAACTATGGTATGTACTGTTCATTGGATATAGAGTTGCATAGGGGGATTTTCTGAAAATCTTCCTGAAGGTGAACCTGACACTTTAATAACGAGGTCTCCATTCTCCTGGCACTGTCCATCTTACGTTTATTTGCAGTGCAATGCAGGTAATACGATTGAAAGATAACATTTACTTAATGGATAACAGATGACAGGTTACAGAAAATAGCAGTCTTAGGTAGGTCTCGCTATCAGGATCTATCCACCCCAGCGGGAGGGCCAGACCTGTAGATGTCATCAGACCTGTAAGACCTGTAAATATCATCAGACCTGTAGATGTCATCAGACCTGTAGATGTCACCAGACCTGTAGATATCATCAGACCTGTAGATGTCATCAGACCTGTAGATGTCATCAGACCTGTAGATATCATCAGACCTGTAGATGTCATCAGACCTGTAGATGTCATCAGACCTGTAGATATCACCAGACCTGTAGATATCACCAGACCTGTAGATGTCATCAGACCTGTAGATATCACCAGACCTGTAGATATCACCAGACCTGTAGATGTCATCAGACCTGTAGATATCACCAGACCTGTAGATAACATCAGACCTGTAGATAACATCAGACCTGTAGATATCATCAGACCTGTAGATGTCATCAGACCTGTAGATGTCATCAGACCTGTAGATGTCATCAGACCTGTAGATAACATCAGACCTGTAGATAACATCAGACCTGTAGATATCATCAGACCTGTAGATATCACCAGACATGTAGATAACATCAGACCTGTAGATGTCATCAGACCTGTAGATATCACCAGACCTGTAGATAACATCAGACCTGTAGATAACATCAGACCTGTAGATATCATCAGACCTGTAGATGTCATCAGACCTGTAGATGTCATCAGACCTGTAGATGTCATCAGACCTGTAGATGTCATCAGACCCGTAGATATCACCAGACCCGTAGATATCACCAGACCCGTAGATATCACCAGACCTGTAGATATCACCAGACCCGTAGATATCACCAGACCTGTAGATATCACCAGACCCGTAGATATCACCAGACCCGTAGACATCATCAGACCTGTAGATATCATCAGACCTGTAGATGTCATCAGACCTGTAGATGTCATCAGACCTGTAGATATCACCAGACCTGGAGATGTCATCAGACCTGGAGATGTCACCAGACCTGTAGATAACATCAGACCTGTAGATAACATCAGACCTGTAGATGTCATCAGACCTGTAGATGTCATCAGACCCGTAGATATCACCAGACCTGTAGATGTCATCAGACCTGTAGATATCATCAGACCTGTAGATATCACCAGACCTGTAGATGTCATCAGACCTGTAGATGTCATCAGACCTGTAGATGTCATCAGACCTGTAGATGTCATCAGACCTGTAGATGTCATCAAACCCGTAGATATCACCAGACCTGTAGATATCACCAGACCTGTAGATATCACCAGACCCGTAGATATCACCAGACCTGTAGATATCACCAGACCTGTAGATGTCATCAGACCTGTAGATATCACCAGACCTGTAGATATCACCAGACCCGTAGATATCACCAGACCTGTAGATATCACCAGACCTGTAGATGTCATCAGACCCGTAGATATCACCAGACCTGTAGATATCACCAGACCCGTAGATATCACCAGACCTGTAGATATCACCGCTGGCTGTTGAGTTTTAATGGTCTTACAGCAGAGTGTGAACTGGTTAAATGCTACAAAAACTGAAGACAACAGCTTCCTCTCTGTTTTTTTTCTATATTTGGAAGGCAGTCTAGAAGCTTCATATATCTCAGAGCTGATCGGTCAGAGCAGCTACTGCTAATTTTGTTGCTCTTTGTAGTAAGCAAGACTGCTGCTGTATGAATTTTATGCCTGGCTTTAGTGCAATCCAAGATAATAACCTAATATGAAGATTATATATTAATCTAGCAATACATTGGATTGTCTGGGCTCCCTCCTCCCAGAGTTGTTACTGTTTTTGGAATGAATTCATTAGTCACCCTTCCCACGCTAAGCTCTTTATTCCCCCACGGTGGGGAATTTAAGGCTTGACTCCAGGTTTCTTGTGACTTTAAAGTGGTTCTAAAGGCAGAAGGTTTTTTGTTTTTAGCTTAAAGAATTCTGTGCATTAGGATAAAACACCTTCTGCAAGCAGCGCCCCCCCCCCCCAATACTTACCTGAGCCCGATCTCGATCCAGCGCTGAGTACGAGAGCAGAGGCTCTCCCGGCTCTCCCCTCATTGTGTCCCACTGCCGTCAATCACAGCTAGTGAGGAGGGAGTTGGGGGCCCTAGCAGCACTATGTGTGTTTTATGGACACACAAAGCGGGGCTCGGGAGCGAGCACGCATGAGTGCCCCCCATAGCAAGCGGCTTGCTGTGAGGGCACTCAGCAGAGGGAGGAGCCAGGAGCATCGGCGGGGGACCCAAGAAAAGGAGGATCGGGGCTGCTCTGTGCAAAACTACGTACTGTATAACATGTTTTTTTATTTTATTAAGTGAGCCTTTAGAATCACTTTACTACTTGTCACCCCACTCCTGCAGATATAATGTGGGGGGGAGAGGAGGGGGCATGGGCAGGCTCAGTCACGTATATACAGTATATGTGCTTGAGCCTGCTCCGGGTTAGGTGCATACAGTTCGACCGTTCGGGTGTGCAGCGCACTCCTCCTGTGATGGACACGGTGGATCACTGTTACCAGTATCCAGTAACCGGGTATCATGTGATTGTTATGATTGGCCATAGCGATCACATGATACCGATGTAAACAATGGTGGCGGCTGGTGGGCTTTTCTTCTGGGGGGGGCGGTAAACAACGCGGCACCAGGGGCGGCCGCGGGACTCGCGGCACCAGGGGCGGCCGCGGGGCTCGCGGCACCAGGGGCGGCCGCGGGGCTCGCGGCACTGTCAGCCAGCACACACACCATGCCCCCCCGCGCCCGGGAGGTCTGGCACTTACTATGAGCGGGCTGTGTAATCCTCTCCTCTCCTGCTATGTCCTCCACACTCCTCTCCTCCTGTGTCCTCCGGCAGCGGCTGCGGCGGGTCTGGCTCCAGCGTGTCTTCTCTTCCACAGCACTAGGCATCCAATAGTGGTGATCCAACTGTAGTGTGAAAATAGCAATCATTTATTCGCTATGGTCACACAATTGAACAAGATCTGCGCCCCGAGCCTACCCTATTTTGAAGTCTATTAGAGCCTCTGGCTCTAATCACATACCTCCCAACTGTCCTTGATTTCGAGGGACTGTCCCTGATTTGGAGCAATGTCCCTCTGTCCCTCATTCTCCCTCATTTGTCCCTCATTTTGGTCTGATCTATATAGATGTAAATAAAATCTATTTGATAGATTTATCTATCAAAATGTGTTCCCCAGTCCTAAATCTGTAATCCAATTTCTAAATTGCTGCATTTTAAAAGCCAATATAAAGGAATAGTAGTGGTAAAAAAAAGTCCTTCTGGATTTAATTAACCTTTTTTTTTTTTTTGGTTAATTCTCCTTTAAGGGGGTGTTGCAGGGGGGCGTGTCCTATGCCTACATACGTTTGATAGTAGGTGTCCCTCATTCCCATCTCAAAATGTTGGGAGGTATGTAATCAGATGCTTCAAAAAACACACCTCCGCCCACCCCCGCCATAGGAATTCATGTGCCCCCGTCCTGAAAGAGGCCGGGCACATGGATAGGGAGGGTGGAGGAGGTGTTGGGGGGGGGGGGGGGGGGGAGCCCACAATGCACAATGCCCCTGGTAAACAACCTGTCATGAATGGCTTTCTATTCATGAACAGCTTGCTTAGTTTTTCGATCTGTGATTGGCCCAAAGCAATCACATGTTATTTGGCTACCTGTACCATGTTATTATCTTAGCCAATCACAGATCCACAACCATAAGAAATCTGTTCATGAATGGTTAACCCATTCATGATAGCAAAAATTGTAGCTTATACATTGATCATCAGTGATCACTGTATAAGCAATAACCGTGTAGTAGAAAAAAAAAATCCCTGATCACCCTTATGCCGCGTACACACGGTCGTACTTTTCGTCTACAAAAGTCCAACGGACGCTGACGGACTAAAGCTGGCTGGTAATCCGATCGTGTGTGGGCTTCTCCGGACTTTCAACGTACTTTTTTAGCCTCAAATCCGACGTACTTTAGATTTGAAACATGCTTCAAATCTTTACTTCGTAACTACGACGGACCCCGAAATCCGCTCGTCTGTGTGCTAGTCCGACGGACAAAAAGCCACGCTAGGGCACCTATTGGCTACTGGCTATGAACTTCCTTATTTTAGTCCGGTGTACGTCATCACGTACGAATCCGTCGGACTTTTGTGTGGTCGTGTGTAGGCAAGTCCGTTCGTTAGAAAGTATGCCGCAAGTCCGCCGCAAGTCCGCCGAAAGTCTGCCGGAAGTCTGTCGGACAGGCTGTCTGACTTTTGTAGACGAAAAGTCCGACCGTGTGTACGCGGCATTAGAATAGTACAGTGTCACTATATTGACACTGAGCTGCTCTGATGACAGGATGTAAAAGAAAATAATTAAAAAAAGAAAAAGTAAAAAAAAAAAAATCTAATAAAAATTATTTTAATTTTTTTTTTTTTTTTTATACCGTCACCAGTCAGTATCCCTGATCGCCACCACCACACCAGTCATATGATGGCGCTGCACTGGTGACAGTATAAAAAAACAAAAAATATTGTGAAAAAAAAACACATTTTATTTAATTTCTCCATTTTCCAAAACATTTTGACAAAAAATTGCAACTTCAAAAAACTCGCCAGGCCTCTTACTAAATGTCTCAGAGTGTCTGCCTTCCAAAAAAGTGTAATTTGGGGGGATATTTGTGCTGTCCTGACATTTTGGGGCCTCAAGAATTGAGTTTGTGTCATTAGTACATGAGGATTAATCAATTTTCAAATATATATACCATAGTGTGTAGACGCTATACCTTTCACACAAACCAATTAATACACACTTAATGGAATTTTTTTTTTTTTTTACCAAAGACATGTAGAAATTTACATTTTACCCTAAATTTATGAAGAAATTTGATTTTATTTATTATTTTTTATCACAGAAAGTAGAAAATCTTGTTTTTTTTTCAAAATTTTCGGTCTTTTTTCGTTTATATAATATAAAAAACCCAGTGGTGATCAAATACCACCAAAAGAAAGATCTGTTTGTGTGAAAATAAATATATAAATTTCATTTGGTTACAGCGTGACCATGTAATTGCCAGTTAAAAGAGAAGTATGGGTATTTTTTTTTTTTATTGTAGAATCATACTTACCTAGGTCGATCTGCATCTGTCCCCTGCTGGCTCTAAGACTGAGAACTGAGCGATCAAACACAGCTGATCGCTCGGTTCTCAGAGCTCCCTGAGCAGAGATCGCTCTTTGCTCTGACACACCCCCCTCCTCCCACACGTGCACGCTCACTGGAGCACTGGGCTGTGGAGGGGCGGGAGCGGCCGGCTCAGGATCTAAGCGAAACGCTGAGAGGCTGAGCCAGGTGCCTGTCCAGTGGGTGGATCCGAACCATAAGGTTGCGATCTTTCCCCAGCCTGGGCCGGCTCTATGACATCAGCTTCAGCCCGCTGTCTGCTGAAGAGGGGTCACAGGAGTGCGGAACAAACTGCACTCCTGTGATCCACGGGAGAAGTACAGCCAAAAAAGTTTTGCCTGTACACACGATCGGACTTTGGGTCAACAAAACCGTGGATTTTTGTTCGAAGGGTTGTTGGCTCCAACTTGTCTTGCATACACACGGTCACAGAAATGTTGGCCAACAATTACGAATGTAGTGACGTACAAGACGTACGTGATATCTCCATTACGAACGCTAGTTTTACAAGACCGAGCGCTTCCGGCTCGTACTTGATTCTGAACATGCATGAACTTTTGTGTGACGGACTTGTGTGCACACGATCAGAAAGTCCGACAACAAACATTTGTTGGCGGAAAATTTGAGAACCTGCTAGCCAACATTTGTTGGCCGAAAGTCCCACAACAAATGTTCGATGGAGCACACACACACAGTCGGACTTTCCGCCAACAAGCTCACATCCAACATTTGTTGGAAAATACGATCGTGTGTATGCGGCATAACGGTTGTGCCTGCTGGGAGCTACATATGGTATACAGCCCTGTGTTTCAGCAGCAAGCCGGGGGCCTCCTTGCCCTGCAAAATCAAGTCAGGTTGAGCATTGCTCAGCCATTCACAGGAAGCTTTGTATTTCATCAATGAATACAGGGCTTCCTCTGATTGGCTGAGGTGGAGAGGTGTGTGGGTGTGATGTTACAATCTCCACCTCAACCAATTAGAGGAATCCTTGTATTCATTGATACGAGGCTTCCGGTAAATGACATTTAATTATATATCACTGAATACAGAGCTGCATTAATTTGTGTCTTTTATATTTGCCTGATATTCATCTTTAAATCGTCTGGCCTTGTTTGGATTTTTGCATACCATCAATACTCGAGTATAAGCCGAGTTTTTCAGCACATTTGTTTGTGCTGAAAATGCCCCCTTCGGCTTATACTCGAGTCAAGCACTTTTCTGCAGCAGAGAATGACATTTTCCAAACCAATTTTGGGGCCCCGTATCTCGGGGCCACTTGGTGCTAAGAACCCCAAATTTGGTGTGCAAACCCAGTGGAACTAGCACTACAATATACCCAAAGGGTCCCAAAATGACATTGCTGCAGATGGACACAGTTGACTGATTTTGGGGCCCCGTATCTCAGGGCCACTTGATGCTAATTTGGTGTGCAAACCCAGTGGAACTAGCACTACAACATATCCAAAGCTGGCGCTCCTAGCATCAAGTGGCCCCGAGATACGGGGCCCCAAAGTTGGTTCGGAAAATGTCATTCTCTGCTGCAGAAAAGTGCTTGACATTTTCCGAACTGACTTTGGGGCCCTGTGTTTCGGGGCCACTTGGTGCTAGGAACCCCAGCTTTGGATATGTTGTAGTGCTAGTTCCACTGGGTTTGCACACCAAATTAGCACCAAGTGGCCCCGAGATACAGGGCCCCAAAATCAGTCAACTGTGTCCATCTGCAGCAATGTCATTTCAGGACCCTTTGGGTGCAGAGACCCCAAATATTGGCTGCAGCTAGGGGGCATCTAGGAACCCTTAACTACCGAGTTTGAAGTGTGGGGGACCTATGGCTGCAAATGGGCACAGTGAGGCTGCAAATGGGCACAGTGAGGCTGCAAATGGGCACAGTGAGGCTGCAGATGGGCATTGTTGACCCTCTTTTCCACTTAGAGTAGCTGCGCATTTCTCACCCTAGGCTTATACTCGAGTCAATAAGTTTTGCCAGTTTTTTGTAGTAAAATTAGGTGCCTCGGCTTATATTCGGGTCGGCTTATACTCGAGTATATACTGTATATGTACTAAAAGTCACACTGCTCGCTACACAAGCAGACAAACCAAGGTCATCAGCCAATCAGATAAGCTTGAGGAGCTCTCCCCCCGTTCCTCTCGTATAACCTTTAACTTGTGACACTTGGACAGACTTAACAAGAATTAAACTAGCAGCTACCATTTCATTGTATCTCTAATGGCAACGTTTCTGCTCAGCCACTGAAGAATGTCCTTATTACGCTGTCCATGAGCTATGGAACCTTTTATATGGTTTTGTAATGAGAAGCGTTCATTAATCTGCGTTTTCTCCAGCTAGGCCAAGACTTTATTTCAGTCTGTCACATATGTGTTCTTTGCATTATGGGCTCAATTATTTCTCTCGTTGTGGTAATGGCAACTCATTGGCTGAGTCTGTCCGCTGGGAGACGGATGGGCCCCTTTACATGGTGACCTTCAGGTCTGAGAGTGAGAGGTCTGTCCACAATCGATGAAAAAGCTTATATATGAAAGCCGGGATCACAAGAGAACAGGCCTAATATGATAGAGAATCGCAAGAAATGTTGTGATTAACCAGAGAATGTGCTCATTACTGTCTGGGCAAAGTCACAGAAATGAAGGACAATGGAATGAACATCTAACAAAGTGACCTTCAAATAAGCATTTATGATTCCAGGACACCTATAAAGAAGCCCTTTCAGATCTTTTTTTCTGATCTGTATTCCACCATCTGGACAGGCTCATATCAACCTCTGTGGTTTTCCCTCTCTTAATCCACAAATCTAAAATATTAATTTATATTACCGTTGAAGGCTTCATCTGGACAATGCTGGTTTGTAGACACAAGAACTAAAAATGATTATTTATGTTTTAAATGTGGCGTGTGATGTACATTATCACAATATGGGTTTGTTTTTATAGCAACTATATAGAAGGCAATGAAAAATTATAGGTAATTTGTGGTGTAATATAGACACCTAAAGGTACAAGATATGTACTGTAGTCATTTTTATAAAAAAAAGACCCTGTGAAATCGGTGAGTTATCTATGCATGCTGTTTTTGTATTAAATTACTCTCACTGTGTTTTATTGTTTAATCTTTTTTATTTGAAATAAGAATTGGCAGTTGCAATAGGTAAAGATAGCTATTATGGATCACATTAGGAGTGTCGACAAAAGTGAAAACAAAATGGAGAAGGTCAGACAAGCATTTAGAAGAGAAGGAAATAAAGGAGAAGGAGTGGTTGAGAGGTTTAGAGGATAGTTGGGTGGGGGTTTTGGGATGCCGATAAGGAGGTACCACCAGCCCTCCTGTAGGGGGCCTGGGCACACAGGGACACCCAGACAGCAGTTACATACATACATAGTTACATAGTAGGTGAGGTCAAAAAAAGACACAAGTCCATCAAGTCCAACCTATGTGTGTGGTTATATGTCAGTGTTATCCCTGTATGTTGTGGTCATTCAGGTGCTTATCTAAGGTGCTTATTGTGGTCATTCAGGTGCTTATTGTGGTATATCCCTGTATGTTGTGGTCATTCAGGTGCTTATCTAATAGTTTCCTGAAACTATCGATGCTCCCAGCTGAGACCACCTCCTGTGGAAGGGAATTCCACACCCTTGCCGCTCTTACAGTAAGGAACCCTCTACGTAGTTTAAACCTCTTTTCCTCTAATTTTAATGAGTGGCCACGAGTCTGGTTAAACTCCCTTCCGCGAAAAAGTTTTATCCCTATTGTGGGGTCACCAGTACGGTATTTGTATATTGAAATCATATTTCCTCTCAAGCGTCTCTTCTCCAGAGAGAATAAGTTCAGTGCTCGCAACCTTTCCTCATAACTAATATCCTCCAGACCCTTTATTAGCTTTGTTGCCCTTCTTTGTACTCGCTCCATTTCCAGTACATCCTTCCTGAGGACTGGTGCCCAGAACTGGACAGCATACTCCAGGTGCGGCCGGACCAGAGTCTTGTAGAGCTGGAGAATTATCGTTTTATCTCTGGAGTTGATCCCCTTTTTTATGCATGCCAATATTCTGTTTGCTTTGTTAGCAGCAGCTTGGCATTGCATGCCATTGCTGAGCCTATCATCTACTAGGACCCCCAGGTCCTTTTGCATCCTAGAATCCCCCAGAGGTTTTCCCCCCCAGTGTATAGATTGCATTCATATTTTTGCCACCCAAATGAATTATTTTACATTTTTCTACATTGAACCTCATTTGCCATGTAGTCGCCCACCCCATTAATTTGTTCAGATCTTTTTGCAAGGTTTCCACATCCTGCGGAGAAGTTATTGCCCTGCTTAGCTTAGTATCGTGCGCAAATACAGAGATTGAACTGTTTACCCCATCCTCCAGTTCGTTTATGAACAAATTAAACAGGATTGGTCCCAGCACAGAACCCTGGGGGACCCCACTACCCACCCCTGACCATTCCGTTGAATTGGGACAAAGGGGCATTTACAGAAGGGATGCCTTGTGCAGCTCTCTGTAGATCTCTATAGCAGCTGAGAGACGGTTTCTCCCCCTCTCTACCTCTGGCCGGCTTTCAGCTGCTACAAGGAGAGACACAGGGCATTGTTCTATCATTTCTGTCTCACTGGTCCCCCTCCCTGCCCTGCCCACATGTAATTCTCCCCTGTGTTGCCCCCTTATGTGCCCGGGACCACCTCCCAGCTATGCCGGCTTCCCTGTCCCACCAACTGTGCCGGGCACACAGAAGGATGTGTCAGGAAGGAGAGTAGTAGAGGGGGCTGATAAATATGTTATTTAGCTGCCCCTTCCTTTTCGGAATGGACACAGTATTTGATCGTTACTGGTCGCTCCTGTGTCCATTCATAACTGTGTATACTATGCTTAGGTTTATGTCTTCTGTTCATCCATCTTCAGTGCAGCTGAGGCTGCAGACAAAGGAATTTGAAGAATCTGTGTCTTCAATTTCTTTCTCTGCCTCAAAGGTGAGACCCTGATATCTCACCAAAGCCCCCAAACAGCATTGTAAAAAAAAAAAAAAAGAAATTTGGAAAAAAAAATATTAAAAAATAACAAATTGTAAATAATTTTTAAATATTGTAAAAAAATTATTTTTAAAAAATTGTAAAAATAATAATAATTAAAAAAATTAGGGGCACATTCACATGGGTTCTCTGGGCCATACAGTGTGAATGAACAGTTTGTGTGGCTGGAGCCGCCTGTCACTCTATGAGGATGCAGCGGCTGTATGAACACAACCACGGGTCCCAATTTGATAAGTGTGCAAGTTTGGTGGAGCGGCCAGAAATACACACTGTCAGTGTTTGGGGCCGTACCCCTGCATCCACACGCTTGTCAAATTGGGACCTGCGGCTGTGTTCATACAGCTGCTGTGTGCCCGTAGTCTAACATTGGCTGCCTGCACACAACAACAGCCACATTTGAAAAACTATTTTAGATTTAGTAGGAATTTTGTAAGTTATGTTTGTGTCCGTTAATAATGATTTTAGTGTATTGTTTGTGAAAATATTGTTTTGATATTTTTTGGGAGGAGGGGGGCTCTCAGGTAGGCTGTGCAGGGCCCATGATTTCTAACAGCAGCCTCGGGTGGTATTCTCCATATCCGAGTGACAATGGGCATGAGGGTGCGAGTCATTACAATTACAAAGAGGTCAAAGTCTTGTGGGAAGTAATGAGAGATCCACGGTCTCGAAATATAATGAAATATAAGCATTTTGCTCTGGAGCCTGGCTGCCCGTTTCTCATTGAACATAGTCCAATGTATCTGGAATTTAGCCTCAGATACAGATATACAGTATATGTTCAGACAGTTAAGCTTCTGCTGTTTGGTGGTGGTGAGGACATTGATCATGAGTATTATCCGATATTTGGATATCCCCTCAGGTTTCCGATCAAGGAGAGCTTTAGGTGCTTTCATAGAAAGTATTTTCTGTAGAAAGGTGTTCAAGATGTGATATACTTGGGCACTGGGCCACCAGGGAAGTTCAGCGCTACTATGTTTTACATTGAAAAATTTACTAAAAACTAAAAAAAAACACTAGAAAAGGGGTGTAGTCAAACAGCATAAGATGATGTGAGGATATGTATAGTATTCTGCCCAGTATAACCCTACATTTGTTGAGCATTGATGTTCGTGTTCGGCAGAGATATAATCTATAGACTTCAAGGTGCTGGATTCAATATGTATATCATTCTAAGTTTCTTCCAAAGACTTCTTTGAATTTCTCAACTTTCATATTGAAAGGGAATTTTAGACCAGCTGGCCCCTTCTATTTGTTTGACCCTCTATCCATGAGGTTACCAAGACAGGTTCTATTTGTACAGAATGCCGAGGGTATATGCTATATTGAACCAATGTATTCCTTTTCTGTCAAGTTATTAAAACAAATGCAGGATTGCTGGTGTTTTTTTTTTTAAATGGGGAACTTCACGTTACCGGAGTGAGGGGCTATTCTCTTTTAAATCTACTATAAAAGGGAATTGGAGCAACGATTAGTGATCAGGGTACGAAAGTACAGTGTGTAAATTCTCTTATTCTAGATGCTTTAGGGCCAGTATTGATGGACTTTTGTCTGAACTGCTCCCCCAATACAAGTTCATGGGAATGTATAAGTAGCTTGAAGCAGATTGACGCAGCTTACAAGGAGGTCCCGTGCAGATTAAAAGGAGGTCAAATGCATCGTTCAATACATTTTGAATGATTCCTGAAGCATCTCAAACTGATCTCAAATACAGCAGAATGCACATGAAGACAAGCTGCCTATCAACACAACCCCAAGTCCAAAATCCTGCTGCCCTTCCTCTCAACTTGTTAATTCTTTAAAGTAAACCTGTCTTCAGAAAACTATGGCTCTACTATTTTTTGAAAATACTAGTTGCCTGGTTGGGTATGACTGCATCCTCATGACCTCCTCATAGCTAACATTCTTATGAGAAGAGCTTAGCAATGGCTGCCTCCTTTCATGATAGGGATGCTTTAAAAGCCACAAATGCCATGTGTGAGGAACTCACTCTATTATTAAGGTATAGACATCTTTTAATTTCATGGCCTGTAGTCTTCATTTACAGGTGCTTTGCCTTCACCAACAGCTTATAAAATACACTATATTACCCAAAATATCGGAACGTCTGCCTTTACATGGACATGAACTTTAATGGCATCCCAGTCTTAGTCCGTAAGGTTCAATATTGAGTTGGCCCACCCTTTGCAGCTATAACAGCTTCAACTCTTCTGGGAAGGCTGTCCACAAGGTTTAGGAGTGTGTCTATGGGAATGTTTGACAACTCTTGTGTGGTCAGATGCTGATGTTGGACTAGAAGGCCTGGCTCGCAGTCTCCGCTCAAATTCATCCCAAAGATGTTTTATCGGGTTGAGGTCAGAACTCTGTGCAGGCCAGTCAAGTTCCTACACCCCAAACTTGCTTGTCCATGTCTTTATGGACCTTGCTTGGTGCACTGGTCCAGATCATTTGGTGGAGGGGGGATTATGGTGTGGGGTTGCTTTTCAGGGGCCTCTTAGTTCCAGTGAAGGGAACTCTTAAGGTGTCAGCATACCAAGACAATTTCATGCTCCCAACTTTGGGGATGGCCCCTTCCTGTTCCAACATGACTCCGCACCAATGCATATTGAACCCTACAGACTAAGACTGGGATGCCATTAAAATTCATGTGTGTGTAAAGGCAGGTGTCTCAATAGGTTTGGTTATATAGTGTATTTTTGATGCTATATTAAGATTCTATTACAAATTTCCAAATAAAACATTGAATGGATATGATATTCTGACTTTCCAAATTTAGTCATAATGTGTCAAATGATATTCTACATGTATTTATGTCAATGTATATATTAAAGGATTCTGCATTCTTTGCCCAGTTTGTATATCCATTTGATTGATTGTTGTGTCCTCTGCAGATCCGCTCAGACAAGGACCGGGAGAGCATGATCCGGTACAGCATCACGGGTGTTGGAGCCGATCAACCCCCAATGGAAATTTTCAATATAGACCCAATTTCTGGCCGTATGTATGTAACAAGACCACTGGACAGAGAAGAGAGATCATCGTACCATGTAAGTAACAATATACTTGTTGTGTTACCTGATATAACATAAAAAATAGGTTATTTTTGCTCAAAACTGTATTACAAGCTCAAGAATATGATTAGGTTACTACTTTTAGATCCATTTAGACATAAGGTCTTTTTGTATTCAGTTAAAGAAAAAAAAATGTGAAATTGCATTTTATTTATAGAGGCCACTGATATATCTGGATGTCTGTATTTTATAGCAATCTTTACTATGATGGGACAGGTCTCATCGTGTGTTTTGTATGCAGTTTCACATTCCTCCAGATGCAATAAAAATGCATACTGTACTGTACATATAAAGAGACATAGGGGGTTATTTACTAAAGGTAACTCCACTTTGCACTACAAGTTCACTTGGAAGGGCAGTCGCTGTATATCGGAGGGGGACATGCAAGGAGAATAAAAAACAGCATTTTTGCTTGCACATGATTGGATGATAAAATCAGCAGAGCTTCCCCTCATTTCAGAGCTTCCCCTCAGATTTACAGCGATCTACAGCGATTGCACTTTCAAGTGCACTTGTAGTGCAAAGTGGATTAGCCTTTAGTAAATATCCCCCAATGTCAGAGTAATCGTTGTGTTCTGCCAGGGGGCTCAGGAAGCCTTCCCGGCTGGAAAAACACAACGATTACTGCTATAACCACCGGCACTAATCACATACCAAAAATCAGACAGGCTGGTTGTATCCAGGTCAATTGATGGATCGACTTGGGTACAATCGGCCTGCCCATACGGGGATAGAAATTTGGCTGGTCCCTGGTGAACCAACCAAATTTTGATCCATGTATGGCTGGCTTGAAAGGAGGAGGTGACACCTGGAGAAACCTGGGCAATTAAAATTGGGGATTAGCCTATCAATAGCCCTTCCATATCTGTCCACCTGAGGCACCGAGGACGCTTTGACTTATTGCAGTATAGGCCGCACAAGTACCGCGCGTCCATCTGAAAAGTGTATCCCATTGTCTCCTCACCCCTGCAGAATTTGCAAGGGCAAACAATGGTGTCTCAGTGCTCCTGCCATGTTGTCTACAACGTCAGAATAATGGAAACCCTCAGTGACCACACATTTATAAAACAAAGCAAAAAATAAAACCCTGTTTTTTTTAGGAGAGGAGTTTAATGCATCCTTCTCAGCTGAGCCTGCTGAGATGAGAGATATACCCTTGTAAAGGTGAAGACGATGCACCAGACGGCCAGACTGATCAGTGCTTCCATAGACTGACTGGTGTTCACACATTGTACGGATGATGGCACGGAATATTCATAGCATCACTGAAGCTACAGAGGCCTATTACAAAGCCTGGGAATTGTGTGATAAGCGCACCCTGAGGGGAAGATAAATACTCAGCCTCTCAGAACGGAGCGGCCAGCACAGAAATTACCTCATTCCCAAACAATAGTTTTTCATTTGGAGTCTGAGGCGGTAGTGTTTGTGGCTGGCCGCGAATCAAACCCGCCACTGTCTGTAGAGCGGGAGTTGGGCACATCTCACTCACAAATCACTGGAATTAAACTGGATTGTTATATAATGAGAAGTTAGGATTGTGG
Source organism: Lithobates septentrionalis (assembly GCA_037952835.1). Lineage (NCBI taxonomy): Eukaryota > Metazoa > Chordata > Amphibia > Anura > Ranidae > Lithobates > Lithobates septentrionalis. The sequence continues at coordinate 289,756 of JBBDGP010000733.1, read as the reverse complement.
AGCCCGATTTAGACGGCTTCACGCTCAAAACAAAACACCAGCTGAGGTACTGATAAAGTGTTCTCGTGTCCATCCGTGTTTCCAGGGCTGATAATCCTAAAAACGTCATTTGCATGCGGAGAAATATACTTGTTAAAAATATCATATCTTTCTTGTTAAAATGGAATTTGCTATGAAGTGTTTTCGGATTTTTTGGGAAGGCATGTGAGCATATATTTTCTGGAAAAAGCGTGATTGAAGCATTTCTAGTTGTACTTTGTTTTCTTCCATAGCTTTTCACTTGAGATTGTAGGCCACACCCACCACGCAACAACTTTCCCCAGATACAATTGAACTAAATACTGCAATAACACAAACATCCTTTTCTTGGCAAAAAATTGGCCACGACACCTTTATTGGTTTTAAATAATGTAATATTTCATAACTCTTTTATTATATCATAACTTCATAAATCGAAACAGATTTCTATCTGCTTAGTTATTAGAACTCGAGCAGTAGCAGAATTTAAATACAAACAACAGTCCCCATAAGGCAGGCTTGAGCATCAAGCCCGCCCAAACCCCCTACAACCCCCAACCGCCACAGCTCTCTCTATACTGTACTGTAGACCCAGATTAAATATATCCAGACCAACGTCTGATAAATGGACTCCATCAGGCCTGTACAACCCCGGATAACCACCTTCGAGGTCCACCTGAGGGAGGAAGTGGAGACGGATCTCCTATCACAAATTGGATTAGCAGCAAGGATGGGAAGTGTTATCATAATGGGGGATTTTAATTATCCAGACATAGACTGGGCGGAGGGAACCGCACATTCATTTAAGGCTCGCCAGTTCCTTAATGTCTTGCAGGACAATTTTATGGGTCAGATGGTAGACGCACCAACTAGAAATAAAACATTACTAGATCTACTGATTACCAACAATACAGACCTGATAACAGATGTGGAAATACGGGGCAATTTAGGTAACAGCGATCACAGGTCAATTAGTTTCAGTATAAATCACACAAATATGAGACATGAAGGGAACACAAAGACACTGAATTTCAAAAGAGCCAACTTCCCTAAACTACAAACCTTGCTAAAAGGCATAAATTGGGATAAAATATTAGGAACAAAGAATACAGAGGAGAGATGGGTTTGCTTTAAGAGCATATTAAATAAGGGCATTAGCCAATGTATCCCATTGGGTAATAAATTTAAAAGATCGAACAAACATCCTGGATGGCTTAACTCCAATGTAAAAATGCATATAAAAGCAAAGGAGAAGGCCTTCAAAAAATACAAGGTTGAGGGATCATCCACAGCATTCAGAATTTATAAAGAATGCAATAAGAAATGTAAGGGTGCAATTAGGATGGCTAAGATAGAACATGAAAGACACATAGCGGAGGAGAGCAAAAAAAATCCCAAGAAATTCTTTAAGTATGTAAACAGTAAAAAAGGGAGGACAGACCATATTGGCCCCATAAAGAATGAGGAAGGACATCTGGTTACAAAGGATGGGGAGATGGCAGAGGTATTGAATTTATTCTTCTCCTCAGTCTTCACGAGTGAATCGGGGGGCTTCAGTAACCAAAACTGCAGTGTTTATCCTCATGACACAACACAGGAAGCACCTACATGGTTAACAGAGGACGGAATTAAAATTAGACTTGAGAAACTTAACATTAATAAATCACCGGGACCAGATGGCTTGCATCCGAGGGTACTTAGGGAACTCAGTCAGGTGATTGCCAGACCGTTGTTCCTAATTTTTACAGACAGTCTATTGACTGGAATGGTACCAGCTGATTGGAGAAAAGCCAATGTAGCACCAATATTTAAAAAGGGCCCAAAAAACATCCCTGGGAATTACAGACCAGTTAGCCTAACATCAATAGTATGTAAACTCTTGGAGGGGATGATAAGGGACTATATACAAGATTTTAGTAATAAGAATGATATCATTAGCAGTAATCAGCATGGATTCATGAAGAATCGTTCTTGCCAAACCAATCTATTAACCTTCTATGAGGAGGTGAGTTGCCATCTAGATAAAGGAAGGCCCGTAGACGTGGTGTATCTGGATTTTGCAAAAGCATTTGACACAGTTCCCCATAAACGTTTACTGTACAAAATAAGGTGCGTTGGCATGGACCATAGGGTGAGTACATGGATTGAAAACTGGCTACAAGGGCGTGTTCAGAGGGTGGTGATTAATTGGGAGTACTCAGAATGGTCAGGGGTGGGTAGTGGGGTCCCCCAGGGTTCTGTGCTGGGACCAATCCTATTTAATTTGTTCATAAACGACCTGGAGGATGGGATAAACAGTTCCATCTCTGTATTTGCAGACGATACTAAGCTAAGCAGGGCAATAACTTCTCCGCAGGATGTGGAAATCTTGCAAAAAGACCTGAACAAATTAATGGGGTGGGCGACTACATGGCAAATGAGGTTCAATGTAGAAAAATGTAAAATAATGCATTTGGGTGTCAAAAATATGAATGCAATCTATACACTGGGGGGAGAATCTCTGGGGGAATCTAGGATGGAAAAGGACTTGGGGGTCCTAGTGGATGATAGGCTCAGCAATGGCATGCAATGCCAAGCTGCTGCTAACAAAGCAAACAGAATATTGGCATGCATTAAAAGGGGGATCAACTGCAGAGATAAAACGATAATTCTCCCGCTCTACAAGACTCTGGTCCGGCCGCACCTGGAGTATGCTGTCCAGTTCTGGGCACCAGTCCTCAGGAGGGACGTACTGGAAATGGAGCGAGTACAAAGAAGGGCAACAAAGCTAATAAAGGGTCTGGAGGATCTTAGTTATGAGGAAAGGTTGCGAGCAATGAACTTATTTTCTCTGGAGAAGAGACGCTTGAGAGGGGATATGATTTCAATTTACAAATACTGTACTGGTGACCCCACAATAAGGATAAAACTTTTTCGCAGAAGAGAGTTTAATAAGACTCGTGGCCACTCATTACAATTAGAAGAAAAGAGGTTTAACCTTAAACTACGTAGAGGGTTCTTTACTGTAAGAGCGGCAAGGATGTGGAATTCCCTTCCACAGGCGGTGGTCTCAGCGGGGAGCATTGATAGCTTCAAGAAACTATTAGATAATCACCTGAATGACCGCAATATACAGGGATATGTAATGTAATACTGACACATAATCACACACATAGGTTGGACTTGATGGACTTGTGTCTTTTTTCAACCTCACCTACTATGTAACTATGTAACATGCCGATAAGACATCCATTAATCAGGGGCATACATTTTTCAAGAGCCCTATTGACTCTTTTCCTCATTTTTTCCATAACCCTCCTCTGGACTGAGGAGAGCCACAAAAGCCGAGGGACTATCTCCGAAAAAACTAAAGTTGTACCTGGGGAAGTAATACAAAAGTGATGGAGATCCCATTTGATCATAAACAACAAATCTAAAGTCCTAATGTTCCCCAAATCATTGCCCCCTAAGTGAATAACCAAAATGGATGGCATGGGCCATATTTGACACAACCTCGTTAAGTGAAAATAAAGTTCATACCACTGAAGGCCTCTTATGCCCTTCCAATGCAACTTAAGAGTCCGGCTGCAGGGACAAATTCGGTGAGTAACTGCATTGAGCCACTCTCTTTCGCGCCCAGTATATAAAGGAATGTCCCAGAATCCAAACTGTGTGCTGAATACCTGAAATTCAAATAAACAAATTAGGTCTAACATATAAACGAAAACAATGGGACTTCCACCTCCCCATTCCCTTAATGTCAGATTCCGGTAACCCTAACCGGGCTGCCTCAGAAGCTGCGCCTATCCTAATTGAGTGGGAGGAAAATTTGAGGTTGGTTAAACCCATCTGTAGCAGGTATTTCTTAAAAACTGCATCAAACTGGAATTTCGTAAGCGGCATTGAATTAGCATTGATAAGAAAAAAAAACCCTCCGGAAGGCCTAATCCCCATGAATTGTCTAACTGCCGCTACCGGGCACATGAATACATAATCATGCCCGCGCAGGTTGACCCACCTACCCTTGCCGCATTGATCAGTTTTGGAATGCTGCAGCCAAATATGCACTCCCGAGTGGTCAACCACCATTTGTTCAAATCGAATTCCCGAAGTCCCTTGCTTAGTAGCTGGTACTAATTCCGAGATACGGAAAGCACCAAAAAAGGCTAACACAAAAGCTGTCTTGAAAAGCAACTCTTCATAAGTAGAGAAGCAAACTATTTCAGTAACCCTGCAAAGGCCACTAAGGATGTCCAAGGAGGTTGTCGACTATCTGAGATAAAAGTCAACCTCCTGTATCCCTTCAGTGCCTGTTTAATGGAAAAATAATACGTACAAGGTTGCAAACCCAATAGCCCAGCCTTTCTCAACCTTTTCAACACAGACAAACCCTTGAAATAGTTCTCCGGTCTCAAGGAACCCCTGCTAAAAATTAGAAATCTACAACTCTTGATACAATAGTGTGATGGACAGTGGGAAAATGGTCCTTACACTTGTGGTCATTGAGAAGAATTACCTCCTTACAGATAGCTTAAAAGATCAATGGTGTCAGTGGGAACTTATCCGAGAGGCAGAAATTACCCAATGCTGAAGGAACCCCTAGCAACCTTTGGAGGAACCCTAGTTGAGAATCATTGCAACAGCCCAAAGAAAAATGAAATGCCAGCCAGCGTTTTTGTTACATGACTACATGAAAAGTGCTGCTGCATTAACCGGGATAAGAAGGCCAAAACAGTTTCTTCAGATGGTTCTCTGAAACTAAAACCTTCAGCGCTGGCAAAGGACAACCAGCTTCTCCAGACCGCTGAGTAACTGGACCAAGTCTTGGGAGCCAAGGAACCCTGAATAGCTTCTGCTACCACAATTAAATCACGTCACACAGGTGGTCTGGGCACAGGGTACCTGTCACATCTGCCCTTGGAAGCAAACTCCGGAAACGGTCCATCTGGAACCAAGACAAAGAATCAGCAACATTATTCAGAATCCCAGGCGTATACTTAGCTTTCAGCCAAACATTAAATTTGAGGCATCTAAAAACCACCTGTCTTAGCAATTTGATCACTAACCATAAACTGGACGAAAGACAATTAACCGCATAGAGCACGCCTTTGTTGTCAGTCTCCACCAGAATATGCCTAGTTGCAAAATCCGGGCCCCACAGTTCTAAAGCCACCAAATTCGAGAATAACTCCAACAAAACCACATTCCGTGTGACACCTGTCCGAACCCACCACTCAGGCCAAACTGCACAGCACCAATGCGTTCTCCAGATAACGCCAAAGCCTTTAGATCCTGCAGCATCCGTAAACAATCAGAAATCTGAGCCCATCACAAATTCAGACTGGAAAAATAACCATTATAACATTGCAAGAAACTAGCCCAAACCATCAAATCCTCTTTAAGAGGGCTAGTCATTCTAATGTGATCCAGCGGGGATTTCATACCAGAAATTGCCAAATAGATACTCCGAGAAAAAATCCTGCCAACCGGCATAATTCTATAGGCAAAGGCCAAGATCCCTAACAGCCATTGCATCTCCTTCAACCGAATTTTCTTTCTTTTCAACAAGCAATCAACCACTTCAATTTCTTCAGTTTCACCTCAGGCAAATGAAACTCCATCATACAAGTGTCAATTTCGATGCCCAGGAATTCCATTGTTGTGCTGGGCAAGCATGACTTTTCATCCACTAGAGGAACACCAGATTCCTGAGACATAGCCTGAAATGACAATAACAAATCAAAACAACTTGAAGAGTCAGCCGGCCCGACAAATAAAAAATCGTCAAGATAGTGAACCACTATCCATACCAGATTGAACACAAAGAACCCAATGCAAAAATGTGGAGAACACCTCAAAATAAGAACATGACAGTGAACATCCCATAAGGAGACACTTATCAAAAAATATTAACCATCAGCGAAAAAACCTAATGCCGCGTACACACGGTCGGACTTTTCGTCTACAAAAGTCAGACAGCCTGTCCGACAGACTTCCGGCAGACTTTCGGCGGACTTGCGGCGGACTTGCGGCATACTTTCTAACGAACGGACTTGCCTACACACGACCACACAAAAGTCCGACGGATTCGTACGTGATGACGTACACCGGACTAAAATAAGGAAGTTCATAGCCAGTAGCCAATAGGTGCCCTAGCGTGGCTTTTTGTCCGTCGGACTAGCACACAGACGAGCGGATTTCGGGGTCCGTCGTAGTTACGACGTAAAGATTTGAAGCATGTTTCAAATCTAAAGTACGTCGGATTTGAGGCTAAAAAGTACGTTGAAAGTCCGGAGAAGCCCACACACGATCGGATTACCAGCCAGCTTTAGTCCGTCAGCGTCCGTTGGACTTTTGTAGACGAAAAGTCCGACCGTGTGTACGCGGCATTAGGAATTAAAAGCTGATGGGGAAATAGGCAGGAGACGAAAAAGCTGATTTTATGTCAGCTTTTGCCAACAATGCTCCAGGGCCGAACGACCTAATTTTCCTGACTGCATCCTTAAATGTCAGATACGAAACCGAACATAAACTCCCATCAATATCATCATTCAACGACTCCCCTTTCACGAAGGACAAATAGTGAATGATGCGGAATGCTTTAGGTTCCCGCTTAGGAACCACTCCTAACGGGGAAATACGAAAACTACCGAAAGGCGGATGCTCAAAAGGCCCCTCGATTCGCCCTTCCGCAAGTTCCTTGACCAACTTATCCCTAACCACCTGTGGAAACAGTTTTACAGATTTCAAATTTTTAACCATTTTACACCCAGTTCCCAAAAAGGAGGGTAAAGGAAAACCATTGGAAAAACCTTCAATGAGCAAACACGCCGTCACTTTGTTTGGGTAGCTGTCCAGCCACTGGCGCATTTTTTCCAGCCTCACAGGCGTGCAGGCTTTTAGAAAAAATATCCCTCTGTGCTGGACCAGAACCCACAGCAGCGCTCCGCTTAAAACACGTTGCTGCTGGATGCGCTCCAGCACAAAATGAACATTCATGCTTGTACCTGCACGATGCATGCCAGCAAAATTGACCGTCATTGAATGCAAAACAACAGCCTTTCCTAAAGGCTGTATTGGAAGGGTTAGCCGTGGACTGTTTAGGAGCCATCGGCTTCTGGGGCAGTATCAAATTGAGCCAGAGCCCCACGTCCTTCATTCCCCACCTAAGTGACGGGTGTATGGACAATTTTTGATGGAATGACTCGTCATAATAAAACCAGCCCAGGCCACCAAAATTCTTGTAAGTCTCTAAAATATGGTTTAGATGCTGAAAAAGCCCCCCCGCACAATTCTGGGTGCTTTTCTGCCGTTATGCCAGAATAGATGCAGTAAGCTTGCAACCAGTCATTGAATGACCTGAGCACTGGCCTGTGCCTGGCATCCTTGCTTCTCTCTTCTCCCCTCTTTTCTGATCTAACCGTAAACTCTTTATGAGCTGGCAGGAGAGAAAGAATATCTATGTACTCTCCCTTCCAAATTTTTTCCTTAACCGTCACACTCAAATGATACCCCAGGGGAGACCTCTCGCAGGGCATTGCGTCTTTCATACAGGACTCAGGGACATTAACCCTGACAGGCGCAGCTGTGTGCAATGGCTCAGGGACTACATTTGCATTCTGCATACCAACACTAAAATCAGACATAGAACTGTCCCGAGCTGCTAAACTGACAGGAGGATTAGAAAGTACAGCAGTGTGAGGGGTCAGAATAGGGGAAACAGCAGGAACTGAGACATGAAACAGGGATTGAACAAGGGAGGACAGAGATCCCACTAACCCTGATAAAACATTTAATTGCTGTAACTCACCAGCTGCTGGAAGTTGCACCACGTTTTGCTGTACTTCATCCTCCGGCAGCACTCCAGGGTCTGGGACTTGTGCAGCCTGCCCAACCTGTAGCTGCCCAGGCACCTCTACACACCGAGTGCCTTGCTGCACGGCTTCAGTTACTTGCTGACAGAGAGACTGCATAGCAGGCCGCATCCCCCTTGAGTCAATGTTGAGCGGGCTGTTGAGCCTGGCCCTACCGTCCTCCTCTGCCAGCTGGCGACTGCAAGCAAGTCCGCCTCTTCTTTGTGTCCTGGCGGTTCCGTGCCGACACGCCGCCGTCTTCCTCCATCCCTCTCAGCTGCTCCCGAGCCTCTTCTTTGTGTTCCGGCGGCTCCGTGACGACACGCCGCCGCCGCCGTCTTCCTCCATCTCTTTCAGCTGCTCCCGAGCCTCTTTGGTAACCTCTGGAGCCTGTCCGCTCCGGAGGGGCACTCCTACTCCCTGCGCCTTGTGGATACGCCTGCTCACCGCCCACCGCTGTGCTGCCTCCTCCTCCCGCTTCAGGCTGTAAGCTCTCCTCCTGTGAAGCCAGCGCCAGAACAGCGCTGCAGCCATGTCTCCCCTCCTGCACTGCCAGCCTTCTCAAGGAGCTGCATCACCAGGGACTCCATTAAAAGGGGTATGAGAGAGCCTTACTTGTGAGCTTCAATCTCCCTGCTTGGTCCAGTGGGAAAGAGGAAAAGCCTCTCTCCTGCTAACCTTTTATAGCCTATCCCCACATTCCAGCATTTTCCCTGTGCTCTGATTGCTTCCTCCTGGATACCTCCGCTCAACTTCCTTAAAGGGAAAAAAAGCCAACCTAAACTACCTAGAACTTTAATGCTGCTAACTTAAATGATCTAACTGTGGTGGGGAGGCCACAACCTCAGGAAATTGGACCCATATTGTGCCCCCTTTTTCATTCTACCCAGACCTACCCCACCTATAGCGATGAGACTCAAGCCCCGTGTACACGATCGGACTTTCCGACGGGAAATGTTCAATGACAGGCAGTTGTCGGTAAATCCGACCGTTTGTACGCTCCATCAGACAATTGTTGCCGGACTTTCCACCAACAAATGTTGGATGGCAGGTTTTTTAAATTTTCCGCAGACAAATGTGTGTTGTCGGATTTTCCAAGCGTGTGTACACAAGTTCGTCGGACAAAAGTCCAAAGTACAAACACGCATGCTCGGAAGCAAGGACGAGCCGGAAGCGGTCGGTCTTGTAAACTAGCGTTCGTAATGGAGAATTAACATTCGTGACGTGGCAAATTATGAAATCTTGAAATGCAGTGCACAATTCTCTTCTTCTTTATAATGGGATAATAATGAAGCTGCTTTGCTGGTGATACTGATGGAGTTATTGCAAACTAATTCTCAAATGCTTTTTTTTCTAGTGATATCAAGAATAACTAGAAAAGGTACAATTTCTGGGGAAATTGTGAAAGTGTTCTTGCCTCTACAACTGGAGTGGGCGGAGTAACTGGGTGGGGTGGAGTGGCTTGAGTAACTGTGAAAAGTGTTAAAAAGCTTAATATTTTAAAAAGTATAAATAGTAGTAAAAAAGTTCCATCATTCGCTGAAAGAGCTGAACATTTTTTTCAAAAGTAATTTTTTTTTTCAAAAAGGAATTTTTTTTAATCAAAAATGATTTTTTTTTCTTCAAAAATGATTTTTTTTTTCAAAAGTAATTTTTTTTTTCAAAGGTAATTTTTTTTTTCAAAAATGAATTTTTTTATTTCAAAAATAATTTTTTTTTCGAAATTATTATTTTTTTTAAAGTAATTTTTTTTTCAAAAATAATTTTTTTTTTCAAAAATTTTTTTTTTTCAAATATATTTTTTTTTCAAAAATAATTTTTTTTTTAAAAGTAATTTTTTTTTCAAAAATATTTTTTTTTTTCAAAAATAATTTTTTTTTTCAAAAATATTTTTTTTTTCAAAAATATTTTTTTTTTTTTTCAAAAATGATTTTTTTTTTCAAAAATATTTTTTTTTTTACATGGGGCGGTCATAATGTTTTGGCTGATCATGGGGTGGTCATAATGTTTTGGCTGATCATGGGGTTGTCAGCTTTTGTCACTTCCCACTCTAGTTTTGAACATTTCGCCATTCATTCCTATGGGACCAATTTCGCCGCAAAAACGTCATTTCGTGGACCATTCGGCAAAACATTCCACAAAGTAATAACACACCAATCGGGAACAATCCGCTCGTTTCGGTATATTATTTGTCTCTGTAGTGTGAAAACTGTGGGAGGAGTCTACAAGCATTATCAAGTCTAGCAGATGAAGTCACATGCATTTGGAGTGTCTCAGCATCTTGTGTTTACAACCACTGTTTCCTAGCAACGCTCATGCCCTGTTTATGCTTCCCAAATACTACTTCATCAAAACTGCCCCATCAAAACTGCCCCATCATATTCCTCTATTATAAATCAGTACATGGTGTGTCTGTCCCCTCCCCCGGGCTCTGTAATCAGCTGAGATGCTCCAGCCACCTTCCCCCCTGTGTATAACAGAAGCTTTGGTAACCATGGCAACAAAACAAACACTAACAGTAGACTCTGATTAATGGCTAAAATTTCCTGAAATGACCTCTAAACAAATGGCCGTATTTTAAAAACTATACATCCTACAGCGAAGATCTTTATATTGTGAGAATCACAAGACCCAGACCTAGATTTTGATGTATAGTATGTCTCTGAAATATTAAAAATGAAGGCACAGTCGCAGTTTAGAAATTGCCCTTCAAATTTGGAGGGGGCTAGAGTGTAGTTTCAATGAATGTCAATGGACGGCGTGAGTTGCAAACAAATGGTCATATTGTGAAAACTATCAGGACTATGGCTTAGCCGTGGACATGTTTAGTGGCAGCAGGGATAGCTGAACGTTTTGATATAAGATTTGTGTAGGTGGGCTTGAAAATGAGGGAGTGGCGGCAGTTTAGAAATCATGTTCTGATTTTCCAGCTTTTGTCATCTCCCACTCTAGTTTCCCCATTCATTCCTATGGGACCAATTTCGCCGCAAAAATGACGATATTTCGTGAACCATTCGGCGAAATGTTCCACAAAATAATAGCACACCATTCGGGAAAAATCCGCACGTTTCGGTATATTACTTGTCTATGTAGTGTAAAAACTGTGGGAGGAGTTAGGGTGGTAAATTTGGCTATAATAATAAGAATAAGAACTAGAAAAGGTACAATTTCTGGGGAAATTGTGAAAGTGTTCTTGCCTCTACAACTGGAGTGGGCGGAGTAACTGGGTGGGATGGAGTGGCTTGAGTAAGTGTGAAAAGTGTTAAAAAGCTTAATATTTTAAAAAGTATAAATAGTAGTAAAAAAGTTCCATCATTCGCTGAAAGAGCTGAACATTTTTTTCAAAAGTAATTTTTTTTTTCAAAAATGAATTTTTTTTATTCAAAAATGAATTTTTTTTATTCAAAAATGATTTTTTTTTCTTCAAAAACGAATTTTTTTTTCTTCAAAAATGATTTTTTTTTCAAAAGTAATTTTTTTTTTCAAAGGTAATTTTTTTTTTCAAAAATGAATTTTTTTATTTCAAAAATAATTTTTTTTTTCGAAATTATTTTTTTTTTTAAAGTAATTTTTTTTTCAAAAATAATATTTTTTTTTCAAAAATATTTTTTTTTTCAAATATATTTTTTTTTCAAAAAGAATTTTTTTTTTTAAGTAATTTTTTGTTCAAAAATATTTTTTTTTTTCAAAAATAATTTTTTTTTTTTCAAAAATATTTTTTTTTTCAAAAATGTATTATTTTTTTCAAAAATGATTTTTTTTTTTTTTCAAAAATTATTTTTTTATTTTTTTCAAAATTTTTTTTTTTTTTTTTAAATATATTTTTTTTTACATGGGGCGGTCATAATGTTTTGGCTGATCATGGGGTGGTCATAATGTTTTGGCTGATCATGGGGTTGTCAGCTTTTGTCACCTCCCACTCTAGTTTTGAACATTTCGCCATTCATTCCTATGGGACCAATTTCGCCGCAAAAACGTCATTTCGTGGACCATTCGGCGAAACATTCCACAAAGTAATAACACACCAATCGGGAACAATCCGCTCGTTTCGGTATATTACTTGTCTCTGTAGTGTAAAAACTGTGGGAGGAGTCTACAAGCATTATCAAGTCTAGCAGATGAAGTCACATGCATTTGGGGTGTCTCAGCATCTTGTGTTTACAACCACTGTTTCCTAGCAACGCTCATGCCCTGTTTATGCTTCCCAAATACTACTTCATCAAAACTGCCCCATCAGAATTACCCCATCAAAACTGCCCCATCATATTCCTCTATTATAAATCAGTACATGGTGTGTCTGTCCCCTCCCCCGGGCTCTGTAATCAGCTGAGATGCTCCAGCCACCTTCCCCCCTGTGTATAACAGAAGCTTTGGTAACCATGGCAACAAAACAAACACTAACAGTACACTCTGATTAATGGCTAAAATTTCCTGAAATGACCTCTAAACAAATGGCCGTATTTTAAAAACTATACATCCTACAGCGAAGATCTTTATATTGTGAGAATCACAAGACCCAGACCTAGATTTTGATACATAGTATGTCTCTGAAATATTAAAATTGAAGGCACAGTCGCAGTTTAGAAATTGCCCTTCAAATTTGAAGGGGCTAGAGTGTAGTTTCAATGAATGTCAATGGACGGCGTGAGTTGCAAACAAATGGTCATATTGTGAAAACTATCAGGACTATGGCTTAGCCGTGGACATGTTTAGTGGCAGCAGGGATAGCTGAACGTTTTGATATAAGATTTGTGTAGGTGGGCTTGAAAATGAGGGAGTGGCGGCAGTTTAGAAATCATGTTCTGATTTTCCAGCTTTTGTCATCTCCCACTCTAGTTTCCCCATTCATTGCTATGGGACCAATTTCGCCGCAAAAATGACGATATTTCGTGAACCATTCGGCGAAACGTTCCACAAAGTAATAGCACACCATTCGGGAACAATCCGCACGTTTCGGTATATTACTTGTCTATGTAGTGTAAAAACTGTGGGAGGAGTTAGGGTGGTAAATTTGGCTATAATAATAAGAATAATATATATGTGAGATAACAATAAGTGGTCTTGCTATGCAAGAACACTTAATAACTAGAAAAGGTACAATTTCTGGGGAAATTGTGAAAGTGTTCTTGCCTCTACAACTGGAGTGGGCGGAGTAACTGGGTGGGGTGGAGTGGCTTGAGTAACTGTGAAAAGTGTTAAAAAGCTTAATATTTTAAAAAGTATAAATAGTAGTAAAAAAGTTCCATCATTAGCTGAGAGAGCTGAACATTTTTTTCAAAAGTAATTTTTTTTTTCAAAAAATGAATTTTTTTTAATCAAAAATGATTTTTTTTTCTTCAAAAATGATTTTTTTTTTCAAAAGTAATTTTTTTTTTCAAAGGTAATTTTTTTTTTCAAAAATGAATTTTTTTTTCGAAATTATTATTTTTTTTAAAGTAATTTTTTTTTCAAAAATAATTTTTTTTTTTCAAAAATATTTTTTTTTTCAAATATATTTTTTTTTCAAAAATAATTTTTTTTTAAAAAAATTTTTTTTTCAAAAATATTTTTTTTTTTCAAAAATAATTTTTTTTTTTTCAAAAATATTTTTTTTTTCAAAAATGATTTTTTTTTTCAAAAATTATTTTTTTACTTTTTAAAAAAATTTTTTTTTTTTTTCAAAAATATTTTTTTTTTTACTTGGGGCGGTCATAATGTTTTGGCTGATCATGGGGTGGTCATAATGTTTTGGCTGATCATGGGTTTGTCAGCTTTTGTCACCTCCCACTCTAGTTTTGAACATTTCGCCATTCATTCCTATGGGACCAATTTCGCCGTAAAAACGTCATTTCGTGGACCATTCGGCAAAACATTCCACAAGGTAATAACACACCAATCGGGAACAATCCGCTCGTTTCGGTATATTATTTGTCTCTGTAGTGTATAAACTGTGGGAGGAGTCTACAAGCATTATCAAGTCTAGCAGATGAAGTCACATGCATTTGGAGTGTCTCAGCATCTTGTGTTTACAACCACTGTTTCCTAGCAACGCTCATGCCCTGTTTATGCTTCCCAAATACTACTTCATCAAAACTGCCCCATCAGAATTACCCCATCAAAACTGCCCCATCATATTCCTCTATTATAAATCAGTACATGGTGTGTCTGTCCCCTCCCCCGGGCTCTGTAATCAGCTGAGATGCTCCAGCCACCTTCCCCCCTGTGTATAACAGAAGCTTTGGTAACCATGGCAACAAAACAAACACTAACAGTGCACTCTGATTAATGGCTAAAATTTCCTGAAATGACCTCTAAACAAATGGCCGTATTTTAAAAACTATACATCCTACAGCGAAGATCTTTATATTGTGAGAATCACAAGACCCAGACCTAGATTTTGATGTATAGTATGTCTCTGAAATATTAAAAATGAAGGCACAGTCGCAGTTTAGAAATTGCCCTTCAAATTTGGAGGGGGCTAGAGTGTAGTTTCAATGAATGTCAATGGACGGCGTGAGTTGCAAACAAATGGTCATATTGTGAAAACTATCAGGACTATGACTTAGCCGTGGACATGTTTAGTGGCAGCAGGGATAGCTGAACGTTTTGATATAAGATTTGTGTAGGTGGGCTTGAAAATGAGGGAGTGGCGGCAGTTTAGAAATCATGTTCTGATTTTCCAGCTTTTGTCATCTCCCACTCTAGTTTCCCCATTCATTCCTATGGGACCAATTTCGCCGCAAAAATGACGATATTTCGTGAACCATTCGGCGAAATGTTCCACAAAATAATAGCACACCATTCGGGAAAAATCCGCACGTTTCGGTATATTACATGTCTATGTAGTGTAAAAACTGTGGGAGGAGTTAGGGTGGTAAATTTGGCTATAATAATAAGAATAAGAATAATAATAATATATATGTGAGATAACAGTAAGTGGTCTTGCTATGCAAGAACACTTAATAATATATATGTGAGATAACAGTAAGTGGTCTTGCTATGCAAGAACACTTAATAATATATATGTGAGATAACAGTAAGTGGTCTTGCTATGCAAGAACACTTAATAATATTATGTTTTTTGTTTTTAATTTGGGCAAGTTACCACAACACCATTATCCGTAGTTTTTAAGATCAAAGATACAACTATGTTGGTGTCCCTTGTTAATTTTACATTGTATTTTTTAAAATTTACCTGCCTACTCCCAAACTGTCATTCGAAGTAAAACACATAGCCAAGTATTATTCTACACAATTTTTTTATTGTGCATTAAAAAAATAAAACAAATAAAATTAGACATGCTATCTGCCAATAGAACTTAACCAAAAAGTGCATTCTATGCATCCAAAAATATAGAAAATATACCAAATCAAATCATTATTCAACCAAAAAAATAATGTCAAAGTAATAACTCCAAGGCCAATAATAAATAACATGTTATCTCCTCCGATTCCGCAATATGTCTGGTTGGCGAACGGCCGTTCAGAAATGAACTGGAAAGCACAAAATGAAAAATGCAAACTGAAAAGCGCTAAATGAAAAACTCGAATCAACACTCACCAAACTTCTACTAACACGAAATTAGCAGAAGGAGCCCGAAGGGTGGCGCTAATGAGCTGAAAACCACATAGTACGTCACTATGTTTCGTAATTGTTGGCCAAAATTTGTGTGGCCGTGTGTAGGCAAGACAAGTTTGGGCCAACGCCCTTCGGACAAAATTCCACGGTTTTGTTGGAGGAAAGTCCGATCGTGTGTACGAGGCTTTAGAAGTCCAAAAACGTTCTGAATGCAGATAGACATTTAGGGTCGGGAAAGGTGGTGTGATGTGTTAAAACCTCGTGGGTGTGGCATTTACTTATAGGTCTGCCATTTATTAATTTTATTTGCCAAAAAATCAGAAAGGGATTGCCTAGGTTTACTTATACTGGATTCATCACAATAACGGACTATGTGTTATTTCTCTGTACGGATGAGTGAAATTATGGGTTTTCCTTTCCTCATTATTTTGGAAAAATAAAACGATTTCAGTGAGATTTCACAGTTTTTGGCAAAATGCATTAAGGCCGGATCTAGCCTGACTAAACTGGGGGTGCAGTAAAAAAAAAAAAAAGTCAGGGGGCATAATGTCAACACACTATCCTTTTATCCACTCCTCTCCACTCCACTCCTCTCCACTCCACTCCTCTCCACTCCACTCCTCTCCTAACTTTGTTCCCCACATCTCTATGTGGCTGCAATGAAAAGCACATGTATTAGGCCAGGGTTTTTTGTAGGCATGACAACCTTGATAAGTATGCAAAATCCTGAGATACCCCCCAGTTCTGAACTGTATTTTTTATATTGAAGGCCACTGGCATCTCCAGGATTCACACGGACAGTTTGGGTTTGGAATAATTTGTCCGGGTTTCAGACTGCTTGAAACCCGGACACATTATTCAGACTGGATTATGGATTCCCAGCAGGGTTGCTGACTGCAGTTGTCTAAGCTGAGAGTGTCTGTTACACTCTCATTCACGCTGCCCAAAGCCAGCACTAACAACCCCCCCCCCCCCACAACACACACAGGAGAGGATCTGCACCTCTTCATCCCGCCCCTACCCCTCTGTGTCTGCCCACAATCCAATCCCTGGGGCTGTGCCTCAGAAAATAAATTTGAAGTCCAGCAGCCTCAGATACATCTGGATGAGAGGTGCTCACTGCCAAGTGGTGAGTGAGCTCACCATCCATCCCTGTCTGTGACTGAAGTCTCCCGGCTTCTCTCTCCTGCCTCTGAGTACTGCTCAGGGTTCTCAGAGCACCCCTTACTTTGGAGTTCCTATTTACACCAGAGGTCGCAGTGTTCTCCCTTACATCAGAGTTCTCAGTGTTCCCCCTCCTTAAATCAGGGTTCCCAGAGCATCCCTTATGTTAGAGTCCCCAGAGTTCTCCCTTACATAAGAGTCTGCAGAGACCCCCCTTACAGTGAAAGGAAACTCTGCAAGTTCAGATGTAAAAGTAGAACTCTGTGGACTCTGATGTAAAGGGGGACTCTTTAATATTAACTTCATATGATTAGAAATGTTATTTATTAGCAAAATATATGTATAGTTTATGCAAAAAAATAAAAATATTGCTGTGGGCCGCTAAAGTGTTCGGGTTTGACTTGAAGAAAAGGTGGCAACCCTAGGACTGGATGATGATACCATCCACTCATTGGCACCACATATGGGAATTTTCCCCTTCACCTCAGTGTTCCCCATACACATCAGATTCCACCCATCATGTGCAGCGCAAGGAAACACGGCTCTGATCAGTGTAGCTTCTAGGAGGATAGTAATCGTCACACCCAGTCCAGGTGCTCCGGCTTAGGATGTCCTTCCAACAGCCCAGACAGGAACAAATGAAATCAAAGCATACAGGAGCCGGCACTTCTGGAGATAAGGTCTTGATAATGTTTATTCCAATATGACCATGTACAAAACGGTGAGGGCTAACGCGTTTTGGCGGAAGCCTTGTTTACAGCACAGGTTCCACCCATCACTACAGAGTCAGCCCCCTTTACATCACAGTCCCCAATTACATCACCTCCATCCTATCAGAATACTGCCTTCCCATTTCAGCCCCCCCAATCACAACAGGGTCCCCCATCACAACAGAGCCCCCCCCCCCCCATTCCCCTATCACAACAGTCCCACCATCCTCACAACATAGTCCCCCTTCACAAATAGTAGGAAATGATTCCATGCACCCTGGTCGTCCACCTCCCCCCATCACAACAGGGTCGTCGTCCCCCATTCCCCTATCACAACAGAGTCCCACCCTCCTCACAACATAGCCCCCCTTCACAATTAGCAGCAAATGATTCCATGCATCCTGGTCCACCCTCCCATGGAAACAAATGACGCAGTGTGGTGGATTGGGGCAGGGCACTGTGTTGGAAAGCCAACTTGGCACCGCCGAGGCTGCATACTACCCCCCCAGCCCCTGATACCAATGTTACTGGTGGTGGTGGTGGTGGGGGGGAGGGCACTGCTGAAATCGAGGGGGGCAAAGCCCTCCCCAGCAACCTCCCCCCGATCTAGCCCTGCAATGTAATCAATTACATTTTTTTTTTGTTATCTATTCCTAAAGGTGCAACTGGGCTAGCTTACAGTTGCCACCTTATCCCTTTAAATTGAACACATATGAATTACACAGGTTCTGTGGCTGATTAAGGTGGTAATTCAACTCACTTGGTGTCTTATCTGAATTAAATTAGCCTCAGAACCTGAGTAATTCATATGTGTTTGGATTTAAAGGGATGAGGGGGCAACCCTACACTAGCTGTGGCCGTGGCTCACAGCAGGGGGTCCAGTGCGTCCCTTTTCTTCGTTTCAGGTGCGAATCAGGTCCGAATTTTTGCCTGCATTCGAACCTGAAATGGACCAGAAGATGCACAGGACCCTTTTTCGGTCAATTCGCATAAGGTTGACCCTCAAATGGCTCCTGAAGGTTACGAGTGTTCCCATGCATTTTGCAGCCCATGCAAAGGAATGGGCTGTCAAAACTGGAGTAAGTGGGACCGCATAGGACCGCACACGTTGCAGTGTGAACTGGCCCTAAGTGTTGATTTTTTTTTTTATGTTTGTCAGACAGCTTAATGAGCAAAATTGAGAGTAATTATGCGACTAAATTAATTTAAACGAATCCCTTTATCCTTGCTTCTTTGGGCCCCGTCCCCTGGTACTGTTGGACCTTTTAACAGTTGTATAAGATGCTAGGTACACCCGCGAGCAGGAGAATTTTCTAAGGGTCTTATATCTTCAGCAGATTGTTGACTGCTTTGTGTTCTCTTGCTTCTATTGCAAACTAGCGGTCTTTTTTTTTTTTTTTTGCTTTCTTCTGTGATTTTCTGTAAAAAATCTCTACAGTATATTCAGGCATAGTTATTTCCATTGCCCCAGGATACAGTACTGTACTGTCTGTACTCAATTATTTTATATGCAGAAATCAGTTTTATATTGTTTCCCAGGATGATGAAAATAAACACCCGTGTCCTGGTATGTAAAAACACGTCTAAAAAGTGCAAGATAAAAATCGATACATAAAAGAAGCAATATACAGTATTTAATTTCAGATGACCATGTACAGTCCAAAAGATCAAAGCTGTCTGAAGGTGGAAGCTTCCTTAAATCCTTAGTATTTTCAAAGCTTGCAGAGCTAATACCCATGTGTTCTGTACAGAGGGGGGATATCGTGTTTCAATCTGAGCGCCAATCATTGGCGGTGATCACTTATTAATGAACTACAAACCTCAGGAGCGTCTGTTTTCCCTGCTAGGGTAACACAGCTGCAGCATTCTCCCCATGCACCCTATAAATCAGAGGAGACTTAATCGCTTCCACAAAGAGAAGCATTGACAGGCTTGTACATGGAGCGGGGCCTTTGCTTCCATCTGACAAACGCTAAGAAGCTTCCTGTGTGCTCGCCGGATTACCCTCCATACAAGCTGCCTGTCTCTGCATTGCGGTAATGACTTTCAGTCACTTAATTTTTTTCTTGTCTGTCTTCCCAAAGCACGGAACGACATGCTACAACATCTGTCTCCCAGCCAGAGGTGAGCAGCTTTCCCAGGCTGTCAATCAATTTCCTTCAGCAGAACATATGTTTCCCCGGCTTCTGGTACCAAGCCCGTCTGCAGAGAATAATTGTAATATAGAATTCTACTTCTTTTATTTTCATCTTACACAACCATTAGGTGTGTGCCAGGGTTTCCGTGTGCCTTGGGGATGATAACATCTTCATGAGACATAGCATGGTGATACCATCACTCTGCACCCTGAAGCATCACTCTGCGCCCTGCAATATCACTCTGTTCCCTGCAACATCACTCTGCGCCCTGCAATATCACTCTTTTCCCTGCAACATCACTCTGTTCCCTGCAACATTACTCTGCGCCCTGCAACATCACTCTGCACCCTGCAACATCACTCTGTTCCCTGCAACATCACTCTGCGCCCTGCAACATCACTCTGCGCCCTGCAACATCACTCTGACCCTGCAACATCACTCTGCGCCCTGCAACATCACTCTGTTCCCTGCAACATCACTCTGCGCCCTGCAACATCACTCTGCGCCCTGCAACATCACTCTGTTCCCTGCAACATCACTCTGCGCCCTGCAACATCACTCTGCACCCTGCAACATCACTCTGTTCCCTGCAACATCACTCTGCGCCCTGCAACATCACTCTGCACCCTGGACCATCACTCTGCACCCTGGACCATCACTCTGCGTCCTGCAACATCACTCTGCGCCCTGCAACATCACTCTGCGCCCTGCAGCATCACTCTGGGCCCTGCAGCATCACTCTGCGCCCTGCAGCATCACTCTGCAACATCACTCTACAACCTGCAACATCACTCTGTAACATCACTCTGCGCCCTGCAGCATCACTCTGCGCCCTGCAGCATCACTCTGCGCCCTGCAGCATCACTCTGCAACATCACACTACAACCTGCAACATCACTCTGCAACATCACTTTGCGCCCTGCAGCATCACTCAGCGTGCTGCAGCATCACTCAGCGCGTTACAGCATCACTCAGCGCCCTTGCAGCATCACTCCGCGCCCTGCAGCATCACTCCGCGCCCTGCAGCATCACTCTGCGCCCTGCAGCATCACTCTGCAACATCACTCTACAACCTGCAACATCATTCTGCAACATCACTCTGCGCCCTGTAGCATCACCCTGCAACATCACTCTGAAACCTGCAACATCACTGTGCCCTGCTACATCACTCTGCGCCCTGCAGCATCACTGTGCCCTGCAACTTCACTCTGCAACATCACTCTGCACCCTGCAACTTCACTCTGTGCCCTACAACATCACTTTGCACCCTGCAACATCAATCTGCACTCTACAACATTACTCTGCACCCTGCAACATTCCTCTGCACCCTGCAACATCACTCTGCACCCTGCAACATCACTGTGCCCTGCAACGTCACTCTGCGCCCTGCAACATAACTCTACAACATCACTCTGCAACATCACTCTGCGCCCTGCAACGCCACTCTGTGCCCTGCAACATCACTTTGCACCCTGCAACATCAGTCTGCACCCTGCAACATTTCTCTGCACCCTGCAACATGTCTCTGCACCCTGCAACATCACTCTGCACCCTGCTAAAAATTACTCTGCACCCTGCAACATCACTCTGCACCCTGCAACATCACTCTGCGCCCTGCAACATCACTCTGTGCCCTGCAACATCACTCTGCACCCTGCAACATCACTCTGCACCCTGCAACATAACTCTGCGCCCTGCAACATAACTCTGCAACATTACTCTGCACCCTGCAACTTCACTCTGTGCCCTGCAACATTACTCTGCACCCGGTAACATTACTCTGCACCCTGCAACATCAATCTGCTCCCTGCAACATCACTCTGCAACTTCACTCTGTGCCCTGCAACTTCACTCTGTGCCCTGCAACTTCATCATTTCAAACCATACTAGCCGTCTATACACATACTGTAGGTGGAAGACTTTACCATTCCTCCCAACTTTCTGTGAACAGAGAGAGGAAAACTTTTTAGCACAAAGTATGTAAGACACACTCCCATACCCTCAGGTTTATGGACAAGTTTTTTCTTTTTTTTTAATCCCCCCATTATATTGACTTACCCATATAACAAATGCAATCATTTAGAGCCAAGTTTCTTAAACTGTGGGTCATGACCAAAAATAACTGTGCTGCTTTTAGTCCCTCTACTGTCAATGCAATGTAGCCATTATCAATATTTGCTCGTTGTTCCCCTTTAGGTGCCCCAATAGGTGCAATCTTATTGGAATGACAAAAAGGAACCTGTTCTGCTCATTTACATTATATTCGATTTTCCCTTTTTTTCTTACAAATTAGTAAATATTAAGATCTGTTTTTGAATGAAAACAAATACATTTTTTACTGCTTTTGTGGGTTTTTTTGTTTAAATTGCCCATTGCCATTTGTGAAAAAGGAAACCAGTGATGGCACAATCGAATGTGCCATTTTATTTTTTAGAACCACAGAGCGTTTGGTTTTCGACTTGTCTATGGCCAGCTTTAGTGTAGTATACTGTATATTTTTTTGGTAGTTAAATAATACATTTTTATGGAGGTCTATGCAGAGGAGGAAAGAGGGATGGAAGGATTTGGTTTCAAAAGAGAGATAGTCCCTCCAATATTATTTCCCACAGTTGGGAGCTATTCTCTACCAGTACCAGGATAGCACACAGAGCCTGCCAACCCCACAAACCAAAATGGCTGCTGCTCCTCTGCTATCAGTTCCCAGTGATTTGTGAGATATTTGTTCCTCCCGAGTCTTTCCTCTTGCGCCCTGAGAACGCTTTCCAACCATACCTCCAACCATACCTCAACCGCGCTCTATACACTTCAGTCGGCATGCAAGCAGCACCAAAGATCAATTTTTAAGCGCCATGAAGCAAGCGCTACACCATTTGTTTTAATTTGTATTCTTTATTAGTAGTTTTTACATCACACAGAGACAAATAGAGTCAGAAAACCATACAAGATACACAGCGTATCCATTGAACTGTGTAAGGTAAAGTCTACAGGCTTGGAAATATCAATGGATAGAAAACTGGCTAAAAGACAGAATTAGGGAGTGGTGGTTAATGATTCTTACTCTGAATGGTCTAAGGTTATCAGTGGCAGGGGCGGACTGACCATTGAGCCACTCGGGCACTGCCCGAGGGCCCTCTGCCACTAGGGGGCCCCATCAGGGTTGCCAGCCTCAGTAAAACCAGGGACAGTATGTATAAATCTGTGTTTTTTTTACATCTGACTGTGTATACTGTGTGTACATGTATGTGTATACTGTGTGATTGTATACTGTGTGTGTGTATACTGTGTGGCCCCATAATCTCTGATTGCCTGGGGGCCCCATAATCTCCTATTGCCCGGGGGCCCCATAAGTTATCAGTCCGCCCCTGATCAGTGGTGTACCCCAAGGTTCAGTTTTGGGACACTTACTCTTTAATACCCTTATAAATTATACAGGGTCTGGGATTAAAAATACCATTTCAGTCTTTGCAGATGACACCAAACTATGCAGTGGAATAACGTCCTTACAGGATGTCTCCAATTTACAAGCCGACCTCAATGCTCTGTCTAATTGGGCAACTAAGTGGCAAATGAGGTTTAATGTTGATAAATGTAAAGTTATGCACTTGAGGGCTTGTGTCTTTTTTCAACCTGACTAACTGTATGTACGGTAACTATATAACTGTGCACACATTGAGAGGTAATACCACTATTATCTGATACACATAAGACATGAATAATAATAATAGGTAGTATCAGAATATAAAGCCAGCTGTCTCAGATACATAGAAGGGAGAAATCACATCTATGGGTATTACGACCATAGGTACCAGCTTTAAGTGGGTAAAATTTTTCCCGCATAGGCGTTAAAACAACATAAAAAGGAAATGAGGAAAAGTGGAGAAACCGGGACAGAAAAAGTGAATGCGAAGAAGAGAAAGTAGAGGGGAGGGGGCAGAGGCGTAACTAGAATCTTCAGGGCCCCAGTGCAAGAAACTATGAGGGGCCCCCACCAGGGGCGTTACTGGGTCTACAAAAGATCTCGGGCTAGAGCCCATAGCAACGAAGTAAAGAAAGTTATACACATGTATAGAATATACACGTGTGTGTATATATACAGTGTGTGTGTGTATATATATATATATATATATATATATATATATATATATATATATATATATATCGTTACATATCTAAGTGCGGATCCCCCACTTACATCAGGGTCCCAAGAGCACCCTCCCTTACATCAAGGTCCCCAGAGGGCCCACCCTTACATCAGTGTCCCCAGAGGGCCCCTTCCTTACATCAGGGTCCCCAGAGGGCCCCCCTTACATCAGGGTCCCCAGAGGCCCCCCCCCCTTACATCAGGGTCCCCAGAGGGCCCCTTCCTTACATCAGGGTCCCCAGAAAGCCCCCCCTTACATCAGGGTCCCCACACAGCCGCCTCCTCCCCCTTCCAGAGGTTCCCCTGTACCTGGCTGGTCTCCGCTGTGCACCTCCAACCCCCAGCACATCCCTGTACCCCCCACATGGGGGGAGGTGGGAGGTGGTGATCAGCAGCTCTATGGTGTCCATGGCAGCGGGATCTCCACAGGGCTAGTAGTTCTCCTCCCGAGTGTAAACTGTGGAGAGAGGAGGGGCCTCTGACCCGGGCATGTATCAACAACAGTGTGCAAGCAGAGCGACCCACTTGTATACTGAAGAGTGAAACTGATACATGCCCAGGTCAGAGGCCCCTCCCCTCTCCACTGTATGCACTCGGGAGGAGAACTACAAGCCCCAGGGAAATCCCGTCGCCCGTGGACACCACAGAGCTGCTGATCGTCGCCTCCCACCTCCCCCCACTGCATTCTAAACGGACATCCAGAGGTGCAGGGGTAGAATCCGGGTCTTGGGCCCCCCACAGTGCTAGAACGGCAGAGCCCAGTCACAAGTGCAACTGATGCGACCGTGATAGTTCTGCCACTGGGAGGGGGTTAGGAAGAAGGGGAAGATGTATGCAACCGCAGTCAGGAGAACCTCTAACAGCCCGACTGGAGTCCCTGGTACATGGCTTTCTGGTCAGGCTTGCGAGGCCAGAATATCTCGGTATTACAGAAATGACCTTCCCTATAGTTGACCAAGGCCATGAGTTCTTTCATTAAAGCTGGAGTAAACCCATCGATTTAATAGTTTCAAAAAAAACTTACATTCCCAGAGTGCCGGAAATGCTAACTTTCACATTGGTTGTGCTCTCAACCAAACTTTCAAACCATCCAATGGCTGGTGTCATAAATGGTCATATTTGCAGCATAATAGCAGTTGTAGATTAAACAGAGGCCAAGATGGCAGCTTCCTTGGCTGACAATGATAGGGGGGTTTACTTACACTTTAAAAGGGATATGATCACAATATACAAACCTTTAAAGTGGGTTTAAATGCAAAACGTTTTTTTTTACCTTAATGCACTCCCTGCATTAAGATAAAAACATTTTACATCTTGCTGTCCTCCCCCATCTCCCTAAATACTTAGGCTTCATGTACATGGGATGTTTCTCAATATCTCCTGAACGCTGGAACATCACAGCTAGTAATCCACGTTTAAAAATGTGCGTTTAGCAGCGTTTACAAGCCGCATTTAACCGCATTTTCAGGAGTGTTTACTAAAGATAACCTCAGGAGACCCTCCCAAATGATTAGAAAGCCCTAAAAACAAGTACCGTATTTATTGGCGTATAACACGCACCGGCGTATAACACGCACCCAAGGTTAGGAGGGAAGTTTAAGGAAAAAAACTTTTAGGAGGGAAGTTTAAGGAAAAAAACTTGCTTTTGAAGTGTGTATCTGCAGCCTTGCCCAGTGTCCAGCCTTGCCCAGTGTCCATCTGCAGCCTTGCCCAGTGTCCAGTCTTGCCCAGTGTCCATCTGCAGCCTTGCCCAGTGTCCAGCCTTGCAGTGTCCAGCCTTGCCCAGTGTCCAGCCTTGCAGTGTCCAGCCTTGCCCAGTGTCCAGCCTTGCCCAGTGTCCAGCCTTGCCCAGTTTCCAGCCTTGCAGTGTCCAGCCTTGCCCAGTGTCCATCTCCAGCCTTGCCCAGTGTCCAGCCTTGCCCAGTGTTCATCCGCAGCCTTGCCCAAAATTGCAGCATTATCGTTTAATGACTGCGCCACTGAGATTTTTTAAATTAGTGCGCCGCTCGTCTCGCAGTCCCGTCCATTGGCCCGGCTCCTTTGACAGGCACATCACCGGTCCAATGGCGGGGCTAGGAGGCGGGACTGTGAGCGGAGCCTAGCCGAGCCGAGTACACGGTACACTCGGCTTGGTCTTTTTCGGCGAAGCTCGCTCCTCTACCACTCAGACAGCAGGGAGGCGGGACGGCGTCACTACGAGCGCAGCCGAGAAGAGCCGAGCCAAGTGTACTGTGTGCTCGGCTCTTCTGTGTCTTTTTCGGCGGCGGCGGCTTTTCCCCTCACAAACAGCGGGGATCGGCGTATAACACGCACCCACGATTTTCCCCTGATTTTAAGGGGAAAAAAGTGTGTGTTATACGCCGATAAATACGGTATTTATTAACTATTTCAGCCATTCTATGAGAGAAGAGTGTGAGGAGCAGCTGAGAAAGCAGTCTGCTTGTAGCTAGCTGATATTTTTTGCTTGGTTTGTTAATATAGATCCCATGATGAGAATGTGTGAGGAAATGCTCCTGATGTTGCTTTGCTGAGGCTCCAAAGACGTAGAAAATTGCATGAGAGGACCAGAGTTCATCACTACTGGACACATCCATTGATGGCTCAACGCATGTCCACAGGATACTTTTCTAATATGTAGGTTCAGCTGCGTAATTACCCAGAGAATTTTTTTAATTTTACACGCATGTCAATTGCCACCTTTGACGCTCTCCTGGAAAAGGTTAGACCCCCGTCTAGTTCGCATGGACACCAACATGAGGAAAAGCGTGCCACCAGAGGAACGTCTGTTATATCAAGCTTGCATACAGTGATAATTGAGTTTTTGGTGTGTTTTTAGCATTTTCAAGGCTCAAAATTAATAAATAAAATGACAAAAACACGCCTAAACGCTGGTAGCCGCATTTAGCGTTTGAAATTCCTCTAAACACAGCTTCTGAACGCATTTTTTTTGGGTTCCAAAAAAAGCCTCTAAACGCAACTGCCTAAAAACGACTATAAACGGCCCTGTGTACATGTACTGATAAGATAACATAGAGGAGAGTTCAGGAGCAGTTGTTCCTAAACTTCCGTTTACCAGCAGCAGTGTACATGAGGCCTTACCTGCATCCTCAATTGATGGCAGCTTCCTTGGATGAAAACAATAGGAGGGTTTACTTCCTCTTTAACCACATGCCGACCAGCCGCCGCAGTTGTACTGCGGCAGAATGGCACGGCTGGGCGAAGCGACGTTATGTCGCTTCGCCCTGTGGCCACTAGGGGGCACGTGCGCACCCCCCAAGCCGATGCGAGTGCCCGGCGGTCTCTATCACCGCCGGGCTCCCGCGATCGCTCGTGGCACACGGAGAACCTGGAACTGTGTGTGTAAACTTGAGTAAATGTAAAACACATGCATCGCTTTTTTGTTTTATATTTACTCATTTGTACACTGTCCACCACACTGTTACATGCTGGCAGCTATCACTTATATAATTTTGTAATAGCGCAATTATTGATTGGTTTTATTGATTTTGTGTGTGTAAACACACAGTTTCCGGTTCTCTGAGGGGCGAACTGGCAGATCGTCTGTTCATACAGAGTATGAACAGCGATCTATTAGCTTCCCTGCATAGTCTCCTCCCCCCTTCAGTTAGAACACAAACTAGGACACACATTAACCCCTTCACTGCCCCCTAGTGTTAACCCCTTCACTGCCAGTGGCATTTTTACAGTAATCAATGCATTTTTATAGCACTGATCGCTGTATTAATGCCAATGGTCCCAAAAATGTGTCAAAATTTTCCGACGTGTCCGCCATAATGTCGCAGTCACGATAAAAGAAAAAATCGCTGATCGCCGCCATTACTAGTAAAAAAAAATGTATTAATAAAAATGCCATAAAACTAACCCCTATTTTGTAGACGCTATAACTTTTGCGCAAACTAATCAATATATGCTTATTGCGATTTTTTTTACCAAAAATATGTAGAAGAATACGCCTAAACTGAGGGAAAAAAATGTTTTTTTATATATTTTTTGGGGATATTTATTATAGCAAAAAGCAAAAAAATAATGCGTTTTTTTCCATATTGTCACTCTTTTTTTGTTTATAGCCCAAAAAATAAAAACCGCAGAGGTGATCAAATACCACCAAAAGAAAGCTCTATTTGTGGGAAAAAAAGGAAGTCAATTTTGTTTCGGAGCCACGTCGCACGAGCGCGTAATTGTCAGTTAAAGCGACGCAGTGCCGAATCGCAAAAAGTGCTCTGGTCTTTGGCCAAATGGTCCGGGGCTGAAGCGGTTCACTTAATTTTATTAAACTTGGCAAACCAACTCTCAGACTAATGGGAGAAGCAACTGTTTCCAAAATAATGGAATATTGTAAATGCCTTTGCTGCACCAATAGAGAAAGCTTGGTGCTACACACTTTTTAAATGTGTACTACATAGTCTGCTGTCCACTTACACTTGCCTGAGAATATCGGACGAATGATCATCCTTTATTTGTTTTTGCATGCTAATCTCTGTCAAAAACGGATAGGTTACTAGAGTTCCGAAAATTCTCGTAAGACAGAATACAACTTCCTGCAATGATGTAATGTATTGTAATGTATTCTTTCATTTCTGGGCATGGGCAGTCTTGGTCACTCGATTTTTTTACGGACTATACTGTACTGCGTGATATTGGGGGATGTCTAGCTCAGTGGTAGATGCGTTTTCAGTGAATTCACATCCAACAAGAACTTCAGTTTAAGGGCGTGGTAGCCCACTTTTATTGAATAGTAACAAAAATGAAAGTTCATACATGCCCAGGTTGCCCACACAGGGGTTCTTCTCCTAGAGCCATCTTAATAACATCATGGGCCCCTGGGCAAAGTAATGCACTAGGTCCCCTACCAGGGAGATGGTGACCTACAGCACGCTATGCGTGCGGTGGCATGAAGTGGGCATGAATAAATAATTCTACATAATGGGCATGGCTTTTTAGTCTGATTAGAAACAAATACAGACAACTAGGGAATTATCTCAAATTAAATTCACCCCCTATACACACTGTCACGCCCTCTTTGCACACTGCCCCCCCCCCCCATATACACTGACTCTTTTTCCCTGTAAACACTGCCCCCTGTCATAAATGTCTTTCCCAGCCTATCAACGGCCTGTATTTATGTATGACTGTACACAGTATTGGGGGTGGGGGCAGGAGGGCACAAGACAGGGGGGTTGGAGGACACAGTAGAGGGGAGGTCAGGAGTGTACAGTATCAGGTGTAGTTATGTATAGTGTCAGGTTTGGGTAGTATAGGGAGGTATAGTGGCAGGATTAAATAGTATAAGGAGGTATAGTGACAGGATTGGATAGTATAGGGAGGTATAGTGGCAGGATTGACTGGATTGGGTAGTATAAGGAGGTATAGTGACAGGATTGGATAGTACAGTGACAGGATTGGATTGCATAGGGAGGTATAGTGACATGATTGGATAGTATAGGGAGGTATAGTGACAGTATTGAATAGTATAGGGAGGTATAGTGGTAGGTCTGGGTAGTATTGGGAGGTATAGTGGTAGGTCTGGATAGTATAGGGAGGTATAGTGGTAGGTCTGGGTAGTATAGGGAGGTATAGTGGTAGGTCTGGGTAGTATAGAGAGGTATAGTGGTAGGTCTGGATAGTATAGGTAGGTATAGTGGTAGGTCTGGATAGTATAGGGAGGTATAGTGGTAGGTCTGGATAGTATAGGTAGGTATAGTGGTAGGTCTGGGTAGTATTGGGAGGTATAGTGGTAGGTCTGGGTAGTATAGGGAGGTATAGTGGTAGGTCTGGATAGTATAGGGAGGTATAGTGGTAGGTCTGGGTAGTATAGGGAGGTATAGTGGTAGGTCTGGGTAGTATAGAGAGGTATAGTGGTAGGTCTGGATAGTATAGGTAGGTATAGTGGTAGGTCTGGATAGTATAGGGAGGTATAGTGGTAGGTCTGGATAGTATAGGTAGGTATAGTGGTAGGTCTGGATAGTATAGGGAGGTATAGTGGTAGGTCTGGGTAGTATAGGGGGGTATAGTGTTAGGTCTGGATAGTATAGGGTGAAATACATGCAGTGACATGTGCTCAGTCACTTACTGCATTCCTGGATTTGGATACTTCCGGCTCAGCCTGTGCGAACAAGTGTTTGGGAGGAGTGGAGGAGGCAGCCACACCCCCCCAGCTCCGCCCACCAACTTGAGCTGCCATGGGCTATATTGAAGATCTATCGTGATTAAATGAGAGGGGAGTATTAAAGGCAGCCTCCCCCACACGGCTGATGCTCCTGCTGACCCGATCGACTTGAAAGCAGTACATGTTTACAAAGCTGCAAGGGGACAGGGAAAGTGCAGGGGCCCCCCATGCAGCTGGGGCCCTGGGCAGTGCCCTGTCTTCTCCCAAAAAATAACAAAACAAAAATGCCAAGCCACCTGGCTCTCAAGGCTCACTCAGCCTTGGCCGTAGTACAAAGCTGCGCAGGCCCACTCATGGCCTCCAAGAGGGGGCTCTCCTGACACTCCAGGCTTTCACACTCCTCCAAGATTCATGGTCCCCTCTGGTCCCCAGGACTCTCTCTTCCAGTTGTCTCAGCTATGGTCTCACCGACTCTCTCAGCTGGCCCAACTCTCTCAGTCCACTGACCTGGAACCTCTCCCACATGGAGTGCCAGCTCAAGGATATTGCCTGGGTTCTTAAACAGTAGCACACCTTCCTCCTGGCTGCAGCAACTGCTCCTACACCAACTCCTATCCCACCTCTCTGGGCTATGCTCAGATCTGCCTTGTAATGAGTGTGTGCACCTGGACACACACAACCTGCAGAACTTCTGGAAAGCCTCCATCCCACCCAATGCTCTTTGAAGTCTTCAAGTTTCCATCCCCAATCCAGACTTACAAAATGCAGAGAAAACTTAAAGCATAGTTTTCTCTGCTCACCAATCTTCTGCTGGAACTTCTGAAACTGCCTCTTTGAGAGTCCTGTGTCCATTTTACCCTCATTTTCACACCTCTCTACCCCCAAATTTAAAAGAGAAAATAAAAGTTTTGCCTTTAGATCTACTTTAAGCCCACTCTCAGGGGAGCTGCAGGTAGAAGCAGCGTGCATCCAAAGAGTTAAGCATCTCGGCTGTCTCATTCACACACACTGTGTATGCAGCATCTCCCTAGCGAGAACTCTGAATAATATGACAGCATCATCACATCTGGAAGGGAACCAGCCGCTCACACCTCACCAGCATCACAACTGCCAGCTGACATGATTTGTTAAAGACAATCTGCACTCCGAAATGTAGAAATGCATTTGTTTCATATGGAAATGCCATGGCTAAGTTAAACGCCATTCCGAAATTAGGAAAAAAAAATATGTTTCAATTAAGAAAAGGAAAAAATGACATGCCACTACATAACGATCATCTAAAATGTGAGGATCAGTCGTGAAGATGCTTATGTACAAATTTAAATATTCAGACATAAAGCAACACTGTTGCTGCAAAAAAATCTGAATGCTGCCCTTTAGAAAAGAAATGGTGGATACCTTCTTCACTGTGGGGCAGCAAGGATGAACTTAGCTGTTCTTAAGAGCTGAGCTAAAGACTCTAGGTGTGTTGGATGCCTGGTCCACCTCCACCCTGTGGTCCATACACTGACCCCTATGTCTCGACTTTGTACTGCAGTGATGTATGGCCTCCTGGGGGGAATCCCAAGGACCAGTTCTCACCCCCCCCCCCCCCCCAAAGACTGACAGATGCTGAAGATTCTGTTAAATAACATAGGACTTGCTGCCTGCTGTGGAGGTTATTTTCACACCTTTTGCAGGATGCATTGTTAGGATTTATTTTTTTTGGCAGTGTCATGGTGTCACTTTTTGTTGTTATAATTACATAGCATTACTTATGAAGAATTAATAATTGCCCGCTGCTAAGCTTTTTTACTTTGGTTCTGACTCTTCATCTTAAGAGCCGGGGTCAGAGATCTCTTAATCTGCTAAGTTAGCAAGAATGGGAGTACACGATGATCCATCACATACTCGTTGCATGAGGGATCATGGTGATCGAATACATCTACTATGGCGTGGCCCCAAACGACATGTCTACTGAAAGGAGGTTATAGGTATCATTAACTGGGTTTTCCAGGTTCCGATTAGAGATGACCCCAAACAATGTCTGTTAGGTATCATAGACGATGTTCTGGAGAAGGAGGCCCCTAAGCAGGCAATAGCTAGGGCCATTTTTCAGGCCCGGAAACGTATTCCGCGGCACTGGAAATCTACAGAACCCCCCACGGTTTGGATTAGAGATGACCCCAAACAATGTCTGTTAGGTATCATAGATGATGTTCTGGAGGAGGAGGCCCCTAAGCAGGCAATAGCTAGAGCCATTTTTCAGGCCCGGAAACGTATTCTGCGGCACTGGAAATCTACAGAACCCCCTACGGTGAAGGAGTGGATAGAGCAAACGGCTAACACTTTGAGGTTAGAAAAATACATTTACCAGCATAGGGGCAGCCCAAAAAAGTTTGACAAGCTGTGGGAAGCCTGGTTGGGCATTCCCGTGTTGGCCAAGGTAGATCATGTTCTGGACAGAATGTTATAGCCAAGGTGCCATGGAATCGCCATCTGTTGGGTAACTGGCTCATGGTGAATGGGGGAAGTGATGTGCCTTTCTATATGCGTAACTGTGTATGGATTCCTGTTAAATCTCTGCACATATGTCACGTGTTGGTGCTTACTGTTTCTAACGTGTAGTTGTTATTACTGAATATGCTTGTTTGATACTCTTGGTATTCTATGATGAGCTAAGGATTGTGAATGTATAACAAACTGTATTGCTCTGGAGCCTGTAATGGATATATTATATATGTTAAATTAAAGGAAATTGGGGTAAAAAAAAAGTGTGGCAGTGGCCATCCTGTTAACTCCTAGGATTGTGTGCCATGTGCTTGTAATGTGGTAATTTTGTTTTATCTTGGTAAGGTAAATTGAAGCAATGATCCCAAAACCCTATTGTGCTTTTCTCCTGACTGTGTTCATTTATGTCTCCAGCTCAGGGCACACGCTGTGGACATGAATGGGAACAAGGTGGAAAATCCCATCGATCTCTCCATCTACGTCATCGACATGAATGACAACCGGCCGGAATTCTCTAGCTTGGTGTTTAATGGCTCAGTGGATGAAGCTTCAAAACCAGGTACTGCCCCCTACTGGGTGACTTTTTCTATTGCTCCGGTGCTATTAGAGTGGAAACATGGATGCTGATATCTTAAAGTTGCTGGTTAAAGTGGCTCTTCATTCTTCGAGCAAGAAAGTGGAAAAGGCAACACCAAGTTGTGATATAAAAAGAAAACCCTTGAAAGCACTAGAAGGTTCGGTTAGAGGGCAACATAGATGAAGGAGAGGGGTGAGACGAGCACATGAACTCCCAGTATCAGCTTATCTTAGAAGAAACCATAACGATTGGACAAGGTTTTCTAGACAATCGCCTTCTCCCCTAAGAAAGGTTGTGTGTGGATGTTCTGGCTGCTTCATTGAAATTGGTCTTATTGGGAGCCAGTATCTAATGGGCCTTATACATTTTTTATCATAAAAAGACAAGGAGAAGGACTTTGTTTACAGTCCCTCTCTTGCAGCCCTATAGCAGCTTTGTTTCTTGTAAGGCTGGTGTTAAACATCAGCTCCACCCAACAGATAACGTCCAAGATTTCCCTCTTGGATAAGTTGAGAGTTTGGTTTTTCTGCAGAGCTGCAGGTGTCACTGACCCTAAATGAGTTCTGCGTATATCTTATTAGAGGGAAAATGATACATTATTCCTTTGACTGAGGGCACAATTCACTAAAGGAGATTTCATGCAATATTTGGTTCATGTATCCAAATATTACATGCAGGGGCAGACTGATAACTCATGGGGCCCCCGGGCAATAGGAGATTATGGGGCCCCCAGGCAATCAGAGATTATGGGGCCACACAGTATACACACACAGTATACAATCACACAGTATACACATACATGTACACACAGTATACACAGACAGATGTAAAAAGAACACAGATTTATACATACTGTCCCTGGTTTTACTGAGGCTAGCAACCCTGATGGGGCCCCCTAGTGGCCCAGGGCCCTCGGGCAGTGCCCGAGTGGCTCAATGGTCAGTCCACCCCTGATTACATGCAATATTAAAAAGCTCAGTTCACTAAAGGTTTATGTAGTATTTACTGCAAAAATAAGAAATGTTTGGTAAAAACTACATAAACCTAGTTAAATGTCAATTCACAAAAAAACAAACAAAAAAAACAAACAAAAGGGCGTGGTCTAGCCACGTGCTATTTAATACTGATTTAATACTGATTGTTAAAGTGGAGTTCCACCCAAAAGTGAAACTTCCGCTTTAAGCACTCCTCGCCCCTTACATTCCACATTTGTCATGTCATTTTGTTTGGGGGGGGGGGGGAGTGGGTACCTAGTTTTGACAGGTACCCAGCTCGTCTAGGCAACTCCTCCTCTCCCCCTCCTTCCCTGCAATCTTTTGGGACACATCACAGGTCCTAAAAGATTGCCTGGCCACTGAGAAGGCGCAGTTTTTTGTAGCTGTTGACTTTTACTATACTCAAAAAAGGACCGGAACTCCAGAGCTGGCACCCGCTGGCGTCTTTAACAATCAGTGAATAGCTGGTTATTAAGGATCCCGCACCCACCGCATCCTTAAGACCCCTTTCACACTGAGGCATTTTTCAAGTGCTACAGTGCTAAAAATAGCACCTGTAAAGAAAGAAAAAAATTCATGTGGATGCTACAACGCAATCCATGCAGGACAAATTAAGAACTAATTAAGAATAGACTGAGCGGTAGCTCTGCTGAAAAGCCAAGCTCCGCCATATAATGAATGAATGCAAAGCGATCTCCTGTCTGTGACCCTAGACAGCTGTGAGCACTGACACGGGGATTGAACCCCGCAATAAACCTGACTTATGAAATATCACTTGGGTGAGGCTGCTTTTTAAATAGTTGAGCCAGCAAAGTAGCATCGCCGCTGCTAACTTTAGTCCGTACAGCCTCTCTGCAGGAGGCTGATCATATACAGAGGAACCACAAAACAGAGAGGAATAATGGTGATTTCATATATGTTTGCACAAGACAAAAAGCTAGAAGGTCCCTCTGGTTTTCCAGGATGTTTCCGTGGTCTTCTGCCCTGTACGCGGCTTCTATAAAGCTTGTTGTTCCTTTGAAACTCTGTTGCTTGCTTGAATGTGCTTAATAAGAGCTTTGTGCTTTTTTTTTCTTTCTTCCACCGCAATGAATAATGTGTAGGAGCTTTGAAGCGGCTCCCTGCGGGAATATCGCTGGTTTAAGGAGCCGGCTCGGAGTTTATGGCACTACTCTGCCAACTGACTGGGCTGGCTTGATCAGTAGTGCCCGGTGTCTGTCACATGATTCAGCTGGGGACCGCAGCGAAGAGACAAAATGCTGAATTTTCATTGAGAAGCTGGCCGCAGAATGCTCAAGTGTCAGCTCACAAGCTAATGAATTGATTAATTAATGAATCGTTTCCATGGCTCCATTTCCTTTGAGGGCTTGGTGTAAATAGATATCTAACAATTAAAACTTTATGGTAGGGCTTAGAAAAAGCAGTGGGCAACCTGATCAGTTTCGTGGCCTTCGTATTTGGTCCACGCTTTTAATATAATAATGATCATTTTGACAAAAGAAAAAAAAAAAATACCATGCCTCCAAAGATATTTGTGCCCTGCAAGTACATACTTGTACTGTGTACTGTGCTATTAGTACTAGTACTTGTATTAAACTAGTAATATATTATATATATTATATAATAATATTTATATATGTAATATAGTTAATATTATTATGTATAATATTAATAAATTAATTCAACTAGTAATATATTGTGCATATATATATATATATATATATATATATATATATATATATATATATATTATAATAATATATGTAATATAATTAATATTAATATATGTAATATTAATAAATTAAACTAGTATATATATACTAGTAACTATTCATTATTATTTATTATTAATAAATTAAACTAGTAATATATTGTGTGTGTGTGTGTATATATATGTATTATATATGTATATATATATATATATATATATATATATATATACATATAATATTAATATAATAGTAAAAAATTGTATATTTTATTATATTATCATTTTTGTCAGCTTTTATTTTTATTGCATTTTGATTGAAGACACACACCAGCCAAAATGTAAAATTCAGCCTTGAGATACAGTACACACAGAAAGCACAGCCTTCCCGCTCAGTGCGTCTGTTTTTCCTATTCTTTGTTTCGAACACAACAAGTTTCAAGCATAACAGACGTAATGTTCATCATATCAAGGTGCTTGAAAAAAGTCAAAGCTGGAGTTCATACATAAGCCACAGGGTTTGTTTATTAAGAGTCAAGTGGTCCAGGATAGAACAATAGTAGGGCTTTGTGAGCTGAAAAGCGTTTGTTTCTGCTGTATACTGGACCACTTTATTTTTAATAAATAAACTGTGCAGATTATGTATGGAATATCCAGCATTGACACTATGGAGTTTCAAGTGGATGGGGCTGACAGGAGGCCAGATGGCAGGCCGACACCCGTTGCATGATGATAACAGCCAGTGGGGTAGAGCTAAAGCTCATTTGTTCGGTTGGATCATATCAAGGTGGTAACAGATTGTGAAAGGAGAATTGTTCATGTATGAAATCTTGAACATATGAGTTATATATTATGTGTCCAAAACCGAGTATCTTGTACAGTCTGCACTGTAGAATCATACCTAACATATGTGATCTCAGGTCATGGGGTCTATTTATATAATGCCTAATTTCTCTTTTTCAAATTAAAACTGAATGGGTCAACAGGGGAGAAACAAAAAGGACCGAAGAGAGGAAGGGACAAGGTTTCAAAGGATGATAGGAAAGGGGAATAACCAGAGGAGGGGAAACTAGGAGGCGGGTGTAGGGTCAGAGATGCACTACCCCCGGATCATCGCTAGGCTGGGGTTTTGGGGTCAGACTGGATTGTTCCAATGTTTTGAGACTGTGGTCTTAAGCTGGCTTTCTTTAGTCCACAACAGAATGTGGGTTGGAGGGTGGGCAGTACACTTTTGATAGAAGAGGAGTGGGTGAAGTCTAGCCATGGATACCAAGTATTGTCTTGGTATAGAGTGGATTGTTCCAATGTCTTGAGCCTGTCGTCCATGGATTCTGATAATTCAGACTGTGGTCTTAAGCTGGCTTTCCTTAGTCCACAACAGAAGGTGGGTTGGAGGGTGGGGGGGGGGCAGTACACTTTTGATAGAAGAGGAGTGGGTGAAGTCTAGCCATGGATACCAAGTATTGCCTTGGTATAGAGTGGATTGTTCGAATGTCTTGAGCCTGTCGTCCATGGATTCTGCTAATTCAGATTGTGGTCTTAACTTGGCTTTGCTTATTAGTCCACAACAGAAGGTGGGTTGGGGGGTCAGTACATGTTTGTAAGAAGAGGAGCAGATGAAGTCTAGCCATGGATACCATGTATTGCCTTGGTATAGAGTGGCTTGTTCCAATGTGTTGAGCCTCTTGTCCATGGATTCTTCTGATTCAGACTGTGGTCTTAAACTGGCTTTCCTCAGTCCACAAAAGAAGGTGGGTTGGAGGTAGGGTTGCCACATCATCCCTTTAATCCAGGACACGCATTCATTACACAGGTTCTGTGGCTGATTAAGGTGGTAATTACACTCACTTGGTGCCTTATCTGCATTAAATCAGCCTCAGAACCTGTGTAATTAATATGTGTCCTGGATTAAAGGGATGATGTGGCAACCCTAGTTGGAGGGTCAGTACATTTTTGTAAGAAGAGGAGCAGGTTAAGTCTAGCCATGAGTGCCAAGTATTGCCTTGGCATAGAGTGGATTGTTCCAATGTCTTGGGCCTCTCATCCATAGATTCTTGTCAGAAACCATGAAATCAGACCGAGACAGAAGTACAGTTAAATCACACTTGTTTAATAATAAAAGTAAATAGAACAAACGTAGTCAAAACATAGCCAGAGTTCAGGAACCAGAATGGATAGTCAGACAAGCCAAACGTCAGGGAGCCGGAGATGAGCGTTGTAAAACAGCAATCAGGATCTGGAGCCAGAAGGGATGTTAGCCTAGCAAGTCTTTAACAGGAATGCAAGAGATAGTCTCTGTGATGTTGACCAAGGCGAAGGCAGAGATCCTCTGGACTGGACAGCTTAAGTAGGCACGACTGACAAGCAGGATATCATCAACAGCTGAGTAACTGTGGAGAGATAGGAGCTGACAATTAGCCGAAAGCTGAGCGGCCAGCTCAGAGAAGGAAGGGCTGAGCCCAGCCCTGACAATTCTCCTGATTCAGATCATGATCCTAATTTGGCTTTGCTTAGTCCACAACAAGAGGTGGGTCAGAGGGTCAGTGCACTTTTGAGAAAAGGGTGATGTTTAGCCATAAATATTGAGCATTGCCTCATTACTTCTATTTTACATAGAAAAATTACTGTAATGCACCACCCCAATCTCTTGTCTGTAACCTAGTATTCTTGGAACACCCAGGGGCGGACTGACCATTCGGGCACTCAGGCACTGCCCGAGGGCCCCATGCCACTAAGGGGCGCCATCAGGGTTGCCAGCCACAGTCAAACCAGGGACAGTATGTAAAAATCTGTGTTCTTTTTCAAAATCCAAAGATTATAGCTTTCCCCCCTCTCCAGTACCTTTTCAGTATGTGTATTCTGTGTGTGTATACTGTGTGTGTATATTGTGTGTCTGTGTGTGTATACTGTATGTGTGTGTGTATACTGTATGTGTGTGTGTATACTGTGTGGCCCCATAATCTATTGCCTGGGGGCCCCATAATCTCCTATTGCCCGGGGGCCCCATAATCTCCTATTGCCCAGGGGCCCCATGAGTTGTCGGTCCGCCCCTGGGAACACCCCTGCTTGTGATCCTGGAACACCATGCATGCAATCTCACACATAAATTAAACCCTCTAAACTAAAAAATGTCGGTACTCAGAAGTTTCTCAATGTCACCAATCATATTCTAGACTGTCCTAAAAATCTGATTAGTGTTCCAGAAAACTGAAAGATAGAAATTTGCACAGCACAGGCATCAGGAAGTATACTTCTACTGACTCTTTGTGGTGAGCAATGGATTGTGCAGAACTCAGATTAATGTAAACTGAGCAAACCTTTCTATTTTAACACATGCAACGTGCTGGAATACAGTGAGTGCTTGCGGGTGGAGAAACAATGAGGCTAGCAGTCTACCCAATGCAAATTAATGGCCGGTGCTGCTGCTGTTCACCAGTGGTTACAAGCAAATAGGGCTTCTGTCTGGCCCCGGACACTGACCATTTGCATGCAGGCCCAGCGTCTATGGACACAGCCAATCATCCAGATTGCAGGCGGAAATATTATAGAGCTCTGCTGCGTCCAGATTCAGAGTTTAGTCGCATTTGAAAATTCTGCTGTCTAGCTGCTTCTAGTCATCTGTGTGAATTAGTTCTAATAGCTCACTGCGTGGTTTCACATGCTGTTTAGAATTACTCTTTATAAAGAATAAATAACATAGCACAGGGTTTCTTCCGACTTTATTCCGGACTGATCTAGTAGCTTAATATAAGAAGAATAAAAGAGAGAGGAGATAATAAGGAAAGAAAATACGGTACAACAAAGAACACTCCAGGAGAGGCACACTTACAATAGGGGGACAGTGATAAGGACTTATCAAATGTTTATATGTATTACAAATACAGTTACGGATTTCGTGAAAGTCTAAAGGAGTAAAAAAAAAAGTAAAATGATGGTAATCGTCTCTTTAAACTTCATTACTTACAGAGCCTGCTTTTTCCACATTCATATGCAACACATTTAGTGAGTACATAGATGGATGCACACTACATATGAAGGACAAAATAATTTGCAGAGTTGTGACCAGATCCCAATGGCCCGTACACACGATCCAGAAATCGGACGAAAAATACCTCTTTCGAATCGATCGTGTGATAATCGGATCGTTAGTACAGAGCTTTCGAGAGCCAATCACAACAGTTCAACCGATATTATCCGATCAGACATTTTTCTCGTATGACACCAGATTGTACGATTCCAGTTTATAAAGATCAATTTATACACCAGTAACTTGCCCACTACACTCTATATATGTTAGTTGTTACTTTTATCAGTCACTGTACCGAATGTAAGCCATTTTTAGAATTATGTTAATTTTTAAGTTAGCAAAAGCATAAAAAGCCCATTGGTGTCCACTGATTGGGCAGTGTATGTATAGCCAAAACTAGCTTTAAAGCATATATGCAGACAGCACTTTTTAATAGCTTTAGATATAGCAGAGTTTAACCCTCTGCATTTTTTTTTTTTTTGCTGTCTGTGGTCCCATAGATGCAACAGAAAGTTAGAGGAAATTTCCCAAAGTGAATGGATTTCCCTTTCAGACAGTTCGCCGTACACACGATGAGATTATCGGATGAATGATTGTCCATTTTTTTTTTTTGCATGCTAATCTCAGATCGAATCTGATGAGTTTACTAAAGTCACGAAAATTCCCGTACGACAGAAAAAAAATTTGGAAGTGATGTCATGTGTTGCAATGCATTTGTATTGCATTTTCGAACGATAGATGTAGATGTACTGATTAAACGAAAATTGTACGGGAAAAAATTTTGTGCACGTCTGATAGAATAACATCGGATGAACTGTCATGATCGGCTCTCGAAAGCTCTGTACTAACGATCGGATTATCGTACGATCGCTTCAAAATCGGTATTTTCCGTACGATTTTCTGATCGTGTGTACGGGGCATTGTTCCCAAAAGATATGTTCCCATAGGGAGATGTCCCTATGTTGGTTTTCTCATGGCGTTCTTTTACATTAGAATGGTCACCAAGACAGATAGGGGAGTCAGTCTCTCCAATAAGAACACAAGACAGCAATAAAAACGTGATAGGAGGTCTTATGCCCCATACACACGGTCGGATTTTCCGATGGAAAATGTCAGATCGGAGCGTGTTGTCGGAAATTCCGACCGTGTGGGGGCTCCATCGGACATTTTCCATCGGATTTTCCGACACACAAAGTTTGAGAGCAGGCTATAAAATTTTCCGACAACAAAATCCGTTGTCGGAAATTCCGATCGTGTGTACACAAATCCGACGGACAAAGTGCCACGCATGCTCAGAATAAATAAAGAGATGAAAGCTATTGGCCACTGCCCCGTTTATAGTCCCGACGTACGTGTTTTACGTCACCGCGTTCAGAACGATTGGATTTTCCGACAACTTTGTGTGACCGTGTGTAGACAAAACAAGTTTGAGCCAACATCCGTCGGAAAAAATCCATGGATTTTGTTGTCGGAATGTCCGAACAAAGTCCGACCGTGTGTACGGGGCATAACTCCTACCAACTCTATCCAAAAATTTTAGAAAAAGGTTTTTTACTAAGGAGACACTTTAGGCTGCCCAGAGAGGGGGTGCACACTTTTTTATGTTAGGTAGCTGGGATGGAGAATCCTGAGGTATAAAGTACAATATTGATCAGAGAACCTTTTTTTTTTTTTTATTCCTTTATTTAAGGAGTATAGCATCAATGGACTGTACAAAACGAAAAGCATCATTAGAAAACATACAAACACTTGCATCACGACCATATGTAGAAGGTATCAGTTCCACCAAGGCAATACGGTTAAATAGATCAGTGCAGGAACATGCAAGTAAAGAGTCCGTATACAGACATATTCAGCTGCTAGGGCGAAGAGAGCAGTAGTCATAAGGTTGAGCACATATAGATCTCTGTAACTTTAAGCGCTTGAAGCACATGGCCATAGCTGTAATACGGGCAGGATACTACATTTTCAACGTTACTGGGGGATATAGTGGAAATGAAAAGTAAGAATTAGAAGCAGCAGACAGGATTGTGGTAGAGGGAGGGATGGAGGGGCAAAGATGGAAAAAAAAAAGGGGGGTGGGGAAGTGAGAAGGTGGGGTGGGGACAGGACAAGAGGTAAGGGGAAAAGGGGAAGCCACGTTGGCACAATAGGATGGAAATAGTAGAGCAAAGAAAATGTAATTGCCTGCTAGGGTCAGCTTCAAAAATAGCCTTGCCTTCATCTGAGTAAACAAACATATTCCAATGGATCCAAGTTTTGGAGTATTGCTCAGGTTAGTTTTGAGCAGAAAGTACGAAGTCTTCCACCTGATTTGTCTCCTCCACCCTATGAAGCCATAGTGAAATAGAAGGAGGCTGAGGGTCTTTCCATCTCAAAGAAATGCACAACTTGGCGGTGCTCAGAAGGTTGCGTAATACAGATTTCTTATAGGTCTTAGCAGGGATGGAGGAAAGATGTAGAAGAACGAAGGAAGGATCCATGGGGATCTGATAATCCCTACATTTTTAAGAGATTCTGTGGACCTCCCTCCAGAAGAGCTCTAACCGTGGACAAGACCAACATCTTTGCAATGACCCCTGTTCCTTCCAGCAGATCAGAGAACTTTTATTCAGTGTAGTTCACTGTATTTTAGCCTGTTCTTCCTTTGTATGTATTATATAGTAAGATATAATTATGATTTGCATGCAGGAAGGAGAGGCATGTACTGTACATGAGACTGTCAGTACTACATGATTTCCTCCCTCTGCCAGGAAAGTTGACAAAAGTGTGGTTGCAATCAGCAATTTCTACTCTTTCTCATTTGAAATTGGCATTCGATCTTTTTTAATTAGACTACCCCTTTAAGAGTCCGCCTAGCCTTTTCTTCCCTTATCATTGGACCAGTTGTTTCCGCCTCACTTGACTGTCCCCTGAGAGATGAATGCCAGCGAGCGTGGCACAGATGGGGCCTGATACTTGAAAGTCATCTGCATATGAAGAATTCAAATCTTTAGCCTGGCTGATTTGAACAGAAAGCCAATTACGGGACTGAGTTCGTTTTGAAATGGAGCTGTAATTTGCAGCTTGTGAAATTAATCCTTTAAAGAGCACAGTGGCAAACACGCTCTGGCTCATATCAAGTGCCGGCATCCTAAAGTCCCTTCATTTGCTTCTTCACTGTTAATACAATTAATGAAGAGGTGTTGAACCGTCTCACCCGGAGAGAGGGGATTTAAACCTGATCTGTGATTACAAGGCTGGACTACAAGGGGGGAGCAAGACTACTCAGAATGGCCTGCAGGGGTAGGCTCTCACCTCCCCGGCCTAGATTATAAAAAGGAAATTCAGTTGATGCCATTTTCTTTTCTTTTTTTTTTTTTCTATCCAATAAATAGATTTTTATTAAATATTTGTCATGAACAGTTGGTAACTTTACATTACAGTGCAGCAACACAGCAAAATTAACTTTTTCCAAAAAAAGGCAAAATACCTCAACCATGAAATTTCAAGAACTTCTGCAAACTACCTTTTATCCAGCATTAAGCCCAAGTAGCCTATCCATAATCAGATCCATCGGGGGGCGAGCCCTGGGACGATGCCATTTTCAAAATGCTAGAAAAATGTGAAATCTATCACTTTGTAATGCATTTGTTGCTAAAGCTAAATTTTCTCCACTAAAGTGAATCATCAGAGACAATTTTAATGCTGTGGACTGTACTAATCTTCTGAGCACACATTCAAGTGAATTGCTTAACTGGATATTTAAAGTAGACTCTGAACTCCTGCAGCATCTTTGTGTCCACTTCCTGTCTACATGCACTCTAGCAAAGGTTAGGGAAAAGTGTTGGGTTGTTGGCGCCACGGTGTAAATCAGAGAAAACAATATACTGTATTTATCGGCATATAACACGCGCCGCCGTATAACACGCACCCCAATTTAGGAGGCAAGTTTCAAGAGAAAAAAACTTTTTTTTTAAAATAAACCACTTTTAAGCAAAATAATGGACAGTGAGCATCAATGCATCCTTATCTGTGCCCATCTGCAGCCTCAATGCATCCTAATCTGTGCCCATCTGCAGCCTCATTGCATCCTAATCTGTGCCCATCTGCAGCCTCATTGCATCCTAATCTGTGCCCATCTGCAGCCTCAATGCATCCTTATCTGTGCCCATCTGCAGCCTCAATGCATCCTTATCTGTGCCCATCTGCAGCCTCAATGCATCCTAATCTGTGCCCATCTGCAGCCTCAATGCATCCTAATCTGTGCCCATCTGCAGCCTCAATGCATCCTAATCTGTGCCCATCTGCAGCCTCAATGCATCCTAATCTGTGCCCATCTGCAGCCTCAATGCATCCTAATCTGTGCCCATCTGCAGCTTCAGTGCAGCCTGATCTGTGCCCATCTGCAGCCTTCCATTTTTATTCTGCTCCTAACTGACCCCAATGAATCCCTTATGAATGCCCATAAAGTGTTGCAAGCATTTAGGTGTGACTTGAATCTCAGCCGCTCCACCGCTCCGCAATCCAGCAAGAAGCTGCCAGCTCCGGCTGCCTCGTGTACAGATGTCATCTTGGTGAGAGCCGAGCCGAGTGCTGAGCCGAGCGGAGATGACGGCTCTGTGATTTCCGGCGGCACTCGTTCCCCTCCAAGATATGCTGTCGGAGTATAACAGGCACCCGCAATTTTTCCCTTATTTTCAGGGGAAAAAAGTGCGTCTTGTACGCCGATAAATATGGTAATTATATACACCAATGCTGCACCTAAAATTAGTGGAAACTAATACACGATAAAAGAATATGTAGCAATAACTCTCGGTGGAGCTGCTGGTTTAAAGCGGGCTGTTGCCTTCACTCTCGATACCTCTGTTTCACCGGCACCGGGTCTAGGGTTCTGTTGAGTTTACCTCTGGACGATATAAGGCACCAAACACTTGAGTATATTTTCCAATGCTTTAATGAACAAGTAATAAAGGAAGTAGCAGGAAAGAGGCAGAAGGAAAGTTGCAGGGAAGCTCAAATACCTTTCCTTAGTATTCTTTAGAACATTCTTTGGAATTGAACACTTGTAGTTGAATGCACTCCCCTTGTGGGATTCAATCTTTGCCCGCCTGGATAGGCCTCTCTCACTTGCCTAGCAGCCAGTACGCAGCACGAACAAAAGTCTCTGCCACAGACTTGTTTGGAATAAAACCCGTACGATCCTCTGCCACAGGATGTAATGGTTTGCGATGAATGTCAGACACAGTACTTGAACCTTTAAGCCAACCCGGCAGTACTATGCAGTAAGATTACTTCAGGATACGTCCTCCAACCGAGTCACC
The DNA here is from genome assembly GCA_037952835.1 of Lithobates septentrionalis. Lineage (NCBI taxonomy): Eukaryota > Metazoa > Chordata > Amphibia > Anura > Ranidae > Lithobates > Lithobates septentrionalis. The sequence continues at coordinate 244,968 of JBBDGP010000733.1, read as the reverse complement.
AGGCCCCTCTCCAGACCAGCACTCTGCATGATCCTTCCATGACGGGTCCTCCCCTGGGATCTCCTCCGTTGTCCAGCTTCTTCACTCAGGATAGACAGCTCAGGACCATTCCTCTGCTGCTGTGGTAGGCCCCAGACAGGCTTCTGGGCCCACCCACACGCCGCAGCGGCGTGGGCCTCCGGAACGGAGGACCACGAGGTTGTACTCTTAACGCATACCTGTCGGCCAGGAGGGCCAGCAGGTGGCTGAAAACGAACCCCCAAACATGGCGTCTGTCCCATAAATACCCTCTCCCAGAATGCAACTCGGAGGACCACCTCCACCGAGTTGTCTCCGGGACAGAGGAGCACTCATACGCTTCAACACGTTGCCTTTCCAACACCAGCCAATGGTGACAACGATACCCACCGGCACAATGTGGAACTGCATGCAACGTCAGCCAAGCTGGAACAGAGGCAAATCTATCGTCACCTAACAAGTAACCCACAAGATTTACCTATCAGCGGTAGATTAAAAATCTACCAGTGCAACAAATATATAAAGGGCGCAAAGGAAAAAAGATTTTTACATTTATGCCGCGTACACACGATCGGACATTCCCGACAACAAAATCCATGGATTTTTTCCGACGGATGTTGGCTCAAACTTGTCTTGCATACACACGGTCACACAAATCTTGTCGGAAATTCCGATTGTCAATAACACGGTGACGTACAACACGTACGACGAGCCGAGAAAAATGAACTTCAATAGCCAGTGGAGCTCTTCTGCTTGATTCTGAGCATGCGTGGAACTTTGTGCGTCGGAATTGCGTACACACGATCGGAATTTATGACAACGAATTTTGTTATCGGAAAATTTGAGAACCAGCTCTCAAATTTTGTGTGACGGAAATCCGATGGAAAATGTCCGATGGAGCCTACACACAGTCGGAACTTCCAACAACAAGCTCCCATCGAACATTTTCCATCGGAAAATGCGACCGTGTGTAGGTGCATAACAGTGTATAACCTGATTAATAAAGTGCACAAATGAGTAAACCATCAGAAATGTCCATTATAAACATATGTAATCAAATCTTCATGTGTGTGCTCCAACACCGTAATTAATAAAGTGCAAATGTGCTTCAGATAATCTTGCTTAAAATTGCTTCACCCGAAGTGATAACAAAATGCACTCACCAGATAGCTTCGGCCACAGAGTGACCATAAAGCATGTCTTTTATAGAAAGAAATCGTTGATTCAATGGTATATGTCCTTTACGTATCCCATTCCAATCAAACAATTATGTGTAGGGGAAGCTGGATCCCAATCCAATATGCAGGTTTTGAACATAGGTATCTTCACCTTATATATTCTCTCCACTGCATATGTCAACTTGCATCAAGTGTGTCTGTGAAATAACTCCACCACAAGGAGCCACAGAAGGCAAGATATAGTGTAATACCGCTTAATTTTTTATTGCTTTAACCACTTCAGCCCCGGAAGAATTTACACCCTTCCTGACCAGAACTCTTTTTGCGACACTGCGCCGCTTTAACTGACAATTGCGCGGTCGTGCGACGTTGCACCCAAACAAAATTGACGTCCTTTTTTTCCCACAAATTGAGCTTTCTTTTGGTGGTATTTGATCACCTCTGCGTTTTTTTTTTTTTGCGCTATAAGCAAAAAAGAGCGACGATTTTGAAAAAAAAAGCAATATTTTTTAATTTTTGCTATAATAAATATCCCCAAAAAATATATAAAAAAAACTATTTTTTTTCTCAGTTTAGGCTGATATGTATTCTTCTACATACTTTTGGTAAAAAAAATCGCAATAAGCGTATATTGATTGGTTTGTGCAAAAGCTATAGCGTCTACAAAACAGGGGATAGATTTATGGCATTTTTATTATTATTATTATACACATCGCACACTTTTGACACTATTTTGGGACCATTGTCATTTATACAGCGATCAGTGCTATAAAAATGCGCTGATTACTGTAAAAATGACACTGGCAAGGAAGGCGTTAAACACTAGGGGGCGTACAAGGGGTTAAGTGTGTCCTAGGGAGTGATTCTAATTGTGGGGGGGGGCTACCTAGGACATGACAGCAATCACTGCTTCCGATGACAGGGAGCATTAAATTTCATGTCATCGTGTCACGGAGCGGCAGAACGGGGAGACAAGGCATTTTCCCGTTCTGCCGCTCCATGAAACGATCACGGGACACCGGCGGACATCGAGTCCGCGGGTCCCACGGTCATGCCCACAATGCCGCGTCTTAAAGGGGACGTACCTGTACGCCGTGCCATTGTGCTGACATATTTCGTTGTGCGCTGGTCGGCAAGCGGTTACAAGAGCACTTACATTACAGTCCAGCATTTGATCACAAACAATCCGCTCAGGGGGAAGCAGAATCCAGTCCTATGCCGCTATCAAGCTCGCGGCATACGCTGTGTGTCTCAGCTGTTTAAACGAAAGTGCAGGGCTCCTATTGTTATGAGTGTCAGGCCTCGCTTGTATGCATTTCACACTAGAGCGCGCGTCATCAGGAAGTCAATGGTTGCCTGGCAAGTTCCCTGATGGTGATGACAGTGAACCATGCCTATGCAAAGAGTGTTGGAACAGCAGCTTTTATTTTCCATTGGCAGAGCGTGTGGCAGAATGACAACACAGGGGAAGAAAAGAGAGACAGGGACAGTGCATTGCATGAACAGGAGATTTCTACTTCTTGCTATGGGGACTCCATTTGTTTTTCCTTTTTCAAGCTTCTTTTGCTTTAATACACACTTCCTGTCCCTGGGTGGCTACATCACTCTTCCACTGTAACTATGGAGGGAGCCGTGGTTATCACCCTAGGCTACTCTCATGATATAAAACTCTCTGGTTAGGCCACATCTTAAGTATGCCGTCCAGTTTGGGTCACCAATCCTCAGGAGGGAGGTGCGGTAACTAGAGAGAGCAAAGAAGGGCAACAAAGATAGGAAGGGGGCTGGAGGACCTCAGGTATGAGGAACGACTGCAAACATTAAACTTATTCTCCTTGGAGAAGAGACCCTTAAAGCGGATGTAAACCCATCCATAAAACAGTTTAATTTCCGGCACGTGCCAGAAATGTAACACTCCCATTGGTTGTGCTCTCAACCGAACTCTCAAACCATCCAATGGTTGGTGATATAACTGATCACATGTGCAGCATCATGGCAAAGATGGCAGCTTCCTTGGCTGATAACGATAGGGGGGTTTACTTACACTTTAAAAGGGATATGATCACAATATACAAACCTTTAAAGTGGGTCTAAAGGCAAAACTTTATTTTTTTTACCTTAATGCACTCCCTGCATTAAGATTAACAATGTTTTACATCTTGCTGTCCTCACCCACCTCCCTAAATACTTACCTGCATCCTCAATTGATCCAGTGCTGTGCACGGCTGGATTTCTTCTCTCCCCTCTTCCTCTACTCACAGGAGAGTCAGGCAGCAGTGGGAGCCATTGGTTTTTGCTGCTGTCAATATAATGCTGTGAAGATGAAGTGGGGGGGGGGGGGGGGTGAGGCCAAGCCATGCTTGTGTGTGTCTATGGAGGGTGACTTCATAGATAACACAGCTCAGGAGTGAGCATGCACTGTGTGCCCCCATAGCAAGCGGCTTGCTATAGAGATACACAGAGAATAGGAGGAGCACAGTTTGCCAACGGGGGGCCCCAGTAAATGACGACTGGGGCTGCTCTTTGCAATACCCTTTGCACAGAGCAGGTGAGTATAACATGTTTATTATTTTAATTTAAAAAAAAATCCTTTAGTAACACTTTAAATGGGGACTTTAGCTTTGGGAGGAAACTATTTAACTGAAGGTCTCTAAAGAATGAAGTTGGATGTGGTTACATTTTAAACTGTCTAATGCCGCGTACACACGAGCAGAATGTCCGACAGAAAAAGTCAGACGGAAGCTCTTCATCGTATATACCGACCGTGTGTGGGCCTCATCGGACTCTTTTTTCGAAAATTCTGACGGACCTAGAAATGGAACATGTTCTAAATATTTCCGACGGAACCAATTCCTATCAGGAAAACCGCTCGTCTGTATGGTGTTCCGACGGACAAAAAAAGACGCAAGCTCTGAAGCAAGTACGAGATGGAAGCTATTGGCTACTGGCTATTGAACTTCCTTTTTCTAGTCCCATCGTACGTGTTGTACGTCACCACGTTCTGGATGGTTGGACTTTGGGTTGACCGTGTGTAGGCAAGACCGCATGAGCAGAATTACGTCGGAGTTCCGTCGGAGAAACCTTTGGAGTTTATTTCGACGGCAAAACCGGTCGTGTGTACACGGCATTTGGGATTTTTTAATGTTAGAGCAGTAAGGATGTGTAAATCCCTTCCACAGTTGGTGAAGTCAGCAGGGCGTGTAGATCAATTCGAAAAAAATATTTAAATGTGTTTCTTAGCAAACACAATATAATGGGGTATTAAAAATGGCACGAACATACAAAGGTTGAACTGGATGGAGCGTTGTCTTCGTTCTGTTTCAATATTTTTATTGAAGGTTTTCACAAAGAGTAGAAAAATAACAATGAAGATATTTAAGTAATACACAGTTTAGACAATCTGAAGTGCTAGTTTATTAACCAAAGAAAGCGTTTGCTGGTGTCTTTATTCTTATTATTTATTTATTATTATTGTTTGGTAGTTTAGTAGCAAAACTTTTTACTTGCCTATAAACCTCCCATTACGCCTTAATTGTATGCCTCAAAAATACACCCCAAAAGATGATGGTAAAGGAAATTATAGAAAGAATATATGTAGCAAAGTCCCAGGCCTCTTTAGGCCTAATAGTTACCTCCAGGGTTAGGGAGAGCTGACATCCTTCAGTGTAGAGTGGGTTTTACAGGGCATGGTGGGTGTAATGCAAGATGAACAGGTGGGCGCCAGACACTTTGAATGCAAAGAGATTTATTGTCTCCTAAACAGAACTGTGGGAGAGAGGGTTAGGGCCAGGACACCCTTAGGTAGATGCTAAGATATTTGGCAGACTCCAAGACTTCTATAGGTAAACAGTTATACAGGTGAAGGCCTCCAGTGGGACACCACTTCTGGTAGATTCGCTGTCTACTATGGCAACAATCTTGTAGCTGTTACTAACGGTAATGGTATTCAACTATTTGAAACACAAACAGTTCTCTTTACTCCACACTCACTCACTGTGGGTCTTCACTCAATGAGCTCCCAGTCTTTCACTAGACTTCAGATCCACTAGCCACTGGATCCCCTGAGCTCTTTCACAGTAGCACTCAGTATCTTCCTCAAGCGCCACCCTTGCTTCCCTGCTAGGTCCCTGGCCTGGCACTCACAGATACTCTTCAAGCATCACCCCTGCTGAAACATTAGGTCCCTGGCTTGGCACTCCACAAGCGTCACCTCTGCTGTCCCGCTGGGTCCCTGACTTGACACTTACTGAAGTTTTCCCACTTCTTTACCGTCCCCGGCTGGTGAGGTCTGCTCTGGTCTCCGCTTACTCACAATGGTCTACGGTAGCAAGGTGGATGGTCCCTTAGTGGCGACAGCTTTCCCCCTACCTCCAACCACGACTGGTTACCCGGCCAGCAGAACCATTATTTCTGGTTGGACTACAAGCCCGCAGTCCCAACCCTATGCTGCTTTTCCTGCTTCTGGATAGGCCCTCAGACAGCCTAGCAGCCAGATGACCCCAGGATAGGCCTTAGGTTTGTGTCCTAGCAGCCCGGGGCAATACAACACACGTCTAACCAGACAGCCGTCCAGGTGGCACAGAACCCCAATCACCTGACTCCGCCCAAATAAATAGGTTCTCCCAGCAGGCCAAGGGACCCAAGAAAATCCCTGCCCATTGGCTGAGACACCCCATTCATTCCTAATCTGTCCTTGCTATGCCCTTGTCTTATTTAATGTCCCCAGATACCCGGCCATCTAGTGACAGAAGAGAGAAGTGCAGCAATTCCAGAATTAGGGCACAAATCAATTGACCTCCTAACAATTGGTCAAGGCAACTATCACTTGGCAACTAAATGTAATAGCAACCCTTTCTACACACACAATCTATGAAAGAATAGGTCAGCCATGTTTTAGAAAGCCCCGGCATTTTTGGTAGTGGAAAGCATGGGCAGCACTGACACAATCAGGACAGGTGGAAGCCTTACAAAACGGTGAAAGTGATATGGAATTTATTCCGATATGTTAATATTTCCCTCATTTCCTTAAATGCGTACCTTTTTTGTGCTCACAGGTACCTATGTGATGACAATGACCGCACACGATGCTGATGATATCAACACGTCAAATGGGATCGTCATGTACCGCATCATGACTCAGAGTCCGCAGAGCCCCTCCCAGGATATGTTTGTGATCCACAGCGAAACAGGAGTCATTAATACAGTGGCGGCAGGTCTGGACAGAGAGGTGAGCAGGTCTTGCATTGCTTCTGTGTCTTCAGGTGATGGATAAACATTAGTATTTTGAGATCTTGTAGACGCTACTTTACTGAAGTGTACTGGACTTGGCTGATTGAGGAGGGGGAGTTGGAATCAAGCTGTCAGCTACTGGGGGGGGGGGGGTTGATTTACTAAAACTGGAGAGTGCAAAATCTGGTGCAGCTGTGCATGGTAGCCAATCAGCTTCTAACTTCCGCTTGTTCAATTAAGCTTTGACAATAAGCCCTCGTTCACACTAAATGCTGGTTTGAAATCAAGTTCAGCTGAACTCGCACGATTTCAAAACGGCATTTCAGGGCGAGTTTTGGGGAAGATTTGAAAGACATCTGTGAGGGTTCATGCACAGATGTCTATTGAAATTGCCCCTGAAGTCACCGAAAGTAGTGCAGGAACTACTTTTGGAAATCGTTGCGGCGCCACAAAGTTGGTGTCGCACCGATTGGGACAGTGCTGTTGCCGGCACTATCGCATGTCAAATCCAGTGGCGGCTTGTGGTTTTTTGTTTGGAGGGGGGGCGGCAAACACCCCCCCCTCGCCGCTGCACCCCAACCCCCCCCCCAACCCTGCTCGCTGTCTGCCGGTCGGTCCACTTACCCCATCTAGGCTGAGGGCATTGGGCAGCGGTGGACATCAAGGGGCAGTGGGGATTGGGGCATCGGCGGACATCAGGCTGCAGTGGGCATCGGGGTGGACATCAAGGGGCAGTGGGGATTGGGGCATCGGCGGACATCAGGCTGCAGCGGGCATCGGGGCATAGGTTTAGCGGCTCCTGTGTCTTCTCCTCCCTCTACCTCGCTTCCGCTGTGCATCTCCTCCCCTCCTCCTAGGTGTCCAATAGGATCGTCTGTCCTTTCAGGCAATCAGGTGATGGGTATCAGATCAACTTCCCGATTGTCAGGGAGGAGGATCAGTGTTGCAACAACGAATATTAATTCACTGTTGTAACACCTAATGTTCTGCGCCACGAGCCCACCCTATTTTGAAGCCTATTGGAGCTTCTGGCTCTAATCAGGTGCTTAAAAAAAACACCCCCGCCACTGTAATTCAGGCGCCCGGCATCCTGAAAGGGGCCAGACGCATAAATAGGGGGTGGTGGCGGCGATGGATAGAGCATCGCATCGCCGCATCGCTAGAAGGTGGTGGATAGAGCGGGCGGCGATCGGGCTCCCCTAATGGACGGGCCTCCACTGGTCAAATCGCACCGCTGTGAACGTGAGCTTAGACCTGGAAGCTGATTGGTTTCAATGCACAACTGCACCAGATTTTGCACTCTCTCAAGTTTTAGTAAATCAATCAACAAGTATGTAATAGACAACAGGAGCTCCCAAACATTGCATTTAAAGGGAAGAAAGTGACAAAATGTAGTGACTTCAAATAGGGCTGCGATAACACGCCTATAGGAATGCTTTGTGACCTTTTTTTTTTTTTTTTAGCACAGGGAAGCATAGTAAATGTGAGATCAGTGAACTATATAGAAAATCGGATTTGAATGGTGCTGCTGGCAAGGGGAGCAGAAGGAATAAGGGCATGGATTTGATAAAGATGTTTCAGCACACTTCACACACAAATGGAAAATAAATGCAATAAGGCTATGAAGCTGTAATGTACCTAGCTCTTGTCTGTTAGATGATTCACTTCTAGTTCTCACGTCCAGAAATCTGCCCGGCTATATTACCCGAGCTCACTAGTAATCAGCCTCTACAAATTACCTGTGTAATGTATGCAAAGCTCATTAGCTCATAAGCTGCATGGCAAATCTAGAGGGAGCGTGTGCAGTGGGCTGGTTTTGATAAATTCAAAGTATGGATCTAGACGCTGCCACCAGTGCAACAATTGACGTCAACGAAACCATCAAATACAAAAGAGGCAAAACAAAAGAGACTCATCCATGTGAGGATTTTATTGGGAGCGCGTTGATAGACTGTAGATAGGGGTTTCTGTTGGAGTACAGTGAAGAGATTACTCTTAAAAAATGTCCACACATAACTGTTTTCTAGATATGACATATTCATTCCCTGGTTATCTTCTTCCTTGATTACTACTTCTTACTGGCCTGCCTTTACACAGGGTATCCCCCCCTTCAGTCTATCATGAATCCTGCTGCTAGACTCATCCACCTTTCTACCCCATCCATGGCTGCTGCCAATCCCTTCACTGGCTTCCCAACTTAGTAGGTGAGGTCAAAAAAAGACACAAGTCCATCAAGTCCAACCTATGTGTGTGATTATATGTCAGTATTACATTGTATATCCCTGTATGTTGCGGTCATTCAGGTGCTTATCTAATAGTTTCTTAAAACGATTGATGCCCCCCGCTGAGACCACCGCCTGTGGAAGAGAATTCCACATCCTTGCTGCTCTTCCAGTAAAGAAACCTCTACTCAGTTTAAGGTTAAACCTCTTTTCTTCTAATTTTAGTGAGTGGCCACGAGTCTTATTAAACTCCCTTCTGCGAAAAAGTTTTATCCCTATTGTGGGGTCACCAGTACGGAATTTCTATATTGAAATGATATACCCTCTCAAGCGTCTTCTCCAGAGAGAATAAGTTTAGTGCTCACAACCTTTCCTCATAACTAAGATCCTCCAGACCCTTTATTAGCTTTGTTGCCCTTCTTTGTAATCTCTCCATTTCCAGTACATCCTTCCTGAGGACTGGTGCCCAGAACTGGACAGCATACTCCAGGTGCGGCCGGACCAGAGTCTTGTAGAGCGGGAGAATTATCGTTTTTATCTCTGGAATTAATCCCCTTTTTAATACATGCCAATATTCTGTTTGCTTTGTTAGCAGCAGCTTGGCATTGTATGCCATTGCTGAGCCTATCATCTACTACATGGGTCTTCAAACTATGGCCCTCCAGTTGTTCAGGAACTACAATTCCCATCATGCCTAGTCATGTCTGTGAATGTCAGAGTTTTACAATGCCTCATGGGATGTGTAGTTCTGCAACAGCTGGGGGGCCGTAGTTTGAAGATCCGTGATCTACTAGGACCCCCAGGTTTTTTCCATCCTAGATTTCCCGGAGATTCTCCCCCCAGTGTATAGATTGCATTCATATTTTTGCCACCCAAATGCATTATTTTACATTTTTCTACATTGAACCTCATTTGCCATGTAGTTGCCCACCCCATTAATTTGTTCACATCTTTTTGCAAGGTTTCCACATCCTGCGGAGAAGTTATTGCCCTGCTTAGCTTAGTATCGTCTGCAAATACAGAGATTGAACTGTTTATCCCATCCTCCAGGTCGTTTATGAACAAATTAAACAGGATTGGTCCCAGCACAGAACCCGGGGGGGACCCCACTTCCCACCCCTGACCATCATGAGTACTCCCCATTTATCATTACCCTCTGAACTCGCCCTTGTAGCCAGTTTTCAATCCATGTACTCACCCTATGGTCCATGCCAACGGACCTTATTTTGTACAGTAAACGTTTATGGGGAACTGTGTCAAATGCTTTTGCAAAATCCAGATACACCACGTCTACGGGCCTTCCTTTATCTAGATGGCAACTCACCTCCTCATAGAAGGTTAATAGATTGGTTTGGCAAGAACGATTCTTCATGAATCCATGCTGATTACTGCTAATGATACCGTTCTCATTACTAAAATCTTGTATATAGTCCCTTATCATCCCCTCCAGGAGTTTACATACTATTGATGTTAGGCTAACTGGTCTGTAATTCCCAGGGATGTATTTTGGACCCTTTTTAAATATTGGTGCTACATTGGCTTTTCTCAGCTGGTACCATTCCAGTTAGTAGACTGTCAGTAAAAATTAGGAACAATGGTGTGACATTGTGTGTATACTCCCCCAGCTACATCACCAACCTCATCTCAAGATATCACCCAAATCTTCCACTCTGCTCCCCTTACTTTTTGCTCTCTAGCTCCTTTGATACCTCCTCCCATGCTCCAAGACTTGAGCCTCTCTCATCCTGTGGAACTCCCTACCCCAGTATGTCCAGTTAACTCTGCTTTTAGGCAATCCCTACCCAATTTCCACCTAAAAACTCGACTTTGGCCACCTCCATCAGATCATCCCCCTACAGCTGTTACCTTTTGTACCACCTCCCCCTCCCTTTAAAATCTTAGCTCCATGAGCAGGGCCCTCCTATTCCTTCTCTAATGAACTGTATTGTAACTGTACTGTCTCCTTTATATTATAATGCACTGTGCAAACTGTTGGCGCTATATCTCCTTTACAATAATAATAATACATGTTAGGCAGGCCTACAAAAATAAACATTACTACATGGGAACATTATTACTTCTTTTTTTTTTTCGCGTGATTATAGAAAATAATTTTTTTCGCCTTAACCCAGGATCTGATAAAGGCATTGCTTTGCCTATACTCATTGACAGTGAAAAGACAAACCATGCCATACCAGTGTAGGTTAAGAAAATCACAGGGTTTGCTGGTTCACAGAAAAAACACACGCCTGTATGTAGTCTATTAAAAACTCAAGGTTATATATACCGTATATATATATTTTTTTTTTACTGAAAGAAGGGGCCAGATGAGAAAATCTGTCAGAGGTGATAAAATGAAGATGCTTTAGCGCCAGAGTTGTGTTTTCGAGTTGTATAAATCACTGTACACCCTTGACCCGATCACTCCATTGGAGGGTAGGCACGGCAATACCAGAACTTGAAATATCAATAAAATAAACTTAGGCAATTGTGCCATCTCAACATCGAGATTTCTAGATCTCTCTCCTTGTCTTCCTTTTCCTTTTTCCTTTCGAGGCTTTGTTCTTTCATGTCCTTTTTTTTTCAGATTTTTGTTTTATTATTTTGGTTACTTTATCACATGGGTGCTCAACCTGTGTCCCTCCAGCTGTTGACAGAACTACAGTCTATCACCTACTTGTGTATTGTGCAAATGTTTATGCCATGTCACATTAATGATTGGACATGGGTGTTCTTTGATACCCATGCTTGGGGTCGCTGAGCAAAGTGTTTATTTTCTTCCATGTCATGGTATTTGTATAATCTATAATTTGGGTTTGTCATTCTGTATGTTCTTTTTGATACTTTATATGTATTTCCTGTATATGTACCCGTGTGATCACGGGTCTGGTATCACGCTCAGGCTACGTGGGGCAGAGCGATTTAATCGTTGTTCCTTCTTTCTTGAATTTGATGAAACGTAATAAAAGTCTTTGCACGTAAAATAAATAAATACACACACATACAGTGTATATATATATATATATATATATATATATATATATATATATATATATATGTATATATATATACTGCATGTGTTATGATTTCTGTGCTTCAAGACATCAAATGGGCACCCAAACAAAGCAATACATATGAGTCCAATACATGAAAGGGATGGATCTTCATGCTTTGTCTTCGTTCAAACATACATGTCACAAGGAACAAAGGATGACCAATTCGAGCAACACTGACCTTTCTCTTGTGAATTTGAGAAAGGGCAATGTCGCCTGAAACCATCATCTTTTGTTTCTTGTGACATGTAAGTTTGAATAAAGACAAAGCAGGAAGATCTGATCTCCATCGCTTTTATTTCTTATTGATATTGATATTATACATATTTTATATATATATATATATATATATATATATATACTATATTGTCAAAAGTATTGGGATGCCTGCCTTTACATGAATTTTAATGGCATCCCAATCTTAGTCCGTAGGGTTCAATATTGAGTTGGCTGACCCTTTGCAGCTATAACAGCTTCAACTCTTCTGGGAAGGCTGTCCACAAGGTTTAGGAGTGTGTCTATGGGAATGTTTGACCATTCTTCCAGAAGCGCATTTGTGAGGTCAGGCACTGATGTTGGATGAGAAGGCCTGGCTCGTTGTCTCCGCTCTTATTAATCCCAAAAGTGTTCTATCAGGGTTGAGGTCAGGACTCTGTGCCGACCAGTCAAGTTCCTCCACCCCAAACTCGCTCATCCATGTCTTTATGGACCTTGCTTTGTGCACTGGTGCGCAGTCATGTTGGAACAGGAAGGGGCCATCCCCAAACTGTTCCCACAAAGTGTAATGAAAGATCGAAGATAATAATGTAGAGGCATCGGTTTACATTAACCCTTACACACGTTGGAAGGAATACATGAAAGAGAGGGACTGACCGTGATATGTTTTAACTTTAGAGTGCACTGGCAGGGCTGTCTCAGGAGAGGCAGGGGGAGCCGGAATGACGTCATCCATGCAATCGATGCGGCTGTTCTCCCGAATCAATGCTGAATCGTGCAAGGCTGCATCGAGATGCATCAATTCTATGATTATTTTCCACACCCCTACTCCCGCACATGCGCGCGAGAATCGCCGCTTATGGCACAGGACTCTGAAGGAACAGCCCGGGTGGCCTGTTTTTCAGAGCGCATGCGCCAGTGACGTTACCGGCTGCATGTGCAGTAAATATATTTGCAGTACCTATAGGTAAGCCTTATTATAGGCTTACGTATGGGTTAAAGTCAGAGATGGGAGTTTACTCCCACTTTAATGGGCAGGCTGAATATACTAAGTTGATCGATCAATCAACTTGGAAATAACCAGCCTGCCAGATCCTCTTGTGATTATCGCTAGTGGCTGCTATAACCATTAGCAATAATTACTGTCTTCTCCTTGCGGGGACAGCTTCTTCCGCCTGCTCCCACTGGGAAAAGATAATTGTGGATTCCCCTGTCAGGACTGTCAGTGTTGATGGGGGAAGGATGCAAATTTCTTTTTGCTCCATGTAATGGCCTGCCTTACACACCACATAGAAGATAACCATTTGTAATTGTTATCTGCAGCCCTTTGGCTGACATGTTCAGTTTTTACCTTATGTGACCCCTGTCTGACACTAGGGGGTTGATTTACTGAGGCCCCTTTCACACTGGGGCGGTGGGGGCGTCGGCGGTAAAACAGCGCTATTTTTAGCGCTGTTTTACCGTCGTTTTTGCGGCTGTATTCGGCCGCTAGCGGTGCGGTTCTAGCCCCCGCTGGCGGCCGAAAAAGGGTTAAAACAGCTCGCATAGTGTGGCTATAGCCGCGGTATTGCCGCGGTATTGCCGCACTGCCCCATTGATTTCAATGGGCAGGAGCGGTTTAGGAGCGGTTTAGGAGCGGTGAATACACCACTCCTTCACCGCTCCAAAGATGCGGCTTGCAGGAGATTTTTTCTTCTCCTGCCAGTGCACCGCTTCAGTGTGAAAGCCCTCGGGCTTTCACACTGTACAAACAGCAGCGGCTGTTTCGGGTCAGTTTGCAGGCGGTATTTTTAGCGCAATAACGCCTGCAAACTGCCCCAGTGTGAAAGGGGCCTTAAACTAGTGAGTGCAAAATCTGGTGCAGCTGTGCATAGAAACCAATCAGCTTGCATTTTTTTTTTTTTAGCAAAGCTTCAGGCTGGGTTCACCTCTAATACCGATGTGGCGCACAGCAGGGGTCTGGTGCGTCCCTGTCGATTTAGGCCCAAATTCTTGCCTGAATTCGGACCAGAAACTGACCCAAAGATGCACAGGACCCCCTGTGCAACTCACTCCAGAAATGTGTGAACCAGCTCCATAGAGAGCCAGTCACAATCTCCTGTTATGCGAATTGGATGCGGGGAGACCCGCATCCAATTCGCACTAGTGTGAACCCCGCCTTAATGAACAAGCTGAAGTTTTAAGCTGATTGGTTCCATGCAGAGCTGCACCAGATTTTGGACTCTCTAGTTTTAAAAAATTACCCCCATGAGGCTTTCTGAAGCTGTATGGTACCATCTACACAAGCATTAACATCAGGGTCTGCTTTCGTGAGGGTCACTATTGTGAGCAGTATTGTATTCTGACGTTTATGCAGTTAAAACAGTACATGTAATGATAATATTCTCTATATTAGATTGTGTTTATTTCACATACTCTCATTTATCTCATTTGTCTTCACATCTTTCTGAAGACTGAGCTGTCTCACCTAAATGACAGGAGTTGGGAAAACAATGGCAGTAAAATAAATATGCACTTAAAACAAATATCTCAAATTAAATAAATGAAAAGGAAAATGTCAAGCCATGACAAATCAACCTCAACATTTCCAGACTTGCGTAAAAATCCAAAGTCAGTTGTTTTATTGGATGCCAAAGTGTAAGGGTATATAACCTCTCATTACAGAATTTGGCTGGGGGTGCTGCTCTGCACTGCAGTATATCGCAACTGTGCAGAGCTTTTTTTTTCCCCAGACGCCTCTGTGATCAGATTGCTGTATCTCGCTCTGTCAGGAGAATAAGACAAGTGCGCTCGTCAAGGGCTTCAGCAAGATGACAGCAGAGAGGGAGCAATACCAATGGACGCTGGAACGCACGTCCCAATCACTAAATTACATCATGCACAAGAGAGTGGGAAGAAAGGGGGCCTGTTAGAGCAGGGAGGATTTCACACTGTCACTTGGAACAAAGAACTCTGCTCATTCAGCTGGGAAACGTGGTGCATGCAAGATAGCGTCTATTATTTTCTGTACCCCCGGCTGATAACCAACTCTGTGCTTTGGAAGCCACGTATCTGCCTTATTGATCAGAGTGGCACCTGCCTTTGTTCCTGCTCAGCCTGACACACATCAGATAGTCATTTCCTGATCTTCAAGGTCATCCTAAAAAAAAAAAAAAAAGTAACGAGGTTGTAGAGTCTTCCCTCTTCCTCTCCCAGTCAGTTTGAGGCTGGCAGAATAAGTTCTTCAGCACTGACCAAGCTGTCCACGAAACAGGCAAGCATTGTACTGTATGTATAGAGGGAGCTGACCGGAGTGCTGAATGCTGAAAGAGCTCCAGTGATCCATAAACGCTCCCAGTAGTCAGATGACCACCGATCCAGTGTCTAAAATTTCCCATTGCACTACAGAGTAAAGAAAATCTAGTGTGGATATGTCAGTGTGTATTGATGGGCCATAGTTGGTTGTCATTTAAAGAGAAAAAGAACCTCAAAAAGTGGGATTTTAACAGCAATTATTGAATGGATAGAAAACTAATATAAAATATTAAATTTTATTAGTAAAAAAGATTTAAAAACCAGACTTTTGACAAAGACAATCACATAAATGACAAAGATATTGTATTCACAAGTTAACAGTGGTGGCAAAGAAATCCTACTACATACATGAACATCATCCATGAGTGAGAGTCTGACGCGTTTCGAAATATGTAAATATAATCTTCATCAGGGACAATATGCCACTTCTGAAATGTAAAATACAGTATAAATGCATAGAATTCTGAAACAAACCACATAACATACAACTGGCAAGATGTATGAAAACATATGTCAGAAATACAACGATTTGAGCAAAGATTCCTATATATACCATCAATCGTTCACAGAACTTGTATTGGCCTTTCAACATACAAAAGAACCCCAGGATATTGAAATCCAACAGAGGCATCCAAGTAAAAGAAAAGTAATGATCGCACCTTAGAAGACAACGGCCAAGGACAGGGAAAAAGGCAGACCTATAAGGAAAAATTACAATGTGTAGTGATTGTCTTTGTCAAAAGTCTGTTTTTTAAATCTTTTGTACTAATAAAATTTAATATTTTATATTAGTTTTCTATCCATTCAATAATTGCCCTTAAAAACCCACTTTTTGAGGTTCTTTTTCTCTTTAAATGTTGAGGGATCATGGCAATTCACACGTCAACCTTTAGGAGTCTACCTAATTAGTTGGTTGTCATTTGTCTATAATTCTACATCATTCTGTAGCTAGTAGTCACATTTAGTTGGACTGTTTCTATAATTTGATGACGTACAGTGGCTTGCGAAAGTATTCGGCCCCCTTGAACTTTTCAACCTTTTGCCACATTTCAGGCTTCAAACATAAAGATATAAAATTTTAATTTTTTGTGAAGAATCACCAACAAGTGGGACACAATTGTGAAGTGGAACGAAATCTATTGGATGTTTTAAACTTTTTTAGCAATTAAAAAACTGAAAAGTGGTGCGTGCAAAATTATTCGGCCCCTTTACTTTCAGTGCAGAAAACTCACTCCAGAAGTTCAGTGAGGATCTCTGAATGATCCAATGTTGTCCTAAATGACTGATGGTGATAAATAGAATCCACCTGTGTGTAATCAAGTCTCTGTATAAATGCACCTGCTCTGTGATAGTCTCAGGGTTCTGTTGAAAGCGCAGAGAGCATGATGAAGACCAAGGAACACACCAGGCAGGTCCGTAATACTGTTGTGGAGAAGTTTAAAGCCGGATTTGGATACAAAAAGATTTCCCAAGCTTTAAACATCCCAAGGAGCACTGTGCAAGCGATCATTTTGAAATGGAAGGAGTATCAGACCACTGCAAATCTACCAAGACCTGGCTGTCCCTCTAAACTTTCAGCTCAGACAAGGAGAAGACTGATCAGAGATGCAGCCAAGAGGCCCATGATCACTCTGGATGAACTGCAGAGAACTACAGCTGAGGTGGGAGAGTCTGTCCATAGGACAACAATCAGTCGTACACTGCACAAATCTGGCCTTTATGGAAGAGTGGCAAGAAGAAAGCCATTTCTCAAAGATATCCATAAAAAGTCTCATCTAAAGTTTGCCACAAGCCACCTGGGAGACACACCAAACATGTGGAAGAAGGTGCTCTGGTCCGATGAAACCAAAATCGAACTTTTTGGCCACAATGCAAAACGATATGTTTGGCGTAAAAGCAACACAGCTCATCACACTCAACACACCATCCCCACCGTGAAACATGGTGGTGGCAGCATCATGGTTTGGGCCTGCTTTTCTTCAGCAGGGACAGAGAAGATGGTTAAAATTGAGGGGAAGATGGATGCAGCCAAATACAGGACCATTCTGGATGAAAACCTGTTGGAGTCTGCAAAAGACCTGAAACTGGGACGGAGATTTATCTTCCAACAAGACAATGATCCCAAACATGCAGCAAAATCTACAAAGGAATGGTTCACAAATAAACGTATCCAGGTGTTAGAATGGCCAAGTCAAAGTCCAGACCTGAATCCAATCGAGAATCTGTGGAAAGAGCTGAAAACTGCTGTTCACAAACGCTCTCCATCCAACCTCACTGAGCTCGAGCTGTTTTGCAAGGAAGAATGGGCAAGAATTTCAGTCTCTCGATGTGCAAAACTGATAGAGACATACCCCAAGCGACTTGCAGCTGTAATCGCAGCAAAAGGTGGCTCTACAAAGTATTAACGCAAGGGGGCCGAATAATTTTGCACGCCCCACTTTTCATTTTTTTATTAGTTAAAAAAGTTTCAAAAATTGAAAAGATTTCGTTCCACTTCACAATTGTGTCCCACTTGTTGGTGATTCTTCACAAAAAATAAAAATTTTATATCTTTATGTTTGAAGCCTGAAATGTGGCAAAAGGTTGAAAAGTTCAAGGGGGCCGAATACTTTCGCAAGGCACTGTATTGCTACTCATTCAATTAGTTTTCTAAGCTCCATTGAGTGTCAGGAACATAATCTCAGCAGGTAGTTTCCACAGTTGTCTAAATATGCCAAATACATCAGGCAATTTTTGGAAAACTAGACCTAACCAAGTCTTATACTTGGCCTGTGGACTGCCATTTGTAGTGACACCAAACAAATCTGAACCTAGTAAAGCTTTATGACCCCGTTCGGCTTGTACAGCCCTGTCCTGTGGCTTCCATCCAGGGTGCAGGCTTTGTGAAGAGTCCGTCTAAACTGCTTATAACATCATAGAGCAAGATTATGAACTGCAAGCCGCACACCGAGCAATCCCGTGCATCAAAGATATGATAGTAACCTCAGTCTATCTCCGTCCTGGCCACACCCCCAACACATTTCGTGGCTTAGTCATTGAGGTCAAAAACAGATCTGAATTCTGTACCTGATCTACAGCCATATATGAAAACACTCCCAAAATTGTGTCGGTCTGCTTCCTTCCACCAGAGTATTTATAGTCACTTTTCCTTACCTAGTCCTCTATGATGTTACCACAAGATTCCCAGGATTAAGCCTTGTTGCGGGTGAAACATGTTGGGGGGGCATGGCTTTGGGTGGGAGTGAGCAGCATGCTGTCAGTAAACCTTGGCTGGAGCTGAACGTCTTCAGTTTGTGGCCCGTTATTTGGATGGGGGATTACAGTGGAGCAAGAACTGACCCCAGGACCTTGACACCCAGTTAATTGTAGGAAATCATGGAGCATACAGGGGATGTGTAGACCACGATCTTTACTTTCCAACCTCAGGATCCTGAACAGGAGGGGCAGCAGGGGGTGGCATTTACTGGAACCGATCTGTATTTTTCTCCTGCAGCTGCTGAAAGTAAGCTTCTCCTCCGTTCCCTTCTGCCAGCATTCAGCTGCCACAGGAGGATACAGGGGATTGATACTAGTATATGCTGCCTCTGCCACCCCTCCTGTTCCTGCTCCTCTTCTTTCTGCTGCCTGGGTCCCCCTTTGTTCTCCCCTGCTCCCTCTCCTTCTCTCGCAGTGCTGTCAGCTTCCCTTCTCTCCAGACGGCTGCTGCGAGGCATCGTTTCAGGATGGAAAGAGAGGGGAAGGGGCAAGTAAATATGTAATTTACTGACCCCACCCTCTTCTAAATGACTACATTGAGTGATCGGTACTTCTCACTCATGGTGTTCATTCATAACACAGTTTTTGATAAATAAACAAAAAAAGACCAAACATCTTGCAAAAAAAATCATTTTTCTTTGTTTCTGTTTATAAAATTTTGCAAATAATCATTCTTCATAAATTTAGGCCAAAATGTATTCTGTTACATTTCTTTGGTAATAATAACCCAAATCAATGTATATTATTTAGTCTGTAGGAAAAATATAGACACAAACTATGGTATATATCTGATGTACTGACAGCATCTCATTTCTTGAGACCCAAAAATGTCAGGACAGTACAGATATCCTTCAAATGGCCCATTTTTGGAAAGTAGACATTCCAAGGTATTTAGTAATAGGCATGGCAATTTTTTTGAAGTTGTCATTTTTTGTCATAATTTTTTTGGAAAATGAAGAAATTAAAAAAAATTAAAAAGTTCACATACTGTCACCAGTGCAGTATAGTGACATCATATAACTGGTGTGGTGGTGATTAGGGACATTTACATTTTATTTCTTATTTTTATGATTTTTTTTTTTAACACACTGTGACCAGAGCAATATACTGTGATATTAACGTACTACTCTGGTAAAGTGATCAGTGTTTGTTTTGGTTTTTTTATTACACATTATGATCGCTTATAGCAATGAATTTCATTGCTATAAGTGAGCATTTTACTGAATGAAATCGATTCATTCAGTTTTTTTTGTTTTGATTAGCTGTGATTGGCCACAGCTAACACATAGTACAGATGGACTGTAATTGGTCCTGTCTGCACCATGTGATCACTATGACCAATAACAGATAGCAACACAATTGTACACAATGATAGCATGAAAGGAAGCCATCCATTGTTAAAAACTGTCATGTGATCTGCTGTGGTCAGAGCGATCACATGTTACCGGCAGCAGTCCGGTACTTTGATTCGTCATCGGCTGTGTTCGGTGGACACAGACAGCTGGGGACAGATCACACGTGCATCAAGGCCACACGCGAGGCTTGTTTTTGGAGGACATCATGTGATGTCCACCCGGAACGACGAAAGTCAGCCATCAAATTTGTTATAGGCTGGGCGGGAACTGGTTAATACATCTTAAAATGTTTGTTTACATGTGTATGTATGTATGTGTGTACATATACAGTCACTCACAAAAGTGAGTACACCCCTCACATTTTTGTAAATATTTTATTATATCTTTTCATGTGACAACACTGAAGAAATTACACTTTGCTACAATGTAAAGTAGTGATTGTACAGCTTGTATAACAGTGTAAATTTGCTGTCCCCTCAAATGCACTCACCACACAGTGAAAATGTCCAAATTGGGCCCAAAGTGTCAATATTTTGTGTGGCCACCATTATTTTTCAGCACTGCCTTAACCCTCTTGGGCATGGAGTTTACCAGAGCTTCCCAGGTTGCCACTGGAGTCCTCTTCCACTCCTCCATGATGACATCACAGAGCTGGTAGATGTTAGAGACCTTGCGCTCCTCTACCTTCCATTTGAGGATGCCCCACAGATGTTCAATAGGGTTTAGGTCTGGAGACATGCTTGGCCAGTCCATCACCTTTACCCTCAGCTTCTTTAGCAAGGCAGTGGTCGTCTTGGAGGTATGTTTGGGGTCGTTATCATGTTGGAGTTCATTGAGAAATCATGAATGCCATCATACTGTGACATACTGAAGCAGAGCATGATCCCCTCCCTTCGGAGACTGGGTGCAGGGCAGTATTCCAACATGATAACGACCCCAAACACACCTCCAAGACGACCACTGCCTTGCTAAAGAAGCTGAGGGTAAAGGTGATGGACTGGCCAAGCATGTCCCCAGAACTAAACCCTATTAGGCATCTGTGGGACATCCTCAAATGGAAGGTGGAGGAGCGCAAGGTCTCTAACATCCACCAGCTCCGTGATGTCGCCATGGAGGAGTGGAAGAGGACTCCAGTGGCAACCTGTGAAGCTCTGGTGAACTCCATGCCCAAGAGGAATAAGGCAGTGCTGGAAAATAATGGTGGCCACACAAAATATTGACACTTTGGGCCCAATTTGAACATTTTCACTTAGGAGTGTACTCACTTTTGTTGCCAGCGGTTTAGACATTAATGGCTGTGTGTTGAGTTATTTTGATGCTACAGAAAATACTACTGTTATAAAAGCTGTGCACTCACTACTTTACATTGTAGCAAAATGTCACTTCTTCAGTGTTGTCACATGAAAATAATAATAATAATAATAAAATATTTACAAAAATGTGAGGGGTGTACTCCCTTTTGTGAGACACTGTATATATACAAATATACTCAGGCATGCGTGTTTGAGCTTTGGGGTGCACACCCTAATCCATTAAGCTGCACACACCTACCCTGTTTCCCCGAAAATAAGACCTAGCGTGATTGTCGGTGTTGGCTGCAATATAAGCCCTACCCCCCAAATAAGCCCTAGTTAAAGTCCTTGTAGGTCTTATTTTCAGGGTAGAGCTTATTTTCGGGGAAATAGGGTAGGGCTTATTTGGGGGGCAGGGCTTATATTGCAGCCATCACCGACAATCACGCTAGGTCTTATTTTCGGGGAAACAGGGTATGGGTTTGTCTAATAGTAGGCCTAATAAGTCTTATACTTGGCTTATGTACTGCCATTTTTAGTAACACCCATTTTGAATTCTGTGCCTCATCTAGGACCATATATAAAAACTCTCCCAAAAATGTATTGTTCTGCTTCCCGTCCACTAGAATGTTTGTATTGCACTATTCCTTACCTGGTCCTCTGTGATCTTACTAAATGATTACAGGAAAAAAGGGAGAACGTCAATCCAAACAAGCTGGTTACATAATTGTTGAGATGTCTAATTACGGAGAACTATGTAAATGTAGCATTTGTACTTAATTACAAATGTCAGGAGACTCTTAAATTAGCGTTGTAGGTCCTCACTGACTCTACTCCAGTGTGTGTAGACTTAGATGTCCCCGCTTCCAGCCTCATTCATCTCAAGTTTCTTACTAATTGGGTTATTTATGGACTAATTGGCAGGAGATGAATGAGGCACTTTGGATCCAAGAGAAATGAAGACTTAATGCTGTGTATTTATCCAGGTATAGTTTATGAGAATTAAAGGACCAGTAAACCTTAATTACTGAGGTTACTTTATAAAGTGCTGACATTTACAAGCTTCCTCATGAAAAATCCTATTCAATACATAAATTGACCTTTTTGACATGATTTTTACAGTAAATACACGTATCCCAAACCTAATAAATGAGCAGCAACCCAGAAAAGCAGGCACCGCGAGTAGCCTGCTTGTACCTATATTTGACCTGAGTTTTCAGTGCCTTGAAAAAGTATTCACACCCCTAGAAATTCCCTATATTTTGTCATGTTACAACCAAAAACGTAAATGTATTTTATTGGGATTTTATGTGATAGACCAACACAAAGTGGCACATAATTGTGAAGTGGAAGGAAAATGATAAATGATTTTCAATTTTTTTTACAAATAAATATGTGAAAAATGTGGGTTGCATTTGTATTCAGCCCCCCTGAGTCAATACTTTGTAGAACCACCTTTTGCTGCAATTACAGCTGCAAGTTTTTTTGGGTATGTCTCTACCAGCTTTGCACATCTAGAGAGTGAAATTTTTGCCCATTCTTTAAAGCAAAATAGCTCAAGCTCTGTCAGATTGGATGGAGAGCGTCTGTGAACAGCAATTTTCAAGTCTTGCCACAGATTCTCTATTGGATTTAGGTCTGGACTTTGACTGGGCTATACTAACACATGAATATGCTTTCCATTGTAGCTCTGGCTGTATGTTTTGGGTTGTTGTCCTGCTGGAAGGTGAACCTCCGCCCCAGTCTCAAGTCTTTTGCAGACTCTAACAGGTTTTCTTCTAAGTTTGCCCTGTATTTGGCTCCATCCATCTTCCCATCAACTATGACCAGCTTCCTTGATCCTGCTAAAGAAAAGCATTCCCATAACATAAAGCTGCCACCACCATGTGGTGTGTTCAGGGTGATGTGCAGTGTTAATATTCCTCCACACATAGCATTTTGCTTTTAGGCCAAAAAGTTCAATTTTGGTCTCATCTGACCAGAGCTCCTTCTTCCACATGTTTGTTGTGTCCCCCACATGGCTTCTCGCAAACTGCAAACAGGACTTCTTATGATTTTCTTTTAGCGATGGCTTTCTACTTGCCACTCTTCCATAAAGGTCAGATTTGTGGAGAACACGACTAATAGTTGTCCTGTGGACAGATTCTCCCACCTTAGCTGTGGATCTCTGCAGCTCCTCCAGAGTTACCATGGGTCTGTTGGTTGCTTCTCTGATTAATGCTCTCCTTGCCCGGCCTGTCAGTGGTGGACGGCCATGTCTTGGTAGGTTTGAAGTTGTGCCATACTCTTTCCATTTTCGGATGATGACTTGAACAGTGCTCCGTGAGATGTTCAAAACTTGGGATATTTTTTTTATAATCTAACCCTGCTTTAAACTTCTCTACAGCTTTATCCCTGACCTATCTGGTATGTTCCCTTGCCTTCATGATGCTGTTTGTTCACTAAGGTTCTCTAACAAATCTCTGAGGACTTCACAGAACAGCTGTATTTATACTGAGATTAAATGATATACAGGTGGACTCTATTTACCAATTAGGTGACATCTGAAGGCAATAGGTTTCACCAGATTATAGTTAGGGATATCAGAGTAAAGGGGGGCTGAATACAAATGCACGCCACACTTTTCAGATATTTATTTGTAAAAAATATTGAAAACCATTTATCATTTTCCTTCCACTTCACAATTATGTGCCACTTTTATGTTGGTTTATCACATAAAATCCCAATAAAATACATTTACGTGTTTGGTTGTAACATGACAAAATGTAAAAAATTTAAAGGGGTATGAATACTTTTTCAAGGCACTATACTTACTGTATGTGTGCGAGGGAACCTTCATACCCAGAGCACGGGCAATGGGTTCCACAACTCACCTTGAGTCAGTCAAAAAGCTGTAAACCTGTGATTTAAAATATGTTAGCAAAAGTGTGTCCGTTCATTGAGAACAGAAGGCATTGGTACATTGGCAGGGAGTCATGCGTGCAATGGGGATGAGAGCAAGGAGAGGGGATGACCTCACACCCAATACAGGCTATGGGCTCTGCGTTGGGCTTATTGACATTAGAGGACCTGTGAATTCTGTAGCATAGGGGAGAAGAGGATGTTGGGAACCGGTCTTATGCCGCGTACACACGAGCGGACTTTACGACAGACTTTGCCCGGCGGACTTTTCGACGTACTTTACGACGGACTTTCTGAATGAACGGACTTGCCTACACACAATCCACCAAAGTCCGTCGAATTCGTACATGATGACGTACGACCGGACTAAAACAAGGAAGTTCATAGCCAGTAGCCAATAGCTGCCCTAGCGTGGCTTTATGTCCGTCGAACTAACATACAGACGAGCGGACTTTTCGACCGGACTCGATTACGACGGATTAATTTAAAACATGTTTCAAATCTAAGTCCGTCCAACTTTTGAGAAAACAAAGTCCGCTGGAGCTCACACACATCGAATTGTCCGACCAAATCCCGTCCGCCGGGCAAAGTCTGCCGTAAAGTCCGCTCGTGTGTACGCGGCATTACAGCCTGCAGGGAGCATGCCGGTAAGGAGGATGGGGAAATAAAAGATCTTTTTGCTTCCCCTTAGACATAAAAAAGTGTTGACCCTTGCACTGTGGGTGGCAGCCCCTCTTCAAAGGGGGAAAAATGTTCCTTTCCCTGGAGTCCTTCTTTAAATTCATTTCTATATTAATTGAGAGAGGGAGGGGCAGCACCCCCAAGCCAATCAGGGCTCCAATGCTTTACAGAATACTTTCCATCAAGCCATTTGAGCATGCTTACAGGACGAAGGAAGAGAAGGATGGCCTACTGTGTGTGCTGCTGGTTTTTTTTATCCATTGAAAGGCTGTGATGCTTAATGGCAGCCAAGCCTGCAGTACAGGTCAAGGACCCAGCAAACCTATATTCAAGTTTTGGACAAATAATGACAATTTCTGTCAAGTTTATATTTCTGTCTCTGACCCCATTATTGAGATTTGTTGCCAAGACTGCATTTCAAGTACTTATTAGTTTTCACGATGGCCTCTTAGAACGTTGAGCCCATCAGGCAACCGTCTGATCTGACTGCTCCGGATTAGAGTGGGGTCTCCGGTTCTTGCCCAGACAAGCCCTGGCTACAGTTTAACATGGAAAAAAAAAGCTGATTGTCTCTCTAAAGGCTGACATTACCAATGTAAATGAGTGGCCTCATTCTTCTGACACCTCTGTGCTCCAAAACTCAGAGCGCTAATACTTGTATTCCACTGAACCAAGCTGTGTGCCTGCACATAATCACTACAAAAGGTAGAGAGGACTTGGACTTAGTCCTCTCGCTAATGAACATCATTATCACTCATTATCTGCTTTAATTAATTTATTCATCAAATTCTGATTTGGGTGGCAATGTTCATGCTGTGAACACCACAAAGACACATCGCTGTTGTCACTGATGCATAGCGAGTATTTAGTGTGATTGAAACCCGCATATAATTATCACCCGGAAACAAGTTCATGATCTCCGAAGGAACAGAAAGTAAATACACAGAATAAGTATTGTCTCAGGTGCGTTTGTTGTAATATTACTTTTTCTTCAAAAGGAGGATGCTGCCTTACCAATTGTTTTTTTTCTAACTCACCTTTCTAACCTACAGATAGTGAAAAGAATTAAGTGGCAGTTTCCTGCAGGAAATCTAAATGAGACATTTAAACGCAATATCTGACTTTTTTTCCTGCACGTATTTGGCCAAGAAATATGAGCATGTCAGAGATTATGGCCAGTTAGAGACCTGCTTCCTGAGAGCTTGGACAGCTGCTAATTAGCACAGACGCATAACCGTTATTATACCCTTGAAGTCAAATTGCAATAATTTATATTTAGATATATATACACAGTGGGGAGAACAAGAACAAGTATTTGATACACTGCTGTTTTGCTGGTTTTCCTACTTACAAAGTATGTAGAGGTCTGTAATTTTCTATCATAGGCACTCTTCAACTGTGAGAGACGGAATCTAAAACAAAAATCCAGAAGATCACATTGTATGGTTTTTAACCGGTTCAATACCGGGCATTTTCACCCCCTTCCTTCTCAGGCCAATTTTTAGTTTTCAGCGCTGTCGCACTTTAAACGACAATTGCGCGGTCATGCAACGTTATACCCAAAAAAAAATGACGTCCTTTTTTCCCCCACAAATAGAGCTTTCTTTTGGTGGTATTTGATCGCCTCTGCGGTTTTTATTTTTTGCGCTATAAACAAAAGAAGAGCGACAATTTTGAAAAAAACACAATATTTTTTACTTTTTGCTATAATAAATATCCCAATTTTTTTTTTAAAAAACACATTTTTTCCTCAGTTTCGGCCGATACGTATTCTTCTACATATTTTTGGTAAAAAAAATCGCAATAAGCGTATATTGATTGGTTTGCGCAAAAGTTATAGCGTCTACAAAATACGGGATACATATATGGCATTTTTAAAAAAAAATATTGATTTATTTTTTTAGCGGCGATCGCGATTTTTTTTTCGTGACTGCGACATTATGGCGGACACATCGGACACTTTTGACTCATTTTTGGGACCATTCACATTTATACAGCCATCAATGCTATAAAATTGCATTGATTACTGTGTAAATGTGACAGGCAGGGAAGAGGTTAACCACTAGGGGGCGGGAAGGGGTTAATATGTTTCCTAGGGAATGATTCTAACTGTAGGGGGAGGGGACGTACAAGGGGAGGAGACCGATTAGTGTTCCTCCGTTCTGGGAACACAGATCGCTCTCCTCACAACTGACAGGACGTGGATCTGTGTGTTTACACACACAGATCCACGGTCCGGCCCGGTTAACAGGCAATCGCGGGTGCCCGGCGGCCGTCGCGGCCGCCGGGCACACGCACCGGGTCCCGAGCAGCGCGGCGGGGGGCGTGCGCGCGCCCCCTAGACGGCCGGGAATCCCAGGACGTCATATGACGCCCACCCAGGATGGGAGATCCCATCTGTGGACGTCATATGTCTATGGCTGAGTAGGGAAGTGGTTAAATAATTAAATTGCATTATATTGCATGACATAAGTATTTGATCACCTACCAACCAGTAATGCTGCGTACACACGAGCGGACTTTTCGACGGACTAGGTCCGGCGGACCGGACTCCGTCGGACAATTTGACAGTGTGTGGGCTGCAGCGGACTTTTTTTCCCCAAAAGTCAGATGGACCTAGAAATAAAACATGTTTCAAATCTTTCCGACTCGAGTCCGGTAGAAAAGTCCGCTTGTCTGTATGCTAGTAACCGGCGCTAGGGCAGCTATTGGCTACTGGCTATGAACTTCCTTATTTTAGTCCGGTCGTACGTCATCACGTACGAATCCGTTGGACTTTGGTTGATCGTGTGTAGGCAAGTCTGTTCATTCGAAAGTCCGTCGGAAAGTCAGTCGAAAAGTCCGCCAGACCTAGTCCGTCGAAAAGTCCTCCCGTGTGTACGCGGCATAAGAATTCCGGCTCTCACAGACCTGTTATTTTTTTTTTTTTTTTTTAAGAAATCCTCCTGTTCTCCACTCATTACCTGTATTAACTGCACCTGTTTGAACTCGTTACCTGTATAAAAGACACCTGTCCACACACTCAATCAAACAGACTCAAAACCTCTCCACAATGGCCAAGACCAGAGAGCTGTGTAAGGACATCAGGGATTAAATTGTAGACCTGCACAAGGCTGGGATGGGCTACAGGACAATCGGCAAGCAGCTTGGTGAGAAGGCAACAACCGTTGGAGCAATATTTGGAAAATGGAAGAAGTTCAAGATGACGGTCAATCTCCCTCGGTCTGGGGCTCCATGCAAGATCTCACCTCGTGGGGCATCAATGATCATGAGGAAGGTGAGGGATCAGCCCAGAACTACATGGCAGGACCTGGTCAATGACCTAAAGAGAGCTGGGACCACAGTCTCAAAGAAAATCATTAGTAACACACTACACCATCATGGATTAAAATCCTGCAGCACACGCAAGGTCCCCCTGCTCAAGCCAGCGCATGTCCAGGCCCGTCTGAAGTTTGCCAATGACCATCTGGATGATCCAGAGGAGGAATGCGAGAAGGTCATGTGGTCTGATGAGACAAAAATTAGCTTTTTGGTCTAAATGCCACTCGTCGTGTTTGAAGGAAGAAGAAGGATGGGTACAACCCCAAGAACACCATCCCAACTGTGAAGCATGGAGGTGGAAACATCATTCTTTGGGGCTGCTTTTCTGGGGACAGGACGACTGCACCGTATTGAGGGGATGGTGGATGGGGCCATTTATGGTGAGATCTTGGCCAACAACCTCCTTCCCTAAGTAAGAGCATTGAAGATTGGTCGTGTCTGACTCTTCTAGCATGACAAAGACCTGAAACACAGCCAGGGCAACTAAGGAGTGGCTCCATAAGAAACATCTCAAGGTCCTGGAGTGGCCTGGCCAGCCTCCAGACCTGAACCCAAAAAAAAATCTTTGGAGGGAGCTGAAAGTCCGTATTGCCCAGCGACAGCCCCGAAACCTGAAGGATCTGGAGAAGGTCTGTATGGAGGAGTGGGTCAAAATCCCTGCTGCAGTGTGTGCAAACCTGGTCAAGAACTACAGGAAATGTATGATCTCTGTAATTGCAAAGGTTTCTGTACCAAATATTAAGTTCTGATTTTCTGATGTATCAAATACTTATGTCATGCATTAAAATGCAAATTAATTACTTAAAAATCATACAATGTGAATTTCTGGATTTTTGTTTTTTGATTCCATCTATCACAATTGAAGAGTACCTATGATAAAAATGACAGACCTCTACATGCTTTGTAAGCTGGAAAACCTGCAATATCGGCAGTGTATCAAATACTTGTTCTCCCCACTGTATATTATATATACAGTACTGTACAAATGTTTTAGGCAGCTGTGAACAAATGCTGTAAAGTAAAAATGCTTTCAAAAATATATTTTTTAATTTTTTTTTTTTATCAATTTGCAAAATACAAGGTGAGTGAAAAGAAGAAAAATTTAAATCAAATCAATATTTGGTGTGACCACCCTTTGCCTTCAAACCAGCATCATTTCTTATAAGCACTTGCACACTTTGTACACTTTGTAGATTTTGTAGGATTGGAGTCAGGTGTAAATACAATAATTATACCAAGTAGGTGGTAATATTTATCGATTTCATATGTAGGTTGAAACACAGTCATTGCCTGAAACAGAAACAGCTGTGTAGGAGGCTTAAAACTGGGTGAGGAACTGCCAAACTCTGCTACTAAGGTGAGGTTGTGGAAGACAAATTCATGTCACAGATCATACACCATGGCAAGACTGCAACAAGACACAAGGTGGTTTTACTGCATCAGCAAGGTCTCTCCCAGGCAGAGATTTCAAAACAGACTGGGGTATCAAGATGTCCTGTTCAAGCTCTTTTGAAGAAGTACAAAGAAACGGGCAACACTGAGGACTGTAGATGCAGTGGTCGGCCAAAGAAACAAATGCAGCAGATGAAAGACGCATCATGATTTCTTCTCTTTGACATTGGAAGATGTCCAGCAGTGCCATCAAAACAAAACAGGTGGAAACCAGTTAGATCCAGGTACATCCATCTACTGTCCGGAGAAGTCTGGCCAGAAGTGGAAGAATTGCATGGAAGAATTGCAGTCAAAAAGCTATACGTCTGATGATAAACTAAGGGGCTCAACTATGCAGCAAAACATAGGAACTGGGGTGCAGAAAAATGGCAACTGGTGCTCTGGACAGATGAGTGAAAATGTGAAATATTTGGCTTTAGCAGGAGGCATTTTTTCGGTGAAGGGCTGGAGAGACGTACAATAATGTGTGTCTGCAGGCAACAGTGAAGCATGGTGGAGGTTCCTTGCAAGTTCGGGGCTGCATTTCTGCAAATGGATTTGGGGATTTGGTCAGGATCAATGGTGTTCTCAATGCTGAGAAATACAAGCATCTTACTTACCCATCATGCCATACCATCAGGGAGGCGTGTGATTAGCCCCAAATGTATTCTGCAGCAGGACAATGACCACAAACATACAGCCAATGTGTTTATGAACTATCTTCAGTGTAAAGAACAAGGAGTCCTGGAAGTGATGGTTTGGCCCCCACAGAGAGCTAATCTTAACATCATGGAGTCTGTCTGGGATTTAAAGGCAGAATGATGTGAGGCAGCCCAATTCCACAGAAGATCTGTGGTTAGTCCTCCAAGATGTTTGGAGCAACCTACCTGCCGAGTTCCTTCAAAAACTGTGCAAGTGTGCCTAGAAGAATTGATGTTCTTTTAAAGGCAACGTGTGGTCACACCAAATATTGATTTGTATTTTTCTTCTGTTTATTGACTTTCCATTTTGTTAATTATTTAAAAAAATACCCTTCTATTTCTAAAAGCTTTCTTACTTTATAGCATTTTTTCACACCTCCCTAATACCTTTGCAAAGTACTGTATATTGTTTTAAGAGACGTTTTTCCAGAAATTATTTCTAAGTATAAAAGCTGACTTTACCAATAAGTGTTAGTTGTCAACGCTCAACACACTTGTCTTTCTATAGAAAATATTGAACCAGGCTCTTTTATTTCATTCATCTGAAAACAAAGAACGGGAGTATACACTATATTACCAAAAGTATTGGGACACCTGCCTTTACACTCTCATGAATTTTAATGGCATCCCATTAGTCCGTAGGGTTCAATATTGAGTTGGCCCACCCTTTGCAGCTATAACAGCTTCAACTCTTCTGGGAAGGTTGTCCACAAGGTTTAGGAGTGTGTCTATGGGAATGTTTGACCATTCTTCCAGAAGCACATTTGTGAGGTCAGGCACTGATGTTGGAGGAGAAAGCCTGGCTCACAGTCTCCGCTATAATTCATCCCAAAGGTGTTCTGTCGGGTTCAGGTTAGGAGTCTGTGCAGGCCAGTCAAGTTTCTCCACCCCAAACTCGCTCATCCATGTCTTTAAGGACCTTGCTTTGTGCAATGTTCCAAATCATTTGGTGGAGAGGAGATTATTGTGTGAGGTTGTTTTTCAGGGGTTGGGCTTGTCCCCTTAGTTCCAGTGAAGGGAACTCTTAAGGCGTCAGCACACCAAGACATTTTGGACAATTTCATGCTCTCAACTTTGTGAGAATAGTTTGGGGATGGCCTTCTCCTGTTCCAACATGAATGTGCACCAATGCATGAAGCAAGGTCTATAAAAACATGGATGAGCGAGTTTGGGGTGGAGGAACGTGACTGGGCTGTACAGAATCCTGACCTCAACCCAATAGAACACCTTTGGGATGAATTGGAGTGGAGACCGCGAGCCAGGCCTTCTCGTCCACATAAATGCCTGACCTCACAAAATGCGCTTCTGGAAGAATGGTGAAACATTCCCATAGACACACTCCTAAACCTTGTGGACAGCCTTTCCAGAAGAGTTGGACCTGTTATAGCTGCAAAGGGTGGGCCCACTCAATATTGAACCCTACGGACTAAGACTGGGATGCCATTAAAGTATATGTGCGTGTAAAGGCAGGCGTCCCAATACTTTTGGTAATATAGTGTATCTGTAAAGAGAGAGTAATGTCACTAGCACACCAAGATCTCCAAAAATTGGTCCAAAGCTTTAACCAGTGATCACATCATTACAGCAGAAAGCAACGTTTCAGAGCCACGCAAGACCCCTTAATCAGGCACCTCTCTGTACACATGTGACCCATAGAACAGTAATCTGGCCATGTCTATCACAAGTACTTCTGGTTTTCTTTTATATTCGGGGTCACAAGTCCCCTTTAAAGGCAGTGTGAAGGCAGTGAAGAGTAAATAAAAGAAGACTGGTAGTAATGTGGAGATTAGTTACAGATAATGGCATCATACAGCAAATGAATGCTCAGATGGGTTTCACGCTTGGTGGGACTCTGAGGCTTTGAGTTCTTGGATTAAGCACCTTCCAGCGTGAAATGCATTTGTGTTCAGCCGATACATTGCACCATCATGTGTGATTAACACCTTCATTGTTAAATGTGATATAATGTAATCAGGCCGCCTTCCGCATTGGAATCTTAATGGAATCTCTATTGGCCTTTGAGTGCATACGTCAAAAAAAAAGAAACCCCCAAGAGATAGCATGAGTGTCATCCTAGGCATTCCTTGCATAACAAACACAAAGCCTTTCATCGGAATTGGATGGAGCTGTGCCTGTTGAAATCAGTTATGCTTCCTATCCCCTGTTCCCCGTACTCATCACCAGCCCTCACACAAACCTGATTTGTTCCCCTAGGGAAAACGCCATATTCCCTGTGTCTGTAGGATGGGGGTTTGTTGAGGGAAGTCCCAGAGAAGGTACACAAGGACAAGTGTTACACTGAAATGTTAGACAAGGATCTCCGCAAGAATACGCCTTGGGAGATAAGAGGAGAGCTTTTCTGTAGACACAAAGTATAGTTACGGCTTCACAGGAGCAGTCAGTACAAGCTGAGCCGGTCCTCAAGGGAAAGCAAGTCTCTACAAGCAAATCTGCATACAATGTTCAGCTCCCCCCAATACGTGTCAGCCAGCAAAGAGGAACTACTTAACCACTTCAGCCCCGTAAGGATTTGCCCCTTCACGACCAGTCCATTTTTTTGCGATACAGCACTGCGTCGCTTTAACTGACAATTGCGCGGTCGTGCAACGTTACATAGTTACATAGTTACATAGTTAGTAAGGTTGAATAAAGACACCAGTCCATCCAGTTCAACCTGAGTGAGTACACACTCACATCAGTCCCTACCCTCAAGCAGCCCACAATCCAAGGTCCCCAACTCACATTCATATACTAGGGCCAATTTTTGGACATAAGCCAACCTACCAATTAACCTAGCCAATTAACCTACCAGCATGTCTTTGGAGTGTGGGAGGAAACCGGAGTACCCGGAGGAAACCCACGCAGGCACAGGGAGAACATGCAAACTCCAGGCAGGTAGTGTCGTGGTTGGGATTCGAACCAGCGACCCTTTTTACTGCTAGGTGAGAGTGCTACCCACTACACCACTGTGCCGCCCGTTGTACCCAAAAAAAATGTATGTCCTATTTTCCCCACAAATAGAGCTTTCTTTTGGTGGTATTTGATCACCTCTGCGTTTTTGTTTTTTTCCGCTATAAACAAAAAAACAGACAATTTTGAAATTACTGTATAAATGTCACTGGCAGGGAAGGGGTTAACACTAGGGGGCGATCAAGGGGTTAACTGTGTTCCCTGGATGTGTTCTAACTGTGGAGAGAATGTGGCTGACTAGAGGAGGAGACAGATTGTTGCATCGGCTCCGAGGACACGCTGCGGGTGCCTGCTACAGCGTCTTAAAGAGCCAACGTACAGCTACGACATCTCGCCCCGGGGGAGCCAACCTGCCGCAGTATAAGGCTGGTCGGGAAGCAGTTAAAACCAGCATCCAAATTTAACCATGTGCCATGCAAAGTATACTTCTTAATCTACTTTATGAGATTAAACGCAAAACTAGAATGTAATATATTGCCGCTTATCAATCATTAGATATGGTGGCTGCATTTTATTTCTTGTTTTAGGCTCCCCCCCCCCCCTTTTTTTTTTTTTACTTGGTGATCATGAGGCCAGCCTCCTGTATTAGAGCGCCTCCACTCTGAATGAAGGAGCACAGGGGACACCTTTGGACAGCAGCATTCTCAGCCTTGGTGGAGGGGAGTGTTATAACTAGCAGATTTAAATACACTAACAAATTGAAGCCATACTCCAGCTTACTCTTTATAAGCAGCTTTATATGAAAAAAAAAAGTTTTGCCTATAGTTCTACATTAAAACCAATATCAAACACAGCTTACTAAGATGTGATGGCTGTATTTATTTTCTTTAGGCATATTATTTTCCTTTATTTTCATCTGCTGCCAATAAGTCTGTTTTTCAAAAGAACAAGCTCACCAGCAGAATGTGTCAGTTACAGAGATGAGATAAACCATTTAACACTGGCAGGGATTCATACAATAATCAGCTTTTATTTATGTAAAACATGTATCCCAAAAGGAAAAAAAAACAACAGTTGAAAAAAAAATTTAAATGACAGTGTAAACATTTTTTAAAATATTTTTGAAACATTTTTTTTTTAAATGTACAAAATATCAGCAAAACATATTGGCTATTGGCAGGAGAGGTGGGCGAAATATCGGTATCGTACCGGCACCGAAAAAACGATATTGATCGATCCCTAGTTTATATATATATATATATATATATATATATATATATATATAATATATATATATATTACTGGACATGTGCACAGCCAAAATATTCGTTCGTTTTCGTTTCATTAGTTAATTTTTTTTTTGGTTTTTCAGGTCATTCGTTATGATCGCAATTCGTAAATTCATACATTTGTAAATTCGAAATTTGAAAATCCTAAAACCCAAAAATTCGAAAATCTGAAATAGTAACTATTAAATTATAGGTATTGTAATTTCCTTTCAAATTTAGCTGTCAGTGAACGTAACAAATACGAATTTATCCGAAGTTACGAATTATCCAAAATAACAAATGCTGCATCTAAACAAATGGAACCGAACAAATTAATAATAAATAATAATAATAAAAAGTTTTTATTATTATTATTGTTATTCATTATTATTAATTCATTACGTTCCATTCGTTTGGATACAGCATTCGTTATTTCGGATCATTCGTAACCTTCGGATAAATTAGTATTTGTTACGTTCACTAACAGCCAAATTTGAAAGGAAACTACATTACCTATAATTTAATAGTTACTAGTAATAGTAGTTAAGTTATTATTAGTTAATTATTATTTCAGATTTCCGAATTTACAAATTCACTAATTTACTAATGTACAAATGTATGTATTTACGAATTTACAAATTTTTCGAATTTACGAATATTCGGAAAAATTAGTTAAACGGGTTTTCGTTAATTCGGATATTTCCGAATTAACGAAATTGTCGAAATTCGTTAAAAAACGAATTTGGAACGAAACGAATTGCATATGCCTATATGTCACAGAACATACTCATTGTAGTATTGAAACCCATTAGTTTTATATATTAAGAGTGTTTTTTACCTACATCAATATTTTTAGAATCGGAAATACTTTTTTCTTAAAGCGGAGTTCCACACAAAAATGGAACTTCCGCTTTTCTGAACCCTCCCCCCCCTCCGGTTTCACATTTGGCATCTTTCAGGGGGGAGGGGGGTGCAGATACCTGTCTAAGACAGGTATTTGCACCCACTTCCGGCATAGACTCCCATGGGAGTCTATGCCTCTTCCCGTCCCGACCGCGCTGTCTGCTGGGAACACACAGCTCCCAGGAGAGAGCGGGGACCACTTGGGACGTGCAGCGCGACTCGCGCATGCGCAGTAGGGGACCGGGAAGTGAAGCCGCAATGCTTCACTTCCTCATTCCCTAACCCAGGATGGCGGCAGCAGCTGCCGAGAACCGAGCGGGTTCTCGGCGTCGCCTGCCGACATCGCTGGACCCTGGGACAGGTAAGTGGCCATGTATTAAAAGTCAGCAGCTGCAGTATTTGTAGCTGCTGGCTTTTAATATTTTTTTTTTTTGGCGGTGTGGGTGGACCCCCGCTTTAAGCTTGGTTACAGGTATATATACATATATGTATTTTTTTTTTTTTTGATGAAGCACCAAGATAGTTTTTCTGTCAGTGGTAACACCTGGTCTCAATTCTGACTATAGGTATCTGAACGATTTATTTATTTTACTTTTTGCCATTCTGTTGCATTTTGTTTCACTTATAACATGCCGTATCAGGTGTATCACTTTTTGTTCTGATGGCCAGATTCCCTGCTGTGTGTGTGTGGGTTGCACCGTCGAATCGCTTGTTTTGATTGGAAGATGACTCCTACATATAAAGGGGAATCGCTGGCCTGGCATTGGCTATGATTTAGCACCCATTTGTGGTGTGAAACATGTAAGCTTTGTCTTGTGCTGTTCCTCTGGGATCTATGTGATCGTTTGCGACTATTTGGATTTCATCTGACTTCAATAAAAGGTGTCTTAAAGCGGAGTTCCACCCATTTAAAAGTCAATAGCTACAAAAAAGTGTAGCTGCTGACTTTTAATAATCAGACACTTACCTGTCCCACGGTCCAGGGATGCGGGCAAACGAAGCCCCGCTCCTCTCCACGGCGCCGGCATTCTAACGGACGCGCACTGCGCATGCGCGAGCTGAGCGCTGTTATTGGCCGGGCAATCTTCTGGGACCTGTGACATGTCCAGTGGTGTATTGTGCTGCCCTAAGCCTGACTAAACTCGTGCACCCCCTAATTTAAATATGACCCACCCCTTCCTGGCAAGGCCACACCCCTTCCTGTTTAATGCCCACCCTGTCATCTGTAAACCACACCCCTTCCTCTTGATGCTCCACCTTTTACTCTTAGAGCTCCACCACAACTGCAGTGGACTCCTGCAGTTGGATTTTCAGGTGCTTGAAGACAGTTAAAGCTGCTCAGGCTGTTCAAAGCAATGAAAGGCTGACAGCTGTCACAGCCATCCTCGATGTGTACATGTAATCACTTTATGGAATGATTATCTATGGTGAGGGACAGATGACTGTCCTTGGACACAAGCTGCTTGTGTCCTGGAGCGATCATCTGTCCCGAACCCCAGGTAATTGCTCCATGTGAGATTACATTGGAATACCAGTGGACAACTGCTGCCAATATGTCACCGGTTTATATGGGCTGAGCTGTATGTTTTTGTGCGGGAGCCGGGAGAAGGGGCTTTTTTTGTGCGGGTGGGAAATATAAACCTCAGATTTGGGATTTTAAAGGCAATGTAACAAAGGATAGGATTAAAATAATTTATTGATATACAAAAAATTCATGACATACAAAAATAGAAAAATAGACTTCAATAATCAAGTGAATTTTTAAAATCAAGTTGAATGATGATGTAAAGAAAAAGAATATTAATCGTAGACCGTGATACATTCTGCTACGAGATACAATCACCACCGATGCAATACGGTGGCGTCAAGTAGCAGTATTCCGACGCGTTTCAACTTATAGCTTCAAAAGAGTCTTCCTCAGGGAAAATTCTATCACATTCTAAGAAAGATCAAAATAACAATGTTACCAACTACATTTTTGTGCGAGTTGGCGAGTGAGCAGCTTTTTTGCTGCTCCCCCCTGTAAAGTGCTGCCCTAGGCCTTGTTGGCCTAGGCCAAGATACAGCGCTGGACGTATCCCAGAAGATGGGAGGGAGGGGGGGGAGAGGTGATCTTCCTTCCGGCTCCGCAGCGCCAGGGAGTAAGTGGGAGCTGGGTGGCTGTAAAAACAGGGTACTCGCTGCTCCCCCCTAAAAAAATGACATGCCAAATGTGGCATGTCAGGGAGTCACCATCACTTAAAGGGGAAGTTCCATTTTTGGGAGGAACTCCGCTTTTAATGGAGTGCGGCTGTCCAGCCATTTTTGCTCTTTCTGATACAGCCGGGGATGCCACTTATGCCTTTAAGGAGTCCGGATCGAGTCGAGTTGCCTCGTTTGTTTCAGGGAGTGCCGATGTAGTTGGGTTGCTGCATTTGTTTGGAGGGAGTCCTGATATAGTCAGGTGGCCACATTGGCTTGCAGCGAGTCCTGATCCACTTGGGTGGATGCCTTCTGGCTGCTTCTGCTTCTGATGTAGTCAGGGATGATACTTCTATTGCAGGGGGGGGGTCTTGTTGCAGTGAGGAATGTTGCTTCTGCCTGCCAGGGGGGGTCCTGATACAATCGAGGATGACATCTATGTCTGATGCAGATGGGGATTCCACTGCTGTCTGTGGGGATCACCCTGCTGTCATTATTAGGGAGAACATCTATTATTCATTACCACTGAATGAATGCTAATTAATAAAATTGATGAGTTCACAATCAGAATTTTGTTCACCAATTATATGCGTACGATGGAAAAGGATAAGTGTGCAAAGGCTTTGAGCCTTTTTTTTCTAAATGAAAAAGAAACCTTTATTTTATCTCCAGGACTATTTTCCTGTATCTCTTTATCCACATGGACACTACTATTGTCTTTTCTTTGCTGCTTTGTACCTGCAGGGTTTCACCTACTCACCTTGTAGTTGGCAGGAAAAAGACTAAATACTAGACATGTGCATGACGAAAAATAATTTTTGTTTCAGTTTGATTCCTTAATCTAGTTATTTTGTTTAGTTCAATTCGGTTGATTCGTTCAATTCGTATTCGTAGTTTTCAAATTCTCTTTGATTCGGTCGAAACTAAAATGTTATAGCATTTCAAATGCAGCAAAGTGAACAAACAAAAGAAAAGTCTTCATCAAATGATTACAATGACTCTTTAAATCACCTTTAGCTTAACAAAAACAGCTTTTTTTTCTAAATGGTACTCTAATAACACAGTCTTTGATTTCAGAATTATGTGTAGTTAGAATTCGACTGGCGTTCAATGTAAAATTCAATTTGAATTTCAGTCCGAATCTCCGAAATATGGACAAATTTCATTACATTATTCGGAGAATTCGGGATAATTTGTTTATATTGTAATTCGGGTATTCGGATATCAAAAAAATAACGAAAATGTGTCCAAATATTAATTCGGATCGAAATGAACCGCACATGTCTACTAAATACCCAGGCTCTGTTTTCACTACATTTTCATTCCTATTCCAATCCTTCCATTCCAGTATCCAGTGCCGGGACAAGGTCATCTGGAGCCCAGGGCAAACATGCCAAACTGCGCCCCCCTTCCCCCCCAAAGATGTATGAGCTTTATGTAACAGCAAAAATCCTCCCCAAAAAATTGAGCACTAGTTTGCATGCTTATCCCCGGAGCATGAATTCTCCCAGTACAAATTTTGGCCTCCTCCATCTCCCAAATCCCCCCAGCACAAATGCCCCCCCCCCCCCAATAAAGTCACTCCTACCACAAATCCTCTACCCCTCAAGTTTCCCCTTCTAGTACACATCCTCTCCCCTTCACTCCAAATTCCCGCACAACCCCCCCCCCAAATCATCCCTACTAGCACATATTCCTTCGCCTCCCAAAAAAAATTCCCCTCCAAGCACAATTCCCCTCTACCATATCACCTTTTCTGGCACAAATCCCCCCCTCCTAGCACAAATCCTCTTTCCCCATCCCCCTCTCACAACACTAATCCCCCTAAATCACCACTCAGAGCAGCCCTCCAAATTTCCTCCTAGAACCATTCTTACCCCCTGCTAACAACACAAACCCCCTTCCACTCAGTCGCCTCACAGCACCCCCCCCCCCCCCACCTGATACCACAGTGCCCAGAGCAGCTGCCCCTCTTGCCCACTCCTTGTCCCAGCCCTGGTAGTAGACCACTGAGTAGGAGCTAAAAATTGAAGACTGACCTGTACACTATGAAAGCAGATTGCAATGAAGGAGCTTTCTCATTAGACATCGCTGCTCCTTTTTTGTATGTCTGCACATTACGCGATTTACCTTTGTTCAGTATTTAAACTTCTTTATGTGAAGTATAAGAAGCCATCTGTTTCTGCACGTTTTGATTAAAATGTCAATTCTGGTTTCATATTTTTAGCCAGGCCAGGACGATGGTGGAATATAAGAAAGAGATATGATAGATGTAGAATTCAGAGTACGATGTTACGATTCCCCTTTCAGAGGCCGTCATCCTGAGCTCGGCACATCGGGAACACTGCTCGGTTCACTCACAGTTCAGGCACACAGGAAGAGAAGCCTGCCTGGATTAGAAACATTGATTCATATGGAATTTCAGGAGGGGTTGTACTGGTCCCCTGTATGGGTTCATCACATGGTCATGTCATTCGGGAGCTGAGGCTTATGGGGCTCATAGCTGGCTCCTAATTGGCTTTATGGCAGAATTAAAGGGACAAGCCTCAATCAATTTTTCTTTGTTGTATAGAGCTACCCTCGTAGGAGCCGCTAAGTAGATGCTTTCCCGGATGCTTTCCCCCGTAGTTTCCTCGCAACCACACACACAGCTTCAGGCTCATTAGCCAATCTAGGGGTATGCTTTTTATGATGCTTTAATAGGAACTTAGATAGTGGGTAATGGTAGGATACTCCAGTAACCCTTAGTAACGATTTGAAAACAAGTCCTTGCATAAGTAAAGGGTGGACTCAGCTTTGTAGTAGCAACTTGAGATTTATCTTCCTCTCTGGACAGTCCGAGCAAAGTCCTTTCACTAAGAATTAAAGAGACTGAGCTCTTCAGGACACCGGCCACTATGTCCTCTTTATACCTGCTGATTCTAGCAAAAGAGGGATGGCAACTGCAGACAGTCTCTAGGATCTCTCTCACCAGTCTGTATTCACAAACATCCTTGACAAAATTGGTTGCCTCCTTCCAATATCCTCCAGACACTTTCACCCTGTGGTCCCAGACTAGATCCTCAGACAACAGTCCTTCAGTCAGCTTCAGCAAACGTTCAGCACAGCAGGCTTTCAGCTAGCCACAATGAGGCCGTGACAACCCG
Organism: Lithobates septentrionalis; assembly: GCA_037952835.1. Taxonomy (NCBI): domain Eukaryota; kingdom Metazoa; phylum Chordata; class Amphibia; order Anura; family Ranidae; genus Lithobates; species Lithobates septentrionalis. The sequence continues at coordinate 204,416 of JBBDGP010000733.1, read as the reverse complement.
CAAGCACATGACAGAATTGCCTAGGGGGCTAGCAGCCCCCCTATGCTGTGATCTCAGGGAAAAATCAGGCTGCTGGCTCAGAGTATTTATGCAGACTCCCAGTCACCATCTGGGCACCTCTTCCCAGGGATTGGCCAGGACTGTATGAATACTCAGCTGCTGATTAGACTTTTCCTGCCTACTAACTTCCATAAGATTTCTGGACCTGCCAGGGGGAAGCAGCCAATCCTGCAGCCACTGAAATATAGAACAGGCCAGAACAATCAAACACAGCCACACTACAGTGAGCCAAAACTAAATTTACCTAATTCAAGCACCTATCAAGGAGGGTGCTACAGTTGCTATCATGAAGGGACTACACAGTGTACCATACTTTATGTTCTCCAACCTAAAAGTTCTCTCTACCTGCTCCTTTTTACTTTCTTAACTTAACTACTGCTGGCCATATACATATAGAATTCGCATGTTCAGCCCAGTGGGCTGACCAAGATTAAAATTCACAGGTTCCCCCAGCCATGCCAAACAGCGTAGATGGATGACTGTTCTGATGCCAGCTATTGTATTCTGCCAGCTGGCGCCCAAGACTATCGGAATACCTGAAGAGTGTCTGAAGCTGATTGGCTGCAGTCACTGTTTGGCTGGCTTTTTTCAGCCCAGCTCCTTTAATATTTTAATAAGGTTTTTTAAACCAGAAGGTATCAGCAGGACCAACCAATAGCTTTAATTGTGATCGACGACAGAAACTGGCTAAAATTTGAGCCGTATATGGTCAGCTTTAGCTACACCCGTTAACAGACCATGTAGCAAGCCTATGGGGAAGATCTTAAAGCATAACTAAACTTTTTTTTTTTAGTTTTGGAGAGAGTGGAGAGATATTAGAACCCCTGTTAGGTTTTTATTGCTATCTGTGTCCCCATTGGAGCGATTCCCCCTCTCCAATAGTCCTGTTTACTGTTATCACCAAAAGTGAAAGAAAATCCCAAATTCTTGGCTGAATCAAGAAGAGAAAAAGAGGGGAAAAGGTCTAATGTTGATTGAGAGCGTATTTAATATAAATAATCATTTGAAAGGGGCCGCCAGCTTTGAAGAACCTGTTTCCCCAACTTAGTGCACACAAAGCCAGGCACACAGTATTTTTTTCTTTCTCACTGGCTCAAATAAACATTGCTGGCTTAAACTTTGATGTGTATGGGGATGACATGGGATCCTCCGAAAGAACAAGAGTCAACCTAGGACACCTCTCGTCTTACTATTCTAACAGAGACCTTCCACACAGAATGCAGAGGACTTGTTTCTTTGTAGAATTCAGAACTGCACACAGTCTTTAGGGCATAGGATTAGGTCAGTACTTACAATGCCACAAGATCATCAGTTGCCTCCTTCTGATATCCACCAGGCACTCTTCAGTGAGGGAGACACAGACTCATGATACCACAGGACCACTGTACTCTCTTACCTCCAACCTTCACTGGGTAACCTCCAGTAAGCTCTCCAGACCATAGAGGAGAAATCCCAGACTTTATAAAATAGCCCCCCCCCCCCCCAGCTTAGATTATAGCTGGGACCTCTATGACCTCTAAATAGCACCTTCAGCAGAGGGGCAGGGCACCTCTGACAGGGGTCTCCTCTGAAAGGGCTGAACCCAGGATCCAACCACTCTGCTCTAGACTTCAGACTATTTATGGGCTCTCCACCTCTTCAGGGCTTGGCTGGGTCCCCATACATTTTCAAGCTGCTTTCCCATTCTTCCTCCCACTGTAATTCTAGAATCTTCTAGAATGCAGGGAAAAGCAATCAGTCCAGCAGACTGATGGTGAAACACCAAGCAGACCAGAACAATCGACCTCTTTTCCACTGATTACAGAGGAGCCAAACTAAGTTTGCCTAGAGGCCTACACTAACAGGGAGGGTACTACAGCTATATTTCATCATTATATATCTCAAGCCTGTGCTTTTTCCTTAGTAGTACTGCAGAGCGATTGTGCTTTGTTGCACCTCACTCTTGGAGTAAGGACCATGTCGCACAAGTGATTTTGTAGTTACAGGATGGACCTTCTATGAGTTTTTGTTGCTGGAACAAAATTAATTTCAGTCAGTGATTGGTCTGTGTCTCAGAAATTTTGAGGGATCTGTAGCAGCATTTAAAGCTGACTACCCAATCACCAGCTTCACTAGCTACTCATGTTATCTAATGCAGCTGCCGATGACTGTGGCACATCAACCTGTAGCTCCAAAGTGTTGTAGTGAATTGGTGGATGGTGCCACCATGTAATCATAGAAAAACAAGGATCTTCTCCAGCACACCTTGGAATACTGACAATTGTGTCCTTTTTCATATAAATCAACAGGCATCACAGGGCATAATGTGAATAAAGGACACAATTACCACTATACCAAGGTGTGCTGGTGAAGATCCCTATATTTCCATGTCCAGGGACGGAACTTCAAAATCTGTTTGTAACATGAATAAATAATAACACACAGTCTACCATGCGTCTCTTGGCAGTTAAGGGGCACAGCCCCCAAGTGACACTAGCTTTGCTTCTTCAAACATCTTAACTCGCTAATGTCATCATCAACGTATCCCAGATGTCTCCCTTCAGTAAACATCATTTCAGGATTCATTTTCAGCCTCTGCAATCCTACAATAAGCGCTATTAGGGGCTAATTCCTGACCCTAGAGAATCCAGTGCCTGCTAATCCAACCGTAGACTAATTATTTACTCTCCGCTTCCTGTGACTGCACAGTCTTCCAGCATAAATATCCATCCGCACTGACTTTCCAATCGTATCCGTAATTACATTATTGAAGGAATTCTGCAGAAGATGATAAATGCCTCCACCAGACAATCACACCAATGATATGGATGTATTCCTGATTAGAAACTACTGTTCTCCCACACCATCCTTCAATTTGTAATGGAAGTGCTCATTAATTGTGTCCACGTTTAGGGCTGCCGGTGCAAAACTTTGCAGAATTGTAAACTTTTTGAGATGATTATATTTAATTTAAAGCCTGAGTCCTCCTAAAACCTTTATTTTAGCTTTGTGTGGTTACTGGGAAGATGGATCCTAATATTGTATGGCTGAGGGATTTCAGTGGTGAGATATCGCCACCAGCATTCCCAATTCTACCACATGGTTATTTCTGAATGACTGTAATTGTTACATAAGGTATGACAGGTCCTTGCTGTATTTCCTGTATGGCTTATGTAATGTCTGCACTAACACCATGTTATCTGCCTATTTCTTCCCATAGAAAGTCCAGCAGTACACCGTTGTCGTTCAAGCCACAGATATGGAGGGAAACTTAAACCACGGATTATCCAACACCGCCACAGCCATCATAACTGTTGCAGATGTCAATGACAACGCACCGGAGTTTACCTCTAAAGTGGTAAGTCGGTCTATATTTCAGTGTTTATTTCTATACAGGTTTCCTTTAAGTTGAACTTTTGGCAGGTACAAATTAATGAAGCTCTGTATTCATTAATACATCATTAAATTAGTTTTTTAAATGCAAGCAGTGTAAGCATGTGAATTTGACATATTTGTCACACTTACCTCTAACGCAGGTGGTCAGACACTATAGCTAGCTTCTGTGTTCTTCACCTATAGCAGCCCCCCTTTCTCTACCGGAACTTGGTTGCCTGTAAATACTGAAATTGTGAAAAATGGACTTTGTAGGCATGTATAGAAATAATAAAAAATTTTAATAGTTCACATAAAATTCATACGTATACAACACAGTGATTTATAAAAAGATATGGGACACAGTGGTTTTTCCTGGAGGATATACTGTATCATATACTTCCTGTGGGGCAATACTAGGAGTATCAAGAAAATGCCCACACTGAGGTGTATGTATTCCTCTTGGTTGTTCCTCCAATCCTCATAGATTAAAAATAATTACTCGCTCTACATGTTTCGCGACCTGAACTGTCGCTTCTTCAGGAGCTTCAATGTTTCTAGTTAGAAGAACATACTTTAATTAGAATACAATACAGATTATACATATTTAGGTACAAATGTGCAAATATGTATGCAAAATATACATGAACTCACCAATAATACAGTGCTTGAACAAAGTTTCAACGCTCACCTACGCCAGGGAAATCGTGATCACAAAAAGGCCCCCTCCAAAAGGAGGTAGTGACCGGGGACCCTAATACTGGCTACTCTTGGCGACGGCCAAGAGTTGGCACATGTTTCGGGATGTGGGGATGCACAAGGTAACTATGGATGTGAAAAATATTTAAATAAGTACTAGTAGATACTTCAATTGGGATTTGGATAAGCTACAATAGTGGGTCCCATACTCACATATCGGTTGACCTATAGCCACTACTGCTCACATCGCCTTAAGCCAGGTACTTGCCTATCTATAGAGAAAACCATAGTTTGTCCTCCCAGGATCTTTAACCATTTAATGAGCAACATTAGAGAATAACTTTGACTAAGATAGAGAGGGTAACTAACAAAACCCAAAGTACCTTGGTTATTCACTGATCCGAGATAGAGTCATTCAGTCACAGTGGTGTGTGCACATAAACATGAAGTGTGCACACAAAGCATTTAAATCCACTTTCCTAAAGGGCAGAAGAAACAAGGATGCCATGAGGACGTGAAAAATATATATACAGGGTCTAAAGTGTCTGTTTAGCTAATACCAAAGCATGGTGCATAGTGAAATACCTGAAGTTGCAGTGGTTCTGGGTTCCAAGTGTGGGGCTACCTATTTGCCATTCCACAGGGTGTATTGGGCATCCACTTCCTTTAGAGCGCCTAAGGAATGATGTCCTCACCTCTCTGTTTGTGCGCCCCGACTGAGCTCGGTCAGACTAACGTCTGTTGTCAATCAGCCTGTGAGAGGAAACAAAAAGAAAAAAAATATGTATATACCACATAATAACACAGTGCCAGAAAACAAGGTTGTTGGCAGATAAATTAGTTCAAATCTAGCAGTCCAATACAAATTGGATCAATGCTATACTGACACATACTTTTTTTTATTAAACATAGACTTAAAATGCATTTCTTGTTTGGGTCTGTTTGGCGATTGACAGGCAAGATAAAACTCATGTGCATTTGAGAACTGCCAGAGCCAGCAGTATGTATACATGTATGGTCTCTGTAGTTTAGTACAATACCCAATTAAACATCATATATCATATATACTGTTAATGCTTAGTCAGGGGTCAATGCAGCCACCACACAGGTTCCTCAAAGGAAGGGCGGGTATGATAGCACCTCATTGATACCTGGTGGCTTGGTTGCTTCAAGATGCTCAATCCAGAATGTCTCCTTCTGGAGAATGCGTTTATGCCAGTTACCGACACGTGGATCTTGGGGTATCCCTTTCAAAACAATAAAGTGAACAAAGGTGGTATCAAATTTATGGTACAGGCCCAAGTGGCGGCTAACCAGAGTAAGTATTTTAGCATATTGGGAATAGTAGATATGATCATATATGCGTTGTTTAAGCTGGCGAATCATCTTGCCTACATAGAATGCTCCGCAGCTACACACCATCAGATAGATCACTCCCTGCATGTTGCAAGTTGCTTGGAAATGTGGGTAAAACGTTTCCCCATTGGGCAGACGGAATCTTGTACCCGTTTGTACCCATGGGCAGTAAGTGCATTGTCTGCAAATGGAGATTCCTCGATTTGCCAGTGTGGTATTGTTATTTGGTATGTATTGACTCTTTGTAATTTTTTTGCCTATTGAGGGGCTTTTGCGGAATACTATTTCTGGGGTGTCTCTAACCTATTTATGAAGAATGGCGTCTTCACTTAGAAAATGCCAATGTTTTTGCATACATGTTCGAAGTTTTTGGTGCTGGGCGGAATATCTGGTGATGAACTTAGTAGTCTGATGTTTGGAGTTAGACTTCGCATTGGAATAAAGCAATGAGTTCCTATCTCTATTTAGAACTTTATTGTATGCCTTCCTGAGCAGGAACTTGGTTGCCCCCAGGTTTTATAGACAATACTATAGTGCCTGGCTACCACACTGGGGCAGGTGCGAACTAAACAAAGCAAACACGTACTTGTGGTTGGCAGACAAGCAGAGTGATTTAATGACTGTACAGGTACAAGGCAGGCAAGTTTCAGAGTAGTCGGGGTCCAATCCCTAGTCAAAAGGCAGGCAGGGTTCAGAGAATAATAAATATCTGATCCAAGGTCATAAACAGGGAACTCCAAACAGCAGAGCAGGACAGAGAGACAGAGAGCTTGAGCATGAGACTGCAGGCTTGGCTGGCTTAAATCAGGTTTGGTCTCCACCCAGAGATTGGCCACATAAATCACCTTGCAGGTGGACAAACAGACCGGGAGAATGTATCACAGCCAAGACCAGGATGCTGGAATGAGATTAGCAGCTAACAGGGATCAGGAGTGCTACATGCTCCTGACATTATTTAGCAGAGCTGGAGTGTCAAAGAATGAAGCATAAGAAGAAGCTGATCAGTTCATGTGCTGACAAAAAGCTTGCCGGTATGAGCATAATGACAGAGAGATGAGCTCATTACTGTGCTGCTTCTGCATTCCCTCTCCAGTTACATCTAAAAGGTGGGTCAGCACAGTCTTGGCTCAGAGGAAGTGTGTTGTATAGTGTTGGCCATCAGACTGAGGACATCTTGTGGTAGAAAAGAAGTACTGCTGGGGAGAGCTGTGGACAGAAAATAAACAGTTGCTACAAAAGCCACATTTTTTATCTATTTCTATTTTAAAGTGGATGTAAACCCTCACATATATACCCATTGAAGTGAACAGCCTCAGATGATACACAGGGATGAAACAAATCTCCCTACTTAAGTTTTACTTAAATATCTGCTGTCTTTAGCTTTATATATTCTTTAGAAAGTGCACATCCTGTTAGAGATTTTTCTCTTCCTGTTCAGCACTGGGAATGGATTATTTGTATACAGCCAAGACAGCTGATTGGAGGAAAGGCACACACCCCCTTCCACATAGGCAAAGCTGTGCTCTGACAAGTCAAGCTGTCTGCTAATCTATTTATAGCAGCCTCCCACGACACAAATTTCAGCTACTTTTATCTCCTGTGACGAAGAACTTATCAGAAGTTATCAGGCTGATAACAGAGCTACGGAGCAGGAGAAAGCCACAGGACTCGGTGCTTTGAAGAGAGATAAGAAAACACTGCAGATCTATGTGCCCAGCTCAAATTTCATGAATCGAGTTTACATCCACTTTAATATCTTTGTTCTGCTTTAAAGGTTAATATAAAAAAATATTGCAGCTCTGTGGAGGTAGAAGAATGCTTTAAGGGGTACTTTAGTCCTGGAGACATTATATAAAATAGGAACAGTCATGGGAGCTTTGGGATTTTCACTACACCAGAAACTACCAGTGCACAGCTCCTGCTGGCGAGAGCTAATGTACCGCCTGCCCATTGCTGGATCAGAAAAACCATATACAAATGGATTTCATATTTTTGGATGAAATCTCAGCACAATGTAAAGTACATTCCCCAGGCTACACTCAATCTGTTTCCTATATTTTCTTATTAATTAGTCACTGACAGGCCTGTTACTGGTGAAGGTGGCACAAGCCCAACCACCGGTGACTAAACAGGAGCCACACAGCAGCTTGGCAATCCATTGTGATTTATTATGTACTCATTCCTGCTGTGTGCGGGCAAATATTGGATGCCATCCGATAAATATGTTCTGCGTATAACTATATTAGGTGGGGGCTAAAAACTCAGCTACCTGGGGAAATATATGGAAATTAATGTAAAGGAAAAATACGGTGTTGTCCATAGCTCTCACTTGTACAAATTCATAAATGAATAAGGTGATACAATCATTTTCTACTCCATATGCTAAATATCTTATAAAGGGCAAATCCAGCCAAATACATAAATACACAACCAAAACACTCATAGAGGAGCAGTTTTTCTAATCATTTTTATTTTAGGCCACATTCTCACTTTGCCTAGAGAGGACTCGCATGCCCGCTCGGGATTTTGTGTGACAGCGATTTTCACATGATTGCGTGTCACCCATAGGGCAGCCCTTTCACTTGATCCAAACAACCGAGCAAACATTGCTCCAAGTGAAACATATAAATCCCCTTTCTGAATAACAAGGTACTGGTCCAGTCTGTGACCTGGGCGTAGCAGAAGATATGGAAGGAAGGTTGACCCATCTCCAGACTTCAGAAAAAATTTGCTTTATTGTATAAAATCCATAGAGAAGGACATCACAGACCCACAATACAAGACAGCAGCAACCCATTAAATGAATTTTTTCGTGAAACGCTTTAACCATGCTGCTGTCTTTTTGTATCTTGGATCTGTGATGTCCTTCTTTATAGATTTTATATAATAAAGCTAATTTTTTCTGAAGTCTAGAGTGTGGTCAACTTTCCTTCCATATCTTCAGCCCTTTCACTTTAATTGGGCTGTCCTATGTGCATTTGTCACCCAAAAGAAGCTCCTTCTCTTTTTTGGGCGACAACCTTCACGCGATCTTTAACATCGCGTTTTGCCATGACTGCAGCAGAGTTCTGTGGTGCAACAATCGCGGCAATTTCACACCACGTTTGGGGCACCTAAAGACGCGTTGCATGTTTTCCACTGATTGCCACAAGATTTGGAATTGTGGGCAGAATCTGCCTGTGATTCCAAATCGGCAGGTGTAAAGCCTCGTACACACGGTACGATCGTTGGCAGGGGATTGTCTGTTTACAATTGTTGACATACCGTTAGTATGCCCCTTTTGACAATTGTTGTCCAACTTTCGGCCAACAAATGTTGGATGACGGGCTAGTAAGTTTTCCGCGGACAACGGTTTGACGTCAGATTTTCGTACGGTCAGTACACAAATCCGTCACACAAAAGTCGAGAGTACAAACATGCATGCTCGGAATCAATGCTCACCAAACACGAAATTAGCAGAAGGTGCCCAAAGGGTGGCACTCAATAGCTGAAATTCCTCGTAGTACGTCACTACGTTCGTGTTTGTGGCACGACAATTGTGTACCATTAGTATGCAAGACAAGATCCTGGCACTCGCCCTTTTGACAAAAATCAGATGCTCGGTTGGTCAACAATCGTACTGTGTGTACAAAACTTAAGAGGGGCCTAAAATTTGTCATGATTTTACAAAAAACTTGTCCCCCCCCCCTCCCTCCCAACTTTCCCAAAACAGTTATATCAAAAAATATACAGAGACATGTTGGCGGGGAAAGGAAGAATATCCATATATTGGAGCTTTCCTCTGCAGGCAGCAACTTGTGAACACTAAGAATTATAGATCAGTTATAAATATTGCAAACATACTGTAGACCGTGTGTCTCAGTAGGGATGGTATCGATCAGAGGTATGGGGATAGATCAGAGGTATGTGGATAGATCGGAGGTATGGGGATAGATCGGAGGTATGGGGATAGATCGGAGGTATGGGCATAGATCGGAGGTATGGGCATAGATCGAAGGTATGGGGATAGATCGGAGGTATGGGGATAGATAGGAGGTATGTGGATAGATCAGAGGTATGTGGATAAATCAGAGGTATGGGGATAGATCGGAGGTATGTGGATAAATCAGAGGTATGGGGATAGATCGGAGGTATGGGGATAGATCGGAGGTATGGGGATAGATCGGAGGTATGGGGATAGATCGGAGGTATGGGGATAGATCGGAGGTATGGGGATAGATCGGAGGTATGGGGATAGATCGGAGGTATGGAGATAGATCGGAGGTATGGGGATAGATCGGAGGTATGGAGATAGATCGGAGGTATGGGGATAGATCGGAGGTATGGGGATAGATCGGAGGTATGGGGATAGATCGGAGGTATGGGGATAGATCGGAGGTATGGGGATAGATCGGAGGTATGGGGATAGATCGGAGGTATGGGGATAGATCAGAGGTATGGGGATAGATCAGAGGTATGGGGATAGATCAGAGGTATGGGGATAGATCGGAGGTATGGGGATAGATCGGAGGTATGGGGATAGATCGGAGGTATGGGGATAGATCAGAGGTATGGGGATAGATCGGAGGTATGGGGATAGATCGGAGGTATGGGGATAGATCGGAGGTATGGGGATAGATCGGAGGTATGGGGATAGATCGGAGCTATGGGGATAGATCGGAGGTATGGGGATAGATCAGAGGTATGGGGATAGATCGGAGGTATGGGGATAGATCGGAGGTATGGGGATCGATCGGAGGTATGGGGATCGATCGGAGGTATGGGGATCGATCGGAGGTATGGGGATCGATCGGAGGTATGGGGATAGATCGGAGGTATGGGGATAGATCGGAGGTATGGGGATAGATCGGAGGTATGGGGATCGATCGGAGGTATGGGGATCGATCGGAGGTATGTGGATAGATCGGAGGTATGGGGATAGATCGGAGGTATGGGGATCGATCGGAGGTATGGCCATATGGGGATCAATCAAACTCAGTAGTCAGCCCTGTTCGATCTCCATACTGGCAGACAGGAGATGGGAGTTGACCATATCATTTCAATTTTTCTGACACCTCAGAAGGAGAAATAAATGTTTGTACTGAGGGGGATGATCCCATTTTAGGAGAGCAGTCTGTCTGTAATCAGTGTCATAGTTGCTGGTACTGAGCTAGTCTCCCCACAATTTTTTTTAACTTTCCTGGACATCCCCTCCATTCTTGCCATGTTTCCATTCTTGCCAATATTGATCCATGTGATGTGGTTTGGCGGAGTGGAGGCAGTCCACCTGTGTTATCATTTAGGAGCCAGGAATAGGGTCCACAGTACCTGCACAGAGGGTGGAAACAATTCCCCGTCCCGCAGTAAAAATGTTTTGAGCATCTCCGGAGCATGTGAATGAGCCCCCCCCCCCTCCCCACCCGGAGACTGTCCGCACCTGGCGCAGGCCTATGGCCATACTGAAATCATTTCTGTGTCCTATGTAATATAAGTGGCTGGGTTAGCTTCTATCAGGGCGACAGAGACACCAAGGGGGTTATTTTAAGTATGTATAGGTAGGTGCAGTTTAGAGAGATCCTGCCATTGGCCGAAGCTGTGCACCGGCCTTCCGCTCCGCAAAGCAGGATGGACTTGCAGGTAGCTGGCGTCTGATGTAGGGTTGCCACCTCATCCTTTTAAAACAGAACACATATTAATTACACAGGTTCTGTGGCTGATGAAGGTGGTGATTAAACTCACTTGGTGCCTTATCTGCATTAAATTAGCCTCAGAACCTGTGTAATTCATATGTGTTCGGGTTTAAAGGGATGATGTGGCAACCCTAGTCTGATGGGGTCGTGCCAGTACAGACGATGCAAATGGGGGACTGCTCTGTGCCTATTGCCCTCCTTCTCAATGTCAGTTGAAGGGGGGGGGGGCAAAGCTGCTCCCCTAATCTGTTTCTAGTTAGGAGAGTAAGGAAGGACAGTGGAATTCAGGTCCTAACTAAGGAAAGATTGGAACCATCCGGCTGCTGTGATCTTTGCAATTCCGGTCACAGTGTGATGTCCTGATAATGTTTAATTAACGTGATCTCTCTGTGAGTAATCAGTAGCATGGAGGATGAAACAGTCCTGACATATAACATGAGATCAATACCCTGCCTTGATTTTACACCATGCTGCTGTAATTTTCTGTCCTCATATTGATCTCACTGGTGTTTTGCTTTACTATATGCAGCAGAGTAAATTGTATGTGTTATATAACACTTCAAAGCACATTATATATATATTAATGGAAGCTTTTATTTCTATTTGCTGTATAGTTTGTGGGTTATTGTGCTTAATATAAGACACATAGGGACGGGAGCAGATTGGTTGTGTTTGACGTAGGCCAAGTGAGATTTGTGGTGTGCATAGAGCAGTGCACATGACTGCGACTAACGTGCACTGCTGGCTCCAAACATATTTTTCTTTTCCTTCCTATTTTCTTGTGGTAGCCATTTTTACTAAGGGCAGATTAATCCGTCTCCCTTTACTTCCTGGAACTCTGCCTAGGACTCTCAGTCTGCCTCCTGGAACATGTAACTGGAAGTTCCCAAGATGCAGCTGTAAGACCAGGGTGACACCACCAGTGCCTCACTCAACTAGGAAATGGAAAAACAGTCATTGCAAATAATGTTTAACTATTGACGATAAGGTGATTTCATATCAGCATACAGAGGGGGGGGGAAGGTCCGCTGTCAGTGAACCTTAAACCAGTTTTGGACATAGGCAGGACTCTACAATGTCTCTTAGATCTCCCCACACCTATGTAGTGCAATGGCCTGCCTGATAGGATTCAGACTGAATATATACAGTAGTTTAGGTAGATCCTTATCCTACATGGTTTATGTAAAGCTCCATTCGCACAACAGTACATGTTGGCATTCATGGTTCCCTCAATGAACTGTAGCTCCCCAGTGCCGGCAGCACTCATACAGCCCCAGACCATGACACTCCCACCACCATGGTTGACTGTAGGCAAGACACACTTGTCTTTGTACTCCTCATCTGGTTGCCACCACACACGCTTGACACCATCTGAACCAAATAAGTTTATTTTGGTCTCATCAGACCACAGGACATGGTTCCAGTAATACATGTCCTTAGTCTGCTTGTCTTCAGCAAACTGTCTGTCAGTTTTCTTGTGCATCATCTTTAGAAGAGACTTCCTTCTGGGATGACAGCCATGCAGACCAATTTGATGAAGTGTGCGGCGTATGGTCTGAGCACTGACAGGCTGACCCCCCACCCCTTCAACCTCTGCAGCAATGCTGGCAGCACTATTACATCTATTTCCCAAAGACAATCTCTGGATATGACGCTGAGCATGTTCACTCAACTCCTTTGATCAACCATGGCGAGGCCTGTTCTGAGTGGAACCTGTCCTGTTAAACTGCTGTATGGTCTTGGCCACCGTGCTGCAGCTCAGTTTCAGGGTCTTGGCAATCTTCTTATAGCCTAGCCCATCTTTATGTAGAGCAACAATTCTTTTTTTCAGATCCTCAGAGTTTTTTGCCATGAGGTGCCATGTTGAACTTCCAGTGACCAGTATGAGAGAGTGAGAGCGATAACACCAAATTTAACACACCTGGTCCCCATTCACACCTGAGACCTTGTAACACTAACGAGTCACATGACACCAGAGAACGAAAATGGCTAATTGGGCCCAATTTGGACATTTTCACTTGGGGTGTACTCACTTTTGTTGCCAGTGGTTTAGACATTAATGGCTGTGTGTTGAGTTATTTTGAGTGGACAGTAAATTTACACTGTTATACAAGCTGTACACTCACTACTTTACATTGTAGAAAAGTGTCATTTCTTCAGTGTTTGTCACATGAAAAGATGCAATAAAATATTTACAAAAATGTGAGGGGTGTACTCACTTTTGTGAGATACTGTATAACGGAAGTTTCTCAAATTTGACTGCAAAAGTGGTAGATCACTTTAAGAACCGTTTATCCCAGAGAGCTTACCATTTTCCTTTTTGCACTTTACTAACAGATGAAATTTAGGACGATGAGGTCTCCGGGGCTCGGGCTGCTAATCCACTCTCACTGCAGTGCATGAAATGTTGTAAGTGGAGTGCAGAGCAGAGAGAGTAATCGCACAACCCAGGCAGAGCGTAACAAGTTCTGCTCTCCTCTTATCGCTGGCGGCTCGTTGGTGATACGATCAGGTATTGTGAAGCACAACAGATGTTAAAGGTCAGTCCGACACCGGCTACATCAGTCACAGGGGAGCGCGGCAGATCCAATTCTGGATAAATTCCCAATTTGTCTTCCTAACAAGGTGATGGTATCGGGGATTTTGCAGTAGGAGAAGAACAGGGAGCAGATTAGAGATTTGTGTGTGCCGTCACAGCCAGACTGCAGCCTGCAATCACCCGGTTAGTTTTTAAGTTTCTAAAGTCAAGCTCTTTTTTGTAAAGTATTGTACAGGCGATAAGCAACACTTTCAATGGGCGGAACGTGCTGGAAAGTCTCTGTGCAAACGAGCGCTGATCATTCTCTTATCTATGGAGAAAAGAGAACACAACGCTCAATGCAGATTACATCCACCCTACGGCTAAGACGTTGGCATTTGGGTCAGTGGCAGCCAGTCCATAAGGGGCGCAGAGGCCCTGCCCCCACCCAAAGTTAGTTGGCCAAAGAAGAAAGTTACTTTAACATGTTAAAAACTGTTAGTCATATTATCATTTATTAAAAAAATAAAAAAATATAACCAGTATTTTCTTTATATGTGTGTGCACTGTGCAGGGCACCGGACTAATGGGTGTCTATTAGGTCCGTAAACTTTTGAAAAGCATGTGATTTGAGGCTGAGCTCTAATTGGCTTGTTTCAGATTGTCCTCGGGGCGCAGAGTATTTGGCGTCCCAATACTTTAGATAATATAATGTATTTTCTGTACTTGTAGAAAAATGAACATGTACTTCACCTGAAAAAAAGAAATCTAATACAGACACCACATCTAAAGACTGGAAAGGAACAACAAGTAACATTTTGAAGGATAGAATGAGGAGCATACTTTTTTTTTTTTAATTTTTATTAATTTTCACAAAATTACAAAAACACCAGAAATCACCAAAGGACTTAAAGTATAGCTAATGGCAAAAACATTGTTTTAGTTTTGGATGGAGTGGAGAGGGATTAGAACACCTGTCAGTTTTTATTGCTGTCTTTGTCCCCGTTAGAGAGATTCACTCTCTCTATTTGTCCTGTTTACCATTATCATTGAAAGTGAAGGTAAAAGAAAATCCCACATTTTGGGTTGTCCCCAGAAAAGTAATAGTGAGGAAATTTTAGTACACTAGTTCTGGTGACCTGTGGGGCCCCCAATGAATTCCCTTCAAGGGGTTGTAAACCCTCAAGGTTTTTCACCTTAATGTATTCTATGCATTAAGGTGAAAAACTTACTGTGATGCAGCAGCCCCCCCCCCCCCCCCAGAGCCCCCCTTTTACTTACCTGAACCCGGTCTTTCCAGCGACGGGGATGAGCCCAGCAGCTCCAGCCGGTGTCTCAGGCCCTGATTGGATAGATTGATAGCAGTGCAGCAATTGGCTCCCGCTGCTGTCAATCAAATCCAATGATGCGGCAGCCGGGGGTGGGGCCGAATACTGCTGTCTGAGTGCCCCTGAGGGAGAGTGTCTTACAACGGGGCACTCGAGAAGAGGAGGAGCCAGGAGGAGGAGGAGGAGCCATCCTGCTGTCTGAGTGCCCCTGAGGGAGAGCGGCTCTCCAACGGGGCACTTGAGAAGAGGAGGAGCCAGGAGGGCCTCTGAGGGACCCCAGAAGAGGAGGATCGGGACCACTCTGTTCAAAACCAACTTCATAGAAGAGGTAAGTATTGACATGTTTGTTATTTATTTTTATTTTTTTAAATGAAGCTTTACATATCCTTTAATTTGCAGGGATTTCCTCTCACTTCCTGTTTGGCTATGGGACAGGAAGTGCAGGGAAATATCTGCAATGGGACAGAGATGGCAGGAAAAAAAATCTGACAGGGGTTATAACCCTACCAGCATGGGACCAGATCAATGTCAGAATCATATTCTAACATCTTTTTTATGAAAAGAATGCTATTTCTTTTTAACTTGATACCAGAATGTGTCCCATGCGCCTGCTATTCCCTGCATTTGGGCCTTTGGGTTCGCTCGGAAGGCTGTGATCTTGCTAAATCTAAACACACTACCTAGCTGGATCCAAGTAGACAAGATGAGATAGGTGGGAGGTGGTGCCATGTGCAAAAAGGTGTAGTGAAGCAAGAGACCAAGAGTGGGCGCTGATGACTGCACCAATATGGATTCTTCTCAGTAGAAGAGCCAAAGTCATGGGAGCCATGTCTACTAGAAACTAGTCTCGTTGGCGTTTGCCATATTTGTGTCATGGTGATTCGGGGAGTACATTTCATGCAACCTGCTCCTATCCTATCTCTACCACTTCTATGCCTGATCTCCCTACCATTGGTATCATTGGTATAATCCTCAGTGTGGAGATTCATTTAGGATTCCCATCAGACTGCAGAGTACTGGGAAGCGCATGCATAGTCTCATCTTTTGACCTGACGGAACTCCTCAAATCCTGACAATTCTAGAATGATACCATTTTATAGGTTTAAGTAAAGTAGAACTAAATGAAAGGACTTTTAGTACAATGATGTCTATGGCCTATTTACTCTATATATTGTTCTTTGCGGAGTTGTTGCAAAGGCCAAGGGAATGTTAACTGCTAGCCTGTGTATAAAAGCTTTTACTTCCCCATCTGCTTTGTAAATGCATTTACTTTATTATTGTTCCTTTGAGCGTTCCCCTTTGTCTCGCTTTGCACACTGAATGGACAAAAGTACAGGCAACGGATCCTGTAATGTGACCCACCAGCTAAAGGGGCTAAATTAATGAAATAAGAGTACCTGTCTCCAATGGTTGCACCCAATGTTTGTATTTATGGGGTTGCAACCTATTAACTGACATGCATTTGTATGTGTGTGAGCTTGCCAGCATTCTAAATGATGATGCCAGTATAAAAGACATTTGAATGGGGGGGATTATCCATATTGGAGGCAATACAAATGGAGAGATTATGAATATGGATGGAGTGGAGGAAAGTACAGGGCTGTCTTAATGCATAGGGGGCCCGGTGATAGTCTTGCATTACATCATACATACCAACTGTCCCGGATTTGCCAGACCAGTCAAGCTTTTTACTAAACTTTCCCAGGATGGCCATTTCCTGAGCAGCATCCTGGAACCTGTGCTGTGCATTCCTGATCCTAGTATTGTGCCCTCCTGACCCCCTGTACTGTGCCCTTCTGCCTCCACCCCTGTATTGTGCCCTTCTGCCTCTACCCCTGTATTGTGCCCTTCTGCCTCCACCCCTGTATTGTGCCCTTCTGCCTCCACCCCTGTACTGTGCCCTTCTGCCTCTGCCCCTGTACTGTGCCCTTCTGCCTCCGCCCCTGTACTGTGCCCTTCTGCCTCCGCCCATGTACTGCGCCCTTCTGCCTCCACCCCTGTACTGTGCCCTTCTGCCTCCACCCCTGTATTGTGCCCTTCTGCCTCCAACCTTGTACTGTGCCCTTCTGCCTCCATCCCTGTACTGTGCCCTTCTGCCTCCACCCCTGTACTGTGCCCTTCTGCCTCCGCCCCTGTACTGTGCCCTTCTGCCTCCGCCCCTGTACTGTGCACTTCTGCCTCCACCCCTGTACTGTGCCCTTCTGCCTCCACCCCTGTACTGTGCCCTTCTGCCTCCACCCCTGTATTGTGCCCTTCTGCCTCCGCCCCTGTATTGTGCCCTTCTGCCTCCGCCCCTGTACTGTGCCCTTCTGCCTCCACCCCTGTACTGTGCCCTTCTGTCTCCACCCTTGTATTGTGCCCTTCTGCCTCCGCCCCTGTATTGTGCCCTTCTGCCTCCGCCCCTGTACTGTGCCCTTCTGCCTCCGCCCCTGTACTGCACCCTTCTGCCTCCACCCCTGTACTGTGCCCTTTGTGTTGATTAGTCTTTGATTTATCGCATGCTTTTTATATTGTTTAAAATCGATTTTATTGAAAGTACTAATAAATATATGTTTAATTCTATCAACTAATTCTAGAGAGTAGGTGCGTAAATTGGGGCCCCTGGGCCCCAGTGCATTACTTTGCCCGGGGGCCCATGATGCTATTAAGATGGCCCTGGGAAAGTGAGCAGGTGTCTGAATAAACAGAACTACAAATCCCAGCCTTCATGTATGTATTTATCTGTTTATTTAGGTTTTTCTGAGGCTTAGCTGTGAAGGTAATCTTCTGAAGAAGTAGCCATAGACCACTCTTGGTGCAGCTGTTGCCTGTCACAGCTAAGCCTATCAACTGGCACAGAAGGATGCCATTGATTCCCAGAAGCTCACTGTGACAGGAACTCCTGTTAAAGTCTGAGAGCTGATTGGAGGGAAGGGACTCCCTCCTCCTTCACACAGGAACAGAGCTGGGGCTGTCAATCACAGGCTGTGTGCTGGAGCTCCCTCCCCATCATCTTTTTTTATTAGTGTCAGGAAAACTCCTCTCATGCTTATAGCAGAGAAATGAAGCGGCAGACAGAAATGAGACTTAGTGCTCTGAATTGAGACAAGTACACACTATAGAGGGTTATGCTTTGTTCATATTTCATGTCTGAGGTTTATAACCACTTTAACCACTTGCCAACCAGCTCACGCACATATACGTCAGCGAAGTGGTTAGTTCCCGCGAATCGAAGTATCCGTGCGTCAGCTCCTTTCAAGAGCCATAGCAGGTGCTGCGCGGGGAGGGAACCGATGCGTGTGGCCAGCGAGCGCGATCGCCACCGGCCACCCACGATCGCGGGCACGAGAGCCAGAACGGGGATTTGTCTATGTAAACGCACAAATCCTCGTTCTGACAGGAGAGATGAGACAGATCTGCTGTTCGTAGTAATTACGAACAGCGATATGTCTCCTCCTCCAGTCAGTCCCATCCTCCCACAGTTAGAAACACTCACGAGGGAACACATTTAACCCCTTGATCGCCCCCTAGTGTCAACCCCTTCCCTGCCAGTGACATTCACACAGTAATCAGTGCATTTTTATAGCACTGATCGCTGTATAAATGTGAATGGTCCCAAAAATGTGTCAAAAGTGTCCGATCTGTCCGCCGCAATGTCACAGTCCTGCTAAAAATCACAGATCACCGCCATTACTAGTAAAAAAAATTTTCAAAATAAAAATGCCAACCCTATTATGTAGACGCTATAACTTTTGCGCAAACCAATCAATATACACATATTGCGATTTTTTTTTTTTTTTTTTTACCAAAAATATATAGGAGAATACATAATGGCCTAAACTGGGGGGGGGGGGGAGATATTTATTATAGCAAAAAGTAAAAAAATATTGTTTTTTCTTTCAAAATTGTCGGCCTTTTTTGTTTATAGCGCAAAAAATAAAAAACGCAGAGGTGATCAAATACCACCAAAAGAAAGCTCTATTTGTGGGGAAAAAAGGACGTCAATTTTGTTTGGGTACAACATCGCACAACCGCGCAATTGTCAGTTAAAGTGACGCAGTGCCGTAATGCAAAAAATGCTCTGGTCATTAAGGGGGAAAATCTTCCGGTCTTGAAGTGGTTAAGAACCTGTCCAACATGATCCAGGCCTACTAGAGGTATTTGCAATCTATAGAGATTTAGGATTTTTCATTGGCTGAGGCACTTCTGCCCCACTCAGCAATGCTAATTGTATTCATGTTCTCTATGTCTGCACAGTACACCGGTGAGGTTCCGGAAAATCGAATCGAAGCCGCTGTGGCCAACCTGACCGTGGTAGACCGGGACCAGCCGTATACGCCCAACTGGTACGCCATATACAAAATCATCAGCGGTGATCCTGTTGGCCACTTTGCTGTCAAAACTGACCCCGTCACCAACGACGGCATCGTCACTGTGGTGAAGGTAGGTTGCCAGACGTGATGAGATTATAATCACAGGCCACTTTATTAGGTACACCTTGCTAGTGCCGGGTTGGACCCCCTATTGCCTTCAGGACTGCCTTAATGCTTCGTAGCATAGATTTAACAAGGTGTTGGAAACGTTCCTCAGAGATTTTGGTACATAGTGACATATCATGGCATCACGCAGTTGCTGCAGATTTGTCGGCTGTACATCCATTATGTGAATCTCCCGTTCCACCACATCCCAAAGGTGCTCTATTAGATGAGATCTGGTGAGTGTGGAGGAAATTGGAGTACAGGGACCTCATTGTTCAGTGGTGAGATGATTGGAGCTTTGTGACATGGTGCATTATCCTGCTGGAAGGAGCCATCAGAAGATGGGGACACTGTAGTCATAAAGGGATGGACATGGTCAGCAACAATACTCAGGTAGGTTGTGGCATTTAAACAATGTTCAATTGGTACTAAGAGGCCCAAAGTGTGCCAAGAAAATACCCCCCACACCATTACACCACCACCACCAGCCTGAACCCTTGATACAAGGCAGGATGGATCCATGTTTTCATGTTGTTTACACCAAATTCTGACCCCACCATCTGAATGTCGTAGCTAAAATCCAGACTCATCAGACCAGGCAACATTTTTCTAATCTTCTATTGTGCAATTTTGGTGATCCTGTGCGAATTGTAGTCTCCATTTCCTGTTCTTAGCTGACAGGAGTGACACCCGGTGTGATCTTCTGCTACTGTAGCCCATCTGCTTCAAGGTTCAATGCCATGTGCGTTCAGAGATGGTATTCTGCATACCTTGGTTGTAATGAGTGGTTATTTGAGTTTCTGTTGCCTTTCTATCATCTCAAACCAGTCTGCCCATTCTCCTCTGATCTCTGACACGAACAAGACATTTTCATCCACACATCTGCCGCTCACTGGATATTTTCTCTTTTCCGGACCATTCTCTGTACACCCGAGAGATGGTTGTGCGTGAAAATCCCAGTAGATCAGCAGTTTTTGAAATACTCAGTGCTAGTTCACACCAGACGCAGTTCCGTTCAGTTCCGTGCGCTTTTTTTCTGCACTAAAAATGCATGCACAGTGTTTTCCATGTATTCCAATGGCTCTAGTTCACAACATGCAGTCCGTTTCCGGTGCAGAAACTAACCAGAAACTGACTGCATGGTGTGAACTAGAGCCATTGGAATACATGGAAAACACAGTGCATGCATTTTTAGTGCAGAAAAAAAGCGCACGGAACTGAACGGAACTGCGTCTGGTGTGAACTGGCACTCAGACTAACCCGTCTGGCACCAACAACCATGCCATGTTCAAAGTCACCCAAATTCCCCAAGTTTGAACTTCAGCAAGTTGTCTTCACCACGTCTAGATGCCTAAATGCATTGTGATTGGCTGATTAGCAATTTGTGTTACCAAGCAATTGAACAGGTGTACCTAATAAAGTGGCCGGTGAGTGTATATTACACCAGTGAGGGTGGGGACCACTTAAAGCTCAGCAGTCCGCAAATGAAGGAGATGACGGTCCCTTCTAGCGGGTTCTGTATACAGTTCATATACGATGTGCCTGTCTACACATTAGGAAGCCTTGTCTCCCAGACAGGAATTCATGAGTAACTCCCACGTAGGTGAATACACAGCACCAAAGACCCGACAGAGGTCAGAAGTCTTTTTTACTCTGTCCTAAATAACAAAGAAAAATCTTTTGGATTGAAGTTCCATTAATGAAAAAGAAGAAGCTAGGACTGCTGTGTCTGGAGGAGTCTGTCTTATGCCCCGTACACACGGTCGCATTTCCCGACGGAAAAAGTGCGATCGGATTGTGTTGTCGGAAATTCCGACCGTGTGTGGGCTCCATCGGACTTTTTTTCCGTGGGAATTTCCGACACAAAGTTTGGGAGCAGGCTATAAAATTTTCCGACAACAAAATCCGATCGGTTAAATTCCGATCGTGTGTACACAAATCCGACGCACAAAGTGCCACGCAGGCTCAGAATAAATAAAGAGATGAAAGCTATTGGCTACTGCCCCGTTTATAGTCCCGACATACGTGTTTTACGTTACCGCGTTCAGAACGATCGGATTTTCCCTTTGTGTGACCGTGTGTATGCAAGACAAGTTTGAGCCAACATCCGTCGGGAAAAATCCTAGGATTTTGTTGTCGGAATGTCCGATCAATGTCCGACCGTGTGTACGGGGCATTAGAGTGAAATGTTAGGCAGTGTATGCAAGCCATTACAGATAGGCCACATTTCCTTTCATAGATAGGTTTACCTATATTACCAAATCGGTAACATTAGGATTTAGCTAACCATAACGCAATGATGTTTTATTTGCAAAAGCAATGTGTATCATAAACAATAGTCATTTTTTTGTTTTTAGAAAATAGTTTTTGCCTTTTTTCATGTTTTGTTGCATCTGAGTGCTGCTGATTTTCTACAGATTCTTTGCCGCTATACATTCAGTCCAGTGATGGCGGCACAGTACCTCTCAGGGTGTGTTTCCTGATGATGACAACCAGTGGCGGCTGGTGGGATTTTCTTCTGCTGGTATAGCTGCAAAGGGTGGGTCAACTCAATGTTGAACCCTACAGACTCAGACTGGGACGCTATTAAAGTTCATGTGCTTGTAAAGACAGGCGTCCCAATACTTTTGGTAATATAGTGTGTATGTATATGTTTGTGTGTGTGTGTGTATATATATATATATATATATATATATATATATATATATATATATATATACAGTAAAACCTTGGATTGCAAGCATAATTCGTTCCAGAAACATGCTTGTAATCCAAAGCACTTGTATATCAAAGCAAATTTCCCCATAAGAAATAATGGAAACTCAGATGATTCGTTCCACAACCATTTATTCATAGGTCCTACAGTTTATAGTCCATATAAAAAGATTATAGCGATGTGATAGGTTGTGTAACCATAAAATGTCCATCCAGAAATGGAAGCCTCCACAAGGGGATTAGAAGCAAAATCCAGCAGGAGCTACAGAGTATAAAAGAGAAGAGAGGCGCCTCTAAGTGTAGCAATATGTTGCTAAATGTTGTAACTTCATTAAATGTAACCATATTGCTACACTTAGCCTTGGTTCAGACTGGGGCGACTTGTCAGGCGACCTAGCCGCCTGACAAGTAGCGTCTCGTTCCGTGCAGTGGAACCGTTCTAATCGGAGTGACGCAAGTCGCTCCGACTTAGAAAAAGGTTCCTGTACTACTTTGGGGGACGACTTGCATTGACTTCTATACAGAAGTGGTTTTGCAAGTCGCCGCTGAGTTGTGTCCTGGATCGCCTGAGGCAGTCGCGCTGCAAGTCGTGCTGCCTCAGTGTGAACCGACCCTTAGAGGTGCCTCTCTTCTCTTTTTATACTCAGTTGTGATATGACGCTATTTGTATATCAAGACATCGCTTGTATATCAAGTCAAAATTGATTTAAAAAATTTGCTTGTCTTGCAAAATGCTCTCAAACCAAGGTTTTATTGTGTATATATATATATATATATATATATATATATATATATATATATATTTGTAGTCAGAGTCAGGATACTGGAGGAGACGTAACCCCAACTATGGCGACCTGAGGTGTGCCATGGTCGCCCGTGAGAGTAAGCTTAAAAGAGGGCATACCCTGAGTATGAAATATGGAAAAAAAAGGGGAATGGGCGAGAGGGAACCCAGAAATGCTAGCCGACAAGTACGTAGGGGAGGAGGGCGGATTATAAGGCCCCGACTCCGCCTACAAATACAGGCTAGCCAATGGCCAGCCTTCTAACATATATATATATATATATATATATATATATATATTGCACATAATCACCATTTCTAGAATATATGAGCTGTCAGCTTTATACATAGTCAGATTGAAAAAACCCATTAAAGCATGATCCAATTTGCTTTAGAAGGGGGGAAAAATTTCTTCCTGATCCCCCTGAATCTACTATCCCTGGTGTTATCACCCATAAATGTTGGTATCCAGTTCCATTTTGTGCATTTAGGAATGAGCTGGACATCACCATGAGTCTGGGTGTTTTTTTTTACCATTCATTATATTTATAATATATTATATTATCTGTCACATATCTTCCCTTTCAGCCAGTGGACTTTGAGACGAACAAGGGCTTTTTACTAAACATTATGGTGACCAATCAAGCACCTCTGGCCACTGGGATCCAAATGTCTCTCCAATCTACATCTGCGGTGACCATCTCCATAGTGGACATAAATGAAGCCCCTTACTTTCCCAACCGAAATGACCCAATCAGACAACTGGAGGGAGAGCCGGCTGGGAAACTGCTGACCACCTTCTCTGCCGTGGATCCTGACCGCTCCTTGCAGCAAGCTCTACGGTATGATACAGAACGCCTTAACATGGTGCCAGCCATCCACGTATTTAAAGAACTGTGCTCTTTTTTCTTTATTTTGATTTCAGATATAATAGCTAGATATAGTGTGACTGTAACAAAAAAACTCCTGCTGTTATGTTAACATTTGTAATTGTCTATGAACATAAGGGCAGCGTAGTTAAATACTCTTGTCTCATAACTGATTAAGAACAGTAGACTCTTGCATTAATGACTGAGCCACATGATCTAGTCTGGAGCTCGGGAATGTGTGCCGTGTTGACTCATGTGAAGTGATAGGTCCACTTAGGACCAATAAAAAGGACCTCGTTTAGTCCAGTTAATCCAGATTGATTGAATAGAACAACAAACATTTTGGCAGGGAGGATAGTTGAAATATGTATTTTAGACTGTGACTTTACCACCTGACTTTAGTTCAGCATTTCTAGCCTTACAATGATAATGTGCAAAAAAAAAAGAGATTGGACTTCAACCCACATGTTTGAAACTGATAAAAAAAAAAAAAGTATATTTTTCGAAAAAAGGGGAGAAGCTACAATACTTATTTCCTTTACAGCACTGCGTGGTAGTTTAATGTTAAAGAAGGTGTTTTCTACAAATAGACTTGGGATAATGATATCTTGATCAATACAATGGATCTAATCTTTCTTAGGTAGGAAAGATCTTTCATTTCTGAGGGTTCGAAAACATTTGGCGTCTTGTCTAGGATTCACATTTTCAGCAGGTATTATATTTCACCCAATTAAAGGCCTGCCCTACACATTTCAATGAAAGCAAGTAACATGACCAGCTTGAGCATCGCTTGCAGATACCTGTCAATAGAGAAGTGATCATTATCGTATATATAAAACTCTTCACGAACAATAGTCAAACATTTTCAATGGAAAAAAGAAAAAACTTAAGCTCCATCAGGATTACTGCAAGTCTTTGCAGCGTTCAAGCCTTTTAAAGATGAGCAAATGTCTCACTACTCGGCATACTGGCAGGAAATAGCATAGAAATGGGTGGGGCTTTCTACAGACTGAAGACCTTCCCCTGAAGTAGCCAGAATCATCCTGATTGGGCGAATGTCATTTTATTTCTGTTACATGGTTAGCCTGGTTGAAAAAAGACACAAGTCCATCTAGTTCAACCAACAGAAGGGGGGAAAAAGATACAATCCTATACACACAATCTTATACCCACAGTTGATCCAAAGGAAGGCAAAAAGCCCCAATAAAGCATGATCCAATTTGCTCCAGCAGGAGAAAGAAATTCCTTCCTGTTCTCCGGAGAGGCAACCAGATATTCCCTGGATCAACTTTACCTATAAATATTAGTATCCAGTTATATTATGCACGTTTAGGAAAGAACCCAGACCTTTTTTATCTACTTCCATACTGGGCATTTTCACCCCCTTCCTGCCCAAGCCAATTTTCAGCTTTCAGCGCTGTCGCATTTTGAATAACAATTGCGCAGTCATACAACACTGTACCCAAATGAAATTTTTATCATTTTTTCCCCACTAATAGAGCTTTCTTTTGGTGGTATTTGATCACCCCTGCGTTTTTTATTTCTTGTGTTATAAACAAAACAAGAGTGACAAGTTTGAAAAAACACAATATTTTTTACTTTTTGCTATAATAAGTATCCAAATTTTTTTTAAAACAAATTTTTTCCTCATTTTAGGCCGATACATATTCTTCTACATATTTTTAGTAAAAAATATCGCAACAAGCGTATATTTATTGGTTTGCGCAAAAGTTATAGCGTCTACAAAATAAGGGGATAGATTTATAGCATTTTTATTTATTTTTTTACTAGTAATGGCGGCGATCTGCGATTTTTATCGTGACTGCGATATTGCGGCGGACACATCGGACAATTTTGACACATTTTTGGGACCATTCACATTTATACAGCGATCCGAGCTATAAAAATGCATTGATTACTGTATAAATGTGACTGGCAATGAAGGGGTTAACCAAGAGGGGGCGCTGTAGGGGTTAATGTGTTGCTAGGGAGTGATTCTAACTGTGGGGGGAGGGGATTCACAAGGGGAGGAGACCGATCGGTGTTCCTCTGTACAAGGAACACACCATCGGTCTCCTCCCATCTGACAAGACGTGGATCTGTGTGTTTACACACACAGATCCACGGTCCTGCTCGGTTACCGGACATCGCGGCGGCCGGGCACGCGCACCGGGACCCGAGCGATGCGGCTGGGCTGCCTGGAAGGCTGCGCCGTCATATGACGACGGCCCAGAACAACAGCTGCACCGTCCCGCCGTCATATGACGGCGGGCGGGCAGCAAGTGGTTAAAGCAATGTCTATTCCACATTTTCACAGCTTTTACTGTGAAGAAACATTTCAATATTTGAAGATTAAATCTCTTTTCCTCCAGATGTAGAAGTACCCCTTGTCCTCTGTGAAGTGAATATCTCAACACCGTGTTCACTATATGGACCCCTTATATATTTGTACATATTGATAATGTCCCCCTTATTCTCCTCTTCTCAAGAGAGAATAAATTCAGTTCCTCTAATCTCTCCTCATAGCTGAGCTCCTCCATGCCTCTTATCAGTTTGGTTGCCCTTCTCTGCACTTTCTCCAGTTATCCAATATCCTTTTTTGGGAACTGGTGCCCAACACTGATCTGATATCTCTCTCTCTGTTATCCATTTCCCTCTTAGTACAAGAAAGGATTTTGCTCACTTTGGAACCTGCGGCTTGACATTGCATGCCATTATAAAGCCAATGATCTACCAGAACACCCAGATCTTCTCCACCATTGACTCCCTCAGCTGTTTCTCCTACTAGTATGTATAATGCATTTGGCCATTTCTCTCTGTTTGAGCACCACTGCAGCAGTGCACTTTTTCTATCAGTGGACAGGTACTAAATTCTGCAGAGAGCGGGGCCACGTAATGACGTAAAGGGCAAAACTCTGACACTTCTAGAAAGTGTTGTAACTTGTCCGCCTACCGACATTTCCATTTTTTTTATCACAGTGATAGGCTGCTTCCATAGGTGTGCGCAGCCTACTGCATTAGGGTGTGCACCCCAAAGCTCAAATACACGCCACCTGCTGTCACAGGGAGGAGGCTCTGATGGTGGGAGACAGTTGATTGGGAGCCTATTACCCTAAATCCTAAGTATAGGTGTAATATGTTCCTACAGTTGAACCTAGCCTTTAATATAATGGGGGCATTTACACTGGCCACCGGCACCCCAACCGCCCACCTGGTGCCACCCCTGGATAAGGCTAATGCACATGGGGTGATTAGGGTGTGCCCAGGCACACCCTGTGCGCACGCCTATGGTTGCTTCATTGGCCAATAGGAATGTGTGTGAGAAAGAAGAGGTGTCACCACCTGGAACCCTTTACCACTTACACATAACAATCTGGGGAATAAAATCGAGACTTTTGATGATTTGCTATATACCAATGGAGATGGTTCTTTATTCACATACTAAGACTAGAGGTATGTTCTCACTATTTCTGTGTGTTCTCCAACTAGGATTGCCAAGGAATATTGATCCTCCTGGGCTTCTTTCAGTAAAATAATTATCAGTTTTCCTGAAGGAGTTGAGATATCAGTAATTATAGAACTTTAGATATCAGGCAACATCCACGACAAGGCCACTAGGTTTCCTAGGGGAAATTCCCTTTTATTAGGATGGCTCCTGCTCTTTTTAAGAAATTCCTTTGCTGGAAGAGAATCTGTGCAGTCCATGGCAATCCGTCAGATTTGTCCTTTCGCTCCCTTACTCCCATACTCGCTAATTTTGCTTGTTTAGTGTTTTATAGTAGTAATTTACACCTGCTATACATGGAAAAATCTGTCCCAGAGAATTGTGGCCAATGGGAGTTTGGCCCGTGTTCATCCAAATTTCTAGGACACACTGCAGTTTTTGTTCTCCAACTCTTGTGTAATATTACCAAACCCTGAACATCGGAATTCTCACAAGCGATGCTCAAGTCAGTTGAATTGCTTACAATACTCAGTTGCGATTGCCTAATTCAGAGGAACACATCAATCTGATATCAGCATGGCCATCCCTCAGATCCACACACCGTCCACAAAGTCTTTAATGCTACAACTTAACCTGAGCAATTCTAGAAAGGTCACAGGCCAACTGCTCTGCACACGTTATTAAATCTATTAGCGGACAATGTCCCAGCGCCGCATTGCTCTAATGACATCCTCTGGGCCTTCAAAGTGATGACCTTTCTGTCAGTGCGATATCTCCGAGCAGCTTGTGAGACCAATGTTACTGATTTGGGAACATTGTTAAATTGTGTCAGGGAGAGATGTGGTCAGCCTAAGTATCCCCCAGTTGTCCTGGTGTAATATGGTCTCCAAGGAGAGAAAGGTGACGAAAGGGGTCACCTACAGGAAGATTGGGACGGTATATTGATTTCCGTCTTAGGATTTTGCCGTACTTTTAGCTTTTTAATTTTTTTCATTATGAGGAAGAAAAAGGATAGTGTCCAGCTGGTGCGAGTCCAATTACGCACACTTCACTCGTGACATTTTTACAATCATTATGTGGCTCAGGTCCTTCACTTGGGGGCCTGGTCGGTTGACAGAGAAGATGATTATATTGACTCATAGAGGCTCCGCTTACTGTCCATTCTGTCCATATAATGATGCCTTTACAAAGACGTTCTCAGTTAACGAGCCAGTTTCTTCGCATTTGTTCCAGGTTCTAGCTCTAAAACTGTCACAAGGTGTTTTTCTCTCCCTGTGGCTGTTATTTTTAAGGTTGCAGACCCTTGCCCCCCCTCTCCTTCACTTTTTTTTTTATATCTTATTGTTTGCTGTAGGGAAGACTGATGGCTCGGAGGCTATTTAGGTTTGGTCGAAAAAAATTGAGACATTGAAATATTTTCCTTGCAGTAGTTAAGTGTACCTGTCCTACTTTTAAAGTGAAGGTAGCTCTTAAAAGTCGGATATACAAAAATGTCTTGTCTTTCCCACCATTTCACTACAGCACGCCCTTTCAAAGTGTCAAAGGACACTTTCTACATGTCCAGGTCCTGGCACTGCTTCTCTAAAACAGCCAGTGGTTGTACATAGTTACATAGTTGGTGAGGTTGAAAAAGGTCACCAGTCCATCCAGTTCAACCTGTGGTGTGTGAGTGTGCTTGTGTTTATGTCAATAGTTCATTGTATACCCCTGTATGTTGTGATCGTTAAGGTGCCCATCTAATAGTTTTTTGAAAATATCGACACTCCCTGCTGATGCCACTGCTTGTGGAAGAGAATTCCACATGCTTGCCGCTCTGACAGTAAAGAACCCTCTACGCTTCTCTTCCAATTTCAGTGAATGGCTGTGTCTGTTTAAATTCCTTTTCACTGAAAAGTTTTTTCCATATGCTTGGGTCACCAGTAAGGTATTTGTACATTGATATTATTTCCCCTCTCAAGCGTCTCCTCTCCAGAGAGAATAAGTTCAATGCCTGTAGTCTTTCCCCATATCTAAGATCCTCTAGTCCCTTTATTAGCTTTGTTGCCCTTCTCTGGACTCTCTCCAGTTCTAGTACATCCTTCCTGAGGACTGGTGCCCAGAACTGGACAGCATACTCCAGGTGAGGCCGGACCAGAGTCTTGTAGAGCGGGAGAATTATCGTTTTATCTCTGGAGTGAATCCCCTTTTTAATGCATGCCAATATTCTGTTGGCCTACCATCTTGCCATATTATATCAAGCAGGGCAACGCGTTTTGTAAAAGAGCTGTGCATTTTAAATATGTGACATTTTATAAATGTGCCACCATTTAAGTCAGGGGTAGGCAACCTTTTGAGAACCAGTGTGCCGAAAAATGTTTTCAAACAAATTGAGCGTGCTGATTTTATAACCAAAAAATGTCAACTTCACACTCTCAATCATGAAAAGGATTTTTTATAAAGTAAATGCTGTAAACTACTTTAGTAGTGAGAAATTAACACCCTGCACTCTCACGCCTCAGATCAGCCCCAATTCATGCACCTTCACACCTCAGATCACTGTACCCCCCTGCTCATCTGCCCCACCACTGTACTACCCTGCACATCTGCCTCACCACTGTAACCCCCTGCTCATCTGCCCCACCACTGTAACCCACCACTCATCTGCCCCACCAATGCACCCCTTTCTCATCTGCCCCACCATTGTAACCCCCTGCACATCTGCCCCACCACTGTAACCCCCTGCACATCTGCCCCACCACTGTAACACCCTGCACATCTGCCCCACCTCTGTACCCCCCTGCTTATCTGTCATACCACTGTAACCTCCTGTGCATCTGCCCCACCACTGTACCACCATGCTCTTCTGTCCCACCACTGTAACCCCCTGCTCATCTGCCCCACCAATGTACCCCCTTTCCCATCTGCCCCACCACTGTAACCCCCTGCACATCTGCCCCACCTCTGTAACCCCCTGTACATTTCCCTCACCACTGTACCACCTTGCACTTCTGTCCCACCACTGTACCACCCTGCTTTTCTGTCCCACCACTGTAACTCCCTGCTCATCTGCCCCACCAATGTTCCTCCTTTCTCATCTGCCCCACCACTGTACCTCCCTGCACATCTGCTCCACCGCCGTACCCCCATGCTCTTCTGTCTCACCGCTGAACCATCTTCTGATCTGTCCTAACACTGAACTTATCTGCTCATCTGCCCCACCACTGTAACCTCCTTTCTCATCTGCCCCACCACTGTACCTCCTGCACATCTGTCCCGCCACTGTACCCCCTGCTCTTCTGCCCCACCAATGTACCTACTTTCTCCTCTGCCCCAACACTGAACCCTCCTGCTCATCTGCCCCTTCACTTTACCCCCTGCTTTTCTGCCCTACCGCTGAACCCCCTTCTCATCCCTCCCACCACTGTACCTCCTGCACATCTGCCCCACCACTGCAACACCCCTGCTCATCTGCCCCATCAATGTACCCCTTTTTCTCATCTGCTCCACCACCTCCCTGCACATCTGCTCCACCGCCGTATCCCCATGCTCTTCTGTCTCACTACTGAATTACATTTGTCCTAACACTGAACCCATCTGCTCATCTGCCCCCCACTGTAACCCGCTTTCTCATCTGCCCCACCAATGTACCTCCTGCACACCTGTGTCACCTCTGTTCCCCCCTGCTCTCCTGCCACACCACTGTAACCCCCTGCTCATCTGCCCCACCAATACACCTCCTTTCACATCTGCCCCACTGCTCTACCCCCTGCTTTTCTATACCACCACTGAACCCCCTTCTCATCTGCCCCAACACTGTACCCCCCTGCTCCTCTGTCCCACCAATGAACCCCCTTCTCATCTCTTTCACCACTGTACCACCCTGCACATCTGTCCCACCTCTGAATCCCTCCTGCCCATTTTTCCCACCGCTGTACCCTCCTGCTCATCTATGATATGTGTGATATGCAGAGTGGTGAAAGTAAGTAGAGATGAGACACATCTACCTTTCCTGGCACACTCGTCCTGCTGATCCAACACTCGCATCCAGCCCACGTGCTTCTATGTGATGTATGGGATGTATGTGATGTATGTGATGTCATATAGCATCTGGAATGGATGCACAATGATGAGCTCATGTCAGGGGGATTTTCTGAAAGCAGCGGGCCTGTGTGCAGATCATAAGTTGGGCTCCAGCAGCTGAGAAAAAAAGGTTGGGTGTGATTTTCATTGCGCCGAATACTGGCTTTGGCTTAAAGGGACACAGAGTTCAGGGGTTCAGTAGTAAGTGACACAAAGGAAGTTAGAGGCTGATTGGCTACCATGCACAGCTGCACCAGATTTTGCAATGTCCAGTTTTAGTAAATCAACCCCTGTGCCAATAGTTCCCAGTGTTCTGTTCAAGGCTGAGTACTGATCAAGCTCTCAACGTATATAAGCAGCTACTGATCTCCAAAATCTTAGGTACCCCACTCTTACAACCTTATGCCCCTTACACACGGTCGGATTTTCCGATGGAAAATGTTCGATGATAGCTTGTTGTCGGAAATTCCGACTGTGTGTAGGCTCCATCGGACATTTTCCATCGGAATTTCCGTCACACAAAATTTCAGGTCTGGATGTTAAATTTTCCGACAACAAAATCAGTTGTCGGAAATTCCGATCGCGTATACACAATTCCGACGCACAAAGTTCCACGCATGCTCAGAATCAAGCAGAAGAGCCGCACTGGCTATTGAACTTCATTTTTCTCGGCTCATCGTACATGTTGTACGTCACCGCGTTCTTGACATTTGGAATTTCCGACAGGATTTGTGTGAATGCAAGACAAGTTTGAGCCAACATCCGTCGGAAAAAATCCATGGATTTTGTTGTCGGAATGTCCGATCGTGTGTACGGGGCATTAGATGTACCTGTTGTATATGAACTCCCTACACATCACAGTTCAAAGTTTTTTTGTTTTTTTTTAATTAGATCAAAGGAGGGGGGTGTTCTTACCTTACCTTGACTTATTTGACCTACTTGCTGCAGACATTGTCTGGTCAGTTAGAATGTTCTTAAATCTGTAGTAAACTCTGCATGGTCATTTTTACCTATAGGTAAGCCTATAATAAGGCTTACCTGTAGGTGAAATGCAGATCTTCTAAATGTGCATCGTTTAGGAGATATTCACCCTGGATGCAGCCACTTACATCACCGGCGCATGCGCTCTGAGGGTCCGGCATACCCAGACCTTCAAAGCTTCATGCCTGAACCAAGGGCGCACAGGGAGTGATGTCATCATGGCTCTGGCCGATCACATAGCCGGAACGTGCAAACCCGGAAGAAAGACAGGGGAAAGATGTCGGCCCTCTCAGCGGTAACAGTACAGCGCTGGAGGGCTTTGTTCCAAGGTGAGTATTTCATAATGTGCTAGTATGAGATGCATTTGAGTACCAAAAACGCTATTTAATTCATTTTTTTAAGCGGAAGTAAACCTATCCATAAAACAGTTTCGTTTGTGGTACGTGCCGGAAATGTAACACTCCCATTGGTTGTGCTCTCAACCAAACTGTCAAACCATCCAATGGCTGGTGTCATAACTGATCACATGTGCAGCATCATGGCAGTTGTAGATTAAACTGAGGCAAAGATGGCAGCTTCCTTGGCTGAAAACAATAGGAGGGTTTACTTACATTTTAACATTTAAAGCAAACTTCCCCATCCATCCAGGTCTCCATGCTTCATTTTGCTGAGAAATCACTTTGAAAAACACCCCTGTAGCATTTCTGATCGTGGCCATTTTGAGTAAGGGCAGATGATTTATGTAGCATTTTCTTCCTGGAATCTGGGGATAAGGGACTGTCCCTGATTTGGAGCAATGTCCTTCTGTCCCTCATTCCTCCTCATTTGTACCTCATTTTGGTCTGATCTATATAGTTGTATATAAAATGCACTTTTTTCTTTCAAAATAGTGTTTGCCAGTGCTAAACCTTTCATCTGATTTCTAAATTGCTGCATTTGTAAATTCCAAAAGCCAATATAAAAGAATAGTAGTGGTAAAAAAAAGCACTTGTGGGTTCAACCAATCTTGGTTTTTTTTTGTACAATTCTCCTTTAAGGGGGCGTGACAAGGAGTGTGTCCTATACCTGCATACTTTTGCTGATAGGTGTCCCTCATTCCCATCTCAAAAAGTTAGGAGGTATGACTGAAGCAGTGTAAAAAAAAAGTTTTATACTAGCAAATATAATATACTTTTCTATCTATTTACTGATGCTAGCAACATAAGGATTACAAATTACAAGTCAGTGTTGGCTTAGGCTCCATTCACACTAGCGCGTTTTTTGATGCATTTTGCATTTTGCAGAAATGCATGGGAATTTTTTAACATGGGTTCCTATGGAACATGTTCACATCAATGTATTTTTGTATCTCTGCATTTTTGGAAAGGGTCAGGGACTTTTTTTCATGCAAAATGCAGCGTTTTGCATGTAATAGAATTCAATGGACAAGCATCAAAAACGAAAGTGCACTGTTTTTGCAGCGTTTTTACAGCGTTTTTGATGCGTTTTTGCGCAAAACGTGGCAAAAACGCTGCAAAAACGCTACGAAAACGCTGCTCAAAAATGTGGCAAGCATGAAAAAGAAACTCCAAAAACGCTCAAAAGCAACATGCATAGGTGTGAATCGAGCCTAAGAGAGTGAAGTTCTGCTTTAAGTGTTGAGGGTTAAAGGATCAGCACACAAGGAAAGGTCAGTTGTGACAAGTTTCCTCAAGAGCTTTTCAAGCGAGCAATGTTACATAGCTACAGCAGCCGTGGGAGAATCATAAGCATGTGCGCTTTGTTCTACAAATTGCTTGGAATGTAAGATAGTACTTTAATACCTGTGTTTATTCATGTAAGGCTGGACATGTCCTTTAAGCATGGCTTTCAGCATGGCTGGATGTGTCCTTTAAGGCAATAAAGAGAAGCAGAGTTTGAAATCCGTACAAAGCGTAAAACAGAGCTTTGATGAATAGAGTCTGAGCTTGCTGTCCCCTGTTGTGTTGTTTTTCGTTTCCTCCTTGGGAGGCACGATGAACTATACAATAAGCGCCCCAAGCTTATCGATGCTGAAACTCAAGATTTAAATGTACACACTCAGGTCAATCTTAGAAGGAAATTGGTTCCATCAGTAACCAAGACTTCTCTTAATGAGTTTGGGAGGCTGTGAGAGCAGAAGACGTCTGAAGTTTTAAGAGCCGAGCGGCCTCGGCTGGCTCCGTCCCTGTGTTTAAAAATCTTGGGCTTGAGTCCAGGCAGGCTCAAATTCAATTGTAGCAGGTGAAAAGCCACTTTGCATTGACCAATGTCTGTCCTGAGGCACAGAGCAGAAGAAAACACAACTCTCGTTTGGCAGCCAAAGCTGTTTAAAAGTGGAGCCTTTGGGTTTACAGTAGTAACAGGAGGAGGAAGTGTACAGTCACCACAGGTCATCCCTTGTATTTTATCTCCTGTAGGTACTCTAAGCTGTACGACCCAGCAAACTGGCTCGCCATCAACGCCACAAATGGGCAAGTGTTTACTACCGCTGTGCTTGACCGTGAATCGCCCTTTGTGAAAGATGACATTTATGAAGCCAAATTCCTAGCCACAGACAACGGTGAGTGATCAGACCACCAAACAAACCCAATCACATTTGAGATTTATTTGGAGGTTGTAGATGCAGTCATGCTTCTCGAATAAGGTGGTGCAGAAAGCAATGATAATTTCATTGTTCCCTGGTCTGACTTCAGTAAACTCAGATGAATGCCTGCTGTATATTAGAGTACTTTGTCGATCATCATCATTTTTGTACCACATTATTAAACATGTTTGCAAGTGTTAATAAAACCCTTATACCACCAAAAAGGTGACAGTCCAAGTCAGTTCTTAGACTGTATAGCTTGTACTTTTCTTTCCCTCCAGTAAATGTTAAGACCAGAGGTGTCAAGTTCAATCTCATCGCAGGTCGTATCTGTGAGACCTTATAAATTTTTCCTCAGAGAATAGGTGCAGGAACACCAGCCTCCTATCCCCCCCCCCTCCAGCTGAACTGCATTGAACAGTAGGTGTGGCCATATTGCAATAACAGTGGGATGATCTTCAAAGGGCAATGAATACCAGGTGTACGTTATGTACATAGTAAACATAGTCCAGGGGTGCTCTATGTGCTGAGTGCAGTTTCAGGGGTGTCCTATGCACAGAATGCAGAGTAAAGGGGTGCACTGTTTACAGAGTGCAGGGTTAAGGAGTGCGCTACATACATGGTGTAGGGCTGAGGAGAGCGCTACATACAGAGTGCAGGGCTGAGGAGTGCACTACATACAGAGTGTAGGGCTGAGGAGTGCGCTAGATACAGAGTGTAGGGCTGAGGAGTACGCTACATACAGAGTGTAGGGCTGAGGAGTGCGTTACATACAGAGTGTAGGGCTGAGGAGTGCGCTACATACAGAGTGTAGGGCTGAGGAGTGCGCTACATACAGAGTGTAGGGCTGAGGAGTACGCTACATACAGAGTGTAGGGCTGAGGAGTACGCTACATACAGAGTGTAGGGCTGAGGAGTACGCTACATACAGAGTGTAGGGCTGAGGAGTTCACTACATACAGAGTGTAGGGCTGAGGAGTGCGCTACATACAGAGTGTAGGGCTGAGGAGTACGCCACATACAGAGTGTCAGGTTGAGGAGTGTACTACATACAGAGTGTAGGGTTTAGGGGTGCAATATGCATGGTGTGCAGGGTTCAGCTCTCACACAGGCTGTCCACATCGCACTTCCACCGCTCTGACCTCTGCATTTCACAACTCCTAAGCTCTGACCTCTGCACCTTTCTCCTCCATCCCCCACCTTTGCACAACTCTCCCTTCATAGCCCTCATCCCCCCCCCCCCCCCCCCCAAAGCTTCCCTACATCTCACATACCTGGCCTGGCTTTATACCTCCCGGAAGTGTAGGCAGCTCCGCCTGTCTCTCACTGACAGTGGTGAGCAGGGAGCAGAGGGCAAGAGCCAAGGGTGGTGGCCACATTCCTGCTGAAAAAGGGTGGGGGCTGTGATATCCACATGAAAAAGATTCGGCCCATAGGCCTTGTGTTTGACACATCTCTTCAATGCTGGCCGAGTCCCCATTGACTTGAATGGAGCTATATACTGAGGATCTCCATTCTTGATATATGACCACATCCCTAGCAATATGGACTCAGTGGCCAGCACTGAATGAATATATGTTGGATATGCTGAAAAAGCTAGAAGAAGTACAACCAAGTAATTTAGGCAGCTGGGGTCCAGGGTTAGTGTAGCTTAGCTTAGGTGACCTGAGAGTTGGAAGTAATTTAGCTAAAGGCAGAGCTTCTACCAAAAAGGTGTGTCTATATTAGTGTCTTGCAAAAAAAGACACTGGCTAAGTAAATCAGACTTACAACCCAAGGTTCCATTAATAACCTCCACCTTCAATCATAGTAAGAAAGCCGCTTCGGACTGAAGTGTTTGGTCAAGTGACCAGCATCTGTGAAGGACAAATTGAAGATTCCAGGAAATGTTGCCACTTGTTCTGTTGCTTTTCTTGCTTATCACTGGAAGTGAGAATTATAACAAAGCCATGGTGTATAGTACATACAGTATATAGTAGGTATGACTGTATTGTGAGAGGAAGCGGAGAGCCGTGTGAGTGCTGCAAACTCAAGTCTGTTCTTCTCTAGATGTTTTGTTCATAGCAGGTCCTGACAATCTAAAGGCACTGAAGGGATCCTAAACACAAGAACACAAGCAATATCAGGAGTGTGTATAGATTCATAACAACAGGCCCAGACAATGTGGTCACACTCTTATGGTTAAAGCAGCCGTACTGAATGGGTAATGCTCATAATACGAAGGACTGAATGCTGAGAAGAGGGCTTATGGCTGTTAAAGGCAACTGCTGGCCATTTCTGTCTGGTATTTATTCATATATAGACAAGGCCTCATTGTTTTGTGTGTATAGACATCTTTTTGTTACTAAGTAACAAGTAATCAATGCTTCCTCATATTCGTAATCCTGAGGCTTTCAGCAGGCCTTGGACCTCTTGGCTGTGGAGTAGGAGGGCAAGAATCAGGAAAAGAGGGGGGGTGGGGGACATGCCAAGGTTACAGGCTAGAGCTTCATGTGTCGGAAAGTGCAAATGACACCTCCAGTGTATCCGGAATGTCTGATGAGTGAATGAGAGGAATATATTTAAGCTGAAGCTTATTAAAAGCAAAAGTTATACTTAGGGCAGAACAACAGTTCATTTTAATATTTAAAAAAAATAAAATATTAAACAATAAAAAAAAGTTAATGAGTAGCCCAGCACTTTCAAATTTATAGCACTTGCTATGTCCTTAGAGCTGCTCCCCTGCAGAAACCGCTCTCCACTGGTCCTCATCCTGGTTGAATGGCAGCCATTGCCATATCATCCCACTTCCTATGTGCCTAGACTGCCATGGACATAATTGTTGGGGGTGCGTCACCACCCTGGCCTGGGCTCAGAACACAAAACAGCAGAGAGTGGCATTCTCTGCAATACAGAAGGTTGACCAACGCTGCCAGAGAGGAGGACCCCCAGGGCATCACATGACCAGCCAAAGAACTCCTGGATTTAAGATAAACTGTATAACAAGAATTTTAAAAAAAAGTGCAGGGAGGCGGGACAGAGCTGTTTTTTTTTTTTTTTTTTAATTACCTGGAATTCTGCTGGAAGGTTAGCCACCAATAAGCTATGACCTTTATTAACTAAAAATGCCTCTTCTGAGCCCCTTCTGATTTAATTTCACCAATTAGATACTAAGGTGTGCCTTTCCAGACTGACTTCATGGCTAAGCCATGAGAACTGCCATTCCACTGTCATGAAGTCATTCCCCAGGAACAAAGTGAAGCTAAGTCAGGGAGGGCACAGCAGAGACCTTTCTAGCTAATAAAGGTAATCTTAAATCTCTCAAAAGAAGGGGAGAGGACAGGGAGGTGGGACTTTGAGTGAAGCATATGATGACAATGAGGTACAAATGGTGAAATTATTTGGAGGGTTTTAATGATTGTCATGAAATACAGTCAAGTATAAAACATGTAAAATATACAATACATAGCATTAATAGCATAATAGTGTAAAACATGGAGTGTTACAAGTTCATTAACACATTGTATAATAGGCAATGAACCTCCAAAATTCACCAAGACAGGTAAGGATAAAAATTGGTAATACATAATAATCCTTGCACGGCCTATGACCACAAGATCCAAAACAGGGGGGGTATAAAGGGTAGACATAGTATCAAAGGTACTGATTGGTAATGAAACATATGGCAGCTCAACGCGTTTCGTGACTAGAAGGTCACTCATCAGGAGTAAGCACAAGATGAATCTGGGGGTAAAAAGATTGGTTCAATTGATGGTCTATGGATAAACATGTAGAATAGCGGGGTGGAACCCCCTATTTAAATACCAATAGACTCACTGGGTTCGTATGGTGGGGGTGTGGAGCCGTGCAACAAAGCCATCCGAAATGATACTCCCACTCCCAATCTTAAATCTCTGATGAGAAAGTTGTGTGTCTGCTCTTATTGCCCATCTCTATCCCCACAAAAAATAAAATAAATGCCCATTTCACTTACCATGGTCATGTGATCCTCCAATGCCGAATCTTCTCTTTTCCTTTGTTTTCTTCTTCAGGTGTCCCCATCACTGCCCGGGTGATGTGGATACGTTCTGTTGGTGGGGTCCACTCAGGATCCTAATGCCGCGTACACACGGTCGGAATTTCCGACAACAAATGTTCGATGGGAGCTTGTCGTCGGAAATTTCCGACCGTGTGTAGGCTCCATCGGACATTTTGTCCGTCGGAATATCCGACAAACAAAATTTGAGATCTGGATCTCAAATTTTCCGACAACAAAATCCGTTGTCGGAAATTACGAGCGTGTGTACACAATTCCGACGCACAAAATTCCATGCATGCTCGGAATCAAGCAGAAGAGCCGCACTGGCTATTGAACTTAATTTTTATCGGCTTGCCGTACGTGTTGTACGTCACCGCGCTCTTGACGTTCGGAATTTCCAACAACATTTGTGTGACCGTGTGTATGCAAGACAAGTTTGAGCCAACATCCTTTGGAAAAAATACATGGATTTTGTTGTCGGAATGTGCGATCGTGTGTACGAGCCATAAGAGTAGTGATGTAATTGCATAGGGGACGGCCGGCGAGGGACCATCGGCAGCGTTGGACTAGTGGTTCCCAGCACCTATAAACAGCACCAGCAAGGGGCCTGGATGAGGACTTGATTGAGTATAATTTTCTTCACACAAGGTATGGAAAACTAAAAACCCCACAAGGCAGACTGCCTTGTGCTATGCTGTGAAAAAAAAAAGAGACAAAATCTCACCCCAGGGTATTAAGCAACCATTACACTCAAAAGGCAATCTCTTATTTGATTTTGTTTCCTTTACTGCAATTTTATAACATTAATATGTTCCTTTGAAAATGTACATAAGGGAGTTTACACCATTCAGTATTTTTAGCACTTCCTTATTTAAAAAAACAAATATATAGCTTGTTTTATTAGACAAAGAGTGCTTTATATCTTTATCTATGCAGAAATTATTAGACGTTTCATAATAAGGAAAAAGCAAAACAGAATGACCTTCATGTTTCCCCCCCCACAGGAGTGCCCCCTGCCAGTGGCACTGGAACATTGCAGATCCAGCTGATTGACATTAATGACAACGCTCCTGAGCTGGTTCCCAAAGAGGCCCAGATCTGCGAGAGGCTTAATTCAAACGGCATCAACATTACTGCCACTGACGTGGACCGAAAACCCAGCGGAGACCCATTTGTGTTTGAACTGCCAACCGTGCCCTCCACCATTAGGAGGAACTGGACCATTACCAGGATCAATGGTAGGAATAAGAGGATGGGCGAAGGTGCTGTGTGAAATCTGTCCATTAAAGAAGAGCTCCAGAAAGCTCTGTCTATATATATATATATATATATATATATATATATATATATATATATATATATATATATGTTTATATACTGTGTCTGTATGTAATTTTATATATATATATATATATATATATATATATATATATATATATATATATATATATATATATATACAGTAAAGGGAAAAAAGTATTTGAACCCCTGCTAATTTTTTTTATGTTTGCCCACTGACAAAGACATGATCAGTCTATAATTTCAATGGTAGGTTTATTTTAACAGTGAGAGACAGAATAACAAAAATATCCAGAAAAACGCATTTCAAAAAAGTTATTAATTGATTCACATTTTAATGAGTGAAATAAGTATTTGATCCCCTATCAATCAGCAAGCTTTCTGGCTCCCAGGTGTCTTCTATACAGGTAACGAGCTGAGATTAGGAACCCTCTCTTAAAGGGAGTGCTCCTAATCTCAGCTTGTTACCTGTATAAAAGACACCTGTCCACAGAAGCAATCAATCAAATTCCAATCTCTCCACCATGGCCAAAGACCAAAGAGATGTCCAAGGATGTCAGGGACAAGATTGTAGACCTACACAAGGCTGGAATGGGCTACAAGACCATCGCCGAGCGAGAGGGTGACAACAGTTGGCACGATTATTTGCAAATGGAAGAAACACAAAATAACTGTCAGTCCTCATGCCCACGGACGTTTTTACAGCCGCTTTTAGGAGCCTTTTCACTGCTTAAAAACACCTCTCCATGTTAGCCTATGGCCTCATGCCCACCAAGGCGTTTAAGAGCTGTAAGTGGCATGGGCGTTTTTAAGCTCCGAAAAAAAAACAGGACCAGCGTGTTCTGAGGCTCCAGCGCTAGAGCTGTACAAACGCCAGACGGCGGTAAAAGGTGTTAAACGCGTATATATACAGCTTTAAGCCTCATCCGGCATTTCAAAATCAGTGGTTCCCAAGGAAGCCCATTGATTTGAATGGAAGTCGCGCCAGAAGTCAGATCTAGATGATCTGACTTGAGGTGCAACTTTTGTACTGAGAATCTTGAAGGGGAACCCCGCCAAAATTTAGCATAAGGTTCCCCCCCAAGATCCATACCAGCCCCTTATCCGAGCACGCAACCCGGCAGATCAGAAAAGGGGGGGAACGAGCGAGCGCTCCCCCCTCCTGGACCATACCAGGCCACATGCCCTCAACATGGGGAGGTTGGTGCTTTGGGGCAAGGGCCTCTTCCCTTCAACCCTTGCCCGGTGGTTGTCGGTGTCTGTGGGTGGGGACTTATCAGAATCTGGAAGCCCCCTTTAGCAAGATTCCGGCCCCCCACCCTAGGTGAATAAGTGTGGGGTACATGGTACCCCTACCCATTCACCTAAAAAAAGTGTCTTAAATAAACACTACACAGGTTTTTAAAGTATTATTAAGGCAGCGCCGGCTCTTCTCCCTCTTCTGGCGACGTCTTCTCCTTCTGCCAGTCCTTCTCCTCTCTCCGGTTCTTCTCCTCTCTCTCCGCTGTCCTTACTCTCAGCTATCTTCTTGCTCTTTTGCAGGGTCTTCTCGCTCTTTGTCTGGGTCTTCTCCATCTGTTCTTCTTCTGATATTGACTCGACGCGATCTCCCGGTGTAATGCTGGGTCCGCCGTGTGCAATGACTTATATTGGCATGGGGCGGGGCCACCCGATGACGTAAATTGGAGACCACGCTCCTTGTGACGTCATCGCCCCATCATGCCCCGGGCGGTGACGTCACAAGGGACGTGGCCTCCAACTTCATCAGGTGGCCCCGCCCCATGCCAATATAATTCATTGCACACGGCAGACTCACCATTACAGCGGGAGAACGCGTCGAGTCAATATCGGAAGAAGAACAGATGGAGAAGACCCAGCAAAAGAGTGAAAAAACCCTGTAATAGAACAAGAAGATAGCGGTGAGAGAGGACAGTGCAGAGGGGAGAAGGACCGGAGAGAAATCGTATCACCACAGAATGGTACTGTGGATACAGGAATTAAGTATAAAATGCCACGTCCCGATAAACTGGATTTTTAAAGAGTAGGTTTGCAGATGATGGACTTTATAGGCATAACACAGATATAAATTGAAAATAAAATTTACATACAAGGACAATTGCATTTGTCCTTGTATGTTTTTGTAATAAATTTTATTTTCAACTGACCCATGCGATCCAAATCCAGTGAGGGGTAAAAAAGGTTCCTGCACCTTTTTTGTGCGAATCCAATGCGAGTTTAACCGTACAACAGTATGGCTAAATTTGCACTACATAGACATTGCATGTGATCGGCACAGCAATGCGGTGCGAATCACATGTGATGTCTGCGTTTGCATATGCGTAAACTCAGGCTCAGTGTTATATGGGACCCATGCAATCCGATTCCTGTCTGAATTCACAGTTCGCTCTGCGAT
Organism: Lithobates septentrionalis; assembly: GCA_037952835.1. Classification (NCBI taxonomy): domain Eukaryota; kingdom Metazoa; phylum Chordata; class Amphibia; order Anura; family Ranidae; genus Lithobates; species Lithobates septentrionalis. Next base: position 161,811 of record JBBDGP010000733.1, on the reverse strand, counting down.
CTGTGAACCAATCTGGGGGGTGTCATTAACCCGCAGAGGGCAGTGTGAACTGCCCTATATTGACACCCGCAGAGGGCAGTGTGAACTGCCCTATATTGACACCCGCAGAGGGCAGTGTGAACTGCCTGTGGGAGAGATGCGATGCGGGATTCGGCACTGGAATTGCACTGGTTCCCGCATTGCAATAGTGTGAACCCCGGGCTGACTCCCTTGCCATCTTTCCAAAGTGAGAGACCTGTTCCTCCCCTACAGTCACTAGATGGTGCTGTGTTTGTAGGAGTATAATATTAGCAACACCATGTTTTTTTTTTACTAAAAGCAAATCCACTTTGCACTGCAAGTGCAAAGTGCACTTGAAATTGCACTGAAAGTGCACTGTAGATCCGAGGGGGACATGCAAGGAAAATAAAAAACAGCATTTTAGCTTGCACATGATTGGATAATAAAATCAGCAGAGCTTCCCCTCATTTCAGATCTACCCCTCAGATTTACAGCGACTGCACTTCCAAGTGTACTTTCAGTGCAATTTCAAGTGCACTTTGCACTTGTAGTGCAAAGTAGATTTGCCTTTCGTAAATAACCCCCCCCCATATGAGATGCTGAAGGTGCCAGAGTTTACATAACTCTCTTCTTTTCTTCTATTGAGGACATCAGTATACTGAAAAAATAAATATTGTGGTTGTCAGGTTTGCTAAGGCAACTAAACATTCAGAAGCACATTCAGAACGTGGGCAGATCTCAGCAGATACATCTTTTTTTAGTTACAGTATATTTGCACGTGTATGGTTGTGTAAATATGAAAGGCACTGTTAGCTGAATTTGGAGTTCTTTTTTGCTTGGGACCCCTGTGTTCGGTAACCTGGAGGGGTCCCCACCACCCATAGACCGCCATGTAAGCAGCTGCACTGCAATGCCAACGTTTCACCTGCAGGTGGCATAACTAAAATTTGTATTTGCAGATCCCTGTCCAGAGAGAATTTGGACTTGGTGGGATATGGAGAACCCTTTTTGTGGGATGAAGTTTCCCCCCTCATCCCAGCATTTTAAGGAAAACAGAGTATTCATCTGATTTTAATATTACTCTAATTGGAATGTCCGGCAATAGAAAATGTCTTATTTTGTGTTATTTTTCTTAGGATAACGGAATTATGATGAAAACTCTGAGAAAGAAATCACAATATATAATCCACGCCATTAACAAACGTCCTAAACTAAAACACTAGTTGACGGAGACTTTCTGACTTCTGTACTTCTGTACTTGCTGCTTTCAAGTAGACTTTTCCATTGTTTTTAACTTACTAAAGTTTTAAAAGACATGTTCTGTCCTTAGAGGATGAGGCTTCGCATTGTTCTAATGTCTAAAAGTTACCTATTATACATTTTAGCAATGATAAAATTCATTCGCTGATCACTCTTAAGCAGTAAAAAAAAAAAAGTATTTAATTAAAAGCTGAACTGCGGGTCACAAAATGGATTTGGACGCATACTTTGGGTTAGAGCGGAAGAAGGCTAAGAATCGCAGTTGTAATTATATGGTGCATAGAAAAGATTCATTAACCTTTATGCAGTTCAGTATAATAGAAAACATTTCAAACCAGGTACCAATGGGGGGGAACGGGGCTTTTCACTCAATGTGACTTGTTTTGTCATGGCACCACCTTGTGGTCTTTGCAGGAAATTACGCAAGGCTGAGTCTACAGATTGGTTACTTGGAGTCGGGAGTGTATGAAGTTCCCATTATTGTGACGGACTCAGGAAACCCCCCTCTCTATAACACGTCAATCATCAGAGTGAAAGTTTGTCCCTGCGATGAGAACGGAGATTGTACCACAATCGGAGCCGTGGCTGCAACGCGACTGGGGACGGGAGCGATTATAGCCATCCTCATCTGTATTATCATCCTGCTATGTGAGTAGAGTATCTTACTTGGTCTTTATTACTTATTTTTCTGCATTCAACTCCATCCAAGGTTGTGTTATTATACAGCCTGCTAACATCATTACAAAGCCTTATAGAACGGAGAACGTTCCCCTGTCGCACACATTCCGGATTGTTTAGCTACTTTAGATGCGAGAGGAATGAGCCGGATTCCTAGATGTCTCTGAGAATTCCTAGCTATGTGCACATTAGATAAGAAGTGGCAGGTAGGGTAATGCTAGCCTCAAGCTGGTCACACACGGTCAGATTGGGTTTCAGATCACATCTGTCACATCAACAAAGTTCTCCAGCGCTTATTCATTCGAATGGTATCCAATCGAGTAGAAAAATCATTCTGCACACTTGATGGTTAATTTTATTGATTTCATGGATTCGAATTTGAAACAAATCTCTGAGGGCCCGGCAGTTGTCTGGAGATTGTGGTTGGCAGGGGCGTTGCTAGGTCTACAAAAGATCTGGGGCTAGAGCCCATAGCAGCGTAGTAAAGAAAGTCATACGCTAATAATATACGTAATATAGTAGTATACGTATGTGTGTATATATATCCCCAGAGAGCCCCCCACTTACATCAGGGTCCTCAGAGAGCCCCCTTACATCAGGGTCCCTAGAGAGCCCCCTTACATCAGGGTCCCCAGAGAGTCCCCCCTTACATCAGGGTCCCCAGAGAGCCCCCTTACATCAGGGTCCCTAGAGAGCCCCCTTACATCAGGGTCCCCAGAGAGCCCCCTTACATCAGGGTCCCCAGAGAGCCCCCTTACATCAGGGTCCCCAGAGAGCCCCCCCTTACATCAGGGTCCCCAGAGAGCCCCCCCTTACATCAGGGTCCCCAGAGAGCCCCCTTACATCAGGGTCCCTAAAGAGTCCCCCCTTACATCAGGGTCCCCAGAGAGCCTCCTCCTTACATCAGAGTCATTAGAGAGCCTTTCACCAGGGTACCCAGAGGGCCCCCCATTTACATCAGGGTTCCCAGAGAGCCCCCTTACATTAGGGTCACCCAGAGAGCCTCCCCCTTAAATCTGGGTCCTTAGAGAGCCTCTGCCTTAAAATCAGGGTCCCCAGAGAGCCCCCCACTTACATAAGGGTCCCCAGAGAGCCTCCCCTCCCCTTTGGGGACCCCTGCAGAGACTCGGGGCTATTGGCCCCAGATTCGGGGCTATAACCCCAAAAGCCACCCCCTAGTGACGCCCCTGGTGGTTGGACATGGAAGCTTTGGTGATCAGCTCTCCAGTATGTGAGGATACATGCTCATGTTCATGAAGAAGACAATCGGTGGAACCAGTCCAGATGCTGGTCTAAGAAAATGATAGAGATTGTCTGCAAAAGAAAATCACGCCCAACCAATACACTAGATGAAAGTGTTCATGGTACATATAGACAACATGACTATCACCTAATACAACACAAACTACCTGAAAGGTAACCCATCTAGAAAACTAGTTGTAAAGGTACACACTCCTTATCATTAGTTGGTGAATAGGGATGAACTCAGGTGTGTTTGGATCCTAGTTCGAACCTACCTGAGCAATCCCGCTAGGAAGATGTCCGTGGCCAATCATGAGCGGTCCAGGTATCCCCGGCCACCCCAGGCTACACTAATATATGCGGCTGCAGGCTGGGGAATTTCTCAGCCACTTAGGATTGGCCAAGGACAGTGACAGCTTCCTGGTGGGATTGCTCAGGTAGGTTCGGACTTTGATCTGAACATGCCTGAGCTCATCCTTAAACCCCATAAACACTATTAGGTTTTTTGCAGATTTTTGTCTTCAGATTTACCAAAACCATGTAGTGCGAGGGCCTGCCTGATTGCATACAAATTGAAACTCTAATGCCCCGTACACACGATCGGATTTTCCGACAACAAAACCGTGGCTTTTTTTCCGAAGGATGTTGGCTCAAACTTGTCTTGCATACAGGCGGTCACACAAATGTTGGCCCAAAATTCCGAACGTGAGAACGCGGTGATGTACAAGACGTACGACGAGCCGAGAAAAAGGAAGTTCAGTAGCCAGTGAGGCTCCTTCTGCTTGATTCCGAGCATTCGTGAACTTTTGTGCAATGGACTTGTGTACACACGATCGGACTTTCCGACAACAAGTTTTATTGGCGGAAAATTTGAGAACCAGCTCTCAAACATTTGTTGGCGGAAATTCCGACAGCAAATGTTCAATGGAGCGTACACACGGTCGGACTTTCCGACAACAAGCTCACATCGAACATTTCCCGTCGGAAGATCCGACCGTGTATACGCGGCATTAAGGTTTGACCTCATATTATATGGTTTTGTTAAATCTGAAGACAAAAATCTGCAGAAAATCTAATAGTGTGTATGGGGACTTAGTGAGTAGCAGACCTGGAACACAGCATGTGCATATACACCAATTAGCCACAATTTTATGACCACCCACCTAATATTGAGTAGGTCCCCCTTTTGCCATTAAAACAGCCCTGACCCATTGAGGCGTGGACTCCACTAGACCTCTGAAGGTATGCCGTGGTATCTGCCACCAAGCCATCAGTAACAGATTCTTTTGTAAGTCGTGAGGTGGGGCCTCCGTGGTTTGTACTTGTTTTTCCATCACATCCCACAGATGCTCGATTGAATTGAGATCTGGAGATATTGGAGGCCAATTCAACACTTCAAACTCGTTGTGTTCCTTTTTTTTTTTTTATTCTTTTTATTTTAATTTTCAATTTTCATAATAAAGTTACAAACATTAAAACAGAGTCAACAGTCAGCACTACAATACACCAGCACCAATGAACAATGCAGCTAGGGTTGCCACCTCATCCCTTTAAACCCGGACACATATGAATTACAAAGGTTCTGAGGCTGATTTCATGCAGATAAGGCACCAAGTGAGTTTAATTACCACCTTAATCACCCACAGAACCTGTGTAATTAATGTATGTTCGGGTTTAAAGGGATGAGGTGGCAACCCTAAATGCAGCTCCAGACCATACCAGTGACCAGTTTCTGGTAAAGAGTTACATAAGGAAAATAAAGCACACATTTACAGAGTCAAATCACATCACCCCAGTATTCTCAACAGTTATTGGGCCAGGTGCTCACCAAGGCCCGCATATAATTAGCATTTTTCCCACAGTATAAACCTTTAACCAATAAACAGTTAGTCCGAAGTGGTAGAACTATCATTCATCCAACTGCCCCACAACTTTTCAAATTTGTTGATGTGTTTCCTAACAATTCTTGAGCCATTTTTTCAGTGTGGCAGGGCGCATTATCCTGCTGAAGGAGAACCACTGCCATTATGGAATACTGTTTCCATGAAGGGGTGTACTTGGTCAGCAACCATGTTTAGGTAGGTTGTACATGTAAAAGCAACATCCACATGAATGGGAGGACCCAAGGTTTCCCAGCAGAACATTGCACTAACCATCACACAGGGGTGGACTGATAACTCATGGGCCCCCCGGGCAATAGGAGATTATGGGGCCCCCAGGCAATCAGAGATTATGGGGCCACACAGTATACACACACACAGTATACAATCACACAGTATACACACACACACAGTATACAATCACACAGTATACACATGTACACACAGTATACACAGACAGATGTAAAAAAAATATAAATTTATACATACTGTCCCTGGTTTTACTGAGGCTGGCGACCCTGATCGGGCCCCCTAGTGGCCCAGGGCCCTCGGGCAGTGCCCGAGTGGCTCAATGGTCAGTCCGCCCCTGCCATCACACTGCCTCCGCCGGCTTACCTTCAACAAACCAGGCCAACCTTCTTCCATTGCTCTGTGGTCCAGTTCTGATGTTCACGTGCCCATTGTAGGCGCATTGTAGGCGCTTTTGGCTGCAAATACGGGTCAGCATGGGCACCCTGACCGGTCTACGGCTACGCAGATCCGTACACAACAAACTGTGATGCCCATTTTTTTTCTGCTTTCAACACATCAACTTCAGAGACAACATGTTTACTTTCTGCCTAATATATCCCACCTACTTTCAGATATCATTGTAATGAGATAATCGATACCTGTCAGTGGTCATGAAGTTATGGCTGATCAGTGAATAAAAAAAAAATCTCAATACCTGATTTGCACATGCTTGCTCCAACTCAGCCCCTTCTATTACAGGTCAACTCCCTTTTTTTCTACCCTCATAGGTTCTTTTTATACACCAGGCAAGTGGCAACATACAATGTTGAAATACACATGTTCCTTGCAAAAGGATTGGTAAGGCCTGTTCAGCCAGTTTTGTGGTTCACATATCCCTGAAACACTCTATAGCCATGAGCGGCTATATATTGGCTGCATAGATTTGATGGAACACTTGGTCTTGTTCTACCATCGCTCTTCTACGCATCTAAGCTTCTTCTTCAGATATGGGTGGCTTTAGTGTTTATTTCCAATCATAAAGAGGTGGCAGTATCAGCACCTATCCAGGCCTCTTGCCTGCACTCAGTTTTCTCCTTGCTGGAGCTCACAATGTCATGACGTTGTCATTTATACCCAAAATTATTCCAATCACTCAACACTGGCAGCAAGGTGACCATAATCAAGAGGAAGCATTAGCATGGAGTGCAACAGAGAATAATCACTGAGCCCGTGCGTTTTGTTATTTCTGCATACGTTTAACTTTCATGTTTGTTTAAAATCCAGGAGCCGGGCATCACATGAAGTTAATTCTGTTTGAAGGGTAATTGGGAGATGTTCTTTCATTGTGGGGTGATGCTGAGCCACTTTGAAAGCTTTTACTGTTTTAGTCTTTTGCTTTAGGGAATTTAGTTTGCTTTAAAAAAAAAAAAAAAAAAGAGACACGGTGTCATGGCTTTACTATAAAACACGCTGGCTTCTTCTGTACATTTTATTGTGTACACCAAATCCTTTTTAATCCGATCTATTACTTTTAGATACTATAAGGAGTCAGAACTTTGCCATGATCTGGTGCAGTGATCAGATATCCTTGGAGCCTATCACTGCACCTTATGCCGCGTACACACGAGCGGACTTTACGGCAGACTTTGCCCGGCGGACTTTTCGACGGACTTTCTGAATGAACGGACTTGCCTACACACAATCCACCAAAGTTCGTCGAATTCGTACGTGATGACGTACGACCGGACTAAAACAAGGAAGTTCATAGCCAGTAGCCAATAGCTGCCCTAACGTGGCTTTTTGTCCGTCGAACTAGCATACAGACGGCGGACTTTTCGTCCGGACTCGATTTCGACGGATTAATTTAAAACATGTTTCAAATCTAAGTCTGTCCAACTTTTGAGAAAACAAAGTCCACTGGAGCTCACACACATCGAATTGTCCGACCAAATCCAGTCCGCCGAGCAAAGTCTGCCGTAAAGTCCGCTCGTGTGTACGCGGCATTACTGTCATATACAGCGGGGGAAATAATTATTTGACCCCCTGCAGATTTTGTAAGTTTGGCCACTTACAAAGAAATGAAGGGTCTATAATTTTTTTATCATAAGTGTATTTTAAATGATACAGACATAATATTAACCAAAAATCCAGAAAAAAACACCTGATACAAATGTTATAGATTGAGTTGCAGTTCAGTGAGTAAAATAAGTATATGATCCCCTACCAACCAACAATAATTCTGGCTCCCACAGACTGGCTACAGTAGGTGCTCATGTGGTACACAGATTAGTCCTGTCCATTTAAGAAGGTGCTCCTAATGACAACTCGTTATGTGTATAAAAGACACCTGTCCACAGAATCTCTTTCTTCCATTCAAACCTCACCATCAAGACCAAAGAGCTGTCCAAGGATCTCAGGGACAAGATTGTAGACCTACACAAGGCTGGAATGGGCTACAAGACCATCAGCAAGAAGCTTGGTGAGAAGGAGACAACTGTTGGAGCGATTATTCCCGAAGGAAGAAATACAAAATAACCATCAATTGCCCTCGGTCTAGAGCTCCATCCACAATTTCGCCTCATGGGGTGAGGATGATCATGAGAAAAGTGAGGGATCAGCCCCGAACTACACGGGAGGAGCTTGTGAATGATCTCAAGGTAGTTGGGACCACAGTCACCAAACAAACCATTGGTAACACAATATTCCACCCGGAATTGAAATCCTGCAGCACCCACAAGGTCCCCCTCCTCAAGAAGGCACATGTACAGGCCCATCTTAAGTTTGCCAGTGAACATTTAAATGATTCAGAGAAGGATTGGGAAAAAGTGCTGTGGTCAGAGGAGACCAAAATTGAGCTCTTTGGCATCAACTCGTCTCGCTGTGTTTGGAGGAAGAAAATGCTGACTATGGCCCTAAGAACACCATCCCTACAGTCAGGCACGGAGGTGGAAACATGATGCTTTGGAGCTGTTTCTCTGCTAAAGGTACAGGCCAACTTTGCGCATTGAGGGGCCAATGGACGGGGCCATGTATTGTAAAATCTTGGATGAGAACCTTCTTCTCTCAGCCAGAACACTGAAGATGGGTCATGGATGGGTCTTCCAGCATGACAATGACCCAAAACATAACGAACAAGGCAACAAAGGAGTGGCTCAGGAAGAAGCGCATTAAGGACATGGAGTGGCCTAGCCAGTCTCCAGACCTTAATCCTATAGAAAAATTATGGAAGGAGCTCAAATTTCGAGTTGCCAAGCGACAGCCAAGAAACCTTAAGGATTTAGAGAAGATCTGTAAAGAAGAGTGGACCAAAATCCCTCCTGAGATATGTGCAAACCTGGTCACCACGTACATGAAACGTCTTACCTCTGTGCTTGCCAACAAGGGTTTCTCCACCAAGTACTAAGTCATGTTTTGATTGGGGATCAAATATTTATATTAGATATTTATATATATATATATATATATATATATATTTATATTTATATATTTATATATTCTGTCTCTATCATTTAAAACACACCTATGATAACTAATATAGACCCGTCATTTCTTTGTAATGGGGCCAACTTACAAAACCTGCAGAGGATCAAAAATTATTTTCCCCACTGTTACCTAAATGACTCCATTCATGGCATTCACCACACCACCAATTCAATCAATATTTACTACAAGAACATCTCACAGAACTCTTCTTCAAACCATCTTCATTTCATGCAATATCTATAGAAGTTATAATGTACTGCAATTTTGCATGAGCTAAATGCAGATAAAGTGCAAGTCCAGCCAAAAGTTTTTATTTTAGTTTTGGGTATAGTGGAATAGGATTAGAACCCCTTTCGTGATTTTACAGCTATTGGGGGAGAGATTTCCCTGCCAGACAGGAAGAGAGGGAAAATCTGCAACAGAAGCACAGACAGAAATATACATTTTAGTAAAGGAGAATAGGCTAGAACCCCTGTCAGCTTTTCATGGCTGTCAGTATCCCCATGGCAGAGTTTTCCTCACTTTTTGTCTAGTGACGCCATTGTAACAGGAAATGAGAGGAAATCTTTCTAATAGAGCCCCATAGCAGTAAAAACCTGAAAGGGATTCTAACCCTCCATACTCGTATTAATAATAACACATTTTGGCTGGACTTGCGCTTTTTAAAGCTGAATAAATTGTGCCAAACTGGCCCAATGTAAGTATGCATATGTGATATCTGATGGCCTCTGTGGAAGCTGTAAATCACTACGATGGCGATGCTGAGTGGCTGCCCTTCTGCATAGTAACCACAGGGGGGAGCACTTGCTTGGCGTGGCGGTCATTTTCCTCATTGAACGCAAAGCAAAACTAGGTGGAGATCATGAGGTCAGCACCCCTCCTTGTCCAATCATTGAGACAAATGCAAGGCATTGTCGGTATGGCGGCCATGTCAACCCCTGTGTGGTTACTATGTAGAAGGGCAGGCCAATTAGGCATCATATATGCATACTTACAGTGAGTATAGAAAAAAATCACACTTTTAAATAATCACATTTTGTTGCTTTGCAGCCTGAAATGAAGACGGGCACAGTTTTTGTTTTATCCAACTGTATTTACTCAGTGCAACTTATAACACCAAAATGTCAGGAAAAAAAATAAAAATTCGAAAACAGAATCACTGAGCCTTCAGTCTGTTGGGATATGTCTCTACCAACTTTGCACATCTAGACTTTGCAATATTTGCCCACTCTTCTTTGCAGAAATGCTCAAGTTCAGTAAATTTGAAGTGATTGTAAAGTCTCATTTAAAAAAAAAAATAACAAACATGTTATACTTACCTCCTCTGTGCAGTTGATTTTGCACAGAGCAGCCTGGATCCTCCTCTTCTTAGGTCCCTCTTCGGCACTCTTGGCCCCTCCCTCATTTAAAGTGTCCACACAGCAATCAGCTTGCTATGGGGGCACAGTAAGGCTGCAGATGGGCACTGATGAGGATACAGATGGGCACAGTGAGGCTGCAGATGGGCACTGATGAGGATACAGATGGGCACAGTGAGGCTGCATTGTTGACACTAATGAGGCTGCAGATGGGCACAGTGAGGCTGCATTGTTGACACTAATGAGGCTGCAGATGGGCACAGTGAGGCTGCAGATGGGCATTGATGAGGATACAGATGGGCACAGTGAGGCTGCAGATGGGCACTGATGAGGATACAGATGGGCACAGTGAGGCTGCATTGTTGACACTAATGAGGCTGCAGATGGGCACAGTGAGGCTGCTTTGATGGCTCAGTGAGGCTGCATTGATGGGCACTGACAAAGCTGCATTGTTGGCACAGTGAGGCTGCGGTGTTGGCACTGATGAGGCTGCAAATGGGCACAGTGAGGCTGCATTGTTGGCACTGATTAGGCTGCAGATGGGCTTAGTGAGGCTGCATTGATGAGCACAGAGAGGCTGCATTGATAGGCACTGACAAGGCTGCAGATGGGCACAGTGAGGCTGCATTGTTGGCACTGATGAGGCTGCAGATGGGCTCAGTGAGGCTGCATTGATGAGCACAGAGAGGCTGCATTGATAGGCACTGACGAGGCTGCAGATGGGCACATTAAAGCTGCATTGTTGGCACTGATGTTGCTGCAAATGGGTATTATTATTTTATTATGGCATTATATTATTAATTATCTTTAAAGTATTATTTTATTGTAGTATATTATTATGAATGGGGGGGGGGGGGTGTTGGCACAGAGCGTGACCTCCCTGAATTAAGTTTTTGCAGGTTGGGATGTCTGGTTTACGATGGACTGATGCCGTTTTCCCATTTTTAGCACTGAGGTGTTTATTCTTTGTTTACATTTATCTGCTATCACAGCGCCTCATTTATAATATTTACTTTTTTGTGTCTATTGTTTCTATGAAAGGCTGCCGTGACACTTTGTTTTGGGGTATTATCAGTTGACTCTTTTAGCGCTAAGTTGGGTGATTTTATATAAAATCCAGAATGGTTATCTAGGGCAGGACATATAAACAAAGCCACAGCAGCGAAAGTAACAGGCACTCAAATTTTCACAAGCCTGTAAAATAAATTGTTAAAGAAAACTTTATTGCCGCTGGTAATGAACTGTGGACAGTTGTCTAGGGATTGATGTCGGTGGATAACTGAACCAGTGTTTTCTCCTTGCAGCCATGGTCCTTCTGTTTGTCATGTGGATGAAGCGCCGGGAGAAGGAGAGGCACACCAAGCAGCTGCTCATTGACCCAGAAGACGATGTGAGAGACAATATACTGAAGTATGATGAGGAAGGAGGAGGAGAAGAGGACCAGGTAACATCACATTACTTAAATCAGTCACAAAACTCTCCTAAGGCCACTCTTATGCTTAAAAAAGAATGAAAAATGAGAAGAACATTTCTACTATTCACCAGCCAGGCTGCCCGTGACTCCAATCTTCACTTTCTTGCAGAACTACACTGGCCGCTAGAATTTTCTGGGAATGTGGAGAATAGGGCGCTCTGACTAACAAAGAGACTTTAACAAACACTTCAGAAGAGGGAAGCACACTCTATAGGAAAAACAAAGCAGAGAAGAAGTCGCTTCTAAGTGCGGTAATAAAACACTTACAAGATGGAAGTAAAAAACAGGCATATCAATGAATCCACAACGTCCAGCGGGATGCCTCCTGGGAGCACCGATTGGTTTGAAGAAGGAGCGACTGGGCATGCTCCAAAACATGTCCCGCCCAATCTGACGTCACTTCCGGTTGCCTGGATTCCATGCTGGTCCTGACAGCATGGCTCTCCATCTTGGATCAGAGAGTGTTTCCCACCACTGGTCGGCCGGAACGTCCACCTGCAGCTGTCTTTGCTTCCAGAAGGCATCCCACTGGACGTTAGGGATTCATTGATTTGCCTGTTTTTCACTTCCGTCCTGTAAGTGTTTTTAACCCTTCCTTGTCATTAAAGCAGAGTTCCACCCAGAAGTGGAACTCCCACTTTAAGCATTCCTCGCCCCCCCCTGACCTGCCACATTTGGCATGTCATTTTTTTTTTGGGGGGGGGGTGTACCCTTTTTTTCTTGGGACTTCCTGTCCCACTTCCTGTTTCCTGTCATCTCGCCCTAGGCGGCCCCTCCCTGCCAGTAATCTTCTGGGACACAACTCAGGTCCCAGAAGATTGGCTGGCCCATAGGAGAGCGCAGAGCGACTCGTGAAGCCCGGTCGTGAAGCCGTAAGCTGTCACGGCCGGGTGCCCACGGTTACCATAACGGCGCCAAGATGGGGGAGAGGAGCTAGCCTCCGTGCGGCCATACCGCTGGACCATGTGGCAGGTAAGTGTCTGTTTAGTAAAAGTCAGCAGCTATGCTTTTTGTAGCTGCTGACTTTTAATAAACTAAAAAACGAGTGGAACTCCGCTTTCAAGTGTTTTATTACTGCACTTAAGCTGGCCATACACCATACAATTTTCCTGTTCAATTTTCTTTAGATTTACCTTCAACTATGTAGTACAAGGGTCTGCCTGATTGCATCCAAATTGAAAGTGTTTAGGTTTGACCTCCTATTATATTGTTTTGGTAAATCTAAAGGAAAGTTGAACAGGAAAATTGAATAGTGTATGGCCAGCCTTAGAATCGTCTTCTTCTCTGGTTCACTAGAATTTTCCACATCTGCTTCTGGGTGTGTCAGTGCCCCTTGTTTCCTCCTGTTCCGCCCTCTATGTCACTAGTATGTCCCTGCAGAGCTGACCACTATGTCACTAGCGGAATCCTACAGAGCTGTCCGCAATGTCACGAGAACATCTTTACAGGCACCACGCAGTGGTGGACGGGGGCATTCAACACACTCGGAAATGTTGAATGTTGAAGATTTTAGTAGCTTTCTAATCCCTGCTAGAGAGCAAATATTGTATTCACCAATGGCAGGCTTGGTGAGTAGTAAAATTGTTCCATTGCAGGGTGGCTTTTTTTTTTTTTTTTTTTTACTGCCAGAATCACTTTAAAGCAGCCTTATATTTGATTTGTAGTCATATTTAGACTTCGATTCCACACATTTCTAGGAAGAGCTTTTATTGCTTTCACCTGATGCAGTATGGCAGAATGAAAGGGAGACTGTTCTTCAGATACTTTGAAAAATGTTTAGTGTCTCCCTACGGTCATAAAAACATTTGAAATATACACAAGTACCATGCCGTGCACGGTAACTTAGCATTCGCTTTTGGGGGAGAGGAAACCAGAATCACAGACGGCACTACAAACCTGAGAGAGGTTTCAACACCTCCTACACCAAAACCTTAAAATGTTTTGGTTGGAGTTGGGTTTTAGGACCACTGGACTGGATCCAACTAAATCTAAGGTGTATCCCTCTTAGATTGTAAGCTCTTATGAGCAGGGCCCTCTTAACCCTCTTGTATTCTATTGTATTGTAACTGTACGTTCTCCCTTTTATATTGTAAAGCGCCGCATAATCTGTTGGCGCTATATAAATCCTGTATAATAATAATAATATTCCTGTGTTGACATACTCAAGCATTCTCTCATTTATTCACAATACATTTCATCAAACAGGACTATGATTTAAGCCAACTGCAGCAGCCAGAGACCTTGGACCATGTCCTAAACAAAGTGGCCGGTGTCAGGCGGGTGGATGAGAGGCCAGTAGGAGCCGAACCTCAGTATCCAATCAGACCTGTCATACCACACCCAGGAGACATTGCCGACTTCATCAGCGAGGTAGAGCTTATGACATAATTGCTACTGTATAATGGTACCTAGTGTGGTATACAGTGTGCTAACGAATATCTTTGACTTTCAGGTACGTGGGGACTGTAAACACAGTAAATTAAGAAATAGTATAGCCCCAACTGTCCCCTATTTGCCCCTGTTCCTTCTTAAATATTCCTCTTTTAGCTCTGGTATGGAAATCTGTATAAAGAAAATGTACTATTTAACTGTCATTCTTACCCTTTAGTTTGCCATGGTCCGAGTGATTGGGAGGGTGGTAATGGTGTGCCCATTGTCTAAAATGTGCCCCTGTATCCCATCACAGAAGGTTGGTACAGAGTTTTCCCCAGAGAGGGTGGGACTGTAAAGGCATAGATTGTCAGACATATCATATAGTAAAAAAGAGATTTTATTTAAACAATATATTAAAGAAAAAAAAAATTTCATCAAAACGTTAATCACATACACTCCTTCTTCAGGGATGATTCGATATGCAATAGTATTCTACATGTAACATATTGTATCGCTTTATATTTTTTGTTACATGCAGAATACTATTGCATATCGGATCATCCCTGAAGAAGGAGTGTAGGACACTCCGCAACGCGTAGGATATATCGAATGCTTATGCTTACAAGTTCATGTCCACATTTCTGAGTGCATTTGTTCTCCGAGGTTTACCAGAGATATCATACACTCGAAAGCTATTTTGCACAGATAACAACTTTTTAATTATTTGTACCAATGTTATGTGATGAACTTTTTGATTTGATTACATTTTATTTTTTTAATATATTGTCTAAATAAAATCTCTTTTTTACTATATGATATGTCTGACAATCTATGCCTTTAAAATCCCACCCTCTCTGGGGAAAACTCTGTACCATATCTAAGTTTAGGATGTTGGCTGATCAATAGCATATGAGTCTCTTCAAAAACCTCCATCTTTCTTGACATCACAGAAGGCTGGGAGGAATGGATTGGTCACATGAACACAGCGGTTTATATGAACACAGGTCCTTTCTTTTGTATTGGACATTAGACATGTGCATAAAATATTCTTTTGTCTCATTTTGGATGCATTCATTAAGTTGAACATTTCGTTTTTTTCATTTCCGCTGTGTCGGTCCGGTTCATTTTCGGAATTGATTTTTGTTTCTTCGGGATTCATTTTGTATACTCATTAGACCAGATGGATTTGAAAAGTTTTCTAATCCACCCGCTGTAACTTTGGGCAGATCCAAATTAATTGTGTATAACTGTGGTTGTTAATGAGCAAGCAGCCGCCATGTCCTTAACAACTATGACCCATCTGCTGTAAACAAGATTCCCTGCTGACAGTAATGTAAACTGTAATGTAAAGTGCTGGTAATTTTTTTTTTTTAATTAGTAGCGTGGGGTCCCCACCAAAAGCACCTTGTCCCAATGTTGAGGAGGACAAGGGCCTCTTCCCAACAACCCTGGCCATGGGGTTGTGGGGGTGCGGGGGGGTGACTTATCGGAATCTGGAAGCCCCCTTTAACAAGGGTGGATCTGGGGGCCCCCTTGTTAAAGGGGGCTTTCAGATTCGGATAAGTCACCCCCCACAACCCCTGGGCCAGGGTTGTGGGGAAGAGGCCCTTGTCCTCATCAACATGGGACCCCAAATCCACCCTACCCCCCCCCCCCCCCATGTGAATGAATAGGGGTGCATAATACCCCTACTCGTTCAACAAAAGAAAGTAAAAAGTAAATAAAAACTCAGAGACAGTTTTTGACAAATCCTTTATTTAAAAAGACAAACAAAAAAAGTCCCCTGAAGTAGATCTATTGTTAATCACGATGAATGCCAACCTGCACAAAAAAAAATCCAAAAAAGCACCTCTAAACATGTCTTGTGGAGAGACTTTCACTGAATGACAGGTAAACATGGGGGTGGGGTCTTCCAGCGAATGCATTCTTTGTTTTTGTTATAACTATATTTCGGATTTGTTGCCATTCTTTTTCATGTCCGTTCGGAAATTCAGGTACATCCAAATCTCCAAAAAACAAATCAAAATGAAATGAATTGCACTTGTCTATTGGACATGTTGGATGGTTTTAGGATCTTTAAGTGATAAAGTACCAAGATCCTTTATATACTACGTACAAAGGTGATTTTTCTCACTGTCTTGCCTCACATATAACATTTCCCTGAAAGGAAATCCTGTAATTTAGAAAAGATAACTCAGCTTTAATACAAATGGCTGGAACATAACTAATCACATCCAACATGGGTGCCACTGCCACATGCACCACTTGCTGTCTCTGGCCATGTGATGGGATTTGGATTTGGACTTGTAATTAGGCCTCAATCAGTCATATTGGATGCTTTGTGAAACCACTTCCCTGGCTATACAGCTGCCCATTTCAGATTTAATCCTATCGCTATAACCATCTGCTCCGTATTAGGAGGCATATCATGTTGGCATTTGAGGACCTGGATACTAATTTGACGTCATTAGAGAAGCTGAGCGGAACTTTTGATGTTTAGCTGGCTCAACAAAATAGAATGTACATTTCGAGAATTTTTGATTTCGAGCTCTCTGTATAAATGACAAGCTCAGAATGTTGTCAGCAGAGCACATTGGATATCATGTTTCTTTGTGCGCTCAACTCTCTTTTTATTACAGAAAAGCCTTTCCTGATTTTTAATGAAATGGAGATTTGATTTCCTCTGAGACATTTGGCAGAAGTCAGGAATATTAAATGCAGTCCATGTTTTTAATTACAATAAACACATATTGTTTTGTCTTTTTATCTGTCGGTTGTTAAGTTGCCTACATATCATGCTTGTGTCAGTAAATGACCAAAGTCGGAAATGGGGGGAGGGGGTCTCATCGTGCGCTACCTACAGCAAAACCTGTGAAAGTAAACTTAGTATTTGTTAGTCTAATGCCCCGTACACACGATCGGACTTTCCGCCAAAAAAAAAACATGGATTTTTGTTCGAAGGTTGTTGGCTCCAACTTGTCTTGCATACACACGGTCACACAAATGTTGACCAACATTTACGAACGTGGGAACGTGGTGACGTACAAGACGTATGACAAGCCGAGACAATAGGAAGTTCAATAGCCGGTGCGGCTCCTTCTGCTTGATTCCGAGCATGCGTGAACTTTTGTGCGACGGACTTGTTTACATACGATCGGAAATTCCGACAACAAAGTTTTGTTGCCGAAAAATTTGAGAACCTGCTACCCAAAATTTGTTGGCGGAAAGTCCGACAACAAATGTTCGATGGAGCATACACACAGTCGGACTTTCCACCAACAAACTCACATCCAACATTTGTTGTCGGAAAATCCGATTGTGTGTATGGGGCATTAAGGTTCTTAACCACTTCCCATCCCAGCCATAGTCATATGATGTCCGCAGGAGGGATCTTCCATCCTGGGTGAGCGTCATATGACGTCTTAGGCCTCCCTGCCCTCTGGGGGGGCGCACGCGTGCCGCGTCACTCGGGAGCCAATGCACATGCCCGACGACCGCTATGTCCGTCGGGCACCTGCGATTGCCCATTAGCAGAGCAGGACCGTGGATCTGTGTGTGTAAACACACAGATCCACATCCTGTCAGGTGAGAGGAGACCGATCATGTGTTCCCAGTACAGAGGAACACTGATCGGTCTTCTCCCCTTGTGAGTCCCCTCCCCCTACAGTTAGACTCACTCCCTAGGTAACACAATTAACCCCTTGATCGCCCCCTAGTGTTAACCCCTTCCCTGCCAGTGACATTTATACAGTAATCAATGCATTTGTATAGCACTGATTGCTGTATAAATGTGAATGGTCCCAAAATAGTGTCAAAAGTGTCCGCTGCAATGTCGCAGTTACGATAAAAATCGCAGATCGCCGCCATTGCTAGGGAAAAAAAATTATAATAAAAATGCCATAAAAATCTATCCCCTATTTTGTAGACGTTATAACTTTTGCGCAAACCAATCTATATACGCTTATGGGGCGTACACACGGTCGGACTTTTCGGCTACAAAAGTCCGACAGCCCATCCGACAAACTTTCAACGGACTTTTGACGGACTTGCGGTGGACTTTCTAACAAACAGACTTGCCTACATACGATCACACAAAAGTCTGATGGATTCGTACGTGATGACGTACACCGGACTAAAATTTGAAGTTGATAGCCAGTAGCTGCCCTAGCGTCGGTTTTTGTCCGTCGGACTAGCATACAGACGAGTGGATTTCCGGGTCCGGCGGAGTTACGACGTAAAGATTTGAAGCATGTTCCAAATCTAAAGTCCGTCAGATTTGCGACTGGAAAAGTCCGCTGAAAGTCCGGGGAACCCCACACACGATCGGATTGTCCGCCGGATTTGGTCCGTCGGCATCCGTCTGACTTTTGTAGCCAAAAAGTCCAACCGTGTCCGACATTATTGCAATTTTTTTTTTTACCAAAAATATGTAGAAGAATACATATCGGCCTAAACTGAGGAAAAAAAAATACTTAAAAAAAAAAAAAAAATGAGGATATTTATTATAGCAAAAAGTATTGTGGTTTTTTTTTAAAAAACTTGTCGCTCTTCTTTTGTTTATAGCGCAAAAAATAAAAACCGCAGAGCCGATCAAACACCACCAAAAGAAAGCTCTATTTGTCAGGAAAAAATGATAAAAATTTCATTTGGGTACAGTGTTGCATGACCGCGCAATTGTCATTCAAAATGCGACAGCGCTGAAAATTGGCTTGGGTGGGAAGGGGGTGCAAATGCCCTGTATTGAAGTATTGAAGTGGTTAAAGCAAAACTCCAGGTACCAAACTGGTCGTTTTCCAAAATGGTGCACTGCAGTACTTTCTATCTGGCCCTGTCCCCTGCAGAAAATCTACTTTTACTCCATCCTACTGCTGTCACTGGTCTTCCCCCATTCATGGATATCATGCAGCCTGTGCTCCTAGTATTCCTCACTGAGCACCACACAACTGTTGTTACACGAGATTGCTCACTGCTACTGTTGAGGAAGAAGAGGAGGACACGTGACATCATCACACCAGCTAGAAGAACCTTGAAGAAAAAGAGAGAAGGGGGTAAAAAAAAAAAAAAAAGAGCCGAAGATGAGCTTTAACCAGGGTTTTTGGGGAATGGGTACCCTTGGGTTATGGGAACCAGATGATGGGGGTACAGGACTACACCTCTAAATAATGTTTTCAACAATTGACCCAGGATTAGTCTGTGTATTAGTCCTCGTTCATATGGGCATCCTACACTGTACACCTGTGCGAGGGCCGTGTTTACCTGCATGGGGATGCCGAGGTGTTAAAGGAGAAGTACAGCCAAAACTCGTTTGGCTGTGCTTCTCCTGTGGATCACAGGAGTGCAGTTCATTTTCAGGCAACAGCGGACTGAAGCCTGCTGTCGGCTGATGTCACAGATCTGGTCCAGGCTGGGGCAAGTTCGCCACCATATGGTCCGGGTTCACCCACAACCCTGGACCGGCACCTGGCTCAGCCTCTCAGAGAGCCACTGAGAGCTGGAGCCAACCGCTCCCACCCCCCTCCAAAGCCCAGCGCTCCAGTGAGAGCGGAGGGGCAGAGCAGACAGCGGTGACTGACAGTCAGCAGCTCTCTGCTCAGGGAGCCCTTAGAACTGAGCGATCAGCGGTGTTTGTTCGCTTAGTTCTCAGTCTTAGAGCCGGCAGGGGTAGAGTCAGCATCCAAACGATGCTGCATCCACCTAGGTAAGTATGATTCTTGGGGGGGAAGAAAAATCCTCAACTTCTCTTTTAAGTGCATCCCCATGCAAACAGTCCCATTTATGTCTATTGGGATGCAGTGGCTGCACAGACAGAGCTGCTGCTCCCAATATGACATCCATGCGGGTGCATGGCCCAGAACACACAACGTGGGCATTTGGGGCCGTGCACCCACACAGATGTCAAATGAAGAGCAGCGGCTGTGTCTGTGCAGCCGCTGCATCCCAATAGATATGAATGAGATTGTTTGCACGTGGATGCACGGAACACTTGTACTTCTCAATGCAGGCAAACACAGCCTACACTACTACAGTATAGTACAGTACTAATACAGTGTAGTATGCCCCTGTAAACCAGACCTTATTGAACCTTTAAATCAAAGTGTAGAAATGGACTTGATGTGTCAGATGACATTATTTAAATAAATATAATACAATCCTTACCGTTTTTCTGATCTGTTCCTAGCGATCTATGTGACATAATACTAAAATATTGATATTTTTTGGGTCATTCTGGTACATAATAGGTCAAGTGAAAAATGGGTATGTGGGGACATATTAGGCAATCCATTGGGAAGGGGGAGTAATTGTAAAATGGTTAAGACCCCTCCTGTGCTAGTCACTTACACGGCCCACAGCCATTTAAAGGGTAAGTTCATTCAAAATACACTATATTGTCAAAAGTATTGGGACGCCTGCCTTTACACGCACATGAACTTCAATGGCTACCCAGTCTTATGCCCTGTACACACGGTCGGATTTTCCGACAGAAAATGTGTGATAGGACCTTGTTGTCGGAAATTCCGACCGTGTGTAGGCTCCATCACACATTTTCCATCGGATTTTCCGACCCTCAAAGTTTGAGAGCAGGATATAAAATTTTCCGACCACAAAATCTGTTGTCGGAAATTCCGATCGTGTGTACACAAATCCGACGCACAAAGTGCCACGCATGCTCAGAATAAATAAAGAGATGAAAGCTATTGGCCACTGCCCCGTTTATAGTCCCGACGTACGTGTTTTACGTCACCGCGTTCAGAATGATCGGATTTTCCAACAACCTTGTGTGACCGTGTGTATGCAAGACAAGTTTGAGCCAACATCCGTCAGAAAAAATCCTAGGATTTTGTTGTCGGAATGTCCGAACAAAGTCCGATCGTGTGTACGGGGCATTAGTCCCTAGGGTTCAATATTGAGTTGGTCCACCCTTTTCAGCTATAAACAGCTTCAACTCTTCTGGGAAGGCCGTCCACAAGGTTTAGGAGTGTGTCTATGGGAACGTTTGACCGTTCTTCCAGAAGCCTATTTGTGAGGTCAGGCACTGATGTTAGACAAGAAGGTCTGGCTCGCATTCTCTGCTCAAATTCATCCTAAAGGTGTTTTTATCGGGTTGAGGTCAGGACTCTGTGTAGGCCAGTCAAGTTCCTCCACCCCAAAATCGCTCATCCATGTCTTTATGGACCTTGCTTTGTGCACTGGTGAGCAGTCATGTTGGAACAGGAAGGGGCCGTCCCCAAACTGTTCCCACAAAGTTGGGGACATGAAATTTTCCAAAATGTCTTGATATGCTGATGCCTTAAGAGTTCCCTTCACTGGAACTAAGGGGCCAATCTCAAACCCTGAAAAACAACCCCACACCATAATCCCCCCTCCACCAAGTGATTTGGACCAGTACACAAAGCAAGGATGAGCGAGTTTCCTGACCTCAACCCGATAGAACACCTTTGGGATGAATTAGAAACTGGGACTACGAACCAGGCCTTCTCGTCCAACATCAGTGCCTGACCTCACAAATGCGCTTCTGAAAGAATGGTCAAACATTCCCATAGAAGAGTCAAGGCTGTTATAGCTGCAAAACCTTGTGGACAGCCTTATCAGAAGAGTTGAAGCTGTTATAGCTGCAAAGGGTGGCCAACTCAATATTGAACCCTACGGACTAAGACTGGGATGCCATTAAAGTTCATGTGCGTTTAAAGGCAGGTGTCCCAATACTTTTGACAATATAGTGTAGATATTTGAGTTGTAGGTGTTTTCTGGCGGGTTAAATCACCAGCCCCCTCCATAGCCCACTGTGGCCCTTGGCATTGCAACATGTAAGTACTATGACATAATCATAGCTCTATCCACTGTACATTTGTACTGTTTAAGTTACCATTAGGCCGTAGTATCATTAGCGCACAATCAGTCTCATTTAATAAGGAAAATGATTATGTGCAGCCAGGGAAAGTTACACTAAAAATGTTTGCCGATATCAGCTAATTGGCTTCCAACAAACATGCCTTCAGGCCTCTCCTACAGTGCATATGATGCAGATTATCTTATAAGAGCTCAGACAAATCTTGTTCAGTTAGTGTTTTCCTGGGAGGGAATCAACAAAACACCATTGGGGGGGCTAAGAATAGCTTTGAGCACAGCACCGTTCCTCTGTGGGACCCAAATCCCTCTGCTTCCTTTTTTTTGCTGCGGCTGTGCTATGTGAAGATCTGTTGTATTAAAAGTTATGTTAGACAAACTCTTTGTAAGTTTGATGTAAGTTTTTGTTTGGTGTTATGTTTTTTTCTGCGCTGGTCCTTTCCTAAAAAGTAATAAAGAATCTACAAACCATGTTGGGGATTTTTGCATTCGGTAACTGTTATGACAGGCTAGCCCAGGGTTTCTCAACTAGGGTTCCTCCAGAGGTTGCTAGGGGTTCCTTCAGTTTCCACTGACACCATTGATCTTTTTAGCTATCTGTTAGAGCAGGGGTCCTCAAACTACGGCCCTCCAGTTGTTCAGGGACTACAATTCCCATCATGCCTAGTCATGTCTGTGAATGTCAGAGTTTTGCAATGCCTCATGGGACTTGTAGTTCCGCAACAGCTGGAGGGCCGTAGTTTGAAGATCCCTGTGTAAGGGGGTAATTCTTCCCAATGTCCACAAGTGTGAGGAGCATTCTTCCCACTGATTATCACACTAGTGCAGGGTTTCTCAACTAGGGTTCCTCCAAAAGGTTGCTATGGGTTCTTTGAGCCTTGACCAATTTCTGCCTCTCAGATAAGTTCCCATTAACACTATTGATCTTTTTAGCTATCTGCAAGAGAGTAATTCTTCCCAATGACCACAAGTGTGAGGAGCATTCTTTCCACTGATTATCACTAATGTAGGGTTTTTCAATTAGGGTTCCTCCAAAAGGTTGCTAGGGGTTCTTTGAGCAATGATCAATTTCTGCCTCTCTGATAAGTTCCCATTAACACTATTGATCTTTTTAGCTATCTGCAAGAGGGTAATTCTTCCCAATGACCACAAGTGTAAGGAGCATTCTTCTCACTGACCATCACACTAATGTATTATGAGTTGTAGATCTAGTAACACTAAGTAGGGGTTCCCTGAGACCGGAAAGTTATTTAAAGGGTTCCTCTGTGCTGAAAAGGTTGAGAAAGTTTAGGGCTAGCCTATGTATGTCTGGCTGTATGACATGGGGAGACCTGTCCAGTGCTGGGGAGGATGCAACCTCCATGCTAGGCTGGACAGTATTCCTTTCAAGCTGACACAACACAGAAATAGCTTCACCTTATCACAATTGGAGAGCAAGGGTGAGCATGGAAGTGCTCCCCATACTATACGATCTGATGGGATCTCTACACACCACCATATTCCAAAATGCTTGTGTTCTATAGGAAAGATGAAGCAGTACAGTAAGTTACAGACTGTAAAGGCCTATTAAACTTTGCATGCACTTTAACATACACATATAGGGTTGGCCCTTTCCCTTCGAAAACACACTAAACTGCAGTACATACCCTGTTTCCCCTAAAATAAGACCTAGCGTGACTGTCAGTGATGGCTGCAATATAAGCCCTACCCCCCAAATAAGCCCTAGTTAAAGTCCTTGTAGGTCTTATTTTCGGGGTAGGGCTTATTTTCGGAGAAACAGGGTAGGGCTTATTTGGGGGGTAGGGCTTATATTGCAGCCATCACCGACAATCACGCTAGGTCTTATTTTCGGGGAAACAGGGTAGGTGCAAACCAGCCACATAGGAAATAATGGTGTCTCTGAATTGCATTTAAAGTATATGTAGTAAAACTCAAGTGTAAATGGGTCCTAAATGAAAATCTGTATTGAATTAATCTGAAGGCTGCCGTTGCTGACCTCTCCTGAAAATGCTGATCTAATGGCTTAAATACCATGGGGTTGATTTACTTAAAGCGGAAGTAAACCCATCCATAAAACGGCTACCTTTCCAGCACGTGCCGAAAATGTAACACTCCCATTGATTGGGCTCTCAACCAAACTGTCAAACCATCCAATGGCCGGTGTCATAACTGATCACATGTGCAGCATCATGGCAGTTCTAGACTAAACAGAGGCCAAGATGGCGGCTTCCTTGGCTGAAAACGATAGGAGGGTTTACTTCCACTTTAAGGCGAATAGACTGTGCACTTCGCAAATTGCAGTTGCTCCAGAGCTCAGTAAATGAGGTAAACCTTCACTTTGTAAAGCATACCAAATCAGGTGCAAGGAAAATGAAAAAAAAAAACAGCATTATTGCTTGCACATGATTGGATGGTGAATGTCAGCAGAACTCAGGGGTCAGGGGTCATTAGTCCATCGGGGGGGGGGGGGGGGGGCTCCTTACATTGGTGGTGACAAGTGGGAAAAGTTCTTCCTTACAGGGATGGTCAGAATGCCACTTTTGCGATCATGCCTTTGACTCTGCCAAATTGCATTGGACCTGGATCTATGCAGACACCATGAGCTGGGAGGTTCGTTTTCCACAGCTCAAGGAACCCCTCACTACCTCTGGAGGAACCCTAGGTGAGAATGGCTGCCCTAGATCTTGAATTTATCTACTCTACAGCCAATGAAGAAAAGCTTAATAGCTCAGGAAATCTCACTCAAACACTGGTGTTAGCTGTTATGATGGCTTTCCATGGGACCAGGACTGCTTGCAACATATCAGACATCACTGCTTACTCATCTGCGAACAGCCAACTCCATGTGCCAGCACCATTACTGAAAATAATGGCTGATATTTTCAAAGTGTTATCACCAAATCTTACCATCACAAATGCAATAAATTGCTGCCCACACTGAAATTTAAACCTACATTTAAAAAACTATGGTAATCAAACACACGCCTCCAAAACTATGGATGCCTCATTAACCAATGGAGGGACACGCTGATACAAAGATTTCTGCTCTTTTATTGTGACTATGTCATCCATAAATATGAGTTTCATGTAGTTGATGGTGCTTTGCTTATTTGGTTATAGTTTTAGAGGCCTGGGTTAGAAATACTAGAGTTGGTTATAACTTGTCCCATAACTAATGCTGTTCCGCCTACAACTTTAATTTGTCATCAGGTCTTTCTTGTCAACTTACTGACTTGATGGCCTAGTAAATTAACCTACCGCTTATTTGGTTATGGTTTTGGGGCCTAGATTTAAATCCTAGAGCTAGGATTATTGCACAGCATACCTCTATAATTTGTCAGCAGGTCCTCTCAATCAGCTGATTCACTGTTAACCTGATTGTAGTTTTGGAGCTCCAATCCCATAGAAAGCTCAATTCCCTTTTGTGATGGTGCTGTTTACAATTGATCATGAGATTGTGATTCTTAAATAGCAGAAAGGGCACACCAACTATTGAGAAGAGGTGATAGCTCAGTGGATGAGAGCAATGACCAAAGCATTGGAGACCATGAGCCTGCATATCAACACTGACTATCAGGAGTCAAGGATACATTTAATTTACTATGTCTGGATTTACCATATGTTGATGTCCAAAGAAATGCCTGCTAAACCTATGAGCCAGGGCTAGGCTTTGGTTTAGTGGTTTATCAGCCAGCCCTGGGCCCAGCAGAGATTTTGGAGTTGCTGGTTCAAATCTTGGCTTATCCCTTTGAGTTTCTGACAACTCCTAAAGTAGGAGAATAAATACACAAACCATTGAGCAGAGGTGAATAGCTCAGAGGATGAGAACATTGACCAGGGCGCAATAGACCCAAGTTCAAATCCAGACAAGTGCTGTAGACCCCCAAGGGCAAATCACTGAAAGCACAATAGACTCAAGTTCAAATTCCTGAGTGAAAGCCTGGAGGCCATGGACAACCCACCAGTCTGCTCTAGTCCCAGGCCCCCACAGGCCTGTAACACATGTGGGCAACACATTAGATTGAGGACCCGCCTCCTTCGGTCCAAAATCTGTGATTTCAATGCAACATTAACAATGGGCTGTCTTGCTGGGACAGCCCAGAAAACATTTTGTACTTAGCAAATTTTTACTTTTTCCTGCTTCCACAGCAACATGTTCCCCCAGGGCACCACACCATGCAGTGCCTGAGACTTTTGAGCAGTGAGGCCACTTGCACAGCACCACAGGGCTTTCCATCAGTGAGGCTTGAACCCAGGTCTCCAGCAGACCTGCCATCACACTTAGCCCCTAAGCTACCACCATCACTCAAACACTAAGGTGTTCATTCTTCTATTTAACAACGACAATGCTTTCTGAGTCACAAAAAATAGCTAAACAATAGATTTGAACTCTACTCTCTCTTGAAGGTCTACAGCACACCAGGCAATGCTCTCATCCATTTAACCACTGCCATATCTAAACCAAAAAAGGAGCTTGTTCTTCTTCTTCAGATGCACACCAAGTTGACAAATGCATAAAGACAAGAATTAGTATATTTAACAAGCAGCAGCCATATCTCTTAGGTTGAGCTGCGGTTCATGAAGTATGAAGTAAGACCCACACTAGTGATTTAGCTCTAGTTGCAGGGACCTAGGTTATAGTGCCTGGATGTAATGTATTCCCCTTGTGTTCAGTAGAGTGGGCAGTGAGCTCTGCTACCTATCATATGGAGTTTTGACTCATTCCCTTCTCTAGAAATTGCTAAATGATTGAAGCTGCACATACATTCACGTGACACCTGTGCACAGTATCAATCACTAGAAATGTGTCTGGGTGCTAGTTTAGTGACTAATGTCTGCTATCTGTGATCTATCATCCAAGTAGAGCCAATAGAGTCATAATAAAGTGATAAAGTAAGTGATAAAGTAAGTGTAGCCCATGAAAATGGTTTGCTTTCTCAGCATAATTGAACAGTCAAACATTAGATGCAAATAGCGCCCACAGATAAGATGGAAATACTTGAACAAATGACATACAATTGACATGGTTTATGTATTTTCATAATCTTGTTAAGCTTATAGAGAGTATGCAGGTGGAACCCATCTTGGTTATATCTCACACCTCTAGGATCCGGTGTTCTGTGTGTTATTGGCAAGTGTGATGTCATTCTGCCAAGAGCTATACAACTCTCTAAGGCCCTTCGAAAAAAAAGGTTGTGGATGCCCATGAGTCTGGCAAGGGATTTAAAAAGTTCCATAAATGATTTGAAATCCATTATTCCACGGTAGGGAAAATAATCTACATGCGGCGTAGATTTCTAACCACTGCTAACTTGTCCAGGCTGGTCGGCCTGTCAAAAGATGCCCAAAATTTTGGGGAAAATTTAAAAATTTAAGAATTTATTTAAAATATTATATTCATGCTAAAAAAAGTCTCCAAGAATCCCAGAAGTTGCATGCAGGGTGTTCAGGTAACTCTTGAAAGAGTTGGGGTCAAAATGCATGCATCTACAATTGAAAAGAGATTGCACCGATTGACTTTCCTAATGTGTTAGGAAAAAGTCTTTGCCGTCTAAAAAGAACATTAGAGCAAGATTACAGTTTGCCATTGAACCTACACTACCGTTCAAAAGTTTGGGGTCACCCAAACAATTTTGTGTTTTCCATGAAAAGTCACACTTATTCACCACCATACGTTGTGAAATGAATAGAAAATAGAGTCAAGACATTGACAAGGTTAGAAATAATG
Source organism: Lithobates septentrionalis (assembly GCA_037952835.1). Taxonomy (NCBI): domain Eukaryota; kingdom Metazoa; phylum Chordata; class Amphibia; order Anura; family Ranidae; genus Lithobates; species Lithobates septentrionalis. Next base: position 134,259 of record JBBDGP010000733.1, on the reverse strand, counting down.
ATTTGTATTTGAAATAACATTGTTTTTACATCAAACTTTGCTTTCATCAAAGAATCCTCCTTTTGCAGCAATTACAGCATTGCACACCTTTGGCATTCTAGCTGTTAATTTATTGAGGTAAGCTGGAGAAATTGCACCCCACGCTTCTAGAAGCAGCTCCCACAAGTTGGATTGGTTGGATGGGCACTTCTGGCGTACCATACGGTCAAGCTGCTCCCACAACAGCTCAATGGGGTTCAGATCTGGTGACTGTGCTGGCCACTCCATTACCGATAGAATACCAGCTGCCTGCTTCTGCTGTAAATAGTTCTTGCACAATTTGGAGGTGTGTTTAGGGTCATTGTCCTGTTGTAGGATGAAATTGGCTCCAATCAAGCGCTGTTCACTGGGTATGGCATGGCGTTGCAAAATGGAGTGATAGCCTTCCTTATTCAGAATCCCTTTTACCCTGTACAAAGCTCCCACCTTACCAGCACCAAAGCAACCCCAGACCATCACATTACCTCCACCATGCTTAACAGATGGCGTCAGGCATTCTTCCAGCATCTTTTCATTTGTTCTGCGTCTCACAAACGTTCTTCTTTGTGATCCAAACACCTCAAACTTGGATTCATCCGTCCACAACACTTTTTTCCAGTCTTCCTCTGTCCAATGTCTGTGTTCTTTTGCCCATCTTAATCTTTTTCTTTTATTGGCCAGTCTCAGATATGGCTTTTTCTTTGCCACTCTGCCCTGAAGCCCAAAATCCCGCAGCCGCCTCTTCACTGTAGATGTTGACACTGGTGTTTTGCGGGTACTATTTAATGAAGATGCCAGTTGGGGACCTGTGAGGCGTCTGTTTCTCAAACTAGAGACTCTAATGTGCTTATCTTCTTGCTTAGTTGTGCAACGCGGCCTCCCACTTCTTTTTCTACTCTGGTTAGAGCCTGTTTGTGCTGTCCTCTGAAGGGAGTAGTACACACCGTTGTAGGAAATCTTCAATTTCTTTGCAATTTCTCGCATGGAATAGCCTTCATTTCTAAGAACAAGAATAGACTGTCGAGTTTCAGATGAAAGTTCTCTTTTTCTGGCCATTTTGAGCGTTTAATTGACCCCACAAATGTGATGCTCCAGAAACTCAATCTGCTCACAGGAAGGTCAGTTTTGTAGCTTCTGGAAGGAGCTAGACTGTTTTTAGATGTGTGAACATGATTGCACAAGGGTTTGCTAATCATCAATTAGCCTTCTGAGCCAATGAGCAAACACATTGTATTATTAGAACACTGGAGTGATAGTTGCTGGAAATGGGCCTCTATACACCTATGTAGATATTGCACCAAAAACTAGACATTTGCAGTTAGAATAGTCATTTACCACATTAGCAATGTATAGAGTATATTTGTTTAAAGTTAGGACTAGTTTAAAGTTAGCTTCATTTAAAAGTACAGTGCTTTTCCTTCAAAAATAAGGACATTTCAATGTGACCCCAAACTTTTGAACGGTAGTGTATAAGCAAAGACCAGACCTTCGGGAACAACGTGCTGAAGACTCGTCATTTAAAGCAGAGTTGTTTATTCACCATTGCAGTAGGCATGTTTGCTGCAAACCATAGGCAGTCTTTCAGGAGAAGAACCTCATACTAACTGTGGAGCATGGTGGTATAAAAGTTATGTTATGGGGTTGCTTTGCTGCTTCAGGGCAGCTTGCAGTAAGGAAAAAAATCTGCAAGTGGCGCAGTTCCCACTATACAGTACAAGTAATAAAAGTGTTAACTATACATTTTACATCATATCAAAGTAAGCTTATAGAGAATATAAGGTCATTTGTCCAAAAGTTGAAGCAGAAACGGGTCTCTCAACATGATAATGTTTGGAAACATACTAGTAAATCAACCAAGGAGTGGCTCAAAAAGAGTAAATAGAGGGCTATGGATAAACGTAGTCAAAGCCATGATTGGATTCCCATTGAATGACGTATTGGGGATTTCATGCAAGGAAACCAACAAACATCTTAATTTCATTGCGTTGGATGTCTGAGATCAGTCAGCAGTTTTACAAAAGAAGTCATTTTTGCTAAAGTGGGCAATGCCAGCTTCTGATGCCAAAGGTGTACTTACTTTTTCATTGTACACCATTACATGTCTTGATATTTTTGTTAAATAAATGAGTGAAAATGCAAACTTTTATTGTGTTTTAATTCCCCTGTAGACACTATCTGAATCCAGATCTGTTGATCGAGCTGTTAAAACATGCTGCAAAAGTCAACAATTTTGTTGGGGCGGATTTATTTTCTCACATTAGCACATGCAACCATATAGGTATTTGATAACCTGCGTTGATGACAAACATTCATACATTTACATGAATACCGCATGAAATACTTACATAATCTGACCACAGATGCAGATTATTCTTCTTTTGGTTTAATCAGCTCAGCGCTACAGGGGAATACTGACCACAATGCAGCAGTGTACATGGGTCCTATAGCCTACAGTACTGCTGCATCCAGATACATGAAACATTTGTACATGGTGAAAGCATTGCTTTATATGCCTGTGTGCATAAACCCTAATGGTTTACTTTTTTTTTTTTTTCTTCGCATGCATGTCTCAGCAAAGATGCAATGATAAATTTGAAAACAAGACAGCAGCACCATCTGCTGACTTTAAAGAGCACAGAAATATTCAAGTGCAATATTTAGTTTTTGTTTTTTTTTTTAAACCTTAATGAAGAAAGAAAGAAATGTAAAAAATCACTATACATTTATCCTTTAAATGCAGGACCCCCATAGTGATACTCACCAGCAGTACATAGGAGAAGGTCTGATCCTCTGATACCAGCACTACAGTGCCATGCTTGGGGTTCTGGCACCCCAACTCTCGTAACTTTAAAAGAAATTTGAAGATTGGCATTGGCAACTCTGGGTCACTAAAGTCTAGCTGTGTGGTATACTAAAAATTCAGAATCTCAATGATCTCCTGCGTCTGCAGAATACAGGGGGGAAATTAGCATGAATTTAAAACCAGGATATTTTTTTTTAAGTTTTTAAAATTTCTAAATAAAAGAAATTACCATTATTATATTTTTTTTATTGTGATGTGTGTGTGGAACCAATGTGCAGTTCAAATGTTTCAAAGGCATTTGGCTATCCCTTGCACAATCGGACAACACAGCTTATGCTTAAAGTGTTTCTAAAGGTTGTCATTAAAAGGTTGTCATTGTACTGTAATTGTGCTATCCCCCGTCTACATTGTAAAGCGATGCGTAAACTGTTGGCGCTATATAAATTGTGAATAATAATAATAATAATTAAAAAACAAACATGTTATACTTACAGCCCCGATCCTCTTCTTCTTGGGTCGCCCTCCCCCCTGGCAGTCCTGGCTCCTCCCTCCTGCCGAGTGCTCCTTATGGGGGCACTCAAGCAGGGTTGCTCCAAAGCCATGGTCCTGTGGTTGGACATTGTCCTCTCACATACAGAGCATGGCTCGCCCCTCCCCACTTCCCCCGGTTCTCACCTCATGGGCTCTGTAACGCAATGTCTCACACTCCGCTTGAGTGCTTTCGTCATATACCGCTTCCTCCCCGTCTGAATCTAGATATCAGATATTCCAACCACTCACAAGCACAAAGCAAGACGAGACTTGTTTAGCTGCTCAACATGGACTCTTTTATTAGAACCAAAATGACAAGTCTTTATATACAGTTAAAGAGGAGGTCCCCCCTCCTGCTCATATTACTCTGACAATACAACTGTAACCAGAAACCTAATTAACATGAGTTAGTCTTCTAAATCATTTACCCAGACTAGGTGACTCAGAGACATGACCTTTAGGACAGACTTGTGGTCACTGAGCTTCACACAATAGTATAAACGCAGGACATCTTCTCACAATAGCAGGAACTAATTACAATTAACAATACAAAGAGCGATCTCCCCCCCTCCTCAGCCTAGTAGGCAACAAACTATAGTAGGAGTAAACTGTCTGGCTCCTACCCAGTTCTACAGGCCAATGTGATCAGCTCTCTCAACTAACATGTTGAGTTTAGAATCAAACAAAGAATAGTCTTTACATATATCCGGGGAGATATTGTGGATAAATATTAATTTCCCATTTTAAGCAATCCAAGACATACCCTCCCAGTCACCATTTCCAAAATGGCATACACAGGGTTCCCAGAGTCTGTGTGTCCTGGGGGACAAGGACCCGAATCCAAAGTAACACCACCTCAAGGGTCCCCAGGCATACAGCTCACAGAGCGCACCGTTCCCCCAAATGCCAGGGCCCATAATCGGTAGGCAAGAGACTGGCATTCAGTCCCCTCCAAAAGCCTCTGTCCCGGGCGAGTCTGTCACAGGCTCATTGGCTGTGATTGATGGCTCCCACTGCCATGTGAGCCAGTGAGGAGAGAGAGACCCAAGAGATCCGCTGGATCGAGATGGGGCTCAGGTAAATATAAGGGGGTCTGTGACGTGTGCTTTAATCTTGGGACTGGATGGACAGAAATATCAGAACTTTTCAGCTGCACATACAGATTTTTCTTAGTATGGCTTGAAATGCGGCAGGGGTTTGTGTTCAAAATCTTGGGCACCAATATGCTGGCACTCTTTTTTGTTTGCATAAATTTGGTAATTCTGTGTTTGAGAACCTTTGCTCTTGAACTTTTTGCATACATGAGCAGCATCCAATATGTTACAAATACATAGTTCAATATAGCAGCGGTATAAAAAAGGAGATAGTGAGTAATCCAAAACAGTGAATGTGTGTGAACTACAACACACAGCAACATAGCTGAAAATTAATAAACAGTCCCTAAAATGCACATCTATGTAGAAACTTGGACTAAGCACCAAACGACCAGGGAAACTCGAACATCAAACCACCAGGGGAATAGGTTTGGATCCCCAAGACAACGTCAGATTGTGACGAAACGTGTGTAGGGAGGTTTGACGTGCTGACGTCATTGGGCTGTAACTCAGAGGATGGGTGTTCGCAAGCCAGCTGGCTGTTTTCTTGATCATTTTTATTCATCATTTCTGTAAGTGCAATTTTTAAGCTCCAATAAACCTTTTTTGGTACGTTTTACACTACGGAGAGTCTTTTTATATTTCTGGGTAATGCCTGACCTATTCCCCTGGTGGTTTGATGTTCGAGTCTCCCTGGTCGTTTGGTGCTTAGTCCAAGTTTCTTCCCAATCAATACCTGTGGATACTCAACACCCCTCCAGACAGAGGCCCTGGCTGGGTATTTATCCGCAGGCTCATAAGAGCTTGCCTTTTGGTAAGCACACATTCTATGTGGTGGAGGTGCACTGTCTTCGAGAGGTGTTTATCACAAGAATCTACACAGATGTGCATTTTATGGACTGTTTAATAATTTTCATTGTTATCACCTATGTTGCTGTGTGTTGTAGTTCACACACATTCACTGTTTTGGATTATTCCTTTTTTATAGCGCTGCTATATTGAACTATATATTTGTACATGTGTGTATCTCACGGTTTTAGCAGCTTCTTTATATATATATATATATATATATATATATATATATATTATTTATTGTTGTTTTTTTCCTTGTTTTTCTTTTTTTCCTATTTTTTTCTTTTTTCTTCTTTTATGGTATTTAGCGTGTTATTTTCCATTTTTATAACTCCAATATGTTACAGTTTACTATGTTTGATTAACTCCTTCCGTCTATCCCACAGGGCCTGAGAGCGGCAGACAACGACCCCACCGCGCCACCTTACGATTCGCTGCTGGTTTTTGACTATGAGGGGAGCGGATCCACCGCAGGCTCCGTCAGCTCCCTCAACTCCTCCAGCTCTGAGGATCAGGACTTTGAGTACTTGAACGACTGGGGTCCCCGCTTTAAAAAACTGGCTGACTTGTACGGCGGGGGAGAGGAGGATTGACGGGACATGTGTATTGTATCAGAACGTGACCTCCTCGGTTGTACAGCGGCAGCTTTCATTTCCTCTTTTTCTTTTATTATTAAACTCCCGAATCCCGCCCCTCTTCCTGACTGCATTCTTTTTAGTGCTAAACTAGACAGACTTTCTTTCATGGGCTTCATTCCAGTTCAGTTTGGCCGAAATTGAAATCAACGATCCCTTTTAATCTTCATTTTATTTTTTTCTCTATTCCCCTACTGCTACGGGCAAGAGGGATGTAATTTTTTTTGTTCCGGCATGCTATACACGCACTATTGTCTCCTATGTTGCAGAAAGTCTGACATTTGAGTTTTTTGGCATCTGATCAAGTCCATGGTCATTTTTGGCCACCGTCCTGAAGTTTGTCCTTTAAACGATATAAGTATCGCAATCGCTGGTAAGCACCTTGGGCAAGATGGTTGTGTAACGTTGATAACGTATGAATATGAGGCTATGTCATTTAACAATGTTGGGCCGTGGACAAGAACTTGACAACGTTTTTTTTTTTTTAAACACAAAATGTTTTTTTAAAAGAAAAATACAGAAGTACTTTCAAAAGAAATTCTAGTTTTCTTTCCAGACTCTTAAGAGGCAGTAAATATAAAACAAGTTGCAATGTATATAAAGAGCTTATATAGCGGTTCTAATCATTACTGGAACATTCCTGGATTGTGAACATGGTTAAAGGACTTTAATTTTCAGAGTTAGACTCTCACAGCCCCTTAAAGCGGGGGTCCACCTATCTATCGTTTTTTTTTTTTTTTGAGTTCATTCACAAACTTTTCTTCTCAGCATTACATACTCACATATTGTGTGTAATATGTCCCCCTGTGTCAGATTTCGTCGGAAAGAATAACTTATATTATTCACTGCAGGCGGTTTCCATCTTCATTGTGGGCATTTGAAGCCCACAAGCATTTATTTCCTGGATGCGGTGAATGCTGTGCTCCCAGCATTCACCGCTCGTTCCCGCACATGCTCAGTGGCATCCTGGGAAGCCTGAGACTAGCTCCCAGGAGTCTGGGAGAGGCTAGAAACAGGCCTACTCCCATGGGAGGAGAACCAGGAAGTTCAAAGAAGAATAGAAAAATAAAAGGTAATTACGGCGATTTAAATTTTTTTAAACGGCATGTCAGCATCTAGGCAAGGAAGAGAATACATACAGATATTGTTCAAAATTTGGGTGGAACCCCGCTTTAACAAACCTTAAATATAGATAAAGGTCTCAGAAGCTGTCATTGGAGATGGCCCACCAACCCAGTGCATGTGTATTATGCCAGCCTATTAATGTCAATGCCAGGCTATAAATAGGCCCGTCACTGTGCAGGCCCCAGCTCTGAGATGTCCATCTGTGGTCAATAACTATATGTAGGTTTTTTTTAATCTGGGAATGGGGCATTCCAGTTGCCTTTATATTAAAGTGCCCCTTATCGATGGGAGGGTTGTTCTGCAGTACCTTCCATTTAAGGCAAAGCTGCCCAAAATGGACTTGAATCAGGTTCACCGTCTTCTGAGACCCCCTACATGTCTTTAACAGGCGAGCTTGGCTTTTTGTGCTGAGCTACTGATCTCACCTACCTGCCTAAGAATACTTTATTAGAGAGCACAGGTCACAAAAATACAGTATCACATTCTCCCCCATTGGAGAAGAAGACTTTCTTGGATAGCAGTGAAGACCTACAGGCTGAGTTACTCTTTTAAAGAAAGCAGCCAAAGACAGCTGGAAATACTCTTGAAAAAGATGTACGTGGATGAAAGTCCACTGTATTCAGGGAAGCAGTCGTCCCCTCACCATAACAATAACACCTCCATCTTACCCAATTTCTGAAGAGCTCCTAAAATTATGACCTAAAGTGGTTGAAAACCTTCCATATACCCAGTGAAGTGACCAGCCTCAGATGATACAAACAAATCCTCCTACATATGTTGTACCTGTTTATCTACAGCCTTCTGAAACACACATTTTAGGGTATATTCACACTAGATGCAGTGGGAATGCATTGGGCAGCTATAGTATGGCAGTCCCACCAATAAGGCAAAATCCCTTGTTTCCTGTGTGCCCGGTTCACACCACTGCATTGCGGTGGTGTGCAGTGGAAAAAAAAGTATGGCAACCTGTACTTTTTCAACAAATGGAAGGCCTTTGCATGTCCCAAACAAAAAAATATCCCAGCACACTGTGGGGCAATTCATTGCCTCGCACTGTGCGTCGGCCAGTTGAACTTTATGAGAGATATCGGAGTGACATTTCAATAAAGTTTGTTTAAAGAAAAAAGTGAACAGTGCAATACACCAAGATTGAAGCATCAGTACTACACTGATCTGCCAGCACCGTCGTAACTCTGCAGCTAGTGTGAACATACCCTAAAATAGCATCTCTCAGCTATGAAAAGCAGGGGGCAGGGATCTGAAGTCTCACATTGCATATCTCAATGAGGAGAGCTCTGAGCCCTGATTGGAGGAAAAAGGGCACACCTCATAGTACAGGAGGAACATGCACAGCTGTGGCTATTAATCACAGGCTGTGTGCTGAAGTCCTCCTCCCCATCACCAATTATCTCTTGGAGTCAGGAAAAGCTTTTAATGGATAACAGAGCAACAAAGCAGCAGAGAGAAACCACACTCAGTGCTTTGGATAGCGACAAGTAGACATTATAGAAGGATGTGCTTTGTTCGGATTCCATGTCTGAGGTTTACAATCTTCACTTTAACCACTGAAATATTATCACCAAGTCTTTTATATACACCAACTTGTACTTTATATTTTCTGGCCTTTTAAAGTGTACCTGTTTACAGCACACCGTTCTGGCAATTGTTTATTTTGGTTACTGTTATGCAGTCTACAGGTTGAGAAGGAACCAAGTGACATTACTGTGGCATTATCATGACTATCCGCATGGAAAAATGTAACGTGCGATGCCCCAATGAATGCCACTTTTCTGATAGCTTTATACACAATAGTCTTTCTAACTGAAATGTATTTGGTTTGTGCCCACGAAATGGCTGAGGGCATCATGTGACAGTGGAAGGTACAGTTAAACAATGTAAGCCATCACTGGTACATCAATGAGACTGGAAATTCTCAAGAGACAGATGTGTTGGTTATTAACGTTGTATAAAACATCCACTGTATTTTGGCTTATAACAGCAGAAGTCTCCTTCGTCTACCTGTCAACCACATTTGCATAAAACTACTGGTTGTGTAATGGCTAATTCATTGATGCAGTGAAGAGTAAATACAGATGTCCTATGGGCGGCAGCCCATACCTACACTATATGGCCAAATGTTTGTGGACACCCAACCATCACATCTACGTGAGCTTGTTGGGCATCCCATTTCTAAACCATGGACAGTTGGACACCCCACCTTTGCAGCTATTAAAACCTCCACTCTTCTGGGAAGGTTTTCCACAAGTATGGAGCGTTTGGGGGAAATTTGTGCTCATTCACTCAAAGCATTTGTGAGGTCAGGTACTGATTGTGGATGAGAGGATCTGGATCACAATCTGCATTACAATTTATCATAAATTGGGGTGGTGCTCAGGGCTCTGTGCAGGCCACTCGAGTTCCTCCACACCAAACTGGTCAAACATACGGGGGTTGATTTTTTAAATCTGGAGAGTGCAAAATCTGGTGCAGCTCTGTATGGTAGCCAATCAGCTTCGAACTTCAGCTTGTCCAATTAAGCTTTGGAAGCTGATTGGTTTCTATGCAGAGCTGCACCAGATTTTGCACTCTCCGGTTTTAGTAAATCAACCCCCATGTCTTTATGGAGCTGGCTTTGTGCACAGGGGCACAGTCATTGTGGAACAGAAAAGGACCTTCCCCAAACTGTTACCACAAAGTGTAAAATGTCATTGTTGATTGTAGCATTATCAGTACAGTGCTTGGTTAACGAGTAACGCAGTTAATGAGCATTTTGAAAGACGAGCAACTTTCTTTTTAAAAATCCTGACTCGGTTTGCGAGTGTTGTCTCACAATACGAGCAGAATTCAAGCTAATGTGGTGTGCAGTACCGCATTTGGCCAGAGGTGCGGGGATGCCGGTGACACTCTGAATGGTTCGGAGCCGTTCGGAAATAGTCGGAAATACTCCATTCCCGAGGGTTTCTGAGCCTTTCCGAGGGTTTCCGAGTTCAGCCGAGCTGTCCCCGAGTATTTCCGAGGCTCTCCGGCGCCCCCCCCCCACCTCTGGCCACATGTGGTATTGCATGCAATAGAAGTCAATGCGGAACAAATTATCTTAGTTTCCATTGACTTCTATGGGGAAACTCTCTTTTATATGCGAGTGCTTGGGATTACAAGCATTCTCCTGGAACGGATTATGCTCGTAATCCAAGGTCCCACTGTACTTTTTACTGGAAGCACCTGAAATTAATCAAGTGGAGGGGGATCCACATACCTTTGGCCATACAGTGTATGAAGCAGATCACTGATTGATTAATTAATTGAATGGGGTAAGTGCTCTATGTCATACTGAATATGCCCTAATATATGAAAATGAAAAACCATGGGGAAAGTTACCATTTCTCACTGACGAGGACTGTAAAGCCCCCAGCCCATTACCTTTCATGGCATAGAAAGGACTGTGTAAAGTATGGACCCACTGAAATTATCAATGCCAAGACAGACTGTTGTTATGGATGGCACTGCAATACACAATGGCAGAACCAAACTGGTTTCTTTGGCAGATGCTCCTGATAACTAGTCTTGTCTCAAACTTCACAGATGTTGAGGGCTATAACACTCTACAGCTCCCATCTGTAAGTGGATTTTACCCCTTGCCTGGAGAAACTCATTAAAGTAGATCTAAACCCTAGGCCTCTTTCACACTGGCTTAATCTTATAAAAAAGGAATGTAAACGGCAAGCTTTGACAAAGTAGTTGCAGAGCTTTCAGTAAGCCTTGTTGAAGCTTCTAAAAGTATCATTCATCTCGGGTTTGTAAATGTTGAATACAGATCCTAATGGGAGTGTTGATTGCCACTTTAAACAAGTTGCTAGCAGGCTTTAGCACTTCTTGAAAGCCTGTTGAAGCCTGCTAGGAGCTTGCTTAAAGTGGCAATCAACACTTCCACCATTGTCACTAAGCCAGTACTGTGCAGAGATGGACCTGTTAGAGCCCTGCTGTCCTCTATGGGAGATCGGATGAAAATGGATCCGCCTGTCCGTTTTCATACGATTCCATCCGCGAGATGGATGGAAAATAGGGTTTCCATCCATCTGGATTTGGCAGATTGGATAGCGGCTGACATCTGTCTCTCCACAGGGGTGAATGGAGCGTCCACAGAGGTGAATGGAGCGTCTGATCGGGTCAGCCTGAAAAACAGACCGGCGGACCTGATTGGACAGCATGTGTGAGAGGGCCCTAACACCTGGAAGCCGATTGGTTTCTAGGCAGAGCTGCACCAGATTTTGCACGCTCCAGTTTCAGTACATCAACCCCAAGTGCATCTGGTAAAGGGTTTCCATCTACTTTAAAAAAACAATGAGCTTCTGCCAATCACACTAAGTGCATGATGCAGCAAGTGTCCCAACTGAGCACCTGCTGAGAACTTCCCCGGCAAAGTCAAAGTGCGCTTCATGTGCCTCATCAAGCCACTGATTAGAGATCCCCGAATTAATGGCAGAGCAGAGGACCGGCTTATCCTCGGTTGGAATGGAGCCTTTTTGTCAAACTTTTGTCTTGAACGTTGTCAAACCTAGCATGTGTCCATTCCATTACTGTTACTTCCCTCGTCCCTTTCTACCATTTCTGTACATAAGTGTGCAGGGAGGTTTCTGATGACTTGAGTGATGCGCCACGCTCTCGTCTTAACTTGAAGAAAATAAAAAAAAACTTTTTTTAGAAACGTTTTTAAAAACGAAAATACAAAAAAAAAATATATATATGAAAAAGAAGAAAAACATTAAAAATCTTTAAAGAAAAAAAAATGTTTTTTTTTTTTTTGAGAAGTGCCTTTTGGTACATTATGTGAGGTGACGGAAGTGTCAGGAGAGGCCGGAGGAGGGATTGGAGGGTGAACCGATATACGAGGCATTAGAAAGATGTTGCTGCGTTAGCTGTTACTGGCCGTGAAGGGTTGAGACATAAAAATGGAGACCTTCAATGAGAACGGTCTGGTGCAGACAACCTGTTAACAACACAAAACAATCTCCTGCGCTCAGGAACCTAGTCCATATGGAAGTGGTATAGCCAACCCTTTGGACTAAATGTGGAAAGTCAAAGGTCTTGCTGCCCTCCTCAGAAAAATGGGTGTCCTTGGAGCTGAAACATATAGAAAAACAGGGAGGGCGCACCGACCTTCTGTATTACCAGAGATAAAATGTATTTAAAAATAGTAAAAACAAGGGTCATACTCACAAACAAATGTTTAAAAGAGGCTTGACATTGCTCGAAGAATTTGGAGCTGTGTCTTCTAGACACCCTTCAACCTGGACCGGGTGTATAGGAGGAGCCTGCTAAGGCTCTGATGAAGAGGGTAATCCCTGGACCGGGTATATAGGAGGAGCCTGCTAAGGCTCTGATGAAGAGGGTAATCCCTGGACCAGGTATATAGGAGGAGTCTGCCAAAGCTCTGATGAAGAGGGTAATCCCTCGTAACGCGTAAGCCGATTGCGATACCATCTGGTTCCTCCTATACACCCGGTCCAGGTTGAAGGGTAGGGTTGTCTAGAAGACACAGCTCCAAATTCTTTGAGCAATGTCAAGCCTCTTTTAAACGTTTGTTTGTGAGTATGACTCTTGTTTTTACTATTTAAACAAATGTTATCTCTGGTAATGTACAAGGTCGGTGTGCCCTCCCTGTCTTTCTATATGTTGCCGACAACCCGTTGCCCTTCGGTTATTGAGAAAGGTCAAGTCCCAGGCAGAGGGACATGCTGGGACATTCTCAACAGTTGAAGGTACAAAGGTTGCATATGTCTGTATAAGCCTGTCACCTCCACTGGTTTCTCTAGCAGTTCGGGGATAAGAATGCTTGTACATTACAGTATATGCAGTATATAACCTCTCTACCCTGCATTCTTTTCTTTTATTATATTTATTATGTGCCAAAGTTTGTGTCGTTGAAAAAAAAAAAAAAAGTCACTAGAAGCCAGAGGGCAAAAGAATATTGGGGCCTCCTCCCTCAACATGTCTACATGGCCCCATGGAAAGAAATTGTTTTTGTTTTTTTTTCCCAATACAGATTACAATTAAAATTAAAGCTGAGGAAATACATATACAGCTACTTCACAAGCCAATGTATATGCATTTCATGCAGTCCTGGAACTTACACAACCACAGTCGGGCAGATGGCACCACTTATGCCGCGTACACACGATCAGAAATTCTGCCAGCAAAAGTCGGATTTGAGCTTTTGGTCCGAAATTCCGACCGTGTGTATGCTCCATCGGACGTTTGCTGGCAAAAAATTGATAGCAGGTTCTCTATTTTTCGGTCGGAAAAAGCTCCTATCCGAAAATGCATTCGTCTGTATGAAATTCGGACGCGCAAAAAATCACTCATGCTCAGAAACAAATCGACGCATGCTTGGAAGCATTGAACTTCATTTTCTTGGCTTGTCGTAGTGTTGTACGTCGCCGCGTTCTTGGTGGTCGAAAGTTCAGGGAACTTTTGTGCGACCGTGTGTATGCAAGCAAGCTTGAGCGGTAATTCCGTCGGAAAAACCATCCAAGTTTTCTGATCGTGTGTATGGGGCCTTACAGTTAACGATAGGCTATCACTTTGCTCATTTAGGCCTGATTCAAACCTATGCATTTTTAGTGCTTTTTGCATTTTGCAGATTTGCACTACAGCCCATTTAACATGCAAAACGCACTAAAAATTCATAGGTGTGAATCAGGCCTTAGACCAAACTGACAGTTATACTCACATTACCAGTGATCCTAAGCTGTTACTAGCTCTGCTGGAGCTCTAGTATTTGATGTGTCACCTGTGTCTGAGGCTGGCAGGAGTGGCAACCTCACCCTCCTCTATCATGTGACAGTGCTTGAGCCTACTGATTGGGTGCTAGACCCATGCACTGTCTTAGCAGAAGGAGGTCACATACTCCCCTATATCTGTAAGGACCAGCTTTTTCTATCCGGCAGCAGCACAGAAAGGTTACGTACACTATATTGTCAAAAGTATTGTGACGCCTGTCTTTACACGCACATGAACTTTAATGGCATCCCAGTCTTAGTTCGTAGGGTTTAATATTGAGTTGGCCCACCCTTTGCAGCTATAACAGCTTCAACTCTTCTGGGAAGGATGTCCACAAGGTTTAGGAGTGTGTCTATGGGACCATTCTTCCAGAAATGCATTTATGAGGTCAGGAACTGATTTTGGACGAGAAGGTCTGGTTCACAGTCTCCACTCTAATTCATCCCAAAGTTGTTCAATCGGGTTGAGGTCAGGACTCTATGCAGGCCAGTCAAGTTCCTCCACCCCAAACTCACTAATCCATGTCTTTATGGACCTTGCTTTGCGCACTGGTGCGCAGTCATGTTGGAACAGGAAGGGGCCATCCCCAAACTTAAAGTGGGGTTCCACCCAAAAAAACAAACATATCTAAAAAATTCTAAAAAAAAAAACAAAAAACATTTGGATATTTTTTTTTTTTTTACTTACCTCTAAATGCCTGTTGCTAGGTGGTCCCTCGTAATCTGCCCCTTCGTCTGCCTGGGCTGATGACATCACTTCCCCCTGGCACAGGAAGGGCTCGGCTCTTCTCCCTCCCTCCTGTCAATCATCTGGGACCCATTGCAGGTCCCAGGTGATTGAGCGGCCAATCACGGCGCTCGGCGGCGCTCGCACATGCGCAGTGGGTGCCAGGCTGTGAAGCCACAGCCCGGCGCCCACAGTTGAAATGCCGGCGCCGACGAGCGGAGGGGGGGGACGAGCGGGGCTTCGATCCCCCGCACCGCTGGACCCAGGGACAGGTGAGTGTCCAATTAAAAGTCAGCAGCTGCAGTATTTGTAGCTGCTGACTTTTATTTATTTTTTTTTTTAATGGCCCCCCTGGGTGGAACTCCTCTTTAATTTCATGCTCCCAAACACGGTTGGGAGCATGAAATTATCCAAAATGTTTTGGTATGCTGATGCCGTAAGAGTTCACTGGAACTAAGGGGGCCAAGCCCAACCTCTGAAAAACAACCCCACACCATAATCTTCCCTCCACCAAATGATTTGGACCAGTGCACAAAACAAGGTCCATAAAGACATGGATGAGTGAGTTTGGGGTGGAGGAACTTGACTGGCCTGCACAGAGTTCTGACCTCAACCCGATAGAACACCTTTGGTATGAATTAGAGCAAAGACTGTGAGCCAGGCCTTCTCGTCCTCATCAGTGTTTGACCTCACAAATGCGCTTATGGAAGAATGGTCAAACATACCCATAGACACACTCCTAAACCTTGTGGACAGCCTTCCCAGAAGAGTTGAAGCTGTTATAGCTGCAAAGGCTGGCCAAATCAATATTGAACCCTACAGACTAAGACGCCATTAAAGTTCATGTGCGTGCAAAGGCAGGCATCCCAGTACTTTTGACAATATAGTGTACTTGCCTATATCTGGAAGGACCTGCTTTTCCAGCAGCAGCATAGAAAAAGGTCACATACTCCCCTATACCTGGAAGGACCAGGTTTTCTATCCAGCAGTAGTGCAGGCAGAAACGGTGTGGGTCA
The DNA here is from genome assembly GCA_037952835.1 of Lithobates septentrionalis. Lineage (NCBI taxonomy): Eukaryota > Metazoa > Chordata > Amphibia > Anura > Ranidae > Lithobates > Lithobates septentrionalis. Next base: position 118,682 of record JBBDGP010000733.1, on the reverse strand, counting down.
TGCTGGTAATTTGAATATATCTGGGGTGGGGGGAGCCCTTAGGAAACACATTGGGGGTTATTTATGAAAGGCAAACCCACTTTGCACTACAAGTTCAAACTACAAGAAACTACAAGTGCAAAGTGCACTTGAAATTGCACTGAAAGTGCACTTGGAAGTGCAGTCGCTGTAAATCTGAGGGATAGATTTGAAATGAGGGGAAGCTCTGCTGATTTTATCATCCAATCATGTGCAAGCTAAAATACTGTTTTATTATTTTCCTTGCATGTCCCCAGCGACTGCACTTCCAGTGCAATTTCAAGTGCACTTTGCACTTGTAGTGCAAAGTGGATTTGCCTTTTGTAAATAACCCCCAAATTGCAAGTGTCTCTTTAAGGAACACAGTGCTCTCTTCTATCTACAACCAGTCTGCTGACTGGTTCGTGAAAGAGCAGCAGTAGACTGGAGAAGTCATCTTCTAATGCAGCGTACACACGAGCGGACTTTTCGACCGGACTGGTCAGACAGACTTTCCGGGGGACTTCCGACGGACTTTCTAACGACCAGACTTGCCTACATACGATCACACCAAAGTCCGATGGATTCGTACGTGATGACGTACACCGGACTAAAATAAGGAAGTTGATAGCCAGTAGCCAATAGCTGCCCTAGCGTCGGTTTTTGTCCATCGGACTAGCACACAGACGAGCGGATTTCTGGGTCCGGCGGAGTTACGACGTAAAGATTTGAAGCCTGTTCCAAATCTAAAGTCCGCCAGACTTTCCACAGAAAAAGTCCGCTGTTGGTCCGATGAAGCCCGCACACGATCGGATTGTCCGCCGGATTCGGTCCGTCGGACCAGTCCGGTCGAAAAGTCCGCCCGTGCGTACAGGGCATTACTCACGCAGCTCTCTCCACCTATCAGCATGTTGCCTGTCAACACAATTTGTAGACTGCTCATTTAATTGGCTTACAATCCTGCACCCCCCCTTCCCTGTCTGCTGCATAGGTGATTGCAAGCAGATAATAACAAGTCAGATGCAGGTACCTACACTAGCGGCATTAAAAAAAAAAATACTTAAAATTTTATATATATATATATATGTATGTGTATATATATATATATATATGTATGTGTATATATATATATGTATGTATATATATATATATATATATATATACACTACCGTTCAAAAGTTTGGGGTCACATTGAAATGTCCTTATTTTTGAAGGAAAAGCACTGTACTTTTAAATGAAGCTAACTTTAAACTAGTCCTAACTTTAAACAAATATACTCTATACATTGCTAATGTGGTAAATGACTATTCTAACTGCAAATGTCTAGTTTTTGGTGCAATATCTACATAGGTGTATAGAGGCCCATTTCCAGCAACTATCACTCCAGTGTTCTAATGGTACAATGTGTTTGCTCATTGGCTCAGAAGGCTAATTGATGATTAGCAAACCCTTGTGCAATCATGTTCACACATCTAAAAACAGTCTAGCTCCTTCCAGAAGCTACAAAATTGACCTTCCTGTGAGCAGATTGAGTTTCTGGAGCATCACATTTGTGGGGTCAATTAAACGCTCAAAATGGCCAGAAAAAGAGAACTTTCATCTGAAACTCGACAGTCTATTCTTGTTCTTAGAAATGAAGGCTATTCCATGCGAGAAATTGCAAAGAAATTGAAGATTTCCTACAACGGTGTGTACTACTCCCTTCAGAGGACAGCACAAACAGGCTCTAACCAGAGTAGAAAAAGAAGTGGGAGGCTGCGTTGCACAACTAAGCAAGAAGATAAGCACATTAGAGTCTCTAGTTTGAGAAACAGACGCCTCACAGGTCCCCAACTGGCATCTTCATTAAATAGTACCCGCAAAACACCAGTGTCAACATCTACAGTGAAGAGGCGGCTGCGGGATTTTGGGCTTCAGGGCAGAGTGGCAAAGAAAAAGCCATATCTGAGACTGGCCAATAAAAGAAAAAGATTAAGATGGGCAAAAGAACACAGACATTGGACAGAGGAAGACTGGAAAAAAGTGTTGTGGACGGATGAATCCAAGTTTGAGGTGTTTGGATCACAAAGAAGAATGTTTGTGAGACGCAGAACAAATGAAAAGATGCTGGAAGAATGCCTGACGCCATCTGTTAAGCATGGTGGAGGTAATGTGATGGTCTGGGGTTGCTTTGGTGCTGGTAAGGTGGGAGCTTTGTACAGGGTAAAAGGGATTCTGAATAAGGAAGGCTATCACTCCATTTTGCAACGCCATGCCATACCCAGTGGACAGCGCTTGATTGGAGCCAATTTCATCCTACAACAGGACAATGACCCTAAACACACCTCCAAATTGTGCAAGAACTATTTACAGCAGAAGCAGGCAGCTGGTATTCTATCGGTAATGGAGTGGCCAGCACAGTCACCAGATCTGAACCCCATTGAGCTGTTGTGGGAGCAGCTTGACCGTATGGTACGCCAGAAGTGCCCATCCAACCAATCCAACTTGTGGGAGCTGCTTCTAGAAGCGTGGGGTGCAATTTCTCCAGCTTACCTCAATAAATTAACAGCTAGAATGCCAAAGGTGTGCAATGCTGTAATTGCTGCAAAAGGAGGATTCTTTGATGAAAGCAAAGTTTGATGTAAAAACAATGTTATTTCAAATACAAATCATTATTTCTAACCTTGTCAATGTCTTGACTCTATTCTCTATTCATTTCACAACGTATGGTGGTGAATAAGTGTGACTTTTCATGGAAAACACAAAATTGTTTGGGTGACCCCAAACTTTTGAACGGTAGTGTATATATATATATATATATATATGTATATGTATATATGTGTATATATATATGTATATATATATATGTATATATATATATGTGTGTGTGTATATATATATATATATATATATATATATATATATATATATATATATATATATAAAATTTTAAGTATTTTTTTTTAATGCCGCTAGTGTAGGTATATATATATATATTATATATATACCTATATACCTATATATATATATTAATATTAATTAATACATGTGTGTCTTTTATATCTGCTGGGAGTAAAGCGTTCAATCTGGTTGGTGGCTGTGGGGCCCACACACTAATATAGACACTAAAGGGTTTATTTACTAAAGCTGGAGAGTGAAAAACCAGGCTCACTGAGGTTAAAAGCTGATTGGTTTCTATGCAGAAGTGAGCCTGATTTTTCACTCTCCAGCTTTAGTAAATAAACCCCAAAGTGAGCCCTAAGATGATCAGATCAGGTACACAATGTTCTTGACGTCATTCGAGGAATACAAGGCATCTGTAGAATAGAATACTTTGTGCCCTGCGCCCTCTAGTGTTCCTTCAGCGGAAATACGTACAGAACCAGCGATAGCGGCGGTTTGGCTGAACGGCTTATCTCGGTTCTCTTTGATGGGGCAGGAGGTAATCTCCTTTTCAGGACCACGGACAGCATTCCGCAGACACCCCCAGTCTTAGTCGAATGATGGAGAAATCCCTTTTTTTTTGGCTGAAGATGTTCTTTTAAACATTTAATTCTTGTTTTTTTTTTTTAGGCTCCAGATTTTCTATTAAATCCCTTCTACAGAAAAGCCAGAGTCTCCGGCATTTCAAATCAAATCCCATACCTGTCTTTCAGTTCCTATCTCAGAACATGTATTACAAAACGGTCCCGGCAGCAAGCAGAAGGCTTATCAAAAGAAAGACGGTGCGGAATACACAGAGCAGACTGCGTGCGAGGCAGGAGAACACCTGTCCCTCCGCAGAACAATCCCGGCCTTGCTCTACCATTACTCCGTGCATTGTTGGAGTGCTCAGCTGTAACACACCAGAATGAAAGCAGTCATTTCAAATTGCCTTTTGTTGATAAGCATAGAGCTGCATCTCTGGAAAATGCCGCTACGGCGGAGCTTATTAGCCGTAATTTGCCGAAATTCAGCGCTGCCTTGTGTCTGCAGTCTGCATGATAGGGGTGGTGGAGGCAGAAGCCGTTCTATGTAACCTCACAGCAATTACTGTGACCAATCAGGAAGATCGGTGCCCTGTAAATGGTAATGATGCCAGACTTTAACCGAGTACGCGCTTTGTGATTTAGAAGTGCTGCACGCTTTTCATACAGAGGTCGTATCAGAAAACCAAAGGCTTTATTTGTTTCCTAAGAAAAAAAATATCTAGAACAGTAATTGTAATATATCAAAAGGTGACGTCCAACCAAATCTGATCTCTCGGATATGAAGGGTTACAAGGTCACTGACTATTATATGTATCATGGCCTCCTTGGTAAGGTCACTCTGCCAGATTCTCTGGATCATCCCCCTGCCACAGCAACACCAAAGCTCAGCAAGAGAGTCTTGCTTTTCCTGCTGTGTTCTCTGTACTTGGAAGTCATGCTGCTAAATTATGACAACCCCTGTCATGGCTGCAGCAAGCAGGCTGAGCTGGGTACAAGGTGCATGGTCAGACCTTGGCCACAAATCCCCAAAGAGGAACAAAAACAGGGTGGGAAATTTGTCCAACAGTATATTGCCCCCTTTAAATAGTAGGCCTAGTACTGTAACAGATCTAGGAAAAGTGACATTACCCCCCCCCCCCCCCCCCCAACATCCAAACATGGACTGTTCCTTTAAGTAGTGGGACTAGTACTCTAACACAGTGGTCATCAACCCTGTCCTCACGGCCCACTAACAGGTCACGTTTGCAAGATAACTGAAATACATCACAGGTGATATCATTTGCTGCTCAGTGATTGCAGTATTCTAGTCTGCATCTCCCCAAGGTAATACATAAAACCTGGCCTGTTAGTGGGCCCTGAGGACAGGGTTGACCACTGCTCTAACAGATCTAGGAAATGTGAAATTAAACTGCCCAACACCCGACTATGGACTGGTCATTTAAGTACTAAGACTAGTCATGTAACATATCTAGGAACTGTGAAACGAAACCACCCAATATCCAACCATAGACTGTTCCTTTAAGTACTACGACTAGTACTGTAACAGATCTAGGAAAAGTGAAATTAAACCGACCAACATCTGACCGTGGGCTGTTTCTTTAGGTACTAGGACTAGTACTACCCTGTTTCCCCGAAAATAAGACCTAGCCTGATTGTCAGTGATGGCTGCAATATAAGCCCTACCCCCCAAATAAGCCCTAGTTAAAGTCCTTGTAGGTCTTATTTTCGGGGTAGGGCTTATTTTCGGGGAAACAGGGTAGGGCTTATTTGGGGGGTAGGGCTTATATTGCATAATCACTGACAATCACGCTAGGTCTTATTTTCAGGGAAACAGGGTATGACAGATCTAGGAAAATTTAAATGAAACCGACCAAAATCCTAACCATGGACTGTTCCTTTAAGTACTAGGACTAGTACTGTAGCAGATCTTAAAAAAAGTGGAATTAAACCGACCAACATCCGACCGTGGACTGTTCCTTTAAGTACTAGGAGGACTAGTACTCGAACAGATCTAGGAAAAGTGAGAAGAAACCACCCAACATCCAACCATGGACTGCTCCTTTAAGTACTAGGACTAGCACTGTAACAGATCTAGGAAAATTTAAATTAAACTACCCAACATCCAGCCATGGACTGCTTGTGGGGAGGTGTAGCGTGGTGTGGAAGTCCAATTGCAGAAATAGAAATGTTTTATAAAGTTCAACAGGCACAGCTAGCCCGGCGGGGTGACAATCCGACCGATGCACTCACAGAATCTTAACAGCAATGAGCAGTAGCAGTAGGCCTTAGGTGTGTCAACAGCGTCTGTCTCAAGGGTCTGAATGCGGCGGGGCCAGTCCGGACCCAAGTGGGGAGGCTTCCAGGAAGGATGGTGTGTCCATGCACTTTCCCTACTTGTCTGGAATCTTAACCTGTCACCAAGAACTGTCCCTGTCAGACGGGTGACCTGTCACTATGCTACCAATGCGTAAAATGCTTGCCAAGCCCGGGGGCCAGGGGCTTAAATAGTCTCTGCCTAACCTAAGTTGGCCACCAGAGCCACATGGGGCGCCAGCAGCCAATCGCCTGTTCCTCTTGCAATGCTGCTGTGGTGTGAGCACCACCTGCAGTGAAGGAAGCAAACTGCACTTGCCTACATGCTCCTTTAAGTAGTAGGACTGGGACTGTAACAGATCTAGGAAATGTTATGGGAGATCTGAACAGCAGATATAAGGAATAAGGAAATATTAAAACATGTATAAAGAGGCAGTGGAAAGAGTATAATGTGCCCAGAACAAGAAGATAAAAGGTGGTACGGATGAACTTCAGGGTAGTATATTGTATTAGGAATCTGTAGGCACGTGCAAGGGGAACATACGAAAGGAGGTAGGTGGAGAGAGGGGGCAGTTAGGAAAAGAGGAAGGCCCCGTATAAAAGGGAATAATTTAGCTGAATGCAGAGGGATCAAAGCAACCTCAAGATGTATCTAGTTGTCAGGAGAAAAGGCAATGGATCCAAACAATAACAGAATATTTTAAAGAATGGGTATTTAGTAAAGCCCACATGAAAGTAATCTTTATTGGAATAAAGCAAAAGTAGTAGCCGGAAACTCCAACATCCGTATGAATATCTTTATTTCTTGCACAGGAGTAGATGAAATGCTTACATGTTTCAGCGAGTAGACTTGTTCGCAATCTGTGAACAAGGCTACTCGCCGAAACATGTAAGCATTTCATCTACTCCTGTGCAAGAAATAAAGATATTCATACGAATGTTGGAGTTGCCGGATACTACTTTTGCTTTATGCTGAATCTTGGTGTATTGAGAACACTATAAAGAGTCAGAGCACCTGTCTTGGATTCCATGTGCAATTCACAGATCTGTTCCCCGTTGTGAGCACTGCACTTGTTCCCTAATCTTTATTGGGACTTCTACATGCTTGACAAACAACATAAGGCAGTGGTTGTCAACTTGTGAGCTAAAGGGAGCCTAAAATGTGGCCCCTTACATCACCCTAGAGCCGCATATAATGTTTAATATACAGTTGTGTTTACATACCCTGGCAGAATTTATGATTTCTTGGCCATTTTTCCGAGAATAGGAATAACACAAAAACTTTTCTTTCACTCATGGTTAGTGTTTGCCTGAAGCCATTTATTATCAATCAACTGTGTTTACTCTTTTTAAATCATAATGACAACCGAAACTACCCAAATGACCCTAATCAAAAGTTTACATACCCCAGTTCCTAATACTATGTATTGCCCCCTTTAACATCAATGACAGCTTGAAGTCTTTTGTGGTATTTTGAGGCTCTTTATCTTCTCAGATGGTAAAGCTGCCCATTTCTCTTGGCAAAAAGCCTCCAGGTCCTGTAAATTCCTAGGCTGTCTTGCATGAACTGCACGTTTGAGATCTCTCCAGAGTGGCTCAATGATATTGAGGTCAGGAGACAGAGATGGCCACTCCAGAACCTTCACTTTATTCTGCTGTAGCCAATAACAGGTTGACTTGGCCTTGTGTTTTGGTTCATTGTCATGTTGGAATGTCCAAGTACGTCCCATGCGCAGTTTCCTGGCTGATGAATGCAAATGTTCCTCCAGTATTTTTTGATAACATACTGCATTCATCTTGCCATCAATTTTGACCAAATTTCCTGTGCCTTTGTAGCTCACACATCCCCAAAACATCAGCGATCCACCTCCGTGTTTCACAGTAGGAATGGTGGACCCTTCATCATAGGCCTTGTTGACTCCTCTCCAAATGTAGTGTTTATGGTTGTGGCCAAAAAACTCAATTTTGGTCTCATCACTCCAAATGACTTTCTGCCAGAAGGTTTGAGGTTTGTCTCTGTGCTGTTTGGCGTATTGTAAGCGGGATACTTTCTGGCATTTGGGTAGTAATTGCTTTTTCTGGCGACTCGACCATGCAGCTCATCTTTCTTCAAGTGCCACCTTATTGTGCATGTTGAAACAGCCACAGGCCAAAATCACCAGGGTATGTAAACTTTTAACCAGGTTCATTTTGGTAGTTTCTGTTGTCATTATGGATTTAAAAAGAGTAAACACAGTTGATTGATAATAAATGGCTTCAGCCAAACACTAACCATGAGTGAAAGAAATGCATTTGTGTTATCATTCATATTCTCTGATAAATGGCCAAGAAATCATAAATTCTGCCAGGGTAACAATGAAATGCTTGAGAGGACTGTCAGAAGAATTGAGGGTCAATGAGTGTGGGCATGCTCCATTGTTGGCTGGGGATATGCTGCAGAAGACAATACGAAACTGGGAATATGTTACATGAGGCTAGTAGGGATCATTGTTATTACCCTAATCAATGTTCTCACTACAGACTGCTGAGGTCCGAGGGCTGCACATTATATACCAAAGGGTCACAGGTTGGGCATGAGGGACATAAGGGGTCTGTTTTCAGCTATTCCAAGTTTCAGAGATAGGGAAGAGTGAAGCACAATCATTGCCGTGCACTATTAGGCAGAAAGCACAGCACATAGTAAATCATCCTCTTTGTGTCTGAGTAGCAGGGAGGGGATTTAGAAAATCAAGGGAAATTGAAGGAAATAGGAGTGAAGGAAAGACATCGGGTAAATGGCACCTGATCCTGAATATTGGATGACAATTGCCGTACTGTATCAGTCCTAGGATCTGATATCTGTCTGAAGTCTATGGCCAGCTTTAGATTGGACAAGCTATGATGAACCCTGAATAAGACATGCAAGAAGCATAGGAAGCACATTCAAACCCTGATAATCCACAGGGCAATGAGGAATAAGGAGCGCTAATAATGAGGGTGAAGAAAACTTTACCAAAGAACTGCAATATTTCTTGGAAAATGTGCAATGTAGTGAAACAAGACCCATGGATTGATATCTCCAGATTGCCACACTATAAAAGGTGACATTTCCTTTAAGCAATTAAACAAACCTGTGGGGTTATTTTACGAGGCAGTGTAATTCTTACACAACAACCAGGGTTAGCATGTGATTGGTTGCTATAGCAAGTTTCACATTCATTAAATTGACCTTAATGTATCTGAAGCAACGACTAAGGAACCAGGAGGGCTAACACCAGCAGCCAGTCCAAACTCGTAGTAAATTCAGCCTTTTTCTAAACAGAAAGAAAGAATGATGTGCTTGGCTCAACACATTTGATGCAAGCGTGATCCTAAAAAAAAATGTCATTTGCCGCCAGATGCAGCATGTCACTTGTCACCGTCACCTGCCACCCAGATGCAGCATGTCACTTGTCACCTGCCACCCAGATGCAGCATGTCACTTGCCACTGTCACCTGCCACCCATACACAGCTTGTCACTGTCACCTGCCACCCATATGCAGCTTGTCCCTGTCACCTGCCACCCATATGCAGCATGTCACTTGCCACCGTCACCTGCCACCCAGACAGATGCAGCATGTCACTTGCCACTGTCACCTGCCACCCAGATGTAGTATGTCACTTGCCACTGTCACCTGTCACCCAGATGAAGTATGTCACTTGCCACTGTCACCTAGATGCAACATGTCACTTGCCACTGTCACCTGCCACCCATACACAGCTTGTCCCTGTCACCTGCCACCCACATGCAGCATGTCACTTGCCACTGTCACCTGCCACCCAGATGCAGCTTGTCACTACTTACACTACTTCTAGCAGCCTCACCCCAGCGGTGTCCGAGTGGGTAAACTTCCACATGTGGGCGGGCAGTGAGAGATGATGTAACTATCTCTCTGCTCACCCACAGCTGCAGCTCTGTTAAGACCAGCCTTCGTGGCCCTGCTGTAGGGGCGGAACAGCGGTCATGCAAGGCGGGCAGTGAGAGATGTCATCTCTCTGCTGCCCGCTGCATGGCTGGCAGAGACTGCAGCGAGCACTGCGCAGTGACAGGGGGAGGAGGTCTGACCAATATCGTACATTTCCGATAACGATAATTTGAAAACTGTGAAAATCGGCCCCCCGATAATCGGCTGCTCCGATAATCGGTCGACCCCTAATATGGAGGTGCCCCTTTGCGGCTATTACAGTCTCAACTCCTCCAGGAAGGCTTTTCACACATTTTTTGGGTGCCTGTGGTCATTTTTTTTTTCCATTCATGGGCACAGTTATTCCTTAACAGAACAAAAGCCTTCTCCAAACTTCTGCCACAAGGTTGGGAGCGCACAGTTTTCTAAAATATTTTTATGGACCCTTCACTGAAGAAAAATTGCATTTATTTGTTTGAAGGGGTATCCAGATAGAGAGATAGATAGATATTTGGTACATACACCTCCCTTGGTAGATTCTATTGATTTAACAGATGGCATCTAAAACAAAATGTGTGTGGCAAACATTACACAGAACTGACAAACGAGAACCAATAGCATCGCCTTTAAAGCAGGGAATTCTGGGGCATGCCAAGCTTTCTGTGTTAAATTATTCATCTGAAAACCAGTAGTTTAACAGTTTCCAGTGTAGGGAATGTATAAATAGTCTGGTTTTAACTTACAGGAAGTGTCACGGGCAGTTAATAAAGGAGGCGTATTGGGCTGTATATTTTTTAATGGAAGGGTCACCAGAGGCAGAGCTTTTCTGGAGCATAGCCTGTATATCTGTGATGACTAAAGGAGAAAAAAAAAGGAACTCCGATTGATTCTTACCTTCTGTTTAACATCTTTTAAAGGTGGTGGCACAAAGGAAGTATTTTATTATAAAGTATTATTGTTGTGACATTACAGCTCCCCAGCTGCTAGGGAATACAAGGGCAGGGTGGGACTTGTGGTTGCAGGCAACTAGAGAACCAGATCTTTAATATCATATTTAGAGCTTGATAATAAGATGTTCTATGGTTATATAATATCTTGATTAATAATAGATACACAACCTTAAAGCTTAAACAACTTATGAGAGGAGCCCTTCTAAGAGGTCCCTAATTGATGGAAATGCTGGATTTCAGAAGCTCTCCTTTAGGTTGGGGCCTCACTGGGTGTTCGTTGTACTATGCATTCTTGAAGGTGGAGATGGACCGGAGTCCAAACATTATCTTGTGTCTATAGAACTGTATAAAAGGCCCACCAGACTCTAGGGGACAATAACTTTTGCTCAGTAATATATGGCATTAGCTCTAGATGAGTGGTGGGCAAGCTGCTATATAAAGGACGGTCACGTGTGTGGCTTCCAGGGCCATACTTTACTTTCTTGTATTTTATTGTTCATTTAATATTAATAACCCAGAGTTATCATGAAGCCTTTTATGGTGCAAAGATATGCTACTTTGACAGCAAAGCACCAACAACTCTCGGATCTAAATAGTATTCTGTAAACCAGTGTTATACAAAATGCAGGTTCCATACCACAAGTCCTCATTTTGGTGGTACACAACATGGTTCAGTATCTACCAGGGGCACATTGCTTCATAGTTCGGGTAAACCCCTTCTACTGCCTGGGGATTGTTAAGCGTAAGACCATCATCTGTGTCAGAACATGTGCCGTCTAGGAACAGTTAGCAGACAATAGTGTCAACATGGAGATTAAACTGTGTAGCATGCGTATCAGTGACCACTTTTAAGAGAAGGGATAGGCATTCCATGAAGATATGTAACATAAAACCAAGAATACAGGGAAAAGAAACTATGCAGCAGACACAAGGCACATAGGAATCCACAAAGACAACAATATATTACCGGCTCATTCAATGAACAATTCTAGAAAGGTTCAGTTAGCCATAGCCACATTATTGTAGATTTTACAGTCATCAACTGTCTACCAAAGTTCAGAAGGCTGGAAAGCCAAATTTAGGTGCAATGCAATCATATAGAGAAGAACATATTGTACCCAGGGTCACATTTTCATCATTGGAGACTATAGGCACACAGCCGTTGGCACTCCAAGCAACACTGTTCTGCAAGGGTCGCCTCTTCTACACAACGTGGTTATGCTTTCTTGGTCCTAGAATAACGTGACAATGTATAAATATACAGTTATATAAACTATCCATGCAAGGCAAATAACTATACAGGACAGAGCTGTATCTGTCACCTATAGAGAGAGGACTACTGTGTCTTATTTGGCCCTGGTTGTACACCTGGCTGCCTGCCTGTAGTCAGAATCTTGCATTTGAAAAGTGTTCTTATTCTCCTTATAGCAACAAAGTTACAAATAATGTCCTAGTCTCCAAGACTTGCCCATTCATCAATGCAGAACACACAGGAATCAGTGCCATGGCAGAGCCCCATCATTCCTGTTTCCTCAAGTGTGCACAAGACCAGGATGCCCCTGGAGGCCAGGGATTGATGGCAACTTTGTCTCAAGCCGCTTAAGGAGATAACATTCTCACTTCACTAGGTGGCAGGAATAAGCTTTTTCTTGCGCCAATGTTATTGGATCACATACGGACAAATCCACTGTGATCCCATCTCATAAAATTAAAATAATCTTAGCTGAATCACGTCTTCTGTTGTATACCGCAAAAAAAAAAATTTTTCCTGCATGGTTGGGGTGAATTTGGTCATTACACTCACATTTGCACACTTTACCAAGACACAGCGGAAAAGAGAAAACAAATTTATTAGCGGCAGTAAAGAACAAATAAGTTATAAGTAAAAAAGTAATCTTTGCTATAAAGGTAAACCTGTGTGCAGTACAATGTGCAATCCAACTACAAGCATTGCAAAACATGCACCATGGGTAAAATCATGCACAGCGCCCCTACTGCACAAAAAGAGCAAGTACAGACATACTGGGTCACCCCTGCTGTGCTACATTGGTGCAAACATACTAGCCATAGCTGTGGAGTTCTCTGTTAATAAAGTACCAATGGTTCTCACACTGGCTAAACCTATACAATTATTATTTATATCTAAGCGTACCAAACAGGACAAGCCGCTTGGGTATCTGATGAAGGCCTCAGGCCTTTACATTCATTAGCACTATCTGAAATGCATATTCATCTTCCCAAATATGAGTCAGGATGTCAAGATAATAAACTTAGTAGTTATTACCAATTGTGTTATATTAAAGTGTATGGAAAGACAAAACGTATTTTTTTTTTTAGCTCTAGATTGATGTTGTTGTAGAATGGTGAGGGAATTACAGCCCCCGTCAAGTTTTTATTGCCGTCTTTGTCCCCACTGGAGCACTTCATCCTCTTGGTGGTCCTGGTGACCATTGTCGCTGAGACTCAAAGTAAAGCCCCGTACACACGATCGGATTTTCCGACGGGAAATGTTGGATGTCAGGCTGTTGGCGGAAAGTCCGACCGTGTGTATGCTCCATTGGACAATTGACTTTGTGCCAAGAAATGTTGGTTAGCATGTTCTCAAATTTTCCGCCAACAAATGTGTGTTGTCGGATTTTCCAATCGTGTGTCCGGACAAAAGTCCAAAGTACAAACACGCATGCTCGGAATCAAGTACGAATCAAGTTTTACGAGGTCTTGTAAAATTAGCGTTTGTAACAGAGATATCACGTACGTCTTGTACGTCACTACGTTCGTAATTGTTGGCCAACATTTGTGTGACCGTGTGTATGCAAGACAAGTTGGAGCCAACACCCTTCGAACAAAATTCCACGGTTTTGTTGTCGGAAAGTCCAATCGTGTGTACGGGGCATAAGGGAGAATCGGAAATTTTTGGAACGGGGATCATCTTCCAATGGGGACACGACTGTCTAAGAGGACATTTCCCTCACTTTCTGTTGTGTCTATAAGTCAAGAAGTGAAGGGATCTCCCCAATGGAGCACAAATGGCTACAAAAAAAAAATCTAACATGGGTTGGAACTCTGCCCTACTCGGTCCAAAATGGAAAAAAAAGGTTTTGTCTTTGGATATACTTTAAGTATATGCAGATATTTTGAAACATCTACAGAGCCCAACAGGGAACATTCACGAGTTTATTGTTGCTAGGGAAGACATTCAACAAGAGCTTTAAAATACGTTCATACAACATATCGCCCGTCTACACTCCCCACAGGAACATTTCAACATTTCTCATTGGACACAAGTGATTCTTACAAAGCCTGTACAAGTACAGGGTAGGTTGCATACCTGATTATTTAGGGTGCCTTGCCTTACAATATTACCATTTCCAGAAAAGTGAAGCCTGGCTTCAATTCTGTCCTCACCACCCAAAGCAGATCCCTCACCCAGAAAGTCAACCTTTCACAATTGCAGTTCACGTCAACGTATTTGATGGCTGGAGCAGGTGAGTTGCTCACCCCTGACAGATATTTACTCTCCACCTTTCCCACCCTCTGCATGATCGCCCTTTATGATTTGACAAAGCTGCTATGCTGCCACGCCTCTCCCCCATCCCCCTTCTCCCTGCATGTATCGTTTGCAGTTTCCAAATAGATCCCCCCCCCCCCCCGACCGCAACTCACAACCCTGGCACATGACCATACAAAGACTCCGATTCTAAAAACGAAAAAAAGTAACACAAATTCTGTGCGAAAGAAAATTACTTTTGTAACTATCAACAGCACAAAACTTTTTTATACTGTATATTGTTGTTTGTAATTTTTTTTGTACTAAAAAAAAAAAAAAAAAAAATAAATAAAAAAGCTAAAAAAAAAAAAAAGGGGGATATAAGGTCCATTAAACCTGTACATATGTCTGTGTGTTCGCCGAATACAACAATTTCTTAAATGATTCTGGTTAAAAATTGTGTGTTTATGCTGAACTGGATCCATGCCATCTTGCTCTGGTGTAAGGAAAGTATTCAAATAAATAAAAATAAAGAAATTACATTAAAAAAAAACTTCTGTATGCTCTTTTTCATGTATGAGTATATTTAATCTGTGTTGTTAAATGGGTGAGGAATAAATTATGCAGCGAGCGCGCGGGTTTCTTAAATTGCACTCGGGTACAACCAATAGCAGCACATAGTTGGATTTATTTACTATGGCGGAAAGCAGTGTTCGATCGTATCCGAGTTCATAAAAAGCGAATTTATCACTAAAAGGAAATGTGGCTGTTAACTGTTCCTGCACTCAGCATGTAATAACTGCTTATTGCTCTGCCCTATTCAATATTTTCAGCTATCTACATTCATGAACAGTTTGCTTGGCATTCACAATCACATGTCTATGGGCCACTTACAATTACAACTTCAAAAAAAAAAAACTCGCCATGCCTCTTACTAAATACCTTAGAGACTGTCTTCCTTCCAAAAAGGGGTCATTCGGGGGATATTTGTACTGTCCTGGCATTTTAGGGCCTCAAGAAATTAGACCATCAGTACATCGGGATTGATCAATTTTCAAATATATATACCATAGTGTATAGATTATATAACTTTCACACAGAAATTTTGGCCTAAATTTATGAAGAAAGATTATTTATTTGCAAAATTTTATAACAGAAACTACAAAAATACTTTTTTTTTTTCAAAATCTTTGAAATTTTTTTTTATTTATACAGCGAAAACATAAAAAAAAAACAGTGGTGATTAAATACCACCGAAAGAAAGCTCTACTTGTGTGAACACCTATTATCTATACGTAATTTGCGTACAGTTTTGCATGACGGAACGATTGCCAGTTAACCACTTACAGACCGGAAGATTTTCCCCCTTAATGACCAGGCCATTTTTTTGCGATATAGGACTGGGTCGCTTTAACTGACAATTGCGCAGTCGTACGATGCTGTACCCAAAATAAATTTTATTTTATTTCTTGCGCTATAAACAAAAAAAAGCGACAATTTTTAAAAAAAAAAACAATATTTTTTTTACTTTTTTCTATAATAAATATCCAAAAAAAAAATGTCTTCATCAGTTTAGGCCAAGATGTATTGTTCTACATATTTTTGGTTAAAAAAAAAAAAATCGCAATAAGCGTATATTAATTGGTTTGCGCAAAAGTTATAGCATCTACAAAATAGGGGAAAGATTTATGGCATTTTTATTTATTTATTTTTTTACTAGTAATGGCAGCGATCTGCGATTTTTAGCGGGACTGCGACATTGCGGTGAACAGATAGGACACTTTTGGCACTTTTTTGGGACCATTGACATTTATACAGCAATCAGTGCTATAAAAATGCACTGATTAATGTGTTAAATGTCACTGGCAGGGAAGGGGTTACACTAGGGGGTGATTAAGGGGTTAAATGTGTTCCCTGGGGAGGTGTTTCTAACTGTGGGGGGATGGGACTGATTAGAGGAGGAGAGAGATCGCGGTTCCTATTCACTAGGAACAGCAAATCTCTCTCTACTTCCCTGTCAGAACAGGGATCTGTCTGTTTACATGGACAGATCCCCGTTCTGGCTCTCTTTCCTGCGGGTGGCCAGCAAACTTTGCGGCTGCCGGCCACGCGCATTGGGTCCCCCACCGTGCAGCGCGCGTGCCTGCTATAGCTCCTAAAGGAGCCGACGTACACCTACGCCGATTTGCGGGAACGAGCCGACCTGCCGCAGTAAAAGGCGGCTGGTCGGCAAGTGGTTAAAGTAGCGCAGTGCTAAATAGCAAAAAAACGCCCTGGTCATGAAGAGGGTAAAATCTTCTGGTGGTTAAAAGTCAATGTAGGCTGCTCAGGGAATACCTCATCAAAGGAACCTTAGGGCCTGTGACGAACCCCTGTTCTCAACAGGTCTATGTCCGCCGTAAACGCTTCCTCTGTCCAGAACCAGCACTATCCAAGACCCCTTAGCTCACCCAGTCACCAGCCGTAACACAGTGTAGGGTGAACCACAACATCAAACTCCTTTATTCCAGCACATGTTACCACAGATATCCAACTCCGAGACACTTTCCCCCCCCCCCCCACGCTTGGATTCGGGGCGGGGTAAACTGTCCAATCACAATAGACACACAGGTCAGCTGTATTTAAACTTCACATCAGTAAACAGTCTTATCAACAGGGAGAGCTGTTGGAGGAATCCCCCCCCCCCTTCACATAGACATCCATGCCATAATATACGTTTCTTCCTAGGCAGACAGACAAACAATGAAATACAACCACACCCCAAACAATCACAGCAAAGAGTCCACAACAGCATGAGACAACACACAATATATACATATATACAACATTGAGTCTGACTAGCACAGATCATAGTGGGGTTCTCAGGCACCCTGTGCCCCTAATGGACACAGGGTGATTTACACATAAGTGGGTCCGGGGAAGCTGGACACGGGGTTTCCAAAGCTCTCCAAGGTAAGTTGAGTTGCACAAACCCCCCACCCAAAGTGACTCCTGTCACAGGGCCTGTTTTTATTCTCACATTCTGGTGTGTTTTGCGTTAAGGTCCATTATGTTGTGTGTTAATGTGCGTTGTGTCAAGGCAACTCCTTCCTATAATCAGGGTGTCAAACACCAGAACGCAAATAAAAGAATGACAAGTCCTATTTTATGGAACACGAAGCGCCACTGTACTTTGTGATGTGCTGCAATGCAAGTGTGTTGTGGAAATGAGCTGGGGTACCCATCTAGTTTTATTCGTGTATGTGTCCCCACACCGGGGGGGGGGGGGTTCATACTTGTTATTTCTCCTGCCCATTGCTGTCTCCCATACAGAAGTTATGGGAAATGCAACAGTTGTCACTGGAGTTGAGGGGATTCTTTGAATAAGAACACCTACTCTGGTGAAAACTGAGGCCATAGATGAAGCTATTTTTTTTTTCCTGCAACCACAGTCAGTGTTGACGGAGAAATCCCTCCCATGGAGCTGTTGTGTTCACAGTGATTATTGCTAGCAGCCAGGGGCGTCGCTAGGGGGTGGCTTTTGGAGCTATAGCCCCGAATCTGGGGCCAATAGCCCCGAGTCTCTGCAGGGGTCCCCAAAGGGGAGGGGAGGCTCTCTGGAGACCCTTATGTAAGTGGGGGGCTCTCTGGGGACCCTGATGCAAGGGAGAGGCTCTCTGGGGACCCTAATGTAAGGGGGGCTCTCTGGGAACCCTGATGTAAATGGGGGGGTCCTCTGGGTACTCTGATGAAAGGGGGAGGCTCTCTGAGGTCTCTGATGTAAGGAGGAGGCTCTCTGGGGACCCTGATGTAAGGGGGGACTCTGGGGACCCTGATGTAAGGGGGGACTCTCTGGGAACCCTGATGTAAGGGGGCTCTCTGGGGACCCTGATGTAAGTGGGGGGCTCTCTGGGGATATATATACACACACACGTATATTACTGTATATACATATGTATGCCCGCCCAAGCGTATGACTTTCTTTACTACGCTGCTATGGGCTCTAGCCCCAGATCTTTTGTAGACCTAGCAACGCCCCTGCTAGCAGCTATAGCCACTGGAAATAACTGCATGTAAAAATCCGACATGCTGGTTCTACCAAAGTCGATTAATAAATCGACTTGAATACAATCAGCCTGCCCATAGATGGACTGAATTAGCAGGGATTTAAACCATCTATGGCTTAAGGCAAGCCATACATGAGTCGAATTTCGAAAGAATTTTCTTTCAAAAAACCTTATCGAAGAATTTTCATTCGAATCTCGCACCATTAGTGGGCTGCAGCAACAGCCGATTTTCGTGCGGCCATCAAATTTGAGTAAATCGGGCACGTTGGAAATTTTTTTAAAAACTAATGGTTTTCTAATCAATGATGGCAGAATCGTGCGAGAAATGTAGTCGAAAAAGAAATGCGCATGAGTGCAAGAAAAGAAAATTCCCGGAAAGAAAAGGAGATTCCCAGCCACTAAATTCGTTTCTGTAGCGACAGGAGGTGAAATTGAAGGTTTGGTTGGTCGAATTTCGAAATCAATGGTGGCACCATCGGATCACAAAACGTACGAAATTTCTGATTTTCAAAAGAAAATTCTTTTTCAAAATTCGACCATGCATGGCCAGCCTAAGGCCTCTTTCAGTTTCAATATTTTTATTGAAGGTTCAAGAATCATAGCAAGTCATGGTTTGCCCGCGCAGGGGCGACATCGGACGGGCATGTCAAGAAATAGCGTATGAACGTGTAATAAGTAACATAACAGAAAACTGTTACCAGGATCATAGAGGACCAAGTTGTGAATTAGGCAGATATCACAAGCTAGAATACTCTATTCCCTGGAGGGCAGCAATCTATATTGATAGCCTTTATATTAAGAATGAAGGGAGAAAGGAGGAAACAGGGGAAGAAAAGAGGGAGAAGGAAGAGTGAAGAGGAGAGCGCCCCTAAGAGAAGGGCAATTGCCACGGATGTGGGACCTATGCAAACAAGGTTTAAAGTCAACCATAGCTAGTCAGGGGCAGGGACAGGACTTAAAAAAAAACTAACTAAAGTCTAAGTTTCAAAAATAAGTTTTGGTGTTTAACCACTTGTTGCCCGCCCACTGTCAAATAACTGCGGGGCAGTGCCGCTCTCGTTCTGGGTGGACGTCATATGACGTCGTCCCAGAACGCCCGCTCTCTGTAAAGAGCTGATGACACGGCTCTTTAACCATGTGACCGGCTGTGTCCAATCACAGCCGGTCACATGTAAACACAGAAGTGCGGATAATCAGCTCTCATCGCCTCACATTGAGAGAGTGTGCAGAGAGGAGAGACGATCAGTGGCATCTCCTCACAGAGGACAGCAAGACAGGTAATCAGGGCACTGATCATCAGTGCCCTTATTACAATAAAGTGCCATCAGTGTCAGCAAACAGTGCCCACCAGTGCCAGCAATCAGTGCCCATTAGTGATGCCAGTCAGTGTTGGCTTTCAGTGCCCATCAGTGCCGCCTATCACTGTCACCCATCAGTTCCGCCCATCAGTGCTGCCTATCAGTGCCCATCAGTGCCACCTATCAGTGCCATCCATCAGTGCCGCCTATCAGTTCCCATAAGTGCAGCATATTAGTGGCTCCTCATCAGTGTCCATAAGTGCCGCCTCATCAGCGCACATCAGTGAAGGAGAAAAACTACTTATTTACAAAGTTTACTGACAGAAACTAATTTTTTTCAAAATTTTTGGTCTCTTTTTTTTTTTTTTTTTTAGTAAAGAATAAAAAACCTAGCAGTGATTAAATACCACCAAAAGAAAGTTTTATTTGTGTGAAGAAAATTATAAAAATTTCACATGGATACGATGTAGCATGACCGTGCAATTGTCATTCAAAGTGTGACAGCTGAAAAATGGCCTGGGCAGGAAGAGGGTGAAAGTGCCTGGTATTAAGGTGGTTAAAAGGGCAATGGAACACTTGGGGACAGCTGTCTACCAGTTTGCACATAAACAGAAACTCATGGCTGAGCCAACTGTTTGTTTATTCCTATGCAGAGGGAAGGGTTGGGGAACAATAGCAACAATAGCCACTGTAAAAAGGTCTTCAAACCTATCTAATCAATGGGTGGTGGACATCACATTGCCTACAGACATGATTGTTGCATTATGGTTCACATTTTGCACCTAAAAACCACTCAAATATGCCTTAGGCTCTATGTACACTAGCGTTTTTTTATAAGCACAAAAAAATGCTAGGAAAAGATGCTGGGCGAAAAATGCTGATGATAGCATTTTTGTGCCAGCTTGTAGTAGCATTTTATCAGCGTTTTTACAGTACGCGAAGAAGAAAAAACAAAGCTGTTAAGAGCGTTTTAGTAGCCTTTGAGAAGCGTTCAGCGTTTTTTTCTGCTGGAAAAAACGCTCCAAAAAAACTCTACAAAAACAATTGTTTTTCTGATCCTAGAAGCTGAAGCTCGAAAAATGCTAATAACCTAAAGTAGTGTGCATGGACACAGAGGATAACACCAGGGCTTTTTTTCTCAAACAATAGGTGCTGGAACTCAACCAAAACCCCCCAAAACCCCTCCACCCAACACACACCCTCCAAATCACATCAAATAGTGGGTGTGGTCACTCAAATTTTATGAACCGTATTGGGGGTCTTAAAGGTCATTAAATACCAGGATTGCATTACACACACAGTGCAGAGCTGTCACTTGTAAACACAGAAACCTTGTGTTTACAAGTGATAGTGGTGGGCAAGGAGCACAGGGTCTGAGCCAGAGGTGGTGGAACTGAGTTTCGCCAAGTTCCCCCTGAAAAAAAGCCCTGGTAACACTATTTAGCTTCTAAAGCTTAAAAAAAACACTAGTGTGCATGGAGCCTCGAAATGACCCAAAGCTTTGAGTAACTTTTCACTACACACTGGTCCCTTTCTCTTAGACAGTGTTCATTGACCATAGCAGTTTTAGACAGTTTTTTGGGGATTTATGTGGTTCATGTAGCACCAACATTTTCTACAGTAGGGCTGTAGCAGATAGGCAACCTTAGCATTCCAGCTGCTGTGGGAATACAAGTCCAATGAGGCAATGCAAGACTGTGACAACCGCAGGCTTGACTATAGAGGCAGAGGCTTGGTGGGATTTGTAGTTCCTACACCGTTGCCTACACCTGGTTCTACACAGCATCACAAGACTAGGGATGAGCCGAACACCCCCCGGTTCGGTTCGCACCAGAACCCGCGAACGGACCGAAAGTTCGCACGAACGTTAGAACCCCATTGACATCTATGGGACTCGAACGTTCGAAATCAAAAGTGCTCATTTTAAAGGCTAATTTGCATGGTATTGTCCGAAAAAGGGTTTGGGGACCCGGGTCCTACCCCAGGGGACATGTATCAATGCAAAAAAAACTTTTAAAAACGGCCGTTTTTTCGGGAGCAGTGATTTTAATGATGCTTAAAGTAAAAAAAAAAGTGAAATATTCCGTTTAAATATCGTACCTGGGGGGTGTCTATAGTATGCCTGTAAAGTGACGCGTGTTTCCCATGTTTAGAACAGTCCCTGCACCAAATGTCATTTTTAAAGGAAAAAATCTCATTTAAAACTGCTTGCGGGTTTAATGTCATGTCGGGTCCTGGCAATATGGATGAAAATCAGTGAGACAAACGGCATGGGTACCCCCCCAGTCCATTACCAGGCCCTTTGGGTCCTGTATGGATATTAAGGGGAACCCCGCACCCAAATTAAAATAAGGAAAGGCCCTATATACTCTGAACAGCAGTATACAGGCGGTGCAAACAAGACAGGGACTGTAGGTTTGTTGTTAAGTAGAATCTCTTTGTAATTTTGAACGGGTACATTTTTAACGTGTTTAGCTCCAGCCAAAAAATCTTTTTTAAGCTTTTTGGAAAACATAGGGAAGGGTTATCACCCCTGTGACATTTGTTTTGCTGTCTTTCCTCCTCTTCAGAAGATTTCACCTCACTTTTTTGTCCCAATGAAAAATGTTTTTTGAAAATTTGGGTTTTTTTGTGGAACAAGGATTGGAAAGCATCAGTGGAAAGGAGAAATTGTTTTCCCATATTAACTCTTACAGGAGAGAATTTCCCTTCCTAGGGGTAGATTTCATCTCACTTCCTGTTGTCTCCTTCCGTTTGCAAGTAGGAGTCGTTTGTAAGTTAGATGTTTGAAAGTAGGGTCCTGCCCTATATACTCAGCAGAAATTTGGGCCTTAGGTGTTGCTGTGGCCACAACACTGTAAGCCCTCACAGGGCCCTGCTGTGAAATATTAGATCAAGAATTGTAATTACATGCCCCTGTTGAACAGGAGCTGAAAAATTAGGCCTTAGGCACTGGTGCTGGTGCCACAACACTGCAACCCCTCACAGACACTCTAGTTGGAACGCAGGAACGAGCCCTGCTGCAAAGTATTGCATCAAAAATTGTAATTACACGCCCCTGTTAGACAGGGGCAGAAAAATTGGTCCTTAGGCACTGGTGCTGGTGCCACAACACTGCAACCCCTCACAGACACTCTAGTTGGAACGCAGGAACGAGCCCTGCTGCAAAGTATTGCATCAAAAATTGTAATTACACGCCCCTGTTAGACAGGGGCAGAAAAATTGGGCCTTAGGCACTGGTGCTGGTGCCACAACACTGCAACCCCTCACAGACACTCTAGTTGGAATGCAGGAACGAGCCCTGCTGCAAAGTATTGCATCAAAAATTGTAATTACACGCCCCTGTTAGACAGGGGCAGAAAAATTGGGCCTTAGGCACTGGTGCTGGTGCCACAACACTGCAACCCCTCACAGACACTCTAGTTGGAATGCAGGAACGAGCCCTGCTGCAAAGTATTACATCAAAAATTGTAATTACACGCCCCTGTTAAACAGGGGCTGAAAAATTGTGCCTTAGGCACTGGTGGTGGCGCCCAGAACCAAAAATGTTCTTACAAGCTATCAGCGTGATAATTGAGGAGGAAGAGGATAATTACTCAGGGATAGTCACTCAGCATCAGCATAGGCAGTCTTTGAAGGGATCTGAAAAAAATTATTCAGTTACATCAGCATCAGGTGCTTGGTAGCTGGTGGTGATCCAAGACTGATTCATTTTTATGAAGGTCAGCCGATCGACCGAGTCAGTGGACAGACGCACCCTGTGATCGGTTACCACGCCTCCAGCAGCACTGAATGTGCGTTCCGAAAGAACGCTGGATGCAGGACAGGCCAGTAGCTCAATTGCATACTGTGCAAGCTCTGGCCAGTGATCCATCCTCAAGACCCAGTAACCCAGAGGATTTTCGGTGGGAAAGGTGTCCAAGTCTGATCTTGCCCCTAGGTATTCCTGCACCATGTAAAACAGACGCTGGCGATGGTTGCTGGAACCGATCATACCTTGGGGCTGCGGACCAAAAAATTGTCTGAACGCATCGGTCAGACGGCCACCTTCTCCACCGCTCCTTTTTTGACTGACCGAAGCCTCATCAACACGTTGTCCAGAAACAGGAGTTTGTAACCTCCCAGTCTCTGGGAACGCGTTGCACAGACCTTTCTGCAAGGCCTCCCGAAGATGTTTCATCCTCTGCTCCCTCTGCGATGGCAAGATAAGGTCCGCAACCTTACCCTTGTAACGTGGATCAAGGAGGGTTGCCAGCCAGTATTGGTCCTTCTCCTTGATACCACGAATACGAGGATCCTTACGCAGGCTTTGCAGGATCAGGGAGGCCATGCAGCGTAGGTTTGCTGAGGCATTCGGTCCGGAGTCCTCTGGGTCACTAAGGACAACAACGTCCGCAGCCACCTCCTCCCAGCCACGTACAAGTCCATGTGTTCCTTGGGACTGATCCCTTAAAGACTGCTGATGCTGAGTGCCAGGCTCCACCTCCATACTGACACAATCTTCCTCCTCCTCCTCCTCCTCCTCGTCCTCTTCCTGTGTGATCGGCGGGCACGCAGGAACACTGTCTGGATAAAGGGGGCCTTGAGAGCTAAGGAAGTCCTCCTCTTCCTGCCTCTGTTCTGCCTCAAGTGCCCTGTCCATTATTCCACGCAGCGTGTGCTCCAACAGGTGGACAAGGGGGACAGTGTCACTGATGCATGCACTGTCAGTGCTCACCATCCTCGTGGCCTCCTCGAATGGTGACAGGACAGTGTATGCATCCCTGATCATGGCCCACTGGCGTGGGGAAAAAAAACCAAGGTCCCCTGACCCTGTCCTGGTGCCATAGTCGCACAGGTACTCATTGATGGCCCTCTGCTGCGTGTGCAGCCGCTGCAGCATGGCCAACGTTGAGTTCCACCTGGTGGGCATGTCACAGATTAGGCGGTTCTTGGGCAGGTTAAACTCCTTTTGGAGGTCCGTCAGCCGAGCACTGGCATTATATGACCGGCGGAAATGCACACAGACTTTCCTGGCCTGCCTCAGGACATCCTGTAAGCCCGGGTACCTGCCCAAG
Organism: Lithobates septentrionalis; assembly: GCA_037952835.1. Classification (NCBI taxonomy): domain Eukaryota; kingdom Metazoa; phylum Chordata; class Amphibia; order Anura; family Ranidae; genus Lithobates; species Lithobates septentrionalis. Next base: position 94,161 of record JBBDGP010000733.1, on the reverse strand, counting down.
AACCGCTGCACCACCAAGTTAAGGACGTGAGCCAAACAGGGCACATGGGTCAGTTGTCCCTGTCGGAGGGCAGAGAGGAGGTTGGTGCCATTGTCGCAAACCACCATTCCTGCCTTAAGTTGGCGTGGCGTCAACCACCTCTGAACCTGCCCCTGCAGAGCTGACAGAACCTCTGCCCCAGTGTGGCTCCTGTCCCCCAAGCACACCAGCTCAAGCACCGCATGGCATCTTTTGGCCTGCGTACTTGCGTAGCCCCTTGAACGCCTACGGAGCACCGCTGGTTCCGAGGAAGAGGCCATGGAGGAAGAAGAAGAGGAGGGGGTGGAGGAGAGAGGTGTGTCACAATCAGCATTTTGGAGGCGTGGTGGCGGAACAACCTCCAACACTACTGCACCTTGTCCTGCATCCTTCCCAGCTGCCAGCAGAGTCACCCAATGCGCCGTGAAACTTAAGTAACGTCCCTGTCCATGCCTGCTGGACCATGAGTCAGCGGTAATATGCACCTTACCGCTGACCGCCCTGTCCAGCGAGGCATGGACATTGCCTTCCACATGCCGGTAGAGAGCCGGAATCGCCTTCCGTGAGAAAAAGTGGCGTTTGGGTACCTGCCACTGAGGAACCGCACATTCCACAAACTCACGGAAGGGGGCAGAGTCTACCAACTGAAAAGGCAGCAGTTGAAGTGCTAGCAATTTTGCCAAGCTAGCATTCAACCGCTGGGCATGTGGATGGCTGGGAGCAAACTTCTTTCGGCGGTGCAGCAGCTGGGGCAGGGAAATTTGCCTGGTACAATCTGACGTCGGTGTACCAAAAGCAGATTGCCCACAAGTACTTGGCTGTGACACACCTAATTCTACACCTTCATTCCTCTCACTGCAGGTCTCAGAGAGGACTGAAGGTCTAGTGGGGTTGGAAATCTCAGCTGATGAGGAGCAAGGAGAGATCCTCTTTGTTCTTTGGTGTGGGTCTTTTAGATATGCTTGCCAACGAACTGCATGGCAGGTCAACATATGTCTGGTCAAGCATGTGGTACCCAAGTGGGAGATGTTTTGGCCACGCGAGATACGCTTGAGACATATGTTGCAAATAGCAGCGGTGCGATCTGATGCACTCGTCTCAAAAAAGGCCCACACCAAAGAACTTTTTGAATAACGCGCAGAGACTGCAGCGCCCTGCACATGTGGAGCTTTGGGGTGTGATGCAGTCAATGTGCTGCCCTTAGGCTGGCCCCTGGAGGGCATCCTGCCTCGTTGGTGATGTGCCGCCTCCTCCTCCTCCTCCTCCTCCTCCTCTCTCCTATCAGGCACCCACGTTGAGTCAGTGACCTCATCATCCCCTCCCTCCTCATCACTGGAGCAAACCTGGCAGTATGCTGCAGCAGGGGGAGCATGACTGCCAGATTGCTGTCCTTCTTGGGCACCCCCTCTGTCCGTGCTCATGTTACTGCCTTCATCGAGCTCAGTATCATCATCAGAGCCTTCCAAACGCTGGGCATCCTCCTGGAGCATGTACCCAACACTGTGGTCAAACAGTTCGAGGGAATCCTCAGGAGGACATGGTGGAGCTAGGGAAGGAGTCACTGATGACATTGAGCTGAGGGAAGAGGCCGCTGCTTTGCCAGACAAAGCACCCTGGGCATGGGTGAGAGAGGATGAGGAGGATGAGGACGGCTTGGTCATCCACTCGACCAAGTCTTCCGCATGTTGCGGCTCAACACGGCCAGCTGCCGAAAAAAAGGCCAAGCGTGTCCCATGGCCACGTGCTGATGAGGATGCACCGTCTCCACGACCAGCACTAGACACAGAGCCTGCTTGCCCTCTCTTATTGGCTTGTGACTGTCTGCCTCTCCTTCTTGGCCTTCCAGACATACTAATGGCCTGTAGCTGCACTAAGCTGGGATAGAACACCTGTAATTTTCTTCAGGTAGCTTTATATACTGTAACCAGACAAGCCTGCCTGTCAGTAGGAAGATAACAGGAACGGATCTAGCTGAACACTGTGAGCAGGACGCACTGCACTAAATGTAAATAGCAGGAACGGATCTAGCTGAACACTGTGAGCAGGACGCACTGACTGCACTAAATGTAAATAGCAGGAATGGATCTAGCTGAACACTGTGAGCAGGACGCACTGCACTAAATGTAAATAGCAGGAACGGATCTAGCTGAACACTGTGAGCAGGACGCACTGCACTAAATGTAAATAGCAGGAACAGATCTAGCTGAACACTGTGAGCAGGACGCACTGCACTAAATGTAAATAGCAGGAACGGATCTAGCTGAACACTGTGAGCAGGACGCACTGACTGCACTAAATGTAAATAGCAGGAACAGATCTAGCTGAACACTGTGAGCAGGACGCACTGACTGCACTAAATGTAAATAGCAGGAACGGATCTAGCTGAACACTGTGAGCAGGACGCACTGACTGCACTAAATGTAAATAGCAGGAACGGATCTAGCTGAACACTGTGAGCAGGACGCACTGCACTAAATGTAAATAGCAGGAACAGATCTAGCTGAACACTGTGAGCAGGACGCACTGCACTAAATGTAAATAGCAGGAACGGATCTAGCTGAACACTGTGAGCAGGACGCACTGCACTAAATGTAAATAGCAGGAACAGATCTAGCTGAACACTGTGAGCAGGACGCACTGCACTAAATGTAAATAGCAGGAACAGATCTAGCTGAACACTGTGAGCAGGACGCACTGCACTAAATGTAAATAGCAGGAACGGATCTAGCTGAACACTGTGAGCAGGACGCACTGACTGCACTAAATGTAAATAGCAGGAACAGATCTAGCTGAACACTGTGAGCAGGACGCACTGACTGCACTAAATGTAAATAGCAGGAACGGATCTAGCTGAACACTGTGAGCAGGACGCACTGCACTAAATGTAAATAGCAGGAACGGATCTAGCTGAACACTGTGAGCAGGACGCACTGACTGCACTAAATGTAAATAGCAGGAACAAATCTAGCTGAACACTGTGAGCAGGACGCACTGACTGCACTAAATGTAAATAGCAGGAACAGATCTAGCTGAACACTGTGAGCAGGACGCACTGCACTAAATGTAAATAGCAGGAACGGATCTAGCTGAACACTGTGAGCAGGACGCACTGCACTAAATGTAAATAGCAGGAACGGATCTAGCTGAACACTGTGAGCAGGACGCACTGACTGCACTAAATGTAAATAGCAGGAACAGATCTAGCTGAACACTGTGAGCAGGACGCACTGACTGCACTAAATGTAAATAGCAGGAACAGATCTAGCTGAACACTGTGAGCAGGACGCACTGACTGCACTAAATGTAAATAGCAGGAACAGATCTAGCTGAACACTGTGAGCAGGACGCACTGACTGCACTAAATGTAAATAGCAGGAACGGATCTAGCTGAACACTGTGAGCAGGACGCACTGCACTAAATGTAAATAGCAGGAACAGATCTAGCTGAACACTGTGAGCAGGACGCACTGCACTAAATGTAAATAGCAGGAACAGATCTAGCTGAACACTGTGAGCAGGACGCACTGCACTAAATGTAAATAGCAGGAACGGATCTAGCTGAACACTGTGAGCAGGACGCACTGACTGCACTAAATGTAAATAGCAGGAACAGATCTAGCTGAACACTGTGAGCAGGACGCACTGACTGCACTAAATGTAAATAGCAGGAACGGATCTAGCTGAACACTGTGAGCAGGACGCACTGACTGCACTAAATGTAAATAGCAGGAACGGATCTAGCTGAACACTGTGAGCAGGACGCACTGCACTAAATGTAAATAGCAGGAACGGATCTAGCTGAACACTGTGAGCAGGACGCACTGCACTAAATGTAAATAGCAGGAACAGATCTAGCTGAACACTGTGAGCAGGACGCACTGCACTAAATGTAAATAGCAGGAACAGATCTAGCTGAACACTGTGAGCAGGACGCACTGCACTAAATGTAAATAGCAGGAACAGATCTAGCTGAACACTGTGAGCAGGACGCACTGCACTAAATGTAAATAGCAGGAACGGATCTAGCTGAACACTGTGAGCAGGACGCACTGACTGCACTAAATGTAAATAGCAGGAACAGATCTAGCTGAACACTGTGAGCAGGACGCACTGACTGCACTAAATGTAAATAGCAGGAACGGATCTAGCTGAACACTGTGAGCAGGACTCACTGCACTAAATGTAAATAGCAGGAACGGATCTAGCTGAACACTGTGAGCAGGACGCACTGACTGCACTAAATGTAAATAGCAGGAACAAATCTAGCTGAACACTGTGAGCAGGACGCACTGACTGCACTAAATGTAAATAGCAGGAACGGATCTAGCTGAACACTGTGAGCAGGACGCACTGCACTAAATGTAAATAGCAGGAACAGATCTAGCTGAACACTGTGAGCAGGACGCACTGACTGCACTAAATGTAAATAGCAGGAACGGATCTAGCTGAACACTGTGAGCAGGACGCACTGACTGCACTAAATGTAAATAGCAGGAACGGATCTAGCTGAACACTGTGAGCAGGACGCACTGCACTAAATGTAAATAGCAGGAACAGATCTAGCTGAACACTGTGAGCAGGACGCACTGACTGCACTAAATGTAAATAGCAGGAACAGATCTAGCTGAACACTGAGCAGAACGCACTGCACTAAATGTAAATAGCAGGAACGGATCTAGCTGAACACTGTGAGCAGGACGCACTGACTGCACTAAATGTAAATAGCAGGAACGGATCTAGCTGAACACTGTGAGCAGGACGCACTGCACTAAATGTAAATAGCAGGAACAGATCTAGCTGACCACTGTGAGCAGGACGCACTGCACTAAATGTAAATAGCAGGAACAGATCTAGCTGAACACTGTGAGCAGGACGCACTGCACTAAATGTAAATAGCAGGAACGGATCTAGCTGAACACTGTGAGCAGGACGCACTGACTGCACTAAATGTAAATAGCAGGAACGGATCTAGCTGAACACTGTGAGCAGGACGCACTGCACTAAATGTAAATAGCAGGAACAGATCTAGCTGAACACTGTGAGCAGGACGCACTGACTGCACTAAATGTAAATAGCAGGAACGGATCTAGCTGAACACTGTGAGCAGGACGCACTGACTGCACTAAATGTAAATAGCAGGAACGGATCTAGCTGAACACTGTGAGCAGGACGCACTGCACTAAATGTAAATAGCAGGAACAGATCTAGCTGAACACTGTGAGCAGAACGCACTGCACTAAATGTAAATAGCAGGAACGGATCTAGCTGAACACTGTGAGCAGGACGCACTGACTGCACTAAATGTAAATAGCAGGAACGGATCTAGCTGAACACTGTGAGCAGGACGCACTGCACTAAATGTAAATAGCAGGAACAGATCTAGCTGACCACTGTGAGCAGGACGCACTGCACTAAATGTAAATAGCAGGAACAGATCTAGCTGAACACTGTGAGCAGGACGCACTGCACTAAATGTAAATAGCAGGAACGGATCTAGCTGAACACTGTGAGCAGGACGCACTGACTGCACTAAATGTAAATAGCAGGAACGGATCTAGCTGAACACTGTGAGCAGGACGCACTGCACTAAATGTAAATAGCAGGAACAGATCTAGCTGACCACTGTGAGCAGGACGCACTGCACTAAATGTAAATAGCAGGAACGGATCTAGCTGAACACTGTGAGCAGGACGCACTGACTGCACTAAATGTAAATAGCAGGAACGGATCTAGCTGAACACTGTGAGCAGGACGCACTGCACTAAATGAAAATAGCAGGAACAGATCTAGCCTAATCTATCTAACTCAAATCAAATGACACTGTCTCTCTCTCTCTAAGCACACCGGAACACACTACACAGGGCCGCCGTGCAGGCGGCCTTATATAGTGTGGGGCGTGTACTAAATCCCCTGAGCCATAATTGGCCAAAGCCGGGTGGCTTTGGCCAATTACAGCTCTCTCTACTGACGGCGCTGTGATTGGCCAAGCATGCGGGTCATAGTGCATGCTTGGCTAATCATCAGCCAGCAATGCACTGCGATGCCGCAGTGAATTATGGGCCGTGACGCGCCACACGAATTTGTCGCGAACGGCCCATAACGTTCGCAATTCGACGGACGGTCGAACAGCCGATGTTTGAGTCGAACATGGGTTCGACTCGAACACGAAGCTCATCCTTACACAAGACCATTGAACCATTGACATCAGTCTCTGCCACAGATGGAGCTGCACTTTACTATCCTAGTCATTAATTGTTCAGACATGCAAACTTGGGGCAACTTGGACTAACAATCAACCTGCCTGTGTGTTATCGGATCATGGAAGGAGTGTAAGACAAAGGAAGACAATGTAAAATAAGATTTAAAAAATGTGTATCAAAGCTATGCAATATAAATAAATATACTGATTACATTGTACTGCTCTAGTGCTTTATACTATGGACATTTATTTGCCAACGCATAAATCACCAGTCACAGACTGATTCTCTGGAGAATACTATAAAGCGTTCTCTCATATCCTCTTGTCACATTTAGGCAACTTATTTAACCACTTAAGGACCGGAAGGATTTGCCCCCTTAATGACCAGGCCATTTTTTGCGATATGGCACTGCGTCGCTTTAACTGACAATTGCGCGCCTGTGCCACGTTGCACCCAAACAAAATTGATGTCCTTTTTTTCCTACTAATAGAGCTTTCTTTTGGTGGTATTTGATCACCTCTCCGTTTTTTATTTTTTGCGCTATAAACAAAAAAAGGAGCGACAATTTAGAAAAAAAAAACTATTTTTTTTTACTTTTTGCTATAATAAATATCCCCCCCCCCCCCCCCCCAAAAAAAAAAAAAATTCTTCATCAGTTTAGGCCAATATGTATTCTTCTACATTTTTGGTATAAAAAAAATGTAATAAGCATATATTGATTGGTTTGCGCAAAAGTTATAGCATCTACAAAATAGGGGATAGATATATGGCATTTTTATTATTTATTATTATTATTATTATTATTATTATACAGGATTTATATAGCGCCAACAGTTTGCGCAGTGCTTTACAACATTATTTATTTTTTACTAGTAATGGCAGCAATCTGCAATTTTTAGCAGGACTGCGACTTTGCGGCGGACAGATTGGACAGCTTTGACACTTTTTTGGGACCACTGACATTTACACAGCGATCAGAGCTAAAATAGCCACTGATTATTGTATAAATGTCACTGGCAGGGAAGGGGGTTAACACTAGGGGCCGATCAAGGGGTTAAGTGTTCCCTAGGGAGGTGTTTCTAACTGTGGGTTAGAGTTTACTGACTGGAGGAGGAGAGAGATCGCTGTTCCTGATCACTAGGAACAGCAGATCTCTCTCTACTCCCCTGTCAGAACAGCTGTTGGCTAAGCGCATCGTCTCCTGCATTGCGCCGTGGTCCTAAAGCGGCCGACGTACACCTACGGCGATTCGCGCAGCCGTGCCAACCTGCCGCAGTATAATGACGGCGGCTGGACGGTAAGCGGTTAACGAGCCTGCCAAATCAGCTTCTTTTCCAGAGAAAATGCTATAATATGGACATTTTAATAAATTGCAACCACAACATTTTCCATAGTTTTGGATAGAGTGGTGAAGAATTAGAATTGCTGTAAGGTTTTTATTGGAGTCTGTGACCCAGGACAGAAAATAGTAAGCTTTTATAAGGGTCCTTTGGTTCTGAGCAGAGTCGGCTCTTATCCGTAAAGGATCTATAAGCAGACCCTCTGCTAAATCAGAGCTTCTGATCAGGTCCACCTGAAAAACTGACAGAATGCCCGTATGTATGGGAACACTTGTTTCTTTGACTACTGTCAGAGTTGGGGAGATTTAATGCTATGCAAAACTAGGGGGGAAAAAAAGAAAAATCGGTGTACCCATTAAAGTGCTAGTTCTTATGTGCAGTAACCCACAGCAACCAATCTTTTTTTTTTTATTGTAAATGTAATTCTAATTGATTAAGCTCTTATGAATTAGGAGCTCTTTATTAAATACGACTTTATATAGCAATTTCTAAACGTTCTCTCTTTGATAATCCCCTACCAAATACACAAATGTATCACATAATACAATAAACGTATGAACATATCTGTCTGCAAAATAAAAAATAAAAAAATTAAGTTGTGTACATTCTGATCATGAGTTCAGGAGAGGGAAACCTTACTTTAGGGTCTTGAAAAAAATTGATCGTATGAAAAAGGATATCAATTCACGTGCATTTAAACTGGAGTTCATCAAGGTCTGTGCTGGTAGCAGGGGCGTTGCTAGGGGGTGGCTTTTGGGGCTATAGCCCCGAATCTGAGGCCAATAGCCCCGAGTCTCTTCAAGGGTCCCCAAGGGGAGGGGAGGCTCTCTGGAGACCCTTATGTAAGTGGGGGGGCTCTCTGGGGACCCTGATTTGAAGGCCTAGGCTCTCTAGGGACCCAGATTTAAGGGGGAGGCTCTCTGGGGATCCTAATGTAAGGGGGCCTCTCTGGGAACCCTGATGTAAGTGGGGGGGGTCCTCTGGGTACCCTGATGGAAGGGGGAGGCTCTCTGAGGAATCTGATGTAAGGAGGAGGCTCTCTGGGGACCCTGATGTAAGCGGGGGGCTCTCTGGGGATATATATACACACACGTATATTACTGTATATACATGTGTATGCCCGCCCAAGCGTATGACTTTCTTTACTACGCTGCTATGGGCTCTAGCCCCAGATCTTTTGTAGACCTAGCAACACCCCTGGCTGGTAGTATAGTTAAGGACAACTTGTCCCCAGCACGCAACAAAAATCAAACATAAGACAACACACTGCTGCATAAGGAGCCATATAGGGGTCCAATTGTGAGCATAAAATATGACCCTCCTTACTGCTGTTGATCATGGCATCCCAAGTAACCAGATAAGACTAAGGATGACTTTGGCAATGGACAGTTCTACTGGTGAATGGTAATGTCAAGTGATACCCATGGTGCTGGAGATATCAGGGAGTGTGGAGTTAAAATGAATTGGGTATAGAATATTGGGGGGGGGGGGGGGGGGTTAGGCTTCATTTACTCTAAATTTTAGTGTAGTAAAGACTGAGTATTAGGCTTCTCTCACTTCAGCATATTAGTGTGGTGCGTTTAAGAAAATAATTACAATTATGCAGAAGGCAACCCAAGCAGGAGCTTAGGGACTCAGTACATGTCTAGGGGCCCAGCTACAACCTTCATACTCCAACAGCAAACCAGAGTGCAATTGGTCAATGCTGTGCACCTGCCTGTCACTTCACAAGGAAGGATGCACTTGAGGGCAGTTGGTATCTCATGGGGCTATGCCAATGTAGACAATGCAACTGGGGTGGTTTCTCTGTGCCTATTGAAATCCTTAACAGTTGCCTGGTGGAAAAAAGCCTAAGAGGCACTCACAAATCTAGTATAATGAGAACCTAATCCTCATGACCATATAGCCTTACACAATCATCTGTCTCTAAGCCAACAAGAAATGGTGGAGTGAAAAGCTGGTTCCCTTTTATGGGGATCATCAGAAATGACAAAAAGAGAGTCAGTTATGCTAAAGGAGGCAGTGGCAGTGAGGTAAACCCACAGCGCACAAACCACATCCAAGCAGTAAAGGGAAAATTACTTTTGATATACTGGAGAAATACAGAGACAAAACCTTTTTGAGGTGAAAGGCCAAAACTGCCATTGAAGAAGAGGATCCATGCCTCAACACCAACTTATGCTTGTTTCAGAACGGATAGGATTCTTTACAGGACAGGCTATCAGCTCAGACACGTGATCAGACGCTTACATCAAAACATGTATGGTTTAATCATGTATAGGGAATACACATATATAAAATAATGAATCATACAAATACTACATTGCATACAAACAGGTAACAAAAAAGGCACTAGAAAATAAATTAAAATTGGGGTATGCCCATATTGAGGCAAGTTGTTAAAAATGCCTGACGCGTTTCGAGGGTAACCTCTTCATCAGAGCCAGGAGAACAAGAGCACAGTCTGTATGGGCCGGTAGGCCAACATGTGTACATAAAAAGGGGTGGCTAGTGGGAGGGGATGTCCTGTAGTGGATGGTTGTTTATTCCAAGTTCCATACTAGTCCTTGTCTGGGTTTTCTAGGAAGGGTATAGATCAGGACAGTAAATATCGTACACTACAGACCTGAGACGTGAAATACATTTGCAGTAGAAACAGCGTTAAAAAAGGTCACAGGTATAGACCTTAAAAAATCATAAAAAATATAAAGAAATATATATATATATATATATATATATATATATATATATATATATATATATATATATATAAAAACAAAAGAAAAATAATAGTACTAGTAAAAAAGTACCATATCACTATAGGAAATAGGTGATGGGTAGTGGACAGTTGAAACACAGAACATGAGAATCAATCACTTGTATAAATTTGTGTATAAACAAACACATATCTATATATATACATATGTGTATTATTTCTATGTGCATACATATACACATACATATAGATAAAAGCAAAAAAGCATAAAAGCATAAAGGGGACATAAAGGGAGCACTGGGAAGTGTACATGATATAGCCAGTGTTGCTTGAGTAAAGAGGACCTGCGCATGCGTGTGAAGACAATATTGCCAGTTCGTGAATCGCGGTGTAAACATACAGATATGGATGTATGTTGATGCTCACCTGCTCACAAGAGCAAAGAATAGGGGCACAGAGAAGTTCGTGCGGTTGTGCAAGAAGCTAAGATGTATACATAAACATGGAAATCAATGAGAATGCATGTAAATGTACATATATAAATATCTAAGAGGACATATAGAGATAGAGCCCGCCTGAGTGAACACAAATCATGTGCCTGTATTTAGAAAGTATCATGAGGAAGGGCAAAGGGGGAGGAAAAAACACACCTACTTACGAAAGTAATTGGACTGTAAATTAAATGTATTTTCCTTTTGTGATGGAATTGGCTGTCCGATGTGCCTGTGGTGGAAACAGGGGATGAGCAGGGGGAAAAAAGCAGAATGTAACCAGGGCAGGGAGGGGGGGGGACTAGAGGGTAGAAGGGGTAGGGGTAGATGCAAAATGAGACCCAGATATTCCATGCATTGTGTCATTTCCAAAGGTTCCAGATCCAACCGATCCTTTCTTAGATCTGAACTGTTTACATCACATTGACAGAATTTGTGCTGGTTCCTTGAGGTTTTGGTATTGTCCAGGTATCCCACAATGGAAATGCCCTGGGGGCTAGTATATATATACACCGCAAGTCTAGGTAACACTACCACGACTTAAAAAGTAGCTACCTCTGCAGCAGAAATTGTGAATCAGTTGGTTAAAAATTTACAAAATTTATTCTTAACTGTGATAAACCATCATGTATAAACAGGTACAATACAATTCCATGCAAAAATGATTTACGGGTCTCATACATATGATGAGTTGCCCGGATGATAAAAATTGCATACAAGCACAGACAAACGTGTAAACATACAGGACGGCCGTACTATCCTTGTGAGGATGGATCAAGGATCAAACACTCCACTTTTACACACACACACACACAGCAAAATGTCCGGACGTCAACTAATAAGCGTTTACCCGCAAAGGAAAGCAGGACAGCAGGATGATTATTGTTGATTAGGAAAATTCCAAATCAAGGTGATTGGGCATTGCCAAGGAAAAAGTTTCACCGTGCTGTGCTGGTTTCCTGCGGGTAACCCCCGGGGGAAGATGAATGGACTGTCTAGCAAACACATGTATCTCGTTTCTTGACATACACAACCCCTAACTGCAATAAAAAGCCTTCCTAAAGTGTACATGCAGATGGGGTTTTATCAAATCTCTGGGATGCACTAGCCATGACAAGTCACTGATATCTCAACCAAGCATCGTGGTATCCGATATGTTTTTTGTGAATCAAAGGTGTGGGCTGTTCAGACAGTAGGGAGTGAGAGCAACTTAATCAGCTGTTTGTTTGTGAGTCAATCACTGGTAACTGCTGCAGCGGCAGGTTTACCGGTGTATAGGTCTGCCCGGTTTCCGTTTCATCCTTTGTAAGATCTCATTCCACAGGCAGGTACCAAGGCTATATAATGTATAGGCGTCTTACCGCTCCTGTTGATCGCTTGGATGTCTTATTCAGACTCTCTGGTTACTCACACCATCTGTGTGTCCGTTGTCTCTGATCGTGGAGGTAACTCCAGAAGATTCCACCTTTCGTCCACAAAACTGGTACCGCTCGTCGGTTTAAGTCACGCTGAGCGTGTTGGTATAGAGCGCGGCTGCGCTAATCTTGTGGCTGTTCCTATTGCTTCCCGTGCAAGGGGGATGTTACGTGAGTCGGCGTCACATGACAGCTGTGACGTCAACGCGTTTCGCTTCCTTCAGTGGGCGTAGCTTCGTCTGGACGTAGTGAGGGTGGGGACCAGTCATTCCTTTTATTGAAGGGGATTAACCCCTGTTGCAGCCTCACAATTACGGCAGTGTCAACAGAACATTCAGATAGATTCCAGTTTTCTGTGCTTTTTCAAAACAGATTCATCCGTTAAAAGGCCAGATCTCGGAGAATTTAAGAGAATTTGACAGGGCTGAAATCATTTGTTCTATTCATGAGTGCGCGCTGGAATGGTGCACTTCAAATATAACTTAGATTCTGGTGGTACATCTATCTAATAATGTATAGATCTTTAATCAACTCTTCTCTAAATTAAACAAATGATCGTCTTTTAGCCATCCTGTGTCCTACCGATTTACACCAACGTGCACCCTCATGCAGGGAGGGAGGGGGGGGGGGCCAGAGGGGAAAAGGGGGGGTGGGGAAAGGGGAAGCGGGGGGGGGGGAACCAGGGGAAGGGGGGGGGAGAAGGGGAGCAAGCCTGGAGGCTAGTACCTTGGCAAATACTCAGGGTGGAGCACAGACCAAATGGTAGGACTACACCAATGATGGGGCACTATTCCTCCCACTGACACCAATGATGGGGCACTATTCCTTCCACTGACACCAATGATGGGGCACTATTCCTTCCACTGACACCAATAATGGGGCACGATTCCTCCCATTGACATCATCAATGATGGGGCACTATTCCTTCCACTGACATCAATGATGGGGCACTATTGATCTTTTATTAAAAGAATCAAGCAACCAATTTTATACAAAAGTAAAAAACAAAACCATAGTACAAAACTTGAACAGAAATCTAAGGAATACACATCCATGTTCAGAATATATACAATATATACATAATCCACTACCAAAATGATTTACATAAAGCAGCAGAGAGGGCCTAAGAGGCACAACCCATCACCTATGTACGCAGCCATTTATCAAAAATTAATCCAAAAAATAATCTAGGGTGATAAGAGACAGACAGCCACACCCGGGAAAGAGACTGCTGGCAGTCAGGGAGGCTTGAAACCCCAACACGCCTTCAACCAAGCCCCCTGACTCCGCTTGTCTCTCTCAAGTACCCGAATCTTTTCCACCTCATGCAAAATGTCATACACCACCACCTGAACAGGAAGGATTTTACGCCGAATGCAGACCTGACACCGTGCGTTCCAAGTGAAATAACGGACTACTATGCTAACTAGAAAAAGTGTATCTAAACAAAAAACCCCACCAGTATTGAATGCTCCATACACCCACTCAGCATAACCCAGCCTGGAGAGGAAAGGGACACCGAGGGCCCGCCCCACCTGTTTGTACACCTCTATGTTAAAAGGGCAATGAAGCAGAAAATGGTCCATAGTCTCCTCCTCACCTGCATACTCCTCCCGAGGACAGCTACGATCCATCCCATTGCGGAATTTCAAATTGCCCCTAACATAGAGCCTCCCATGGAAGCACAACCAGGCCAGATCCCTGAATTTAGGAGGTACTCTGTCCAAATTAATAAGTCTTAACCCTGCCCTCAAAACTGGGCCTGGGCAATCCCTTAAGGCCAGTGGGTCATGAAAGACTTCGCTCAAGACTCAACTCATAAGGACTTTCCTCTGAACCGATCTGAGATCTTCAGCCGACAATCGCCACTGCCGTAGTAACTTCAAGCACGGAGCGACATAGGCTGGTAGCTGACCACGATGACCCCTGAGATTCTTCACTTGGCCACCTTCTTCCCAAAGTCGTAGAAAAGGCCTAAACCAAGATCTAAGTATGCCTGCCCATCCAGGAGTTTCCACTGCAAGCATATTACCAATATTAAACTTGAGAAAAAGCAGTGAAAAGAAAAGAACTGGGTTGACCATACCTAAGCCACCCTCCCTCCTGGATAGATAGGTGACATTCCTCTTGATGGGGTTCAGTCTGCTCCCCCACAACATCTGGAAGAACACACTACTGACCCTAGCATAGAGAGACACTGGCAAGATGCAGACAAAGCTGACATACAAGAAGATCGGAATCAGGTAAGTCTTAATCAGATCAACCCTTTCCCTCATAGATAACTTCCATCTCTTCCAGTTGACCACCTTAGTATTGGCAATTTCCAGTCTGCCTTCCCAGTTTTTGAGGCCATAATCGCCGGGTCCAAATTCAATGCCTAAAATCTTAATTCTTTCCTGGGGCACTGGAAAGGTGTCCGGGAGATCAAACCCCTCACCTTCCTTTCCCATCCAGAAAACTTCACTCTTTTCCTGATTGATCTTGGAGCCTGATGCTTCAGAATACCGTGATGTCAGAGAGACCATCTCCTCTGCTTCATCCGCCCCAGTGACAATCACCGACACATCGTCCGCATAGGCAACAACCCTCAAAGGTGGCTCACCCGGGAGCCCCACTGGCACTCCACACAACATGCTGCTCTCTAGCCTCCTGATGAAGGGGTCAATTGCAAACACATAGAGCAGGGGACTCAGAGGACAACCCTGGCGCACCCCGGAGCCAACCTCAAAGGACTGCCCAACCCAACCATTAACAAGAGGAAAGCTCTCTGCCCCCTTATACAAGACTTTTAACCAATCGACAAAACCACCCGGCAGACCGTACTTACTAAGGAGCAACCACAGGTACTCATGGTTAACACGATCAAAAGCCTTTGCTTGATCCAATGTCAGCAAATACTTTCCCCAGCCTGCAGCCCTGCACCACTCCAAGGCCTCCCGGACAGCTAAAACTGCTGTGAAGGTGCACCTACCCTGGACCGAACAGTGCTGATGGCGAGAAAGCAAAGACTCTGCTACTGACGATAGGCGCCAGAAAATGATCTTTGCCAGTATCTTTCTATCGACATTAAGAAGGCTGATGGGGCGCCAATTCTCAATCATCAAAGGATCTTTACCCTTTGAAAGAAGAATCACAGCTGAGTGCCTCATGGAAGGGGGAAGTACCCCATCAGCAAGGCAACTGTTAAAAACCTCTACCAAATGTGGAGCCATAATAGACTTAAAAGCTTTGTAAAACTCAGCCGTCAAGCCATCCGGTCCAGGTGACATTTTGATGGCAAGCTGTTCAATTGCCCTTATCACCTCTTCAACTGTGATCTCCTCTGTCAAATTCATCAATGGGACATTTTCATCATTTAGACCTGGAGTAGAGTCCAAAAAGCTTTCCATCTTGTCACGGTCAAGCTCTTTCCTCCCAAGAAGGTCAGCATAAAAGGACCTCACGACCTCCAGTATCCCTGACCTGGACTTTGTCAAGGAACCTGTACTGTCCTTAAGGCCAACGACCGTTTTAACAGCTACACCTTGTTTGCAGTTCTGGTAAGGGTCAGGCGAGTGGTACTTCCCATAGTCCCTCTCCAGAACCAAAGAGGCATGCCGGTCATATTGACACTTCCTGAGAAGGAGTTTCACTTCGGAGATTGCCCCAGGATCTCCTCCTCTCGAGACAAGAATATCCAGCTTCCTCCGTAAACGTTGGTAGGTCATGTATTTATTAAACTGTTTTCTATTGGCTAGGCCCCTGAAGAATCCAGCGATCCTCTTTTTGGTCAGCTCCCACCACTCAGCCTTGCTGCTACAAAAGTCCAGGATGGTCACCTGTGCCTGAAAGAATTCCTCAAAGGATTGTCTAACATGTTCTTCCTTGAGTAGAGTCGAATTCAATCTCCAGATGCCCTTGCCCCTCTAAGGGGCGTCTGAAGCATTCAGGACCACAGATAGCATACAGTGATCGGAGAACTCTACTGCCTGCACCACTGGGAGCGAGAAAGCAGAGGTCTCCTTCAAAAAAAACCTATCTATTCTACTCTGACTATTACCTCGATGAAAGGTGAACCCAGTGTCATCCGGGAGGTGCTTAATGTGCACATCCACAAGACCAGCATCCCTAACCATACTATTTAAAAAAACGCTATCATATCCCAGCCTGTCCTTGAAGTCCTTCCTGTCCTTGGGACTAGTTACTGTATTAAAGTCACCTCCAAAGACCACTTGCCGGGATGTAAAAAGAAATGGCTTGATCCTTGTAAAAAGGCATTTCCTGTCCCACTTTGTGTGCGGTCCATAAACATTAATTAGGCGCAGGTCCTGCCCTCCCACAAGGACGTCTAAGAACATACATCTCCCAATCTCCACCTCAATAACCCGCCGGACAGTTACCATGCCGGTTTTAAACAACACCGCCACACCGCCGTAAGGCTCGGCCGCAAGAGACCAGTAAGATGGACCATACCTCCACTCTCTCTTGGCCATATGAATATCTGCCAAGGAGGTGAGCCTAGTCTCTTGCAAAAATAAAATTTCAGCATCTAATTGGCTGAACAAAAAGAAGGCCATAGAACGAGCTCTTACTGACTTAATGCTGGCGACATTTATTGTCACCACTTTTAACGGAGGGGGAACCGCCATTTGGGTTATTGGGTGGTTTGCTTCTTAGCTCCCCTCTGCTGCTCATCACCAGAAGCCTCTCTCTTTCTTGAGGCCGCCTCAAACTCCATTTCGGAATCAGAACTTCGCTCCGAAGAAGCTCCAGATGAAGAAATATCCCAATTAGAGGACCTATAACGGTTGGAGACAGGCACTGGAGCCTGTTCCGTCCTCACCACCTGCTTCTTCCGCTTCCCAACCTTCCTTCTCTCCTCCAGGTACTGCAGGTCAGCTTCAGAGATGCCCTCATCTCTTACTTTTTTCTGTGAAGTCTTTCCACAAGACTTATTTACAGAGGAAGAAGCAACCTTTTTAGTACCCACTACCACTCCTGGTGGGGGGGGTGCTCCCTTTGAATCAGACTTAGGAGGGGTAGACTCCTGGGGGGTAACTGACTCAGGGGGCACAGACTTGAAAGGTTCTGACACAAGAGGAGGGGATACAGTAGGCTGGGGGGAGACAGATACAGATACAGAAGGAATACTTACAGACACATGAGGGGTGGCCACAGGAACTGGAGAGGGATCCTGAGCAGGACCAGGGGAGTCGGTCACCGCAGAGGAGGATGGTACACCAGGGGCCTCACCCTCCATCCTGTCCAACCTTGACATGTCATCAATTACCTCCTTCTCCATATTGTGCCAGGCTTTGGGACATCTGCTGTAGGGGTGGCCAAGGCGCAGGCACAGGTTGCACCTGATCATTTCGGTGCAGTCCTTAGCCATATGACCCTGACCCCGACACACTGAACATATCAAGGCTGAACAGGAGGAGCTCAAATGCCCCTTTTCTCCACAGCGGTGACACAGCTTCGGCTGACCAGGGTAAAAAACAGTCATCCTATCCCTCCCTATAAAAGCTGAGGAGGGCAGGTGACGGACAACATTCCCATCCCTGGCCAACCTGACTGTAACCGACCAACCCCCAGTCCAGATGTTACGCTCATCAAGGATTTTATTGGGCTTGGTCAAAACCTCCCCATAGTTCCTTAACCAAACCTCTAGATCCCGGGCAGGGACACTCTCATTAGTGAGGATAATTGTGATTTTTTTTACTGTAGACCTCTGAGAAACTGCAACTGGGGCCAGACCTTCCCATTCAGGTCTTGACCTGCAACGAGCCTCATATCTTTCCCAGAACAGGTCAAGACCCTCTGGCCTGGTGAAGCTAACTGTATAATCCCGTGTCCCAGCTACATGTATAAAGGCATACAGATCATTTGCCCCAAAACCCATCTCTAAAATCAAATCCACCACTGCACGCCGTGCTGGAGGGATCGCACCACCTTCCCATTTCAGAATAACAACATTACGTCTGGGACCCCCAGCAGAAGCCAGAGGCCCAAGACCAGATCCTGGGGTGCTCAAAGTGGAAGCCTGTAGGGGAAAACCCCGCTTGGGAGCAGAGCTACCAGGAGCAGAGCGTACCACCTGAGCAAAGGTAAGTTTATCAGGGCCAAGGCCCCACACTGAAGTCACAGCAGTCTGTACATTACTATTATTATTCACTGCTTGAATGGAGTTGGTAGGACTGTCCACACTTGAACTGGGACCATTGTTCATCACACTGGTACTGGGATGATTTTTATCAGTCACACAAGCATTCACATTCCCATCAGGAATAATCACAGTTTCTGCTGCAATATCAGCTGTCTCCTGAAGCTGTGCTGTAGAGTCCTCAGCAGCTGTGGGGCAAACAGCTTCAGCCAAAAGGGGGTTAATAGGCTCTGCTGAATCTTGTAGTTCATCTGCAGGAATGTCATTTTTTAAAAGCAAACTTTGCTGTACTGCAGCATCAGCAGGCACAGCATTGCTACACATAGGACTAGCAGTCTGACTCTCACTGGGCACATTGTCTGTATCAGTCACAGTGTTGAATGGCACAAAAATTGTTTTATCCACAATATGGGACTTGACAGGCTTTACCTTGTCAGGCACATTGTCTGTAATGTCCTCATCATTAAATGCCAGCTGATCCCCCCGCATAGGAGACTCCATTACCTGGATGGCCCTGAGCATGCCTCCTGAGTCCTGGGAAGGCATGGGGCTGCTTACCTCTCCCTGAGGGGGCAGGGGGTCAGAACTGGGGGTCTCCTCCTCCACCTCCATCTTTGTCATCCTCGCAAATCTTTTCTCATTACAAAACTTTTCTTTAAGTGGCCCATCTCTTCCTTCCATCATGGCCACAATGGTCTCCTGGTGTTCCACCCGAACCTTGGCCAGTTGGATCTCCGGATCCATGGACCCACGTTTCTGGCTATGTAAGCCCTCACGTTGCCTTCTCAGGCGCTTCAGCTCCGCTCTGAGCTTGTAGAGCTTGTCTCTTTCTCTATTCAGGACCTTAATCCCGGCCACCACTCGCTCCCGGATGGCCCCGGAACCTTCATCTTCACCAGGGGCAGAGAGATCACCAACCATGGGTTGTATAGGGGCAGGTATGTTACCTGATGGCCCAGGAGATGGCTGTGAGCTTCCAGCAGGAGAGGCCCTGCTGGCCTCCATGGCTTCCCCAGAAAGGAGCCAGGAGAGCTGGGAGAGAGTTCCTCACCACTCCCCTCTCACACGGATCTGCAGCAGCTCCAGAGAGACAGCCTCCTCCTGACACACCTGTGCTCCAATGATGGGTGGGGCACTATTCCTCCCACTGACACCAATGATGTAAGTTTTTTTTACTCCTGCTGACCACCAAGCCTATGGCATCGTTTACACCCACTGATGCCAGGACATGTTCTACTCCCACTGGCAACAGTGCGGCCCCTCTAAGAGTGTAAAAATAAAAAGTAAAAAAAAATAAAAATGTTTAAGCGCCTCATCCCTCTGTGCTTGCGCGCAGAAGCGAACGCATACGTAAGTTGTGCCCGCATATGTAAACGGCGTTGAAACAACACATGTGAAGTATTTTGTGATAGTTAGCGTGAGAGCAATATTTCTAGTACAGGACCTCCCCTGTAACTCAAAACTGGTAACCTGTAAAAAAATTTAAAGCATCGCCTTTGGAGATTTTTAAGTAGCGTTGTTTGTTGCTATTCGACGAGCTTTTGAAATTTTAAAGCATAACATGTTAGGTATCTATTTACTCAGCATAACACCATCTTTCACAATATACCAAAAAACTGGGGTAAATATTGTTTTTTTTTTTAATTCATCAAAATGTATTTTTTCCAAACAAATTGTGTTTGAAAGACCGCTGCGCTAATACAGTGTGACATAAAATATTGCAACCACCGCCATTTTATTCTCTAGGGTCTCTGCTAAAAAAAATACATATACAGTGGGGATGGAAAGTATTCAGACCCCCTTAAATTTTTCACTCCTTGTTATATTGCAGCCATTTGCTAAAATCATTTAAGTTATTTTATTTTCCTCGTTAATGTACACACAGCACCCCATATTGACAGAAAAACACAGAATTGTTGACATTTTTGCAGATGTATTAACCACTTGACAACTGGGCATTTAAACCCCCCTCGTGACCAGACCAATTTTCAGCTTTCAGCGCTCTCACAATTTGAATGACAATTACTCAGTCATGTAATACTGTACCCAAATGAATTTTTTGTCCTTTTTTTCATACAAATAGAGCTTTCCTTTGGTGGTATTTGATCACCTCTGGGTTTTTTGTTTTTTGGGCTATAAATGAAAAAAGACCGAAAATTTTGAAAAAAAAAAACGCATTTTTCTTTGTTTCTGTGATAAAATTTAGCAAATTAGTAATTTTTCTTCATAGATTTTGGCCACAATTTATAATGCTACATATCTTTGGTAAAAATAACCCAAATTAGTGGATATTATTTGGTCCGTGTGAAAGTTAGAGAGTCTACAAGTTATGGTGTAAATCATAAAAAATTGATCACACCTGATGTACTGACGATCTCATTTCTTGCGACCCGAACAAGTCAGGAAAGTACAAATACCCCCCAAATGAACCCTTTTTTGAAAGTAGACATTCCAAGGTATTTAGTAAGAGGCATGGTGAGGTTTTTGATGTTGTAATTTTTTCCCACAATTCTTTGCAAAATAAAGATTTATTTATTTATTTATTTTTTTCCCCACAAAATTTTTATTGTAATAGGTTATTTCTCTCACATGGCATGTGTATACCACAAATAACGCCCCAAAATACATTCTGCTACTCCTCCTGAGTATGGGGATACCACATGTGTGGGACTTTTTCACAGCCTGGCCACATAGAGAGGCCCAACATGCAGGGAGCACCGTCACGTGTTCTAGGAGCATAAATTACACATCTAATTTGTTGACTACCTATTACACTTTTGAAGGCCCTGGAGAACCAGGACAATGACATGTGACACTGACGTGGCACTGATAACAAATGGCACTGATACGTGGCACTGATGTGGCACTGATGACAGATGGCACTGATAAGTGGCACTGACACTGATGTGGCACTGATGACAGATGGCACTAATATATG
This sequence comes from Lithobates septentrionalis, assembly GCA_037952835.1. Taxonomy (NCBI): domain Eukaryota; kingdom Metazoa; phylum Chordata; class Amphibia; order Anura; family Ranidae; genus Lithobates; species Lithobates septentrionalis. The sequence continues at coordinate 72,901 of JBBDGP010000733.1, read as the reverse complement.
GCACTGATGACAGATGGCACTAATACGTGGCACTGACAGATGGCACTAATATGTGGCACTGATGACACGTGGCACTGATGACAGATGGCACTAATATGTGGCACTGATGACACATGGCGCTGATGACAGATGGCACTGATGACAGATGGCACTAATACGTGGCACTGATGACACGTGGCACTGATGAAAGATGGCACTAATACGTGGCACTGATGAAAGATGGCACTAATACGTGGCACTGATGACACTGATGACAGATGGCACTGATACGTGGCACTGATGACACTGATGACAGATGGCACTGATACGTGGCACTGATGACACGTGACACTGGTGACATGGCATGTGACACTGACAGGTGGCACTGATGACAGATGGCACTATGTGGCACTGATGACAGGTGGCACTTATACGTGGCACTGGGGACAGATGGCAGTGTGGACAGATGGCAGGGACATGACAGCAGGGACAGATGGCAGGACAGATGGCAGCGGGGACACTTCTTTTTCGTTTTTTTTCTCTTCACTTACCGCCACAGCGGTTCGCTCTCCCTCCTCACACGCTGTCTCTGTGTGAGGAGGAGAGCCGGCGATGAGAGATGATCTCATATGTTTACATATGAGATCGACTCTCATTGGCACCGCCGATCGCGCTGAAAACGGCCGCTATGATTGGCCGTTTTCAGCGATTTGTGACTGGCTGTGTCCAGGGGACACGGCCAGCACAAAACTTCCCTGATGCGTGCCCGCGGGAGCGCGCAACGTGGAAGTAAACAGGAGGACGTCCAGGGACGCCCTCCCGGCAATTGGAGTCCGCGCTGTAGCCGTCTTTCGGCTATATCGCGGACGCCTAGTGGTTAAAAAAGAAAAACTGAAATATTACATGGCCCTAAGTACTCAGAGCCTTTGCTGTGACACTCATATATTTAACTCAGGTGCTGTCCATTCCTTCTGATCATCCTTGAGATGGTTCTACACCTTCATTTGAGTCCAGCTGTGTTTGATTATACTGATTGGACTTGATTACAGCTCACAGTGCATGTCAGAGCAAATGAGAATCATTGAGGTCAAAGGAACTGCCTGAAGAGTTTAGAGACAGAATTGTGGCAAGGCACAGATCTGGCCAAGGTTACAAAAAAATTCTGCTGCACTTAAGGTTCCTAAGAGCACAGTGGCCTCCATAATCCTTAAATGGAAGACGTTTGCGATGACCAGAACCCTTCCTAGAGCTGGCCGTCCGGCCAAACTGAGCTATCGGGGGAGAAGAGCCTTGGAGAGAGAGGTAAAGAAGAACCCAAAGATCACTGTGGCTGAGCTCCAGAGAGGTAGTCGGGAGATGGGAGAAAGTTGTAGAAAGTCAACCATCACTGCAGCCCTCCACCAGTCGGGGCTTTATGGCAGAGTGGCCCGACGGAAGCCTCTCCTCAGTGCAAAACACATGAAAGCCCACATGGAGTTTGCCAAAAAAACACCTGAAGGACTCCAAGATGGTGAGAAATAAGATTTCCTGACAGGCTCCATGGCAGCATACGTGTGGGTAGGCTCCGCCTCCATAACTACCCAATAGGACCCCCTCTCCCATAAATCTTTGCTCTAGGCTGCTATCCATGTTACTTTTTTGTCCTCCTCCGTAGGACCAGGTGTTGGTTCTCCTACCTGAAGATAAACCTCCTTACGATCGATGATGCAGAGTACCAAAGATTCCTCCGATAGGCCCTGACTGTTAAGCGGGGTATGGAGTGTATAGCAGAGTAGCGCTGAAGATTGGATCGGTTCATCTATGTGCGCATGGTCTGTTTGCCTAATGTTTCAGGCGACCATTATCTGCTGCCAAGTCCGGTGTGTGTGTGTATGGATGGCGTTCCTCGGCCCAGGTGATCGTAGGTGGAGGGGTAAGTTTTTACATTCATTCACATATGGCAGCAGTGTTTATGTGTTATCATACCTCTGTGTGGTTTTTTTCCTGCTTCCTGGTGTCCTAGATTGGCGCTGACGCTCTCTGCGTTCCAGCAGCCGCTCTCTCTGTGACTTCCGGGTACCGGCGTGCGTTCTGCGCATGTGCGGACCCAATACGAAGTCGAGGCTTGGTTCGTGCATGCGCGCGAGCGTCTCGCGTCTGACGTCGGCGATGACGTCACGGCGCCACTTTTAAAAGCTGTGGAAAGCTTTCAGAGCCCTGGGAATGATCGTGGGGGATACGGCGACTTCCCGGGGCTACTATCTTGGCGGTTCAAGGTAAGAAAATCTCTATTGTCTGGGGGTGGAGGTCTGTTGTCAGTCAGCTGAATCTGTGAATCTGTCTCTGCAGCTTCCTATTGTATTGACACTATGGACTCCTCACTGCCCCCTAGTGGCCAGCCCGCTTGTAGCAGGTATGTTTGCAGTTTTGCTTTTCTGCCTGTACAAGAATTGAGAGTAGGATTTTAGCACACCAGGTGATTTCTTTCTCTATCTTCTCTGTGTTTCTTTCCTCACAGCCCTACTAGGTCTGATCCACACCGTAGTTCCCATAAAGGAAGTGGATCATCAAAATCACATCACCGGCAATCTTCCTCCAGGTCTAGCCATCATAGAACTCCTTCCAGATCTGAACAGCGCAATAAAAATCCTTCTCACCCGCCTTCATCTCACTCTAGAGAGAGTTCAGGAAAATCATGCTGGGGATGTAGGATGCCTGTTCCAACAGACAAATCTCTCTGTGATCACTGCTTCTCTAAAGCTGCAGATGAGAGGGATGGTGCAGACCAGCGTTTGGAATCTATGGTGAGGCGGGTTGTGAAAGAATCTCTACAGGAAAGAGAGGCCCAGCAGCCCCGTGATTCCCCACCAGACCCATTATGCCCTCCAGTGGGTGAAGGTTCTGTGCATGAGACATGGGAATCTTCCCAGCCAAGTCACCCTTCTGCTCCTGTTTCAGACAGCGAATCGGATCTGGAAGATCCTGGCGTGGGGTTTGAGTATGCTTTAGTTCCTTCTTTGGTGAAGGCAGTAAAAGAGGCCCTGAAGTGGGAAGATCCAGTTACTTCCCCCCCCAAAACAGAGGAAGTTTTTCAAGCAGCTCAATAAGGAGCGACAGTATTTTCCTTTTCTCTCTGAGCTGGGTGAGGTCATTTCTGAGGAATGGAGCAAAATGGACAAGAAAAGTTCCATGCAGTCAAAGGTCTTGAAACTATATCCTTTTAAAGAAGAGGAAGTAAAGCACCTTGAATCAGCTCCATTAGTGGATGCAGCTCTGATGAGACTAGCAAGATATGTAACGCTTCCCTTGGAAGACACTGTATCTTTTAAAGATCCTTTGGAAAGGCGAATTGATTCGGATTTAAAGAGGATCTACCTGACGTCAGGAATGGCATGTAAGCCAGTACTTGCGATAGCTGCAGTCTCCAAAGCTTTGGAATCTTGGTTTGATAATGTGGATGAGTTCTTAAGAGGTATCTCTACTGAAACAGCTAAGGATTCTCCTATCCAAGAGATCAGGCTGGCATCAGCTTTTCTTGGGGAGGCATCTATTGATGTCATCCGCCTGATGTCCCGGGTTATGTTGGCAGCTGTTTCAGCTCGTCGTGCCCTATGGCTCCGTCCGTGGTTGGCGGATCCAGCTTCCAAGCAAGCTTGGTGCCGAATTCCGTTTGAAGGTTCTTCATTGTTCGGCAATTAGCTCGATAGTGCCATAACCCGGGCCACAGGTGGGAAGTCTGGTTTCCTCCCTCAAGACAGACGCCTACAAAATCAGAAACGCAGTTTTCCTAGAAGACAAAACTCTGATCGCGCTAGGGATGCGCGCAGCTACAGACCTGGTCGGGAGTTCTCAAGATCCTGGAAATCCAGGCAGTCTTCTTTCAAGAAACCCGCAAAAGAGGGTTCCTCTGGCAACCAGGACACCACAAAGTCCTTTTGAGATTGGGCCCGCTCAGGCATGCCAGGTGGCGTCTTCGCCACTTCGGGCATGTCTGGGCGGCCTCAATCTGAGATTACTGGACCATCAAGATGGTCTCCTCCGGTCACAAGTGGGTCTTCAACAATACCCCAAGACTCCGATTTGTTCCCACATCTCTTCCAGGTTCAGAAGAGAAAAAGCAGGTCCTATTAACCTACGTGAGCTGTTTATTGGATCAAGGCGCAGCCGTCCCTGTTCCAGAAAACGAACAAGGCAAAGGCATGTATTCTCCTCTGTTCATGATACAGAAGAAAAACGGTACATGGAGGCCAGTAATAGATTTAACACATCTCAATTCATTTATCCGAAAAGAAAAGTTCAAAATGGAGTCTTTAATTACGATCCAACAATCAATACATCTGGGAGATTGGATGATCTCAATCGATCTGAAAGATGCATACTTTCACGTGCCAGTGGCAACAGAGTTCCAACAATTCCTCCGCTTTGCGGTAGGCAATCAGCATCTGCAGTTCACATGTCTACCCTTCGGCCTAACAACGTCACCTCGGGTCTTCTCAAAGGTCCTGTTGTCGGTTGTGGCTCTACTTCGTATCAAGGGGGTTCGTCTCCACCACTATTTAGACCACCTACTTCTCCTAGCTCAGAACGAAGATCAACTGTTAGAGCACAGGAGCTTAGTCATCTCCACCCTGCAGGAATTCGGGTGGCTTCTGAATCTAGAGAAGAGCCATTTAGAGCCAACACAATCTCTGGTGTTTCTAGGGGCTCACTTCAACACATTGGAAGGCACCATCTCCCTTCCAGAGGAGAAGATTGGAGTGATTCGAGACAGAATACACGCAGCCCTTGCATCGTCTCACCTCTCCGCTCTCCAATGCCTGAAAGTAATTGGCACAATGACAGCTACCATTCCTATGGTGAAGTGGGCCCAATGGCATACACGACCCTTCCAAAAAGGGTTCCTTCAACAATGGGATTCTTCCAGCCAAGTCCAGCGCATACACCTTACGTCATCCATGAGGACATCTCTCCTTTGGTGGCTTCAAGGGAAGAATCTGCGCAATCACCATTCAATCATGCCCATCTCATGGGTCACGTTAACTTCGGATGCCAGCAATCGAGGTTGGGGCGCTCACTGCCTTTCAGAAGTGGCGCAAGGCCAATGGGTTTTCCCTGCTCGAGGGATTGTCTCCAACATTGTGGAGCTGAGGGCCGCCTTTCAGGCACTCCTGTCATTTCACCATCTAATAGAAAGTTCATCTGTGATGCTAAGGTTGGACAATACAACCGCGGTGGCTTACATAAAGAAGCAAGGTGGAACTCGCAGCTGGTCTCTGCTACAGGAAGTGGAGCCAATAATGAGCTGGGCTCAGAAGTATTTGTCCAACATCTCGGCAGTTTACATTCCGGGGATTCAGAATGTACAGGCGGACTTCCTCTCGAGAGTGCAAATAGACAACAACGAGTGGTCTCTCCACAGAGAGGTGTTCGAGTGGCTTCTGACCCTGGGAGTACTTCCAGAGGTCGATCTATTTGCTTCTCCATGCAATCACAAAATGCCCAGATATTATTCGAGGTTCAGAGACCCTCAGGCTTACGGGATAGATGCTCTCTCAGATCATTGGAAGTTTCAGAAGGCTTATGCCTTCCCTCCGGTACCGGTGATTCTTCAATTCCTCCGGAGGCTCAGAACAGAGAAGGTGGAGTTCATTGCAGTGATTCCTTTCTGGCCCAACAGGCCGTGGTTTCCTCTGTTATCGCTCCTGAGTTATCAGGACCCAGTTCCCCTTCCTCTCAGGCCGGATCTACTGTCGCAAGGCTCGACGTTACACCCATGCCCATCTTGCCTACACCTCAGGGTGTGGTTCTTGAGAGGGAAAGGCTTGAATCTCTAGGCTGTCCGGAAGAAGCTATTCCAACTCTTCTTAGTGCCCGGAGGGGAAGTACGAACAGAGTATACGAACGGATATGGTCTAAATTCTCTGATCAAATGTCTTCCCGGTCAAATCCGTGTAATTCTCCAGCAGTACAGGACATTCTAAGTTTTCTCCAATCAGGGCTGGACCTATCTTTAGCAGTCAGCTCACTAAGAGTGCAAGTTTCAGCCATCTCGGCCTTCACAGGAGTATCTTGGGCTAATCACACATTAGTCCGTCAATTCTTTAAAGGAGCTATCAGGCTTAAACCTCAAAGAAGACCTAGGTTCCCCAAATGGGACCTTCCTATTGTCTTGGATTTTCTCTCCAATCTCGGATCAGATCCTGACAAACCTCTTTCCATGAGAGATCTCACGCTCAAGACCACTTTCTTAGTAGCTGTGACATCGGCTAAAAGAGTGTCAGAGATTAGAAATCTAGGCTCAGAAGAACCTTTCCTAACCTTCTTTCCAGATAGGGTAGTGTTGATTCCCATGCTTGGGTCAAACCCAAAAGTGACCTCAGTCTTTCATGAAAATCAAGAGATTGTACTTCCTACTTTCAGAACAACGGACGATCAGGATGTTCATCCACTTGACGTAGGCCACACTCTAAAAGCAATATCTGGAGGTCACGGCTCCATTCAGACAAACGGAATTCCTTTTCGTTCTTCTCCATGGTAAAAACAAAGGAATGCGAGCCTCGGTCAGATCAATTTCTTCTTGGATTGTGCAGACCATTCAGAGGGCATACAAGGCAAAGGGCTTGGCTCCTCCAGAGGCAGTGACAGCTCATTCGACCAGGAGTATCTCGACCTCGTGGGCAGCTTCCCGGCATGTCGCGCCTGAAATAATTTGTAGAGCGGCTTCCTGGTCTTCTATTAACACATTTGTTTCTCATTATTGTGTTGAGCCTGCTGCTCTGTCATCTATTAATTTTGGTTTACAAGTATTGTCGGTTGACAATGTAAAATAAATTTGGTTTCTTTGCTCGAACATTTTTGCCCGCCCGTGTGTATTTTTGGGCGAGTTATTTCCCACACGTATGCTGCCATGGAGCCTGTCAGGAAAACGGAAAATTTATATCAAATACTTACCGTAATTTTCCTTTCCTGATAGGCTCCATGGCAGCAGGAGTCCCTCCCAAAATGTCTGGAGTAGGCTAGTTACGGAACATGGATAGCAGCCTAGAGCAAAGATTTATGGGAGAGGGGGTCCTATTGGGTAGTTATGGAGGCGGAGCCTACCCACACGTATGCTGCCATGGAGGAAAGGAAAATTACGGTAAGTATTTGATATAAATTTTCCATTTTTCTGGTCTGATGAGACCAAGATAGAACTTTTTGGCCTTAATTCTAAGCGGTATGTGTGGAGAAAACCAGGCACTGCTCATCACCTGTCCAATACAGTCTCAACAGTGAAGCATGGTGGTGACAGTTGCAATCGAGGGAACGATGAAAGCGGCCAAGTACAGGGATATCCTGGACAAAAACCTTCTCCAGAGTGCTCAGGACCTCAGACTGGGCCGAAGGTTTACCTTCCAACAAGACAATGACCCAAAGCACACAGCTAAAACAACGAAGGAGTGGCTTCACAACAACTCCATGACTGTTCTTGAATGTCCCAGCCAGAGCCCTGACTTAAACCCAATTGAGAGACCTAAAAATGGCTGTCCACCAACGTTTACCATCCAACCTGACAGAACTGGAGAGGATCTGCAAGGAGGAATGGCAGAGGATCCCCAAATCCAGGTGTGAAAAACTTGTTGCATCTTTCCCAAAAAGACTCATGGCTGTATTAGATCAAAAGGGGCTTCTACTAAATACTGAGCAAAGGGTCTGACTACTTAGGACCATGTGATATTTCAGTTTTTCTTTTTTAATAAATCTGCAAAAATGTCAACAATTCGGTGTTTTTTCTGTCAATATGGGGTGCTGTGTGTACATTAATGAGGAAAAAAATGAACTTAAATGATTTTAGCAAATGGCTGCAATATAACAAAGAGTGAAAAATTTAAGGGGGTCTGAATACTTTCCGTTCCCACTGTACATATACAACTTCTACACACACACAAATGCATATACTTTTGCATCTAGGTTCTTCATTTACAAAGAAAGATAAAGCTCTTCCTCTGTTTGTAAACTGTGTACACATTTAAATACATTCTAATATTTAAACCCCATCGTTTAAAGGCTTTTAAAGCGAGCTATTTTGTGAACAGACTGTGCTATTATACAATAATGTTATACAATAATATACCTGAAAATGCTTGTTCTACAAATGACTGCATAAATGCATACCCAGGGTTTATTCAATTACAAATAGTGTACTTGTCCAAAATGTAAACCATAACTTCTGTTTAGGGTTCTAAAAACAATCTGATTAAAATACTAAGGAGGGTATGCATCACTAGAGAACAATACATAAAATAAAATTGCCTTTATAATGGAATGAATTGCGTGGCTCGGTTATACGTAATGAACTTATTAAATTATTATCTTGATCATAAATTCCCTTTAAGTGGCAAAAATCGCGATCATTCTGAAAGCCAAGCTAACACCTCAGGAGGTTTAATAAACCAATCCAAATATAATATTTTCTAATAAAACCTTATTGCTACATAAACTATATAGGTCATCCATTCTCACTAAGGAGAGCTGCAAACTATTGATGTTTAAATGCCCTGAAGTCACCCTGAAGTTTTGCTAAAATAAACCATCATACAATATATGAAATACAGCAATCATTTTATAGCTACAAAGATTTATAGAACTAGCCCATAACAGTTTGAATGTCCTTGCATATAACACTATATGTGCTCATCAAATGATTGAGTTCAGGTGTTTCCGGTGAAGGGTAGCACTACAGAAAACATAGACATGTTCGGCAATTGTGAGCTTCCAACCTTGCGGGAAGAGTTTGGGGAAAGTCTGTTTCTGTTTTAGCATGACTGTGCACAAAGCCAGCTCCATAAAGACATTGAGGGGGAATAAACAAAGAGTGGTGCGGGCAGGGCCAGTACTACCACTTGGCAAACTAGGCAGCCACCTAGGGCGCACTGCCACCTAGGCTGCAGCCACAGCATGTCCTAACAAGACAGTGGCATGTAGAAAAACTGTACCCTGCAGCTGCTTAATGCCTCCTTTCCCTCCCGAAGGCATTTATTGGCTGCAAGAGGTAAATGGAGGGGATCAGTTTCTCTATATGCTGCCCCTCCTATCCAGATCCTGCTACCCCGCTGTGATCTCCCACTGTCCTCTCTCCCAGCCCCGCTTTGATTTCTCACAGCCTGCTATTTCCTCTCTCCTGGCCCCGCTGTCCACCTCTCTTGGCAACCACTTTGATCTCTCCCAGCCTGCTATTTCCTCTCTCCTGGCTCCGCTGTCCTCTCTCCCGGCCCAGCTATCCTCTCTCCCGGCCCCGCTGTCCTCTCTCCCGGCCCCCTATTTCCTCTCTCCTGGCCCCGCTGTCCTCTCTCCCGGCCTGCTATTTCCTCTCTCCTGGCCCCGCTGTCCTCTCTCCCGGCCCCGCTGTCCTCTCTCCCGGCCCCGCTGTCCTCTCTCCCGGCCCCGCTGTCCTCTCTCCTGGCCCCGCTGTCCTCTCTCCCGGCCCCGCTGTCCTCTTTCCCGGCCCCGCTGTCCTCTCTCCCTGCCCCGCTGTCCTCTCTCCCTGCCCGCTGTCCTCTCTCCCTGCCCCGCTGTCCTCTCTCCCTGCCCCGCTGTCCTCTCTCCTGGCCCTGCTTTGATCTCTCCCAGCCTGCTATTTCCTCTCTCCCGGCCCTGCTGTCCTCTCTCCAAGCCTGCTATTTCCTTTCTCCCACCCTGCTGTCCTCTCTCCTGGCCCCGCTTTGATCTCTCCCAGCCCGCTATTTCCTCCCTCCCGGTCCGATGTCCTCTCTCCTAGCCGCACTGTCCTCTCTCCCAGGCCCAACTTTGATCTCTCCCAGCTCGATATTTCCTCTCTCCCAGCCCACTAATTCCTCTCTCCCGGCTCTTCTGTCCTCTCTCCCGGCTCCACAGTCCTCTCTCCCGGCCCCACTTTGAACTCTCCCAGCCCGATATTTCCTCTCTCCCAGCCCGCTAATTCCTCTCTCCCAGCCCCGCTGTCCTCTCTCCCGGCCCTACTGTCCTCTCTTTGCCCCACTTTGATCCCTCCCAGCCCGCAATTTCCTCTCTCACGGCCCCGCTGTCCTCTCTCCCGGGCCCTGCTGTCCTCTCTCCCGGGCCCTGCTGTCCTCTCTCCCGGGCCCCATTGTCCTCTCTCCCGGGCCCCACTGTCCCCTCTCCCGGGCCCCACTGTCCTCTCTCCCGGGCCCCACTGTCCTCTCTCCCGGGCCCCACTGTCCTCTCTCCCGGACCCCACTGTCCTCTCTCCCGGCCCCACTTTGATCCCTCCCAGCCCGCAATTTCCTTTCTCCCGGGCCCCGCTGTCCCCTCTCCCGGGCCCCGCTGTCCCCTCTCCCGGGCCCCGCTGTCCCCTCTCCCGGGCCCCGCTGTCCCCTCTCCCGGGCCCCGCTGTCCTCTCTCCCGGGCCCCGCTGTCCTCTCTCCCGGGCCCCGCTGTCCTCTCTCCCGGGCCCCGCTGTCCTCTCTCCCGGGCCCCGCTGTCCTCTCTCCCGGGCCCCGCTGTCCTCTCTCCCGGGCCCCTCTGTCCTCTCTCCCGGGCCCCTCTGTCCTCTCTCCCGGGCCCCGCTGTCCTCTCTCCCGGGCCCCACTGTCCTCTCTCCCGGCCCCGCTTTGATCTCTCCCAGCCCACTATTTCCTCTCTCCTGGCCCCACAGTCCTCTCTTCCGGCCCCACTTTGATCTCTCCCAGCCCACTAATTCCTCTCTCCCAGCCCCACTGTCCTCTCTCCTGGCCCTGCTTTGATCCCTCCCAGCCCGCTATTTCTTCTCTCCTTGCCCTGCTGTTCTCTCTCTCAGCTCCGCTTTGATCTCTCCCAGCCTGCTATTTCCTCTCTCCCGGCCCCGCTGTCCTCTCTCCCGGCCCCGCTGTCCTCTCTCCCGGCCCCGCTGTCCTCTCTCCCGGCCCCGCTATTTCCTCTCTCCCACCCTGCTGTCCTCTCTCCTGGCCCCGCTTTGATCTCTCCCAGCCCGCTATTTCCTCTCTCCCGGTCCGATGTTCTCTCTCCTAGCCGTGCTGTCCTCTCTCCCGGCCCAACTTTGATCTCTCCCAGCCCGATATTTCCTCTCTCCCAGCCCGCTAATTTCTCTCTCCCGGCCCTGCTGTTCTCTCTCCTGGCCCAAAAGTCCTCTCTCCCGGCCTCACTTTGATCTCTCCCAGCCCACTAATTCCTCTCTCCTGGCCCCGCTTTGATTTCTCCCAGCTTGCTATTTCCTCTCTCCCAGCCCCGCTGTGCTCTCTCCCAGCCCCGCTTTGATTTCTCCCAGCCCACTAATTCCTCTCTCCCAGCCCCGCTGTTCTCTCTCCCAGCCCTGCTTTGATTTCTCCCAGGTTGCTATTTCCTCTCTCCCGGCCCCACTGTCCTCTCTCTAAACTGTGTTTACTATGTCTTTGTTTACGAATGAACGGGAAGCCGCTGTACAGAGCTATTCCTGTTCATTCATTCTGTGCTGCTGAAGCTCCAGAGATGGAGACTGAGGGTCGTGTCCTCAATCTCCTTTCTTTGTCTTAAAGGTGAAACATGAGAGGTCTGTTTAGACCCCTGATATTTTATCAAAGCCCCTCAGGGGTCCTAAAAAGATAATAAAAAATAAAACTGTAAAAAAAAAAAAAAAAGTAACAGAAATAAACAATTACTGACACCAGTGGAGTGAGGCAGGTAAATATAACTAAAAGACATTGAGAAACCGGTAATTGTCATTATTTGTATTTCGTTTTTTTCAAACTTGATTTGATTGTAGCCGTATTAGTGCAATTGTGACAGAGAAAATTGAGTACTGTCCGTGATACTTTTTTTATTTGCACTAACATACAATTTTTCAGGACAAGCTTTTGGGGTATGTCCCCTTCTTCAAGGTCCAAGCAGTAATGATTCACAAATTTTTAAGCAGCATGTTAAAGAAAAAAAAAAAAAAAAAAAAGGGAAAGCCAAACACATACAAATCAATGGTAATAAAGATAGCAGCAGAGTTAGTGAGATAAGCAGAGGGAGAGGGAGCTATAGAATGCAGGGGGGATTCTAGTCACAGAGGGGTCGTAAAACTTTAGCATAATGTGTAAGGAAACCAATATCTAAATTCAGGCCGTTATTTTTCGTGTCAAAAAGAAGTATCATTCTTAGTTCAAAAGTTTTCCTTTCCTGGATAGTTCTGAAATTCCCTTTAAGAACTAAAACATTGAGGTCTTCTATAGTGTGGTCCGGCTGTGAGAAATGATGTCCCACAGGTGTGCATAAACTGTCTTCTTTATGTTCTTTGATGGTATGTCTGTGCAAATTCATCCTCACTTGTAACTTCTGTCCTGTTTCACCCACATAAGATCCTTTGCTGCACCTTTTGCATTGGATGAGGTACACAACGTTACTGGAGGTACAGCTGTAAGATCCCATGACATTGAAGGTCCCATTTGTGTGTGTGACACTTTTGGATAGATTGATCTGGTTGCATAGTTTGCAGCGTTTTTTATTGCAGGGTTTGCTTCCATTATTTGTGACTTCATAATCAGAGTGAAGTTTCCTGCTGATTAGTTTGTGTCTGAGGTTGGGTGGTTGTCTGAAAGCCAATAATGGGGGTTGTTGGAATATTCCTTTCAGAGTTTCATCCTCTGTTATAATGGGTTGTAAATCTTTGATTATGTTTTTGATCCCTTCAAGTGCTGGGTTGCATGTGGTGACTAGAGGTACTCGGTTATTTGTTTTTTTCTCTGTGTATTGGAGGAGATTTTCTCTTCGGGTTTTTAAGGCTGTGTTTATGCTGTGGTTGATTGTTTTTTCTTTGTAACCCTTCTTATGGAAGGAGTCTGCCAGTGTTCTGAGATGTTTATCTCTGTCTTCTGGGTCTGAACAAATTCGGTGGTATCTGATGGCCTGGCTGTGTATGATGGCCCGTTTGGTGTGTTGAGGGTGAAAACTGGAACTATGAAGATAGCTGCATCGGTCAGTCGGTTTTCTGTATATTGACGTGTGTAGCTTGTCATCCCTGATGTATACTGTAGTGTCCAGGAAGTTGACATGTGTGTTCGAATAGTCCATTTTTAGTTTGATAGATGGGTGAAAAGTGTTGATAAATGAGAAGAATTGGTTTAGATTTTCTTCACCTTCAGTCCATATCATGAATATATCATCAATATAGTGATAATATCTGTATGGCTTTTGTTGTATGCTGTTCAGGAATTTGTCCTCTAGGTCAGCCATAAATAAGTTTGCATATTGGGGTGCCATTTTGCTTCCCATAGCAGTACCCATACACTGGAGATAGATGTCATTATTGAAAGTGAAGTAGTTGTGTGTAAGAATGAATTCAATGAGTTGTGTCACATCCTCAGCCGTGTATTTGTGGTTTGGTGAGGATGATAAGAATCTGTGACATGCCGCCAACCCATCCTTGTGAGGGATGTTACTGTACAGAGATTCTACATCCATAGTGACTAGAAGTGTATTTGGTGGTAATTGTTGTATATTGTTAAGCCTGTTCAGAAAATCAGTGGTGTCTTGCAGGAAACTCGCAGTGTTCATGACTAAAGGTTTTAACATGTTTTCTACGAGGCCTGAGATATGTTCGGTAAGTGTATTCATACCTGTTATAATGGGTCTGCCTGGATTTCCTGGCTTGTGAATCTTGGGCAGCATGTAGAAGTCTCCAATTTCTGGATTATCCGGAATCGCATTGATGAGTTCTGTCATCCTCACCAAACCACAAATACACGGCTGAGGATGTGACACAAAAGTTCTTTGACTTGCTTGCAATTTCCTTGCTACTTCCTTGCCACTTGTTTGCGACTTTTGTGATTTAACATTGCAGTCTATGGCACTCAAATCACACCAAAGTCGCAGAAAAGTAGTGCAGGAGCTTTTTTTTGTCACTGTGACTTGAGTCACATTGATTAAGACAGCCCCATTGACATGAATGTGTTTTGACTTGTGATGCGACTTTATGTATCGCAAGTCGCATGATAAGTCACAGCAGTTTGAACCTGGGCTTATACAGGGCCCCACAATGGGGAGTAAATGGCCCCAGGATCAGTGGGAAGGGCTCCTGGCTTGGAAGGAAGGGCCCCGGGCCTGGAGGAAAGGGCCCACGGGACCAATGGAAAGGTTTCATGGTTTCTTGCACCTCTGTGGTTAACCCTGTGTTTGCTGGGGTTAACAGCAAGACATATAAGCAGGAAAAGGAGCTTTCCCTGCCTATATGCAGTCTCTGCCTGTGTAGAGTGTTTACTACAGAAGAGAGAGAGGCATGCGAGCTGTCTACCAGCAGATAGTTCACAACTCATATGCCAGGTCCAATCTAGTGAGGATCTGCAGTGGTCTTCTACATTGATCTCTTTGGTTGTTAGGCATGGAACCAATAGATTGGTAGTGGTAGCGTACGTCGACCGGACACGGGTCTATCTCCATTGTTAATGCCCATGGTTTTGGAACAGGATGTCCTACAGGCTCATGCACAATTTTTGAGGCTTGCAGCAATAATTCTTAAAGCTAATTTCCAGGAATCCAGCTACTTGGTAAAATGTGCTGGATTAGTAGGGGTTAGGTCCAATGAGGTGCATGCCACCTTGTGAACTTATCTCTTTAATTTAAAAGGCTTACATTTTTTTGCTGGGAGCTTTACTATTGCTATTCTTCTGATGCTCTGATGCTGGACCCTCTGGTCAACTCCAGAGTAGGGTTGCCACCTTTTCTTCAAGACAAACCTGAACACTTTAGTGATACAGGGCCATTTTTTTCCCCTCGTAGTATAAACTATAGGATTATAAAAGACCTAGGACACCTTTGGGTGCCCCAAGGAGAGTAGTAACTATGCGCGCTGCAGCAAACAGTGGGTGTGGCCGAACTGTTCTTGCTGATATCATTGCCCCACCCTCCAGTGATGGCGAACCTGCCCCCAGACAGCAACCTGCAGCTCCCAGCCAGCAACAGATTTGTGTGTGACTATCTTGGGTTACTTCGGGAGCCACAGCCCAGTCTGAATAATGTGTTTGAGTTTCAGGCAGACCAAAACCCAGACAAATGATTCAAAACCCCCGGACTGTCTGGGTGAATCCTGGACAGGTGGCAATTCTACATCAGAGGCCGCAGAGTCACATGCAGCTGCTGTGCCCACGCCTTCCCTCCTCCTGCCCAATCACAGAGCACTTTGTATTGAGTGAACTCATTCACAGAATACAAAGGCTTCTATGAATGAACAGTGGAGGGGAGGGGTGGGCAGAGCTGCTGTATGTTGTATGAGAGAGCAGCGTCTCTAGTGTCAGAGCCCCAGGAGTATTTGCAATAGTTACTCTCCCAGAGCTAAGTAAGACTGTCATATGTCAATGAAAGAGATAAGTCCACGGAGTGGCATGCGCCTTGTTGGACTTAACTCATGGTATGCCAACAGATTTTACTATTAATAATAATAATAATAATATAGTGGATAGGCATCTTGACGCAATGTGCGGGGATGGGGACAATTGTGGGTGCTCATTCAGGTTGAACTGGATGGACTTGTGTCTTTATTCAACCTTACTAACTATATAACTATGTAACTATGCTCTTTGCTCTTTATTTGCAGTGAATGGCAATTCTCAGTGACCTAAGGCAGTGGAATGAAAGAGATAAGTTCACGGAGTGGCATGCACCTTGTTGGACTTAACTCATAGTATGCCAGCAGATTTTACAAAGTGGATTTATGGAGTTCTGCTTTAACCTGTGCTCAACCATTGATAACTCACAGATCCCAGGGCCTATTCACACTTAAAGTGGAGGTCCACCCTGAAAAAAAAAATGCACCAAAAAATACCTAAAAGAATGGAGGAAAAAAATTTTTTTTTACTTATGTGAAATGGCTGTTGCTAGGCAGTCTTCCTAATCTGCCTCTTCCTACACCGCGGTGATCTTCAGTCTTCTGCTTCCCGCGTTGTCTTCTGGGGAATGGGGCGCGGTGTGTTAAGGGAACTGTGTGTCCCACAACACATCGCGGCCCATTCATAAAGCGCCGCGCCTCTCGCGCATGCGCAGTAGGAAACTGGCAGTGAAGGCGCAAGGCTCCGCTGCCTGTTTCCCTTACCTAGGATGGCGGTGCCGGGACCCGAGAGCCGAGGGACGGGTCGGCCTCGGGCGGCCGACATCGCGGGCACCCGGGACAGGTAAGTACTTATTTAAAGTCAGCAGCTACAGTGTTTGTAGCTGCTGACTTTTACATTTTTTTTTGTTATGACGGAATCCCGCTTTAATACAGGACAAATTTCTTGCATTTTGCTGCATGAAAACGCATGTGAAGTAAAAATCCCATTCCTTCCTATGTGGCTGGTTCAAATCTTTGCTCTGCAGTTTAGTGCAAAAGACAAAGGGAATGTCTATGGGCCCATTCTCACCTACATGTGTGTGCTACTATGTACGCTACACGCACACAGAACAGTGTCAATCCGACCTCCGAGATACAGGAACCTCCTTTATTTTCCACCCTGGAAAAGATAACATTCTGGAATTAGCTGCTCTTGGTAACGCTTTTCATCAGTCCTTACACGTGGTGCAATCTGCACAGCACATAAACAGGTGCTTAGTATTTGTTACCTGACTGGAGTGTGTCAGGTGTGTCGGGGACAGAAGGGGTTAACCAGCCGGAAGGATGTCCGATTACTTGTATGGGATTAAAAACTCCTTGTCTCCGCGGAAAGTGCTCCTAAGTGCAATATAATGACTGTCTATTCCTTTGTAATTATCCGAGCGCAAACGAGTTTTGTTTAATTATATGTAACTCATGTAGTTAAAAGAGGTATTACTACTTACTCCTGTCTGGGTCTCTCCATCCCATTACATGCTGTGCTGTTTAGTTCATCAAATGAGCTACTATTAAGTGTAATTATTGTCATCTTCGGGAGGCAATTACACAACCTCTACTTGACCACCGAGCGGCCATTACCACGCGTGTCAGAGTTTGTGTTGCCACAGAGACCCTACATAGGAAGGATTTTTTATTTCTTTATTTTATTTGTTTTCTATGTTTTGTGTACAGCTTGTTTACTAAACAGCTAAAGATCGCTTTATAAGAGTATTTGTCATATTTCATAATTGCTTATTTTCCAGTGCTCTTTATTTGCAGTAAATGGCAATTCTCGGTGACCTAAGGCAGTGGTTTCCAACCTCAGTCCTCAAGTACCCCCAACGGGCCATGTTTTCAGGTTTTCCTTTACTCTGTAAAAATGCGGGAATAAACTGGATGTTATTCCCTTACCTGCGCAAATATATATTATAATATTGTATTGTTATTTTATTGTTAAGGGCTGCTTGTCGTGAGGTTAAAAAAAACCTAAGATTGAAGAAAAGTTTGTGATGAACCACGCACCCTATTAATGAATAAAGCATTAACATCATAAAGTGCAAGAAAAGTGCACTTTATGATATGATACTTTATGAAAAATATCAGGAACGACCACTAGATGTCCCTAGAGGATTGAATTATCATAAGTGAACATGCAAAATTGAATAACACAATCACATAACTAAAGCGTTTGTATACCCGCAAAACAAAAAACAAAAACAAAAAATAAAACCTGTAAGGCAAAGGCATAATGAGCTAGTATGCACCGCATACTAGCTTATTGTGAAATACTTACCTTAGAACGTGGTTCCTGCATCACATCACGGTCAACGCTGAGAGAGCTGACATTTTCCCCTCAGTGTTTCTTCCGGGTTCGCGGCTCCGGCGCTTTGAGTGGCCAAAGCCTCAATGACGTCACTTTCGCGCGTGCGTGCTGGAGTCCTTAGTTCCGACAAGGTCCGATACACCGGACCTTCGGCGCTTATGTGCCGCTGATGTCAGCGGCTGCATGCAAGGTAAAGATCTCCTAAAAAAAAAAAAAAAAAAAAAGTAGGCTCCCAAGAACTGATGCGAAAAAATTGCCAGCATCCCTGAATAAAGAAAATAAAAAAAACCTCAGATGGTGGGATTTTAAGGGCAATTAAAGATAGATTGAAAATTGTGTAAAAAAGTAAATTGAATTTATTGATATACAAAATTAAAAAAAAGAAAACTATGATCATCATCCATGAGTGAGAGTCCGACGCGTTTTGAAATATATAAATAAATATAATCTTCATCAGGGACAATTTGCCATTTCTGAAAATGTAAAATACAGTATCAATAAATGAAATACAGAAACAGTTCATAGATTACAAGGCTGACAGGTTTATGTAATTCCCGTCAGAATATAACAAAACTTACGTGTCAAGAAAAAAATTCCTATATACCATCTGACATCTACACAGCCTGTATTGGCCTTTCAACATTCAAAGGAACCCCAGGATGTTGTAATCCAATCGAAGCGCCAAAATAATGAGGTCATGGTAGCACCTTAGAAAGACAAAAGCCAAGGGTAGCGAGGCAAGGGGAATCTAAAAGAAAAATCAAGACAGATGATGAAGCTGCCATTCCAAATTTAAATTAATATACAGATGGTATATGTACTGATTAAACGTCTGGATCTGCATTCCAAACTTGAGCAAAGGTTGGGGTGCACCCTCCACAGACCCCTCGAAAAAAAAAGGAAAGACGAGGGGGGGCAACACATCCCCATAGCAACACCCTGTACCTGGAGGTAGTGGGAACCCTTGAAAAGAAAGACATTGTGCCTCAAGATGAAATCCAACATATCCAAAATAAACGTATTGAATTTCCACTCTGTGGTCGACTTTTGTTGTAGAATGCGGCTAACAGCAGCCACCCCTAAGTCAAGTGGTATGCTGTTATAGAGAGACTCAACGTCTTGGAACTGGCATCCTACACCAAGGACACCATCCACTTATTGAAAATACTGGATGATTTGGTGATTCCTGTTTCAGCCATTTTGGTTACCATAGACGTTGAGTCTCTCTTTAACAGCATACCACATGACTTAGGGGTGGCTGCTGTTAGCCGCATTCTACAACAAAAGTCGACCACAGAGTGGAAATTCAATACGTTTATTTTGGATATGTTGGATTTCATCTTGAGGCACAATGTCTTTCTTTTCAAGGGTTCCCACTACCTCCAGGTACAGGGTGTTGCTATGGGGACGTGTTGCACCCCCTCATACGCAAACCTGTACCTGGGGGAGTGGGAAAAAGCCTTTTTATCTGATGACCAGCTGACCCCATACACACAATATATCATTCTTTGGCAAAAATACATTGATGATATCTTCTTGGTATGGAATGGTCCAGAAGACATTCTGAGGAATTGCCTTAAAGTCATGAACCAGAATGTATTGAATTTATTTTTCACAATGTCCTATCATCATTCCATGATCAACTATTTGGACATCAGTATCTATAAGAATGAGGATGGGAGACTGGCCAGCAAACTTTATAGAAAGGAGACTGCTGGCAACACTCTTCTGCATGCCGACAGTTTCCATCAAGAACCCCTTAAAAAATCCATACCTTTTAGCCAGTTCCTACGCCTCAAACGGAATTGTAGCACTGTGGAAGCTTTCCAGTTTGAAGCGGACAAACTAAGTGAGAGACTACTCATAAGGGGATATACAAAATCTTCCCTGAAAAAAGCCTTTAATCGGATCAAGGACCATGATAGACATGATTTAATCTTTAAAACCAAAACCAGAAAACAAGATGATACAACAAAAATTATCATACGATACTCCAATGAACACCACACTGTGAGGAAGATCCTTACCAAATATTTGCCGATCCTCATGGAAGATCCCATTTTGGGTGGTCTTCTTACCTCTAAACCCCAGATTACTTTTAGGAAAGCAGGTTCGCTTGGGGACATGCTCACTCAGAGCGAATATAAGGGAAATCAGAGACAGGATCCATGTAAAGCATGGGGAACTTACCCCTGTGGATCCTGTTCCTTCTGTGAGGTCATTCGTAAAAGGACTTCCTTTCAATTAGCTAATGGAGAACGCTTCCGCTTAAAACATTTTGCAAACTGTAAGACTCAGGGAGTTGTATATTTGGCACGATGCCAGTGCGATGCATTTTATTTCGGAAAGACCCGACAAGAATTTGGACAGCGAGTCAGTAAACATTTACTAAGTATGCGAATTAGTAATCTGTATCTTCCCCCTGGAAGACATGTGGCCAAAGGACATGGATACAGAATGCCATCTGTGAACTTTACCGTATCGGATCAAGTGCACGTTCCAATTAGAGGTGGGGATTGGAGCAAAATTTTTTACAGCGCGAAATGCGCTGGATTAGACATTTGGATGCCACTACCCCACCTGGCCTCAATGAAGCTGAAAGTTTCAGGCCTTTTCTGGAAGGTTTTAATTCAGGAAAAACTGACTAAATCCGTCAGATTTGCTTTGGTTTCATATTTCCTTCTTTCTCCTATGTTTTTTCCCCTTTCCCTCTGTTTTTCGTACTCTGTTTTCTCTCTAACAGACAGGTATAAATGACACTATCTATTCGGAGTGTTACACACATTTTTTGCTATTTAATTGTGTAATGATATTTTGCTTTTTGGTTGCTCCACCTATTTGGTGGTTAAAGTATTTATTATCTTTGTTGTTACGTATAATTTTTCATGTTTTACTATGCATTATGAGATTATATCCCTGTGTCCCATCCGACGTCCCCTCTCTCGGCCTGTGGCCACCAGCATGCACCCGGCACATGTAGGCCCCAACTAGGTTTGGGGGCCATTCCTCCTCCCTAACTGTGGTTTGGGTTGCCATTGGCACCATCCTCACAGTTTTGGTGAGGATACTTCTTGTGTTGGGGGTTATTTAGTTCCTCCTTTATTGAGAGAAAGCTTTCCCTTATGGGTTCTCCCTTTATCTCCTATGCCCCAACCTCATTTAGTCCCCTTTCCCTGTATTTGTCTTTATTTTTAAGGATGAATACAACCAAAGTGTTCCTAAAATGCTATTTTACACTTGTAGGTTATTAAATGTTCATTTTGGGTGGTTCCAACATTGGGTCGCAGAGCTGTCCCTACATCTTTGTCATCCTCGGTTTGGTCCGATTTAGCTAGATGTGATACGTGATACGTGATAATGCGGCGGCATTCACTGATAGCAGTGGAGTCTCCGCTTCCACTTATCTACTTCAAATACCCTGGATGCACGGCAGCATTCACTGTCAGCAGTGATGTCTCCCCCTCTGCGTCTGGGATTGGTTGACGGGATCTAGGGGTGCGGGGCTGCTATGTTCAGCCACGCTCTCCCTGGACTATCATTGTCAGCTGTTTGAATGTCAACTCCTCTTTACAGCGACGCCTGGGAAGTGACGTCATGGCCTGTACGCCATGCGACGTCACTTCCCAATGCTCCATAAGGTTTTGCTTTGTTTTAGCTGGGGCTATATAAGGAGAACGCCGGGAACTCTTTAGCTGCCAATCCTAATCTGTGACAACCTATTTGGTTGTCTGATTTTGTGACATGTAAGGTAGATTATGAATCTCTCTCCCTTACTTAGCTACCTTCATCACTCTTGGTCATTCTAGGTGGAATCTTTGAAAATTCAGCACTGCTGGTAAGCATAGTGTTTCTTGACATATTTTATTTTATTTAGTTTTTACCATCTTATGGGGTTTGATGCTTTGGGCCTGACAGCCTTCATGTTTGGAGGAGGGTTTATGCCCGTGTTTAGTGCGGCCCATATTTTGCGTGTCCATCTTTAGTTTCACCTCTATGAATTTTTGTTTAATTATTTTTGCTCATTATTACCCTTGGACTCCTTACTCTTGCATTGATATTTTTTTCTGTCCGATTTTTTCAGACGGATGTTTTCTTTGTCTCCCCTTATTCTGGTTTTGGGCTGGGACCTCTCATTTCTGTCCTCCCGGGTGGTTTGGAGCACCCGCATTGGAGCACCCCTTTGCTTAAAGTAATGGCGCAATCCATCAACTTGTAAGTGTCACCTTCATCAATTCCATTTTTCATGGTTTGTTTATTTTAGTGGCTGCCCCCACACTTGTGGCATTGTGGTCTTTTAGCCCCCCTGACACCCCCCCCTTTTTTTTTTGGAGGGGTCTGTGGAGGGTGCACCCCAACCTTTGCTCAAGTTTGGAATGCAGATCCAGCCGTTTAATCAGTACATATACCATCTGTATATTAATTTAAATTTGGAATGGCAGCTTCATCATCTGTCTTGATTTTTCTTTTAGATTCCCCTTGCCTCGCTACCCTTGGCTTTTGTCTTTCTAAGGTGCTACCATGCCCTCATTATTTTGGTGCTTCGATTGGATTACAACTTTCTGGGGTTCCTTTGAATGTTGAAAGGCCAATACAGGCTGTGTAGATGTTGGATGGTATATAGGAATTTTTTTCTTGACACATAAGTTTTCTTATATTCTGACGGGAATTACATAAACCTGTCAGCCTTGTAATCTATGAACTGTTTCTGTATTTCATTTATTGATACTGTATTTTACATTTTCAGAAATGGCAAATTGTCCCTAATGAAGATTATATTTATTTATATATTTTGAAATGCGTCGGACTCTCACTCATGGATGATGATCATTTACGCAGTGGGATTCTTTTTGCCACTACTGTTAATTATGACTACTTATTGTGTTATTTATGTATTTGTTCTTTGCTCTAAAATTGTTTTGTAAAATTTTGTATATCAAAAAATTCAATTTAATTTTTTACACAATTTTCAATCTATCTTTAATTGCCCTTAAAATTCCACCATCTGAGGTTTTTTCATTTTGGGAAAATATCTCCTAAACTGTGTAGGTTTAGGAGATATTTATTTTACCTACAAGTAAGCCTCATTATAGGCATAAAAACCCTAAAATGCTTATAAGCAAATATGTAAAGAATTACCACCAGATATCTCCAGTGGGTGACAATAAATTTAAAGTGCAATGTCCAAAAAATTTTATATTGTTAATAAAAAGTGCAAAGTCCAAAACATTCCATAAAATGATTCCAATGGTGTATGTGATTTCATTTATCCAACAGTGAAGTGTCTAAGGGTCTTCCTCCACCAACACCGGTCACACAGCCTACTCACCAGATTTATATGGCCCCATTAGAGGAGTCATATACAGCAGATTGGCACAGGACTACTCCCAATGTTTGTCTCAGCGATTCAGCAAAGGAGCCTCCAAGGACAAATCAATTCAAAGAGAATCGAATCTACAGAAATCAGTATGGGATTGGGAATATAAGAAAGAAACAATCATCCATGGTGAAGTACGTATGTTTATTAAAAAATAACGCTAAAAGTTCCACCTAAATCAAGTGCACATAAAATACAAAGGTACAAAAGAAAGTGGAAGCAGGGACGCTGTGTGTCCTTTACTTTCCTTTACTTTGCAAAGCTGCTTTAAATCAATATCAATGCCATGTATTAATAAGAGCTAATTTATCTAAGGGAAGTTCCCAAAACATGGCCCGTTGGGGGTACTTGAGGACTGAGGTTGAGAACCACTGACCTAAGGCTGTATCTACAGCTGGCCTGGCTCCTAATAAAATGTCCAGACATTAGTTATAAAGCATCACTTCTTTGTTCTGAACTAATGTTCCTTTAAAAATATCTCAAATCTCTAATTCTGTAGCCTTTTCATTCGTCCTACAGTGCCATGAGGTGGTGGCTGAGCCAGGAGGGATCAGGAAGGTTGGTAGGACTGATATAAAACAGAAGGGATTTCCAAAAATGGACTTCATAATCCATCCAATTATTACCCTAGAGTCAGGCCAATGATTTCTGGCTTTTTTTGGGGGGTAATTAGGTAGCCAAAAAGTTGCGGACACCCAAACATCCCACCCCATAACCATTCATATAGAATTGCCACACCATCAACCTCTTTCACTATAGCGGCTTCCAGTCCTCTGGAAAGATTACCAAGAAGATATTGATATTACCAAGAAGGCATCGATATTACGCTCCAATAAAACCAATACACAAAGGACCAAAAGCAACATGGCTCAGCAACACAAACGCACTTAAAACTCCAGCACCCTAAATTATCACACTGATGTAGCCAGGTGCTGAAAGGATTGCTCCCAACTACTTTGGCCATCTATTGCTGGAAAGCTGGGGATCTCATTCCACTTGCCTGCTCTTTATCCCCCTTCTCTCGACCCATATGTTTACTGTGAAAGATGTTGCCATAAACAGTACTCTGGGATATGTAGTCCCATAAAGGGGAAGCAGGAAGAAAACGACATGTCCACAAAATCACAGGAAGGTGAAGAGGGGGAGAAAGATTCAAACAAGAATGCCCGGGAACGTTCAAAGCAGTTGATGCCTGGACAAGTAGGAGTGTGCATCCTCAAGGCAGTGCACCTCACTGTAGGGGATCCTAGGCCAGAGGAGAGCTGGTATACTGAGCAATCACCAACAAAAGACAGGGTATTGCTAAGCTAGCCGCCTTGTCATGGAGCCACAGAGAGTGAGAGATAGAGAGGCCATTGTTCACCAATCACAGCACTGCTTGCCAGAGATTTGGGAAGAGATTGAGGAGGGGCCCCTTCCATCACCCTTACTAGAGCTGTGTCGCAGGACTGGTGAGAGGGTTGTCAACTCCCTATCTATGCTGTTTGGTAGGAAATTAATTATTCTGGAACAGGCCAACTGTCATGTCCCTTACAGACAGACTTAGCTCACAGCATACTGCCTGCTGCAGGATCGCATGTTAAAGCGGAAGTAAACCCATCCGTAAAACAGTTTCATTTCCAGCACGTGCCAGAAATTTAACACTCCCATTGGTTGTGCTCTCACCCAAACTGTCAAACCATCCAATGGCTGGTGTCATAACTGATTACATGTGCAGCATCATGGCGGTTGTAGATTAAACAGAGGCAAAGATGGCAGCTTCTTTGGCTGGAAATGATAGGGGGGTTTACTTACACTTTAACCGCATGCCAACCAGCCGCCGCAGTTATACTGCGGCAACATATCTCGGCTGCGTGAATCGCCGTCATGGTACGTTGGTACCATTGACGGTCACTAGCCCCCCCGCTCTCCCCCCGAGCCGATGCGAGTGCGGGCTCCCGCGATCGCTCGGGGCACACGGAGAATTGGGAGCTGTGTGTGTAAGCACACAGTTTCCGGTTCTCTGAGGGGAGAACTGACAGATCCTCTGTTCATACAGAGTACGAACAGTCGATCTGTTAGTTTCCCTGCACTGTCCACATCCCCCTTCAGTAAGAACACTTCCTAGGACACACATTAACCCCTTCGCTGCCCCCTAGTGTTAACCCCTTCACTGCCAGTGACATTTTTACAGTAATCAATGCATTTTTAATGGCACTGATCGCTGTATTAATGCCAATGGTCCCAAAAATGTGTCAAAATTGTCCGACGTGTCTGCCATAATGTCGCAGTCACGATAAAAATTGCTGATCGCCGCCATTACTAGTAAAAAAAAAAAATTTTTTATAAAAATGCCATAAAACTATCCCCTATTTTGTAGACGCTATAACTTTTGTTAAAACCAATCAATATACACTTATTTCGATTTTTTTTACCAAAATTATGTAGAAGAATAGGTATCGGCCTAAACTGAGAAAAAAATAATTTTTTTATATATTTTTTTGGGGATATTTATTATAGCAAAATGTAAATAATTATACGTTTTTTTCAAAAATTTTTGTTTATAGCACAAAAAAATAAAAACCGCAGAGGTGATCAAATACCACCAAAAGAAAGCTCTATTTGTGGGGAAAAAAGGACATCGATTTTGTTTGGGAGCCACATCGCACGACCGTGCAATTGTCAGTTAAAGCGACACAG
Source organism: Lithobates septentrionalis (assembly GCA_037952835.1). Classification (NCBI taxonomy): domain Eukaryota; kingdom Metazoa; phylum Chordata; class Amphibia; order Anura; family Ranidae; genus Lithobates; species Lithobates septentrionalis. The sequence continues at coordinate 47,293 of JBBDGP010000733.1, read as the reverse complement.
TGCCGAATCGCAAAAAGTGCTCTGGTCTTTGGCCAGCCAAATGGTCCGGGGCTGAAGTGGTTAAACTCTGTTTCAAGGCATTGCTGCCTATCCGCTCTACCTTTACAACTAACTTATCTACCTTTCACCCCATTACCTATCTTACAACTCAACCAAAGACCTGATCAGCCCTTCTGTGTGTCATCACTGGATTAAAGACAAAAGTGCCCCAATGGTAGCCAGCAGAAGAGACAACTTATGGACTGCTGCCTTACTCCCTAGTTCATTTAGTCAGCCTACATTTTAGCACCTTTGGCCTATTTGGGATTGCTAGGGTTGAGATGGTGTCCTACAGGCAGACTTAGGCCTAGTAAAGCCACCCTTTTGTACAAGGGAAGCATAGTTTTGGGGGTTTAGACATATCTGCATTCTTTAGCTGTTCCCTGTTGCACGCTGGGTAACAGTATTACTGTTTAAGCTGACCTGGTTGGCTAGTAAACCATTGGATTACACAGTGTTGTTAACGGTTTCACACCTCAAATGAACGGTTATATTTATCAATGCTTTCTATGGTTGCTTTCTTGTAACATTTGTTTGACCACTAATAGGTATCAATATACCAACTGTGCTTTCTTTTATTAACTGGTCTGGTGTCTATCCTTTTAAAATTGGCAATCTTGGGTGCTTTGAAAATCCTTAATGCCTTTTTTAAAAGCTACGGGCCTCCGTGTCAACTGGTACAAGTCCATTCTATTTTCTAGTGACCCTGGTGCCCAGAAGAATGCCCTGAATTATCTTCCACTGCAATGGGTTGACACTTTTCATTACGTGGGAGTAATAGTTTCCCGTAAAGTGTCGGATTATGTGTCTCTTAATCTGCTCCCTGTTCTGCAGGAGGTTAAAGTCAGACTGAAGGTGTGGAGCAATCTGCCACTGTCCCTTTTAGGATGTTCAAATTCAAATTTAAATACTGCCCAAGTGTACATACTTGTTCCTTAAACAATAACAAATTCAGTAATACTCCTGGGCAACTACTGTGAAAACAAACCAACATATTGTGAACCTTATATAGTATCAATATATATATATATATATATATATGCTGCTAGAATCTCATGTGTTCCACAAACCACTAAACAGTATTTTAACCAAATGACTCTGCACATTGCAACGTACAACTAAAAAATGTGAGTAAATAATAAAATTCCAAAATATGTCCGATACATCACAAAAAATGCAAAAAAGGTGAATAAATAATAAAGTTCTAAAATATATCCCATGTGTGAAAATATCAGTCCAAATCTTTCCACTTTCGGGCTCAACATTTTATCTTATGTGTATAGAACAATGCGATACACACACCACCACAATTAGCAGCTCACCTCATATACTGACCACAAAAGGTCTAATTGCGCCTGTCCCGTTAAGGGAAAATAATTTCTTGGGTCAGCATACACCTGAGATCTCTTCACAATTTCTTTTTTCAATATGTTCAAATGTCTCAAATTCCAAAAGTAGTGCTCAAAGCAAAAAATGAAGACCATCATAGTGCTTTCCATAAAAACAAAAATGTAATAATCTACAAAAATGAAAATGCACTCACATGAAAATGTGTACAATACTGATAGTAAACCAGTATCGTGCACATTTTCATGTGAGTGCATTTTCATTTTTGTAGATTATTACATTTTTGCTTTTATGAAAAGCACTATGAGTACAGTGAGTAGATATATAAAATTCACCATTCCATGATATACCACTGGAGGCAATCTACATTGAGGCTGTTGTGACATTCGGCAGAAATTGAACTTTTTAAAACTGTCTGCTTAAGAAATAGAATGTGCTTGATATTACCATCCGCATTCAGCAATGAGATCTTCAGCCCTACTTCCTATAACTTTGTTATGCGTCAACGGCTCCACCCCCTTATGCCTTACACCACAGCATCATCAGAGGTGAATCAAGCCACGTATCTGTGGCGTAACGCGTAGGGGGTTAAGTTGACACAATATGTTTGAATTCTTCCATACAGGAATAAGTGGTCCAATAAAACCAGGTCTTCTATTCCATTCAAGTGTTCCATTAAACAAATGTCTTCTATTTTACAATATCATTGCTTCAATGAAGGTGGGGTTTTAGAAAGCCAAAGGGCTGGGATGCATGCTCGTGACCTCACCGGTTTGCTGCTACTCTTTCACTGTCCAGTTAGGACTCCACCCTTTCCCTTAAAGGGTTAGTTCACCTTTTCAGAAAAAAATTACACTGTATAACCTGCCCATCCTCTCTGGGCCCCACTATACTTATCTCCATGGGTGATGAGCTGTCAGTGCACATGCATCTGGTATAGTGGTTCACTGATTTAAAATCCCCACTATTCTCCCCCTTCTTTCTTCAGTGCTTCCAGGATGATTCAGAATTATTCTCTGTGACGGCGCTGGCCAATGATAATAGTTCTGATCCATTCCATAGAGCCTGCAGAAAGAAGAGTGGGGATTTCAAATCCATGGACCGCTCTACTACATTGCATGGGCATGGACCGCTCATCACCCATGGAGGTAATTACAGTGGGGACCGGGAGGGGGAGAGAGAGGGAGAGAGGGAGAGTTAGGGGGAGAGGGAGAGAGGAGGAGGGAGAGGGGGAGAGGGAGAGGGGGAGAGGGAGAGGGAGAGAGGGGGAGGGAGAGGGGGAGAGGGAGAGGGAGAGCGGGGGAGGGAGAGGGAGAGAGGGGGAGAGGGAGGGAGAGGGAGAGGGGGGAGGGTGTATGGTGTTCACCGTTTAATTTTTCTGAAAAGGACTGGGTGGACAAAAGCACAAATGCTTTGGCAGATTAATCATATATCTATTTAGTGGTTTCCCTGGAGCTATCCTAATGCATTCACAAATGTATGGTTCACAATTGTCCCTTACTTGAAGGGACTGCCCCTCTTTTGAGATCAAATCCCTTTTGTTCCTCACAGCCTAAGGCTGGCCATATATCATACAATTTTCTTGAACGATTTTCCTTTAGATTTACCAAAACCATATAATAGGAGATCAAACCTAAACACTTTCAATTTGTATGCAATCAGGCAGGCCCTTGCAATACATGAAGGTAAATCTAAAGGAAATTGAACAAGAAAAGTTGTATAATGTATGGCCAGCCTACCTTATCCCTCTTTTTAGTCTGATGTGTACATCTCTATAGAAACATATACTATTTTACTGCACTACACTTTGTATCCAACCTCTATATTACTGCACTTGTTATTGCAAAGAGACAATATAAAAGGAAAAGTAGGAGGTCAAAAATGCACTTGTGCAATGTGGTTCTGCCAATCATTTTCTGGATATTGGATCATAGTGATCCGTGTAACACATGCTGTGTGCTAAAGGTGTCCCTCGTTATCATTTCAGAAAGTTGGGAGGTATGCAAATTTACCCCTACTATAGAGAGCATTATAGAGTACTAATGATACCAGCATTCTCTTCATCCAACGTGCACTCAAGGTGTGCCTGTACTTACAGTTCCCATGACCTGTCAAGTATCAAGCCCTCCTGTTTATAGCCTAGTCTCATCACACAAGTTCTCCTTTTACGTGACACACAGTGTTCTAATTTTGTACATCCAGTGGAAGTTTTCAAGCAGTGGCATGGATCGATACCCCTCATTCGTCACCCACACAGGCTCTCAGCCCTGCTCATTAGCAGTATTCTTTGTGCTTTCTAATTAAGGTCACATCACCAACACAACATCACTTAAAGCCAGATCCTGCACTCAGCGTAGATATACAATGTCATAGCCCTGCTGTATAAAGCTGCCCATAAAAGCAAGAAGACAGTCAGCTAATCCGGCTTTTTTCAGCCAGATTGCTCGATGCCCTTTTGGGGCTGGTTTACTAAAGGCAAATTGGCTGTTGACTTTGCAAGGAAATTTTCACTTATCTTAGTAAATGAGATGAAGCTCTGCTGAAGTGCATCATTTGATCAAGTGCAAACAATAAAAAAACTGGCTCAGGTTAGGCTGCACACAATGGACAGGACTACCTTCCAATGGGTAAGCAGAAGGTTACCCGAGACAAAAATATGCACCAATGGAAGCAGCACCAAACCAAATGATAAAAAAAGTCCAAATCAATGTTATCATTTGGTATGGCCCTCCTTCCATTGGTGCATACTTTAGCCAAGACCTAGGACAATGGATCAGGAAGCTTTAAACCCTTTAACTGACTATACCAATTTAAATACGTATATGTATATACTGCACATGTATGTATATACCCCTTTTCAGGCGGGGGCACTTGCCCCTAATTGGGTAAAGTCACCATGATTTGGGGGGACTGTCCTGACTTGAAAAGCACACCAGGTTCAAACATGGCATCCCTGGTCTCTTGCCAGTTTTAAAAATGGCATCCCCGGCATAGAACTGACAAGCACATGTTTATTCCCTCTGCAAATACTTTATCAATGGGGAACAATAGTCATCATACAGGAAGATCTACATTGTTCAGTGCAATTAGGATAGCAGCAAAACATCCGTAACAAACAAATGGCCCCTGCCCCCACTTATAACTGGCCTTCACAGCAAGAAACACATGGAAGGGCAACACATTCAAAACAAAACCAAATAAAATTCAGAATTATCCAGTCTAATGCCCCGTACACACGGTCGGATTTTCCGATGGAAAATGTCCGATCGGAGCGTGTTGTCGGAAATTCCGACCATGTGTGGGCTCCATCGGACATTTTCCATCGGATTTTCCGACACACAAAGTTGGAGAGCAGGAGATAAAATTTTCCGACAACAAAATCCGTTGTCGGAAATTCCGATCGTGTGTACACAAATCCGACGGACAAAGTGCCACGCATGCTCAGAATAAATAAAGAGATGAAAGCTATTGGTCACTGCCCCGTTTATAGTCCCGACGTACGTGTTTTACGTCACCGCGTTCAGAATGTTTGGATTTTCCGACAACTTTGTGTGACCGTGTGTATGCAAGACAAGTTTGAGCCAACATCCATCGGAAAAAATCCTAGGATTTTGTTGTCGGAATGTCCGAACAAAGTCCAACCGCAACTATTTTGTAAAAATAAAACAAAAACAGCAGGAGCGGGTTTGCTGGCAGCGCGTTTGCGCCCCCTTCTCAGTGCAGAAAATCACATACAGGTATCCGATTTTACATAGGAGGGCCGCCCTGCCACAGTATATCTGTGTGGGGCAGTCCAGAAGGGGTTAAATCACCTTTGGCTTAACAAAGACAGCATTGTTTCAAAACGGTACTCTAATAACACACACAGTCTTTGATTTCAGAAATTTGAATGGAATTCGAATTTCAATTAGAATTTTGGAAATTTGAACGAATTGGTTATTTGGAGCATTCGGTAAAGTTTGTTTGTACTGTAATTCGGGTATCCGAATAAGGAAAAATTTGTCTGGATATTTATTCAGAACGAAACGAACTGCACATGTCTAGTGGGCTACCTCTGGCTCACCTGCCCTCCATCTATCCATTAGAATGCATGTGCTTCTACTGTGGAGGCTCTCATAAATTTACAAGAGTTAGGACTGCAGAAATAACGGGGTGCCTTGGAGTGGCTCTGTAGCTGTCGCATGTGTTTGCAAATGCGTGCAAACTAAACCCTTGTTTTTAATGCATAATGTTAGATAGGATAATTTGGTTGGTAGCTGACTGGTTGGTAAGTTGAGCTGGGAATTTTCTTTGGTTTTATTTTGCATGCGTTGCCCTTCCATGATTTCTTGGCCATTTTTCAGAGAATAGGAATGATAACACAAAAACTTATTTCACTCATGGTTAGTGTTTGGCTGAAGCCATTTATTATCAATCAACTGTGTTTACTCTTTTTAAATCATAATAACAACAGAAACTACCCAAATGACCCTGATCAAAAGTTTACATACCCCAGTTCTTAATACCGTGTATTGTTCCCTTTAACATCAATGACAGCTTGAAGTCTTCTGTGGTATTTGTGGATGAGGCTCTTTATCTTCTCAGATGGTAAAGCTGCCCATTCCTCTTGGCAAAAAGCCTCCAGTTCCTGTAAATTCTTGGGCTGTCTTGCATGAACTGCACGTTTGAGATCTCCCCAGAGTGGCTCAATGATATTGAGGTCAGGAGACTGAGATGGCCACTCAAGAACCTTCACTTTATTCTGCTGTAGCCAATGACAGGTTGACTTGGCCTTGTGTTTTGGATCATTGTCATGTTGGAATGTCCAAGTACGTCCCATGCGCAGCTTCCTGGCTGATGAATGCAAATGTTCCTCCAGTATTTTTTGATAACATACTGCATTCATCTTGCCATCAATTTTGACCAAATTTTATGTGCCTTTGTAGTTCACACATCCCCAAAACATCAGCGATCCACCTCCGTGTTTCACAGTAGGAATGGTGTACCTTTCATCATAGGCCTTGTTGACTCCTCTCCAAAAGAAGCGTTTATGGTTGTGGCCAAAAAGCTCAATTTTGGTCTCATCACTCCAAATGACTTTGTGCCAGAAGGTTTGAGGCTTGTCTCTGTGCTGTTTTGTGCATTGTAAGCGGGATTCTTTGTGGCATTTACGTAGTAATGGCTTTCTTCTGGTGACTCAACCATGCAGCCCATCTTTCTTCAAGTGCCTCCTTATTGTGCATCTTGAAACAGCCACACCACATGTTTTCAGAGAGTCCTGTATTTCACCTGAAGTTATTTGTGTTTTTTCTTTGCATACCGAACAATTTTCCTGGCAGTTGTGGCTGAAATTTTAGTTGGTCTACCTGACCGTGGTTTGGTTTCAACAGAACCCCTCATTTTCCACTTCTTGATTAAAGTTTGAACACTGCTGATTGGCATTCTTATTTCCTTGGATATCTTTTTATATCCCTTTCCTGTTTTATACAGTTCAACTACCTTTACCTGCAGATCCTTTGACAATTCTTTTGCTTTCCCCATGACTCAGAATCCAGAAACATCAGTGCAGCACTGGATGAAAGATGCAAGGGTCTGTCAGGAGTCCAGAAATTCATTGACCTTTTATACACACACACTAATTACAGGCAAACAGATTACAAGTCAGGATGGTTACCTTTAATACCCATTCAAACCCCTATGTGTCAACTTGTGCGCAGGCCAAAATCACCAGGGTATGTAAACTTTTGATCAGGGTAATTTGGGTAGTTTCTGTTGTGATTGAGATTTAAAAAGAGTAAACACAGATGATTGATAATAAATGGCTTCAGCCAAACACTAACCATCAGTGAAAGAAAAGTTGTTGTGTTATCATTCATATTCTCTGAAAAATGGCCAAGAAATCATCAATTCTGCCAGGGTATGTAAACACCTTTGCCATAGTTTATTTTATATAAGGAATTAAATAAATTATTCTCAAACTGTGATGTAATGGTATATATAAAACGAGCGCAAAAAAAAAAAAAAAAGACCAGTTTTTCCCTGATCTTGTAGCGCCATCTTGTGGGAAAAAAACATAACAGTTTTATAAAAAGTATCCTCAGGATAGCTGAGCCCAAATAACTGCTTTGAAATACTCAGTATATGGTTAAAGCTGAACACCAAGAAAGCAAAAAAGTCCTCCTTTGCAGAAGGGACTACTTGTTCAGGTCTAGGGCACTTGGTAAAGCACTTTTGCCTTCCCGATTCTTTGCTCCTGCAGTGTCCTGTGTGCTAATTGGTCCTTGCAGCCACTTCCCCTCTATGCTCTGCTGGTCTAAGGTACTCTGACGTCATGCAGGGTCCAGACCTGCATTGGATGTGAGGATGTTGGGGAGCAGTCCACTGCTGGAGCATAGGGGGAGTGCCGGGGATCAGGTAAATAAAACTGAATTTTGTGCTCTAGACAGAAGAGAGCAGTTAACCCTTGCAGTACAGGGACGGCCCCATTGCAAAAGGAAGGATTTTTAGGTTTCCCTAGTAAAGCCTCGTACACACGATCGGATTTTCGGAAAGGGAATTGTGTGATGACAGACAGTTTGCCTAAAATCCGACCGTTAGTACGCTCCATCAGACAATTGTTGTCCAACTTTCGGCCTACAAATGTTGGATGGCAGGCTAGTAAATTTTCGGCCAGCAACGGTCTGTTGTCAGATTTTTGTATCGTCTGTACACAAGTCCATCACACAAAAGTCCAAAGTACAAACACGCATGATCAGAATCAGTGCTCACCAAACACGACATTAGCAGAAGGTGCCCAAAGGGTGGCGCTCAAGAGCTGAAATTCCACGTAGTACGTCAATATGTCCGTGTCCCAACATGTCCAAGAGTAGCCCTTACCACCCATTTCTGGGGTCACAAGGACAGGAAGTGGGGGAAGTCCTGCCAATGTGGTCACGGAGAAAATTATTTAAAACTCCTAAAATGATCTGAACCTAAGAAATATATAAAAGCCTAGAGTTGGACTTCAAAGCTCTCCAGAAATGATAGTTTTTTGCAAACTTACATTGGTCCAGCTTGGCTTGACTTAATTATTCATATCTGATATCTGGAGACCACTGGGGAACCAGAGAGCCGCAATCTTCCGGGTTCTGTGCACACTTGGCACGATGCTTCACTAAGAATGCCTTGTATTATTTTTGTCAATGAATACCAGGTGTTTCTTGATTGAAAAAGGTAGAAAATACGCAATTGCGCAAAAAAAAAAGAATAAATAAATAAGTAAAAACATTCCACTGTAAGTATAAACGGCTTTTTTTTTTTTTTAACTCTTTTTTGTTAGAGAAAAAGATGCATTCCAACATTACAGACACCTTTAGAATGACATGTGTAAGTTGTATAAAAGGTATTGGGCATAGGACAGTACATAAATCTGTCCTCCAAGTTTAACAACATATATTTTTCTATATGAAAATGTGTTAACTGAAAATATACTCCAACTCCGTTCTCACTTACTTCTTTTATTAAGAAGGGGTCTGACCCGGAGTAGCGAACAGAGAAGGTATGCCACATCCCATAATAAAGAAAAACAAACAATGGGTTCCCCTTGGGTGGGATTTTTAAGGCATTACCAAAAAAGTGTTCATAGTATGTATGAAAAAAGAAATTTTTATTACAAAATACACACACAAAGTACAGAAAAACCAATTGACAAAATCAATTCAAGCATAAAAGATATACATACAAATGCATCGAAGACAGCATGTGGGGGACAGAAAATGATCACAATAGACAAACATATAAGCATGGGATGAGGTGGGTCTCACTAAACCGACGCGTTTCGGAAAATCCTTCGTCAGGGTTTGACAAGTGAGGTTTATCATCTGTTTAATATTACAGAAGCAAAGAACACAAAGTAGTTAGCATTCCATATACATGTGACATAATATGTCCCTCATACCTCATATGTGAGAGTGAACTCACTTACCCGATGCAAGTGTTTACAAAGGGATTCAAAGCAAAAGAACAGCTCTGCTGTGGTATCCCAGGCCGTGTGTGTCTCCAACCAATCCAATTGTGAGTAAACGGAGTATTAGAGGGGTTCATATAGATGACATCATTTCCCTAATTGCTGAAACACGCCACATCCAAATTAGGGCGCAGCGTCTGTGCATGGGCTGGGGTCCACAGAAATCTTAGGACCTAAGACCAAGCAAAAAGTATCATAAGGATGAGTACAGAGTTGGGGGTGAACACCCCCATCGGACTGGTACAAAAGGCCAGTCTGTGTATAGAGGCTAAGGATCAAAAAGAAACATACCTGGGATCTGGAGCCGCAAAAAACGCCTACAGGGTATACCGTAGGGGGAAGGGAGGAGGGCACGAAGGGTACCTTGCTGACCATCAAACAGACATCATGACAGAGATCTGGTGTTGGGAGAAAACGGGGGATGATTGTTTAAAAGTCCCATAGTACAAAAGATAAATATACAAGGATTGTGGTATATACAACCACACCACACAAGAGAAAATAGTCAAAGGGGTAAAGAGCTCCCCAAACAATCAAAGGAGCAAAAAAAGCTCCCCAACAATGCCCCCAACCCAACAGATGACTTACTTTAACAGTTAGGAGCCCCGCACGAGTGCAACATCCTCCTCCGATCACAAGGTCAGAGTGGATGAGCTCCGCTATTTATCTCACTAAACGTGAGGCCAGCTGATTGCAACAGCAAACAGCTGTGTGCATAATGTACACCCTGGGCTCCCACCTCCCATTCGGCACCAGCTGACAGGAGATCCGCCCCTAGGCAGGTCTCCTGTCATCCTGGTCCAATCGTGGGCCCCCTGGGAGTGGACCGCGCCACGCCACCCCAAGGGAACGAACGGCGCCGATCCTAATCCCACACCGCGCATGCGCACCAGTGATACTGGAGCGCAACGTCGCGGCTGACGTCACGGCGCCGCGTCCCGGAGGCGCGCGCCGCCGTCCACTCCCACCAGCACGGGAAGCCAAGACCGGAATCAGCTGACGCTGGATCCGATCAGGACGAGGGGGACATGATCCGTTCCCCTAGTGTGTCCCAGAAGGGGACAGCCTTACCGTGCTGGGTCCATGCACATATACAGCAAAGGGCGGTGCCTGAAAAAAAGGGAAAAAAAAACCAAAAAAACGCATGTGCCAACAACGATAAAAAAGGGTTGCAGGCTTACACTTTCATGCAAGCCAAGGTCAAATGGGCATATTGGATGTCGATTGGTGCCACAAGGGCGTGGGAGAACACAGCAGAGCCTAAACATGGGGAGAAAAAAAAAAAGTCAGGACAAGTCTCTACGTATTATCACCAAGTATTGTAACCAACATATTGAAATTAAGAGAATTGTGTCAAAGTATTGGCACATTCTCACTATGGACCCTAACCTACAGATACTCCTTCCCGAAAGCCCCCTCTTTACCTTTAGGAGGGCCACCTCCCTATCCTCTAGACTGGTGAGAAGCGAATTTAGGGATGCCGAGTTTGCCCAGCATTGTAAGTATAGGGGCACCTTCATGTGTGGAGCCTGTGGATACTGCAGATTCATGTTTACTAAAAAAAAACCCACGTTACCCAACGGCAGCGTTTTCAGGCCCAAACATTTTGCCAACTGTAAGACAAAGGGAGTGGTCTACATGCTCTGGTGTGATTGCGGATGTTTCTATGTCGGAAAAACCAAATTGGAATTCTGGCATAGGGCATACCGCCACATCAGAAGCATGCAGACATGTGACCCCGATTTACCACTGGGGAGACATACGGCCTTGGTCCACCAGGGAGTATTCCCAAGAATCAAATTTTTGATCTTGGATCGGGTCCACCCAGGCTGGAGAGGAGGAGATTGGAACAAGGATCTCCTCCAACTTGAACTGAGGTGGATCTACAATTTAAAGGCTACCAGACCCCCTGGACTCAATGACTCCACCTGTTTCAAGCCCTTTTTGGAGGGCTTTGATTCCGGGAGCATGGAAAGATAGATCTTGTCTTGAGTCTCTGGCTGTATGCATGCCCCAGATCCTGCCTTACGATTTGCGGGTTATCTGACTTTAGGCCCTTGACCTGTCCTCATCTTTGCCCTAACAAATCTAAGGCTCTATGTACCTGTACGTTATGTCTAAAGTAGGAATTCTATTTGGGGCTCTAGATGAGTGGGGCCTATCTGCATGCCCAGGTTTCGGGTGTGGCAGGACATTGGGGTTATCCCCTGCGATGTTGACCGTGCCCCAGGCACGCTGTAATATTGGGTTCTGTTCCCCCCTTTTATTGATTTATCATTTTTCTATTTTATTTTATTTTTTCATTTATTTATTTGCTCAGGAGCTCTATGTTTTTTTTCTCCCCATGTTTAGGCTCTGCTGTGTTCTCCCACGCCCTTGTGGCACCAATCGACATCCAATATGCCCATTTGACCTTGGCTTGCATGAAAGTGTAAGCCTGCAACCCTTTTTTATCGTTGTTGGCACATGCGTTTTTTTGTTTTTTTTTTCCCTTTTTTTCAGGCACCGCCCTTTGCTGTATATGTGCATGGACCCAGCACGGTAAGGCTGTCCCCTTCTGGGACACACTAGGGGAACGGATCATGTCCCCCTCGTCCTGATCGGATCCAGCGTCAGCTGATTCCGGTCTTGGCTTCCCGTGCTGGTGGGAGTGGACGGCGGCGCGCGCCTCCGGGACGCGGCGCCGTGACGTCAGCCGCGACGTTGCGCTCCAGTATCACTGGTGCGCATGCGCGGTGTGGGATTAGGATCGGCGCCGTTCGTTCCCTTGGGGGGGCGTGGCGCGGTCCACTCCCAGGGGGCCCACGATTGGACCAGGATGACAGAAGACCTGCCTAGGGGTGGATCTCCTGTCAGCTGGTGCCGAATGGGAGGTGGGAGGTACATTATGCACACAGCTGTTTGCTGTTGCAATCAGCTGGCCTCACGTTTAGTGAGATAAATAGCGGAGCTCATCCACTCTGACCTTGTGATCGGAGGAGGATGTTGCACTCGTGCGGGGCTCCTAACTGTTAAAGTAAGTCATCTGTTGGGTTGGGGGCATTGTTGGGGAGCTTTTTTTGCTCCTTTGATTGTTTGGGGAGCTCTTTACCCCTTTGACTATTTTCTCTTGTGTGGTGTGGTTGTATATACCACAATCCTTGTATATTTATCTTTTGTACTATGGGACTTTTAAACAATCATCCCCCGTTTTCTCCCAACACCAGATCTCTGTCATGATGTCTGTTTGATGGTCAGCAAGGTACCCTTCGTGCCCTCCTCCCTTCCCCCTACGGTATACCCTGTAGGCGTTTTTTGCGGCTTCAGATCCCAGGTATGTTTCTTTTTGATCCTTAGCCTCTATACACAGACTGGCCTTTTGTACCAGTCCGATGGGGGTGTTCACCCCCAACTCTGTACTCATCCTTATGATACTTTTTGCTTGGTCTTAGGTCCTAAGATTTCTGTGGACCCCAGCCCATGCACAGACGCTGCGCCCTAATTTGGATGTGGCGTGTTTCAGCAATTAGGGAAATGATGTCATCTATATGAACCCCTCTAATACTCCGTTTACTCACAATTGGATTGGTTGGAGACACACACGGCCTGGGATACCACAGCAGAGCTGTTCTTTTGCTTTGAATCCCTTTGTAAACACTTGCATCGGGTAAGTGAGTTCACTCTCACATATGAGGTATGAGGGACATATTATGTCACATGTATATGGAATGCTAACTACTTTGTGTTCTTTGCTTCTGTAATATTAAACAGATGATAAACCTCACTTGTCAAACCCTGACGAAGGATTTTCCGAAACGCGTCGGTTTAGTGAGACCCACCTCATCCCATGCTTATATGTTTGTCTATTGTGATCATTTTCTGTCCCCCACATGCTGTCTTCGATGCATTTGTATGTATATCTTTTATGCTTGAATTGATTTTGTCAATTGGTTTTTCTGTACTTTGTGTGTGTATTTTGTAATAAAAATTTCTTTTTTCATACATACTATGAACACTTTTTTGGTAATGCCTTAAAAATCCCACCCAAGGGGAACCCATTGTTTGTTTTACTTCTTTTATTATTTCACTTATTCTCCTCTGTATTTTTCTTCTCCTTCCTTCTCACATCACTACGTGAAGTGGGAGTGCTAAGGTCATGCAGGAACATTGCTCCAGCCTCATTGGCTGGAATTTCGGAAACCGGCATTGCTACACAACCATTGGCTGAGGCTGAGCCGGGTTGTGCACTATGACGTGAGGTGATGGGCAGTGCAGATGACAGGTCTCTCCCATACCGGGCGGACAAAGAGGCCCACCCCCCCCCCCCTTTCACTGGCCATTAGCCGTTCTACTGCATTTCTCTTATGCCGCGTACACAGGGTCTGACTTTTTGACAACAAAGGTCGGACGGTCTTTCCGACGGACTTTCTAACGACCGGACTTGCCTACACACGATCACACCAAAGTCCGATGGATTCGTACGTGATTACGTACGACGGGACTAAAATAAGGAAGTTTATAGCCAGTAGCCAATAGCTGCCCTAGCGTGGGTTTTTGTCCGTCGGACTAGCATACAGACGAGCGGATTTTTCGACCGGACTCTAGTCCGTCGGAAAGATTTGAAGCATGTTCCAAACCTAAAGTCCGTCAGATTTTCGACCGAAAAAGTCTGCTTCAGGTCCGATGAAGCTCACACACGGTCGAATTGTTCGCCGGACTCGGTCCGTCGGACCAGTCCGGTCGAAAAGTCCGCTCGTGTGTACGCGGCTTTATAGGCAGTACAGCAGTGCTCAGGGATAGGCACGGACCAACGCTGTGGCGGACAATTTCCAAAGTACAGACTTTAGTGAAGGACACCAAGGTACATTCCGTGCCCAAGAGGAGGAGGAGGGAGGACTCTGCAGTCTACAAGGACCACTCGCGGACACCAGTGTCCGTGTACGGACACCTTGCCGATCCCTGGTGGTGCTCAAATTAATGGCCGTGTGGACCGCGCAGCCATTACTTTGACAGGCTGTCACTGAAACCGGCCCACTGAGCCATAGGCCCACCGGGAAACTCCCGGTAGTCCTGATGGCCAGTACATGCCTGATACCATTCATTCTAGAAACAAGTCTGAGTGTGAAAAATTCCCCATAATATAGAACACATACATTGTAATATACAAAGTATGTCTTATTGGAACAAGTCACCTTTAATCTATAACAATTACCTCATAATATTTTAACATATACCCTGTTATATTTAAAATATACCTCAGAATATACAGTAGCTAATGCATCATAATATAAAAATCATCATGTAAAATATACCAAACAATTATTATCAAATACATACCTCATAATATGTAGCAAAACACTCATAATATATATATATATATATAAAATATATATATATATATATATATATATATATATATATATATATATATATATATATATATATATAGAGTATACTATGAAATAAATAACACATACATCTTACTATTTTAAAAAATACAATATAGAAATGACCAGAGATTTGTTTTAAAATATGGACCTCATAAACCTCATAATATAAAACAAATGATCTGTAATCTATAAGAAATACCTCATAATATATAACAATTACCTGGTAATTTGCAACAAATACCTCATAATATATTGTGTATACCATGAAATAACCAACACATACCACATATTTTAATACAAATATCTGGTCATTTATAACAATTACCATCTAATATGCAACAAACACCTCATAATGTTTGGAAGATACCTCATAATACACAACTACCTCATAATATACTGTACAACAAATATCTCATAATATATAGGAAATACCTAATAATATATGAGAAATGCCTCATAATATACAAATACCTCATAATATATGAAATATATAGAATATGTGACACCTCATAATTAGGGCTGGGGAAAAAATCGATTTAAATCTTATCGAGTTGAGAGGTCAAATCGATTCAAAATTCAAGCAAAACGATTTTTTTTTCACTGTGCTGAACCCGAGGAGCTGCGGGCAGGAGTTTTTAGGCGAGCCTGTGGCTTCGGCCTAGTGCGCAAGGCCGAACTCTTGCCCGCAGCTCCTCAGCACCGGTGCGGTGTCCAGAAAAAAAAAAAAAAAAAAAAAACTTGATTCAAATCGTGAATCAAGTTTTTTTTTTAAAAATCGCAGATTTTTTTTTTTTTAGAAAATCTCCCAGCCCTACTCATAACATAGAAGAACTAACTTATAACATTTGGAGAATTCATACATATCATGTATCACCCTGAAATAAATAACATATATGCCTCCCAATACATAAAATTTAGAACAAATACCTTTAAGAATTCAGTTGCAGAGAAGCTCCTCCTCTTCGCATTCTGTTCCTAGGGGGCAGGGCTTGTGACTGAAGCTGCCCCTGCATAGCCCCCAGCTTTCTCCTTTGATCCTCCCCATCCATACAGCAGGGAGCAGTATGGGGTAGAGCGGCGGGTGGATTGTTTGCCGCTCCCCCACCCAAAAAAAAAAAAATATACCAATAGCCGCCACTGCCCAGGACCCTGCATTCACTATATCTGCTCTCCCACAGTACGCAGAACATGGAAATGCAATTATTTTAGGAAATATAACCTGCTAAATACCTTTTCTCATCAACAGTATATACACTTCTCAAAAAAATTTGAAAACACATCAGATCTCAATAGGAAAAATATCATGCTGGATACCTATACTGATATGGACTGGGTAATGTGTTAGGAACGAAAGGATGGCACATCGTTTGATGGAAACGAAAATGATCAACCTACAGAGGGCTGAATTCAAAGGCACCCCAAACATCAAAGTGAAAATATGGAGCAGCAGGCTAGTACGTTTTGCTGCAATTTCATTGCAGCCACTCATAATGATACTCAGTAGTTTATATGGCCCCCATGTGCTTGTATACATGCCTGACAATTTCGGGGCATGGTCCTAATGGGACGACGAATGGTGTCCTGGGGTATTTTCTCCAAGATCTGGACCAGGGCATCACTGAGCTCCTAAACAGACTCAGGTACAACCTGGTGGCATCAGATGGACCAAAACATAATGTCCCAGAGGTGTTCTATTGGATCTAGATCAGGCGAGCGTGGGGGCCATTCAATGGTATCAATTCCTTCATCCTCCAGGAACTGGCTGCATACTCTCTCCACATGAGGCCGGGCATCATAGTGCACCAGGAGGAACCCAGGACCCACTGCACCAGCGTAGCGTCTGACAATGGGTCCAAGGATTTCATCCCGATACCCAATGACAGCCAGGGTGCCCATGTCTAGCCTGTAGAGGTCTGTGCGCCCCTCCATGGATATGCCTCCCCAGACCATCACTGACCCACCACCAATCCGGTCATGCTGAACGATGTTACAGGCAGCATAACGTTCTCCACGGCTTCTTCAGACCCTTTCACGTCTATCACATGTGCTCAGGGTGAACCTGCTCTCATCTCTGAAAAGCACAGGGTGCCAGTGGTGGAACTGCCAATATTGGTGTTCAAATGCCAATCGAGGTCCAAGATGCCAGGCAGTGAGCACAGAGCCCACTAGAGGACATAGGGCCCTCAGGCCACCCTCATGAAGTCTGTTTCTGATTGGTCAGAGACAATCACACCAGTGGCCTGCTGGAGGTCATTTTGTAGGGCTCTGGCAGTGCTCATCCTGTTCCTTCTTGTACAAAGAAACAGATATCGGTCCTGCTGATGGGTTAAGGACCTTCTACGGCCCTGTCCACCTCTCCTAGAGTAACTGACTGTCTTCTGGAATCTCCTCCATGCTCTTGAGACTGTGCTGAGAGACACAGCTAACCTTCTGGCAATGGAATATATTGATGTGCAATCCTGGAGGAGTTGGACTGCCTGTGCAACCTCTATAGGGTCCAGGTATCGCCTCATGCTACCAATAGTGACACTGACCCTAGCCAAATGCAAAACTAGCGAAAAACAGTCAGAAAAAATGTCAGTGGCCTCCACCTGTAAAACCATTCCTGTTTTGGAGGTCATCTCATTGTTGCCCATGTAACTGAAACTGATTAACAACCCCCTCTGATACTTAACTGACCAGATCAATATCCCAGGAGTTCAATTGATTTGATGCTATACTCAGATTTAAAAGTGTTCCTTTAAATTTTTTGAGCAGTGTAGTAGTCCTGTGACTTCTATCAGTGTCTGGTTAAAGCTTGTAGGAGGAGTTTTCATTCTGCTCTGATTCTCCTATGAGGCTGCAGGGCCCTTGACCCTCTGTCTGTACAGTGCTGATTGGCCCTGTGTTGATCACATGCATCATCCCAAGAAAAAAAACCTCTAGCAATACACACCAAACTGAGCATGTGGAGAGTGCCCCCAAGGCTCTGTACTATAAGGAGATGGATTGGGGATTGTGGATGAAGGGGGGGGGGGGGGAATCGGAGAAGACAGGATCAAACAGCTGTTTTATACAATGCGGAGGATTAACCCCTTAGGTTCCACAGTGAGTATAACAAGCATAATTTACTGCATATACAGACTGATTTTACTATTGTGGGTTTAGTAATACTTTAATTCTTGTTCCGGGGACAACACAAAATTACAACACATTTTGGATTTTCTTTAATTTTTTATAATAATGGTAAACAGGGCAAATAGAGAGAGTAAATCTCCCTAACGCAGAAAAAGTTTTGCCTTTAGTTATACTTTCAAATGCATGTTTGTCCCCCTCTAGTGGCCAACAGTGAGCACTGCCAAGATCTAGGTTTACCACTGATCAGTAATGATGAATACGGGCCCAGCTCAGATCCTGGATCGGAAATGTTCCCCATGTCTCCTTGCAGCGGGACCTATTGGATTTAACGAACCACCACACATGGTAACGAGCCACCACATGTGGTAATGAGCCACCGCACATTATAACGAACCGGAACCACCACACGTGGCAACAAGCCCCTGCACATGGTAACGAACCACCACATGTGGTAACAAGCCACCGCACATGTAACGTACCACCACACATGGTAATGAGCCCCTGCACATGGTAACGAACCACCGCACATAATGAACCACCGCACATAACGAACCACCGCACATAACGAACCACCGCACATGGTAATGAGCCACCGCACATGGTAACGAACCACCACACGTGGTAACGAGCCACCGCACATGGTAACGAACCACTACACATTGTAACGAGCCGACGCACATGGTAACGGGCCCCTGCACATGGTAATGAACAACTGCACGTGGTAACGAACCACCGCACGTGGTAATGAGCCCCTGCACATGGTAATGAGCCACCGCACATTATAACGAACCACCGCACACGGTAATGAGCCACCGCACATTATAATGAGCCCCTGCACATGGTAACGAACCACCACACGTGGTAACGATCCCCTGCACATGGTAACGAACCACCACACATGGTAATGAGCCACCGCACATAATAACGAACCACCGTACATGGTAACGAACCACCACACGTGGTAACAAGCTACCGTACATGGTAATAAAGCACCACACGTGGTAACGAGCCCCTGCACATGGTAACGAACCACCACACGTGGTAACGAGTCACTGCACATGGCAACGAACCACCACATGTGGTAACGAGCCCCTGCACATGGTAACGAACAACCGCACATGGTAACGAACCACCACATGTGGTAACGAGCCCCTGCACATGGTAATGAGCCACCGCACATTATAACGAACCACCGCACATTATAATGAGCCCCTGCACATGGTAACGAACCACCACACGTGGTAATGAGCCCCTGCACATGGTAACGAACCACCACACGTGGTAATGAGCCCCTGCACATGGTAACGAACCACTGCACATGGTAATGAGCCACTGCACATAATAACAAACCACCGCACATGGTAATGAGCGACCGCACATGGTAACGTACCACCACACGTGGTAACAAGCCACCGCACATGGTAACAAACCACCACACGTGGTAACGAGCCCCTGCACATGGCAACGAACCGCCGCACATGGTAATGAGCCACCGCACATAATAACGAACCACCACACGTAGTAACGAGCCAAGGCACATGGTAACGAAGCACCACACGTGGTAACGAGCCCCTGCACATGGTAATGAACCACCACACGTGGTAACGAGCCACGGCACATGGTGACGAACCACCACATGTGGTTACGAGCCCCCGCACATGGTAACGAACAACCGCACATGGTAACGAACCACCACACGTGGTAACGAGCCCCTGCACATGGTAATGAGCCCCCGCACATTATAATGAGCCACCGCACATTATAACGAACCACCGCACATTATAACGAACCACCGCACATTATAACGAACCACCGCACATTATAATGAGTCCCTGCACATGGTAACGAACCACCACATGTGGTAATGAGCCCCTGCACATGGTAACGAACCACCGCACATGGTAATGAGCCACTGCACACAATATCAAACCACCGCACATGGTAATGAGCGACCGCACATGGTAACGTACCACCACACGTGGTAACAAGCCACCGCATATGGCAACAAACCACCACACGTGGTAACGAGCCCCTGCACATGACAACGAACCACCGCACATGGTAATGAGCCACCGCACATAATAACGAACCACCACACGTGGTAACGAGCCAAGGCACATGGTAACGAAGCACCACACGTGGTAACGAGCCCCTTCACATGGTAATGAACCACCACACGTGGTAACGAGCCACTGCACATGGTGACGAACCACCACATGTGGTAACAAGCCACCGTACATGGTAACAAACCACTACACATGGTAACGAGCCATCGTACTTGGCAACGAGCCCCTGCACATGGTAACGAACCACCGCACGTGGTACCAAACCAGCACACATGGTAACAAGCCACTGCATATTATAACGAACCACCGCACATGGTAATGAGCCACCGCATATTATAACGAACCACCACACATGGCAATGAGCCACCGCATATTATAACGAACCACCGCACATGGCAATGAGCCACTGCACATTATAACCAGTCCCTGCACTTGGCAACGAGCCCCTGCACATGGTAACGAACTACCACATGTGGTAACAAGCCACCACACATGTAACGTACCACCACACGTGGTAATGAGACCCTGCACATGGTAACGAACCACCACACATGGTAATGAGCCACCGCACATTATAACGAACCGGAACCACCGCACGTGGCAACGAGCCCCTGCACATGGTAACGAACCACCACACATGGTATAACAAGCCACCGCACATGGTAATGAGCCACCGCACATGGCAATGAGCCACTGCACATTATAACGAACCGGAACAACCACACCTGGCAACAAGCCCCTGCACATGGTAACGAACCACCACATGTGGTAACAAGCCACCGCACATTATAACGAACCACCGCAAATGGTAATGAACCACCACACGTGGTAACGAGCCACCACACATGGTATTGAGCCACCGCACATTATAACGAACCACCGCACATGGTAATGAGCCACCGCACATTATAACGAACTGGAACCACTACACGTGACAATGAGCCCCTGCACATGGTAACGAAAAAAACACACATGGTAACGAGCCACCGCACATGGTAACGAGCCACCGCACATGGTAACAAACCACCGCACATGGTAACGAGCCACCGCACATGGTAACAAACCACCGCACATGGTAACAAACCACCGCACATGGTAAAGAGCCACCGCATATGGTAAAGAGCCACCGCACATTTTAACTAACCGGAACCACCACATGTGGTATCGAGCCACTGCACATGGTAAAGAACCAACACATGGTAAAGAAGCACCGCACATGGTGGGGAGCTGCTTTGGAAAAAATGCTTCATGTACGTTTATTTTTTGTCCATTCTAGTTTTGGATAGAGTGGAGAGGGATTAGAACCCCTGACAGTTTATTTTGCTGTCTGTGCTCCCATTGGGGAGAGTCACCCTCTTTATTTCTCCTGTTTACCATTATCATTGAAAATGAAAGTAAAAAAAATCTCAAATTTTGGGTTATCCTCAAAAAAAGTAATAGAGGGGGGAATTTTCCAATGGGGTCACTAGTTCTGGTAACACCCCAGGATTCCCTCACTTCCAGTTTGGCTATAGGACAGGAAGTGAAGGGAAAGCTGCTAAATGGGACACAGATGGTGAAAAATAAACTGACAGGGGTTATAACCCTCCCTTACTCTATACAAAATGAAAAAAAGGTTTTGCCTATAGTTCTACTTTAATTGGAATGCAAAGAAACTGAGGAGTGTAAGGAGTGTAAATGGGTCCTCAAAGAAAAATAACTTGTACTTACCAATTAGCAATAACTTTGATGCACAGCCTGCGCTAAGCTCAGTTTACACTTGTGGTTGAGGGGTGGTTGAGGGGTTTGTGGTAAAAACAGGTGTTGGAGCTATGTTTTCAACACCTTTAAACATGCTGCTCTTTCTGCTTTGCATCATGCGGATGTAAAAAACGATCCCCTCTGTCACGCTCGGTGGGCAGTACCAACATAACCCATTTAAGTAAATAGGGCTGCGCCACAACCATGTGTGCTGCATGCAATAGTGTCACAGGCTTTTAGTTAAAATAGATGGTGAGGTGACATAATGACTTCTCACCATTTATCAAATGCCCTCTGAAAAATTATCCACTGTAGATCACTCTTCATAGGGCTCAGGAAAGTGTACATGAGCCCTTCAGGTACATTTAAAGACAAAACTTTTTTTTTTTTAGTTTTATAACGAACCGGAACCACCACACGTGGTAATGAGCCTCTGCACATGATAACCAGCCACCGCACATGGTAACAAGCCACCACATGTGGCAACGAACCACCGCACGTGTTAACGAGCCCCCGCACATGGTAACAAACCACCACACGTGGTAACCAGCCACCTGCACATAGTAATGAGCCACCGCACATTATAATGAACCGGAACCACCACACGTGGCAACGAGCCCCTGCATATGGTAATGAACCACCACACGTGGTAACGAGCCCCTGCACATGGTAACAAACCATCACACGTGATAACGAGCCACCGCACATGGTAAACGAACCGCCACGCATTGTAACGAGTCACCGCACATGGTAACAAACCACCACACATGGTAACGAGCCACCGCACGTGATAACAAACCACTGCACATTATAACGAACCACTGCACATGGTAATGAGCCACCGCACATTATAACGAACTGGAACCACCACACGTGACAACAAGCCCCTGCACATGGTAGCGAACCACCACACATGGCAACAAGCCCCTGCACGTGGTAACGAACCACCACACGTGGTAACAAGCCACCACACATTATAATGAACCACCGCACATTATAACGAACCACCGCACATTATAACGAACCACCGCACATTATAACAAACCCCTGCACGTGGTAACGAACCACCGCACGTGGTAACGAGCCACCGCACGTGGTAACGAGCCACCGCACATGGTAACGAGCCACCGCACATGGTAACGAACCACCGCACATGGTAACGGACCACCGCACATGGTAACGAGCCACCGCACATGGTAACGAACTACCACACATTATAACGAACCGGAACCACCACACGTGGCAACGAGCCCCTGCACATGGTAACCAACCACCACACATGGTAACAAACCACCGCATATGGTAACGAGCACCGCACATGGTAAAGAACCACCGCACATGGTGGGGAGCTGCTTTGGAACAAATGCTTGATGTACGTTTTTTTTTTCCATTCTAGTTTTGGATAGAGTGGAGAGGGATTAGAACCCCTGACAGTTTATATTGCTGTCTGTGCTCCCATTGGGGAGAGTCACCCTCTTTATTTCTCCTGATTACCATTATCATTGAAAATGAAAGTAAAAAATCTCAAATTTTGGGTTATCCTCAAAAAAGTAATAGAGGGGGGAATTTTCCAATGGGGTAACTAGTTCTGGTAACACCCCAGGATTCCCTCACTTTGGAAGGATTTCCTCTCACTTCCTGTTTGGCAATAGGACAGGAAGTGAAGGGAAAGATCCTAAATGGGACACAGAATGCGAAAAATAAACTGACATGCGTTATAACCCTCCCTTACTCTATACAAAATGAAAAAAAGGTTTTGCCTATAGTTCTACTTTAATTGGAATGCAAAGAAACTGAGGAGTGTAAATGGGTCCTCAAAGAAAAATAACTTGTACTTATCAATTAGCAATAACTTTGATGCACAGCCTGTGCTAAGCTCAGTTTACACTTGTGGTAGAGGGGTTTGTGGTAAAAACAGGTGTTGGAGCTATGTTTTTAACACCTTTAAACATGCTGCTCTTTCTGCTTTGCATCATGCGGCTGCAAAAAACGATCCCCTCTGTCACGCTCGGTGGGCAGTACCAACATAACCCATTTAAGAAAATAGGGCTGCGCCACAACCACGTGTGCTGCATGCAGTAGGTGCCATAGGCTTTTAGTTAAAATAGGTGGTGAGGCGACATAATGACTTCTCACCATTTATCAAATGCCCTCTGAAAAATGATCCACTGTAAATCACTCTTCATAGGGCTCAGGCAAGTGTACATGAGCCCTTCAGGTATATTTAAAGACAAAACTTTTTTTTTTCTAGTTTTGGATAGAGTGGAGAGGGATCAGAACCCCTGTCGGGTTTTTCTTACTGTCTGTTAGGGAGATTCACCCTCTCTATTTGTTCTGTTTACTGTTATTACTGAAAGGGAAAAAAAAAAAAATCACAAATGTTGGGATGTCACCAGAACAGGAACAGGGACACTAGTTCTAGTGAAACCCCAGGATCCCCTCACTTCCAATAGGGACATGATTTCAGGTTACGCCCCGGATTACCCTCACTTCCAATGGGGACACGAGTTCTGATGACACCCCAAGATTCCTTCACTTCCAATTGGTACACTAGTTCTGGTGACATGCCGGGATTCCCTCACTTCCAATGGGACAGGAGTTCTGGTGACACCTCGGGATTCCCCCACTTCCAAAGGGTACACTAGATCTGGTGACGCCCCAGAATTCCCTCACTTCCAATAGGGGAAATTAGTTCTGGGGACACCCCAGGATTCCCTCATTTTGAATGGGGACACTAGTTTTGGTGACACCCCGGAATTCCTTCACTTCAAATGGGGACACTAGTTCTGGTGACACCCCGGGATTCCCTCACCTTCAGTGGGGACACTAGTTATGGTGACACCCCGGGATTCCCTCACCTTCAGTGGGGACACTAGTTATGGTGACACTCCGGGATTCCCTCACCTTCAGTGGGGACACTAGTTCTGGTGACACCCCGAGATTCCCTCACCTTCAGTGGGGACACTAGTTCTGGTGACACCCCGGGATTCCCTCACCTTCAGTGGGGACACTAGTTCTGGTGACACCCCGGGATTCCCTCACCTTCAGTGGGGACACTAGTTCTGGTTACACCCCGGGATTCCCTCACCTTCAGTGGGGACACTAGTTATGGTGACACCCCGGGATTCCCTCACCTTCAGTGGGGACACTAGTTATGGTGACACTCCGGGATTCCCTCACCTTCAGTGGGGACACTAGTTCTGGTGACACCCCGGGATTCCATCACTTCCAATGGGGACACTAGTTCTGGTGACATGCCAGGATTCCTTCACTTCAAATGGGGATACTAGTTCTGGTGACACCCCGGGATTCCCTCACCTTCAGTGGGGACACTAGTTCTGGTGACACCCCAGGATTCCCTCACCTTCAGTGGGGACACTAGTTCCGGTGACACTCCGGGATTCCCTCACCTTCAGTGGGGACACTAGTTCTGGTGACAGCCCAGGATTCCCTCACCTTCAGTGGGGACACTAGTTCTGGTGACACCCCAGGATTCCCTCACCTTCAGTGGGGACACTAGTTCTGGTGACACCCCGGGATTCCCTCACCTTCAGTGGGGACACTAGTTCTGGTGACACCCCGGGATTCCCTCACCTTCAGTGGGGACACTAGTTCTGGTGACACCCTGGGATTACCTCACCTTCAGTGGGGACACTAGTTCCGGTGACACTCCAGGATTCCCTCACCTTCAGTGGGGACACTAGTTCCGGTGACACTCCGGGATTCCCTCACCTTCAGTGGGGATACTAGTTCCGGTGACACCCCAGGATTCCCTCACCTTCAGTGGGGACACTAGTTCCGGTGACACCCCGGGATTCCCTCACCTTCAGTGGGGACACTAGTTCTGGTGACACTCCGGGATTCCCTCACCTTCAGTGGGGACACTAGTTCTGGTGACACCCCGGGATTCCCTCACCTTCAGTGGGGACACTAGTTCTGGTGACACCCCGGGATTCCCTCACCTTCAGTGGGGACACTAGTTCTGGTGACACCCCGGGATTCCCTCACCTTCAGTGGGGACACTAGTTCTGGTTACACCCCGGGATTCCCTCACCTTCAGTGGGGACACTAGTTCTGGTGACACCCCGAGATTCCCTCACCTTCAGTGGGGACACTAGTTCTGGTGACACCCCGGGATTCCCTCACCTTCAGTGGGGACACTAGTTCTGGTGACACCCCGGATTCCCTCACCTTCAGAGGGGACACTAGTTCTGGTGACACCCCGAGATTCCCTCACCTTCAGTGGGGACACTAGTTCTGGTGACACCCCGGGATTCCCTCACCTTCAGTGGGGACACTAGTTCTGGTGACACCCCAGGATTCCCTCACCTTCAGTGGGGACACTAGTTCTGGTGACACCCTGGAATTCTCAGACCTTCAGTGGGGACACTAGTTCCAGTGACATCCCCGGATTCCCTCACTTTGGTGGTATTTCCTCTCACTTCCTGTTTTGGGTATGGGAAGTGAAGGGAAATCTCCCCAGTGGGAAAAAGATGCCCAAAAAAAACTAATAGGGGTTATAAGAATGTAAAAAAGAAAAAAAAAGTTTAGCCCTTTGTTCTTTAACCCCTTCTTGTCCACCCTGGTGACCCTTTAAATAGTTCGGAATGCTGAGGGCGGGAAGAAGCAAGTGATCACAATAGTCACATGATCAGAAGCCAGTCCTGTCGCCTATCGATCGTTAGCTCAGGCTGAGAGCTGTCTGTGACAGTCCATGCAGTGAGCACACTCTCAGCTGCCCAGTGATGCATGTAGGCATTAAAGGCCATCCTTTTGCTTCTGAAGGAGCCGAATGTGTCAATAGGCAAAAAGAACGAAAAAAAAAAAACACATGATGGTGTACGGATAAGACGAGACAGGAGATCTAGGATTCCTAAAAGAGATTATGAAGAGGGGGTGTCAGGCACCATGTACCAGAGTTTTGGGGGTTCCCGGACATCAAGAAAAAGGTTAATGGTGCCAATGTGAAGACAACGGAAAGCCACCAGGTTGCCACCTTTAATCCCTTTGCAACCCTACCCTGAACCTTGATGGCTAAACCAAAGAGTAACCAAATTAAATGAATCGACCATTCCATTATCAAATTAAAGTGTATAATGTGAGCTGTGCAATATGCATAATGAAGACTTTTTTTTTTTTTACTTTAGGTCTGTTTCACAGGCCTCGGCTTGTATAAGAGCAGTGTGATCAGCAAGCATTATTGAAATGTTTAACCGCTTGCCGACCGGCGCGCGCCGATATACGTCAGCAAAAGGGCACCTACAGGCATATTAATGTACCTGTACGTTGCCCTTTAACCACCTCAATACAGGGCACTTAAACCCCCTTCCTGCCCAGACCAATTTTCAGCTTTCGGTGCTCTCACACTTTGAATGACTATTACTCAGTCATGCAACACTGTACCCAAATGAAATTTGTGTCCTTTTTTTCACACAAATAGAGCTTTCTTTTGGTGGTATTTAATCACTAATGGGTTTTTTATTTTTTGTGCTATAAATAAAAAAAGACCGTAAATTTTGTGAAAAATTGCCTTTTTCTTTGTTTTTGTCATAAAATTTAGCAAATTAGTAATTTTTCTTCATAAATTTTGGCCACAATTTATACTGCTATATATCTTTGGTAAAAATAACCCAAATTAGTGTATATTATTTGGTCTTTGTGAAAGTTATAGAGTCTACAAACTATGGTGCCAATCACTGAAAATTGAAAACATCTGATCAGGCCTTCAGTACATCAGGTGAATCTCATTTCTTGAGGTACTAACAAGTCAGAAAAGTACAAATACCCCCCAAATTACCCCTTTTTAGAAAGTAGACATTCCAAGGTATTAAGTAAGTAGCATGGTTAGTTTTTTTAAGGTGTAATTTTTTTCCCACAATTCTTTGCAAAAGGAAGATTTTTTTTTTTTTTTTCAAAATTTTCATATTAACTGGTTATTTCTCTCACAGAGCATATGCATACAACAAATTACACCCCAAAATACATTCTGCTACTCTTACCGAGTATGGGGATACCACATGTGTGGGA
This sequence comes from Lithobates septentrionalis, assembly GCA_037952835.1. Classification (NCBI taxonomy): domain Eukaryota; kingdom Metazoa; phylum Chordata; class Amphibia; order Anura; family Ranidae; genus Lithobates; species Lithobates septentrionalis. Next base: position 19,604 of record JBBDGP010000733.1, on the reverse strand, counting down.
CTTTTACACAGCCTGGCCACATACAAAGGCCCAACATTGAAGTCGCACCATCAGGCGATCTACGAGCATAAATTGCACATCTCATTTCTCAACCACCTATTACACTTTTGAAGGCCCTGGAGCACCAGGACAAAGGAATTGCCCACAAAATGACCCCATTTTGGAAAGCAAACACCCCAACGTATAATCTATGAGGCATAATGAGTCTTTTGAACGGTTATTTTTTTTCCAGAAGTTTTTGGAAAATGTGGAAAAAAAATAAAAACACATTTTTTTTACACAAAGTTGTCCATTTATAAGATATTTCCAACACATAGCAAATACATAGCAAAAATGACACGCCAAAATACATTCTGCTACTCCTCCTGAGTATGGCGATACCACATGTGTGGGACTTTTACACAGCCTGGCCACATACAAAGGCCCAACATTGAAGTAGCACCATCAGGCGATCTACGAGCATAAATTGAACATCTCATTTCTCAACCACCTATTACACTTTTGAAGGCCCTGGAGCACCAGGACAAAGGAATTGCCCACAAAATGACCCCATTTTGGAAAGCAAACACCCCAACGTATAATCTATGAGGCATAATGAGTCTTTTGAACGGTTATTTTTTTTCCAGAAGTTTTTGGAAAATGTGGAAAAAAAATAAAAACGCATTTTTTTACACAAAGTTGTCCATTTATAAGATATTTCCAACACATAGCAAATACATAGCAAAAATGACACCCCAAAATACATTCTGCTACCCCTCCTGAGTATGGCGATACCACATGTGTGGGACTTTTACACAGCCTGGCCACATACAAAGACCCAACATTGAAGTAGCACCATCAGGCGATCTACGAGCATAAATTGCACATCTCATTTCTCAACCACCTATTACACTTTTGAAGGCCCTGGAGCACCAGGACAAAGGAATTGCCCACAAAATGACCCCATTTTGGAAAGCAAACACCCCAACGTATAATCTATGAGGCATAATGAGTCTTTTGAACGGTTATTTTTTTTCCAGAAGTTTTTGGAAAATGTGGAAAAAAAATAAAAACGCATTTTTTTTACACAAAGTTGTCCATTTATAAGATATTTCCAACACATAGCAAATACATAGCAAAAATGACACCCCAAAATACATTCTGCTACTCCTCCTGAGTATGGCGATACCACATGTGTGGGACTTTTACACAGCCTGTCCACATACAAAGGCCCAACATTGAAGTAGCACCATCAGGCGATCTACGAGCATAAATTGCACATCTCATTTCTCAACCACCTATTACACTTTTGAAGGCCCTGGAGCACCAGGACAAAGGAATTGCCCACAAAATGACCCCATTTTGGAAAGCAAACACCCCAACGTATAATCTATGAGGCATAATGAGTCTTTTGAATGGTTATTTTTTTTCCAGAAGTTTTTGGAAAATGTGGAAAAAAAATAAAAACGCATTTTTTTTACACAAAGTTGTCCATTTATAAGATATTTCCAACACATAGCAAAAATGACACCCCAAAATACATTCTGCTACTCCCCCTGAGTATGGGGATACCACATGTGTGAGACTTTTACACAGCTTGGCCACATACAGTGGCCCAACATCCAAGTAGCACCATCAGGCGTTCTAGGAGCATACATTACATAGATAATTTCCTGACAACCTATCATTTTTGAAGGCCCTTCATATTTCTAACACATAGCATGTACATACCAAGAATTACAATCCAAAATAAATTCTATTGCGGAAAGGATAAAAAAAAAGTATTACCTGTGCTTTTAGTAGTGTCCACAGAAGAGAGCACTGGTCCAGGCAGCAGTCAGGGATGTGCTTAGCGACAGCAATAACTATCCAGGCAGCAGGCAGGAATATTGTCTATAGTCGGCACAGCACAGTCCATAGGAATTGTCCAGGCAGAGACAGCCAGCACAGCCATAATATTGGTCCTGGTACACTGTTACCTGCAGACACACATTATTGTACCGCTCTCCAGCCCTTCATAAATATACTGCCTTTTGCTACAGCGAATTATTTGCATAGTCCAGGTAGCAGGCAGATGTGTGGTCCGTTCATGCGGCAGGCAAAGGCATGATGGCAGTAAGTCAGCAGAAGGCTGAGGGCCGCAATTGGGTAAGACCTGTGCACAGGGGCACAGGGGTAGAGGCTTCGACCCACCCAAATCTCTATGAAGCCTCCGGACTCCAGACCCTAATCCGGAAATTACAAAACCGGGAGAAAACAAAAAAAATTGTTATCTCCATCCGGAAAAACTATTCTGGAGCCCCTCACATATGTGAGACCCCTGTGTACTATAGTAGCAGGGCAACAGATCAGTCCAAGCGGTAGGCAAAAGCATAGTCCATAAAACAAGCCAGGGTCAGTTAACGTGCAAGCAGTCCAAGCGGTAGGCAGAAGAGTAGTCACAAAACAGGCCAGGGTCAGTTCACGAGCAAGCAGTCCAAACGGTGGGCAGAGGCATAGTCAAAACAGGCCAGGGTCAGTTCATGTGGAAGCAGTCCAAACGGTAGGCAGAGGCATAGTCAAAAAGCAGGCCAGGGTCAGTTCACATTGAAGGCAGTGGCATGGTTATTTGGGGAAGCATGGAAAATGATCAGCGAAAATGGGGAAAATATGGGCTAATAACTTGGGGATGTATGATACAGTTCGAAGCATTCACCAATGCAAAGGCCAGGTTGGGAGGGACACTGGGGACAATGGTAGCTGGTATCTTTTCGAAAACCTCTTCTGCTGCACACACGACATTTTTTTTGCCGTCTTCGGCCTGCTTCCGATGGTGGAATGTTGTACGGGAAGTGCCATTCATGAAGTCGGCTAACAGCATCAGAACGAGGTAATTCTGGGAGGGGTCTTTGTGGATAGATGAGGGACGTGACTACTTCTTCGATGAATTTTAGGAAGGAGGCGGGGCTTTCTGTGGATTTTGTGTAGATAATGTAGGAATTGTAAATGGCCAAATGGATTAGATATATTGCTACCTTCTTATACCAGAATCGGGACCTCCTTATTGACAAATAGGGCTGAATCATTTGGTCATTGAAATCCACCCCCCCCCATGTAGAGATTATAGTCTTGGACACATGTCGGTTTTTCAATGGGACCTCGTCTTCGCTGAACTACAACTGCAGTGTCATCATGAATGGTGGACATCATGTGCACATCCCTCTTATCCTTCCACCTCAAGGCCAGCACTTCATTACATCTCAGTGTTGCTCTTTCCCCCTTTTTCAGCCTTTTGTTCACAATGGATTGTGGGAAGCCCTTCCTATTTTTTCTTGAAGTTCCGCAGGCCAGGGTTTTTTCAATATATAGGTGTCTGAAAAGGGGCAGGCTGGTATAAAAGTTGTCCAGGTATATATGATAGCCTTTTTTTAGAAGTGGGTAAGCCAGATCCCATACGATTTTTCCATTTGTGCCCATGTAGGCTGGGCACTCAGGGGGCTGGAGCTGGGAATCTCTTCCCTCATATATGCGGAATGCATATAGATATCCCGTGGCTCTCTCACACAGCTTGTAAAATTTGACTCCATATTTGGCCTTTTTGCTAGGAATATACTGTTTTATTCCTAGCCGGCCTGAAAATGGTACCAGGGACTCATCCACACATATATTCTTCTCGGGGACATAAAGTTCTGCAAATCGTTGGGAAAATGAATTTATTAGTGGGCGAATCTTGTATAGCTTATCCGAATTTGGATGATTGTTGGGAGGGCACTGGGTGTTGTCGTTAAAATGAAAGAATCTCATAATCATCTCATATCGGGACCTGGACATAGCGGCAGAATACATGGGCATATGGTGGATGGGGTGGGTGGACCAATAGGTATGTCCTTCATTTTTTTTTGTAAGCCCCATATTTAGGGTGAGGCCCAAAAACAATTTGAACTCCTCCATATTCAAATCTCTCCACTCAAACGGACGGGCATAAGATGATTGGGGGTTGCTGGCAATATACTGCTGGGCATACAAATTTGTCTGGTCCACAATGAACTGCAGCAAAGTGTCGGGCAAAAACAGGTGAAAAAAATTGATCTCTGTAAAATTTTGGGTGTTGGCCTGCACACCTGGCTGTGCTGTGAAAGGGGGAATATTTGGTGATCCCGAGTTGGAAGGCAGCCATGTTGGGTTGGCAAGACCATCTGGCATATAGGTAGCGGCCCTGGCTCTTGGGGGACGTGACACTCCAGTAGTTGGGGGAGTTGAATTTCCTGTGCTGGAACTCGGGTGTGATGTGGCAGCACTGGTACTGGGCATTTGTGCGCGGGGCCCATCTCTGGTGGCAGCACTGGTACTGGGCCTTTGTTCCTGGGGCCTATTGCTGGCGGCAGCACTGGTACTGGGCCTTTCTTCCTGGGGCCTATTTCTGGCAGCAGAGCTGGTACTGGGAATATAATCCCGGTTGCTGGCGGCTTCCTGGGTTCCAGAGTGTCGTGCCCTTTTAGGAGGGACCCATTCTTCATCCGAACCATTGCTACTCTCGATCGGCTCAAATGCCGAATTTGATTCGGAATCAGAATGGGACTCTGATGAGAGCTCCCCGGTGCTCTCATCAGTCATAGAGAGGATCTGGAACGCCTCCTCACTTGTATATCCTCTTTTGGACATGGCTGTGTGGCGGGTAGCTGTGCGACGGGTGACAGATGGGTGGCAGGTGACGGTCACTGATGGGCTGTGCGATGGGTGGCAGGTGACGTTCACTGAGAGGTGATGGTGTGATGGGCGATGGTCACAGATAGTTGACAGGCGACGGTCACTGATGGGTAACAGGTGCACCGCTGATGGTCACTGATGGGTGACAGGGCACAGTCACTGATGGGTGACGGGTGAGAGGGCCCGGTCACTGATGGGTGACAGGCCACGGACGGTGACAGGTGATAGTCACAGATTGTTGACAGGCGACGGTCACTGATGGGTGACGGGTGCACCGCTAATGGTCACTGGTGGGTGACGGGTGACAGGGCACGGTCACTGGTGGGTGACGGGTGACAGGGCAGGTCACTGATGGGTGACGGGTGACAGGGCAGGTCACTGATGGGTGACGGGTGACAGGGCAGGTCACTGATGGGTGACGGGTGACAGGGCAGGTCACTGATGGGTGACGGGTGACAGGGCAGGTCACTGATGGGTGACGGGTGACAGGGCAGGTCACTGATGGGCGACGGGTGACAGGGCACGGTCACTGGTGGGTGACAGGGCACCGCTGATGGTCACTAATGGCAGTCTCTATGTGACAGGTGCACTTTTTATGGGGTGACTGTTGGGTGACAGATGACAATTGGGGGGGGCGATGGGACAGAAGTGGTGTTGGTGCAGACACTACAAATACAAAGATCTGTAACTCACTGCTCCTGGCTCTTCTCTCCTCACACTGGAAACGGTGTGTGAGGAGAGAAGGGCTAGTAACAGCTAGTGACAGCTCTTTGTTTACACTTAGTGATCGGCTGTGAATGGATCACAGCCGATCACATGGTACACAGTACTGGCCAATGGCTGTAAACTATCGTCGGTGACGAGCAGTGTTCCCGGGGAACACGCCGCCACCGACGTGCACGCGCAGCGCGCTCACGATCGCGCGCATGCGCCGTGCAATGCGGGATGTACCATTAGTGATCAGCCGTGACTTCATCACGGCCGATCACGTGGTAAACAGCCATGCCCAGTGGCTGTTCACCCCTGTCGGTGACGAGCGGTGTCTCGGTGACACGCCGCCACCGACAGTACAGGGCTGCGCGCTCACGATCGCGCGCATGCCCTGTTTAAACGGTGGACGTCATATGACGCCCACTCAGAACAATAGGCTTACCGTCCGGCCGTCATATGACAGTGGGCGGTAGGCTAGTGGTTAAGAAGCAGTTTGCGGGCGGTCGCCCGCCCGCCACGAGCTCCGTGAGTGTGATCGCGGGTCCCGCGGACTCGATGTCCGCGGGGATACCCGCGATCGTCTCACGGAGAGGAAGAACGGGGAGATGCTGATGTAAAGAAGTATTTCCCCGTTCTGCCTAGTGACACTGATCACAGCTTCCTGTAATCGGGAGCGGTGATCAGTGCCGTGTCACACGTAGCCCCTCCCCCCTACAGTTAAAATCACTTACTAGGACACACTTAACCCCTTCACTGCCCCCTAGTGGTTAACCCCTTCACTGCCAGTCACATTTACACAGTAAGCAAAGCATTTTTAATCGCACCGATTGCTGTATAAATGTGAATGGTCCCAAAATCGCGCCAAAAGTGTCCGATCTGTCCGCCATAATGTCGCAGTCATGATAAAAATCGCCGATTGCTGCCATTACTAGTAAAAAAAAAATTAATAACAAAAATGCCATAAAACTATCCCCTATTTTGTAGACGCTATAACTTTTGCGCAAACCAATCAATAAATGCTTATTGTGATTTTTTTTTTTACAAAAAATATATAGAAGAATACATATCGACCTAAACTGAGGGCAAAAAACGTTTTTTATATATTTTTTGGGGATATTTATTATAGCAAAAAGTAAAAAATAATGCGTTCTTTTCAAAATTGGCGTTAATTTTTTTTTTTATAGCGCAAAAAATATAAAACCACAGAGGTGATCAAATACCACCAGAAGAAAGCTCTATTTGTGGGGAAAAAAGGACGTCAATTTTATTTGGGAGCCACGTCGCCCCACCGCGCAATTGTCAGTTAAAGCGACGCAGTGCCGAATCGCAAAAAGTGCTCTGGTCTTTGGCCAGCCAAATGGTCCGGGGCTGAAATGTTTAAAGTACCATTCAGCTCGAAGTTTGTAAATGGTGAACACAGATCCTAAAGTGGCAATCAGCACTCCCATTATGATCTGTGTTCACCATTTACAAACTGGAGCTGAATGGTACTTTGAACACCTCAATAAAGCGTGCTGATCGCACTGCTCTTATACAAGCCAATGTCCATGTGATACGGGTCTTATCTGATGGTGGTGCACCAGCAGACTCCTGGCTTTACCTGTACTCCCCCCCCCCCCCCCTCTGTCTATAAAGCTGCAAGAGCCCCTCCCCCAGTGACCAATGCACTTTGCTAAAAAAAAGTTCCAGTCATACCCAAAGCTTTCTATATGATGAGAATGAAGATGGCAGTTGAATTGGTTTCCTACCTGTGGGATGGTGTGCAGTGAGGAGGGAGCAGCCACCCCTGTAGATTGCACAGAGCAGCCAGACCCAGGTGTATGCCCTAATCGTGATCAGCTGATCTCCAACAGATCCCCTCATAGCAAAGGAAAGCCATGTGCATTGTGAACAGTACACCACAGTAACTATGGAATTCTATGCATTGCAAATTGTTGTGCAAAAATGCAACAGTTTTTTTTTTTGGTGCATGCCTTGTTCTTGCAGTGGGCATTTCCCAACCCTGCTGGCATGAACAGTCCCTTAGCCCTTGTTCACATCTATGTGCTGGTTGCATTAGAGCCCTTTCACACTGGGGCGGTTTGCAGGCGCTATTGCGCTAATAATAGCGCCTGCAAACCGACCCGAAAGTGCCGCTGCTTTCATTCCAGTGTGAAAGCCCTGAGGGCTTTCACACTGGAGCGATGCGCTGGTAGGACGGTAAAAAAAGTCCTGCCAGCAGCATCTTCGGAGCGGCGAAGGAGCGGTGTGTATACCGCTCCTGCCCATTGAAATCAATGGGACGGCGCGGCTATACCGCCGGCAAAGCGCCTCTGTAGAGGCGCTTTGCGGTGGTATTTAACCCTTTCTCGGCCGCTAGCGGGGGGTGAAACCGCCCCGCTAGCGGCCGCATACCGACGGTAAAACGCCGCTAATAATAGCGGCGTTTTACCGCCGACGCCGCCCCCCGCCCCAGTGTGAAAGGGCTCTTAGGGTAGCCTGCTCATTTGAATAGGCTGCCTATTGCTGCTAAATCGATTTATTTATATTTATTTGTTTAAACGCACAGCCCCCAAACATAATATGTTACCATGCATTCTAGTGTGATTTAGCCCATATCCATAGCTCCCAACTGTCTCTGATTTCGAGGGACTGTCCCTGATTTGGAGCAATGTCCCTCTGTCCCTCTGTCCTCCTCATTTGTCCCTCATTTCGGTCTGATCTATATAGTTGTATATAAAATGCACTTTTTATCTTTCAAAAAGTGTTTCCCAGCACTAAACCTTTCATCCAATTTCTAAATTTCTGCATTTGTAAATTTTAAAAGCCAATATAAAGGAATAGTAGTGGTAAAAAAAAGCCCTTGTGGATTTAATTAACTTTTTTTTTTGTTACTTCACCTTTAAGGGGGTGTGGCAGGGGGCGTGTCCTATGCCTACATACATTTGCCAATAGGTGTCCCTCATTCCCGTCTCAAAATGTTGGGAGGTATGTATAGACAGATTTATTAGGGGTGCCATTAAGAATGCAGGCAGGGCCGGAGCTACCACTAGGCAAACTAGGCAGCCGCCTAGGGCGCCCGACCACTGGTGTTCCTACTCTCTTCTCTCTGCAGCAAGCAACTAAGTTTCAGCATCAGCAGGCAGCCGCCGCTCCGTTCACACATAGTGTCAGAAGCGTAGCAGCGGCGGTGGACTGTGTCTGTGTCCCGATTCCCGAATAAAAGGAAGCAAGCTAACATTCATTGATGAGCACTGGTAGGCTGCATTGTTGGGCGCTGGTAGGCTGCATTGTTAGGCTGCATTGTTGGGCGCTTGTAGGCTGCATTGTTGGGCGCTGGTAGGCTGCATTGTTGGGCGCTCGTAGGCTGCATTGATAGGCGCTGGTAGGCCGCATTGATAGGCGCTGGTAGGCTGCATTGTTAGGCACTGTTAGTCTGCATTGTTGGGTGCTTGTAGGCTGCATTGTTGGGCGCTGGTAGGCTGCATTGTAGGCACTGGTAGGCTGCATTGTTGGGCGCTCATAGGCTGCATTGATAGGCGCTGGTAGGCGGCATTTATAGGCGCTGGTAGGTTGCATTTGATGGACGCTGGTAGGCTGTATTTGATGGACGCTGGTAGGCTGCATTTGATGGGCGCTGGTAGGCTGCATTTGATGGGCGCTGGTAGGCTGCATTTGATGGGCGCTGGTAGGATGCATTTGATGGGCGCTGGTAGGATGCATTTGATGGGCGCTGGTAGGATGCATTTGATGGGCGCTGGTAGGATGCATTGGATGGGCGCTGGTAGGATGCATTTGATGGGCGCTGGTAGGCTGCATTTGACGGATGCTGGTAGGCTGCATTTGATGGGCGCTGGTGGGGCTGCATTGATGGGCGCTGGTAGGATGCATTTGATGGGCGCTGGTAGGATGCATTTGATGGGCGCTGGTAGGCTGCATTTGACGGATGCTGGTAGGCTGCATTTGATGGGCGCTGGTGGGGCTGCATTGATGGGCGCTGGTAGGCTGCATTTGATGGGCGCTGGTGAGGCTGCATTTGATGGGCGCTTCATTAAAAAGGTGGGATATACATGGGCAAGGCAAAGAGGGTAGAGTCAGGGGTGGAGCCAAGGGGGGAGGTGGCAAAATTAGTATTCGCTTAGGGTGTCAAAAATTCTTGCACCAGCCCTGAATGCAGGCACAGCAGCACCTCTGCATAAAAAGCATGCCCTGGGGGACCACGCATGGAAAGTGCTTTCACACAGGTGTAAACAGGGGCTAAATCTGAAGGAGATTGTACAGTCACATTGTAAAGTGTAGGACTTACTTTAGTATATTTCACAGGCAGATACTGTACACATTACAGCCCCGTCATATCTAGTGTGTACGCCTGTCAGGACACAAATTGAATGGATGGTTTAGGTAGGTATATGTCATCGCGGTTAGTACAAAAGGCTTAATTTATACTTATGCCTACGCGGTATGCACATATGTTCCATGTATCTCTGTGTAGGCAGTCCCATTCACATATATTGGGACACAGCACTGCAAAGGACACGGCCGTTGGTCCCAATCTGACATCCAAGTAGGGACAGGTGCGTTCCCCCGGACAAACGTCGTCTGCATTCGAGGACACACATGACAAATTGGGACCGGCGCATGTGTCTGCGCCCCAATATACGTGAATGGGACTTCTTGCACACAGATGTACAGAACGCTTTTCAGAGAGTGGTTAGCATTCGCACCCATCTGAAAAAGCCCTTAGACCCCATGTACATGGTCATAACTATGTGTACTAGAGCTGCACGATTAATCGTTAAGAATCGAAATCGCGATCTTTTTCTCTTCCCAATCTTCAAAACAGCATGTCACGATTCTTTAACAAGTGCAGAGAGTTCTCACAGCTGGGGGAAAGAAAAATTCAAATAAAAATCCAGGCAGCCTACCAAATTAAATAAAGCAGGAATAAGTAGAAACAAAGTATCTTTTTGTTCTTTTATCAAAGGAAAGAACTCCAGCGTGTAAATAAGGGAAGTTTAACCATTTAAAGACCAAACCCTTTCTGACATTTGTTGATTACAAGTAAAAATCATTATTTTCTGCTAGAAAACTACTTGGAACGCCCAAACATGATATTTTTTATTTTTAGCAGAGAACCTATAGAATAAAATGGTGTTGTTGCAATATTTTATGTCACACCGTATTTGCGCAGCGGTCTTTCAAATGCAATTTAAAAAAAAAAAATACACTTTAATGAATTAAAAAAAACAAAAAAAAAAACTTAAAACAGTAAAGTTAGCCCAATTTTTTTGTATAATGTGAAAGATATTACACAGCGAGAATCGTGATCTTTATTCTAAGCAAAAAAAAAAAAAAAAAAAAATGTGATTCTCATTTTAGCCAAAATCGTGCAGCTCTAATGTGTGCCAATTCCAAAATACACACGGCGCTCCTAGGAGAAGTGCAGAGTCACTTGGTCTACTGGAACTTTCATCTGTATCTAGACCAGGGGGGTAGGCAACCTTGGCCCTCCAGTTGTGGTGAAACTACAAGTCCCATGAGACATTGCAAGACCCTGACAATCACAGGCAGGACTGCTAGAGGCAGAGGCATGATGGGATTTGTAGTTTCATCACAGCTGGAGTGCCAAGGTTGCCTACCCCTGATCAAGACCATCAACAGGGTAGAGGAAGGGATATGAGGCAACTGGATGGATGGCTGAGCAGGAGAAGGGACAGAGACTGGAACCTCTGCAGCTCCCATAGAAGATCTGGGTAGGATCATCACCTCAATGTAGAAGAAAACGAACAGCAGGACCTTGGTCAGTATCAAATAAAAATCAGTTTATAGCTGATAAGCAGCACACTTACATTGAAGTTAGCATGAAACAGCATGGATAGGGAATAGGGTTGCCACCTCATTCTTCCCAACACATATGAATTACACGGGTTCTGAGGCTAATTTAATGCAGATAAGGCACCAAGTGAGTTTATTTACCACCTTCATCAGCCACAGAACCTGTGTAATTCATATGCGTTTGGTTTTAAAGGGACGAGGTGGCAACCTTAAGCCTGGGTTCGCACTGGTACGACACGACTGTTGTACGGCTGTCATCCTACTTTGCCCCGCGGCATCGGTCCTACTTCCATCAGACTTGAATGAACAGGATAAGATTTTGCTCAGACTTCGAGATGGTCTGACTTGTCCTTTGACCAATCAAAACAATCCCAGTGTGACAAATTCCTTTTACTGCTGCTGTAATCACCATGTCGGATGTCACAAGTCGGGTGGTTAGGACAATGATCCGACTTTAATGATATTCAATGGGCTGATGTAGGACCAAAGTCGGATCAAAGTAGTGCAGGAACCTTTGTCAAAGTCGGACCGACTTGTGTCGGACCAATTAAGACGGCTCTCATAGGGAACCATTGATCTACACACGTGATGCGACATGTGCTCCAAGTGCTGTAGTGTTTATCGTACCAGTGTGAACCCGGGGAACACTGCACAGGTACGTCCCCTTTAAGAAGCGGCGCTGCGGGCACGCGCCGTGTTCTCCATGACCATAGGTCCCGCAGACTCTATGTCCACCGAGTGCCCGCGAACGTGTCACGGAGAAGAACGGGGAGATGCTTTTGTAAACAAGGCATTTCCCCGTTCTGCCTAGTGACAGGACAGAGATCACTGCTCCCTGTCATTGAGGGCAGTGATCGCTGTCATGTGTGTTATAGCCCGCCCCCCCCCCCCCCCCCCAGTAAGAATCACTAACCCCTTAATCGCCCCCTAGTGGTTAACCCCTTCACTGCCATTTACACAGTAATCAATGCATTTTTATTGCACTGATCGCTGTATAAATGACAATGGTCCCAAAATAGTGTCAAAAATGTCCGATGTGTCCTCCATAATGTCGCAGTCCCGATACAAATCGCAGATCGCCACCGTTACTAATAAAAATAGATAAATAAAATAAAAATGGCATAAATCTATCCCCTATTTTGTAGGCGCTATAACTTTTGTGCAAACCAATCAATATACGCTTATTGCGATTTTTTTTTTTTTTTTTTTTACCAAAAATACGTAGAAGAATATATATCGGCCTAAACTGAGGAAAAAAAAAAAAATAGATTTGATATATTTTTGGGGGGATATTTATTATAGCAAAAATTAAAAAATAATGCTTTTTTTTTCAAAATTGTCGTTTTTTTTTTTTTGTTTATAGCGCAAAAAATAAAAACCGCAGAGGTGATCAAATACCACCAAAAGAAAGCTCTATTTGTGGGGAAAAAAAAGGACGTCAATTTTGTTTGGGTATAACGTCGCACAACCGCACAATTGTCAGTTAAAAGCGACGCAAAAAGTGCTCTGGTTAGGAAAAGGGTAAATCCTTCCAGGGCTGGAGTGGTTAAAGTTCACTTCTAGTTACACATATGATGGACGTGCCCAGTAATCCAAACCTTCTGGAAGGAAGTCTTCGTGATTGCATCTAAAATATTTAAAAAAATAATACAACCAGATCCATATATAACTTTACTTAATCTAAAACCGGAATGGTTAACACTCTCTCAATTCAAACTTATGATCCAACTAATAACGGCTGCAAAACAAACAGTGGCCAAGGCATGGAAATCTCCTACATTGGTACTAGCAGAAACAATTCACAGAATGAATAATACAATGTCCCATGCTAAGATGGTAGCCATCGATCAAAATCAAATTCCAAAATTTGAAAAACTTTGGCATCCTTGGATAAAACAACAGTTCCTGTCAAATTTCAATGACTCTGTCCTGTTGCCATGGTAACAGATTAAATGACTTACAGAGACACCCATTCTAAGGCTTCAAAGAGAACTAAAAAGAATAATAAACTGACGAGCGGGACAACCTTGTGGACCATACCTCTACCTTTCAACCCTTTTTCTTCTTTCTCTTTCCTTTTCTCCACCTTACGATTAAAGCTCATTATCAGAATTTATTTGACCTATATACACTCTACCTGTAAACAATATGTATAGTAGGTATAAATCATTTAAATACCTACACAAGTAACTAGGGAAATTTAGGTTTACGTGAACCCAATGTTTAATATTTGAAATTTCATGATATTTACCTATATAAACCCTACTGTAAAACAATGAGCTTACTTTATAGATCCTTGTAAACTTACTTTATGTATCTTTATAATATTGTATACTCAATAAACTTCTTTTGACAAGGAAAGTTCACTTCTAGACTATTCACATTGTTTTTAATTAAGCCCTGATGAAGGGAGAAAATATTAGACCCCAGAAACGCATAGTCCCGATGAAGGGAGAATTGTTGGACCCCTGAAATGCATTGGATACTATTTGGATCATCTACCTAATATTTATTGGAATAAGGTATCTGGACCTTTTAGCAGTGGTGTGACGCTTCAATTTGCACTTTTGTGACATTGCACTACAAGCCAAGAAGCCCATGGAGATCCTCTGGAATGTACAAGTTGCCTGCCCAGGAACCAGATAACTTACATCTGCATCAATACCAATAAGATAACCCTATGGGTCCAGCGCTATATTTCCACATACCTGGGCTACCACTGCGGACCTTGTGAAATGTCTGCCTTCAGTACTTTCAGATACATTGGTTGCAACTAAAATGCAAGTCAGCTAAAGTGGAATTCCGGGATAAACCAAACTTCCCTTAAAACTGTCCCCTCTCCCCCTTCCTAACCCCTGTGCTTACTAATGTGTCTTTTGGAGTGGGGACCAGTCAGAGCCAGGACCTTAACCCCAAAGAGATGTTGTGGAACAACCTCAAAGAGAGCTGTTCACATCAGACATCCTACAAATGTGTCTGAGCTGAAGCAGTTTTTTTTTAAAGAGGAATGGTCAAAAATTCCTCCTGAACGTTGAGCGGGTCTGGTCCAGAGCTAGCGAGTCATTGCTGCCAAGACTCGACCAGATATTAGGGTTTCTCAACGATCCGCCATTCATCACAAGCAGATAAACAGCAGATCACATCCCCAAACATCTGACAAGCTGCAGAGGAAAACAGACATCCCTGCCCTGCGCCTGTTGTGGGCAGCCCACCCCTCCCAGAAGCCTGTGTGTGGGTGTGATATCACTCGGGAGGGACGCGAATCGGCGCACGAGATACCAAAGCAATCCAACAGCTTCCCTGAGCTACTTTGCATGAGGTTCACAGTAAACCACTACAGATGCCAGCATTGCACCCTCCAGTTTCCTCCTGTCCCCCCCCCCCCCCTCCCCGTACTATTCTCTCCTGGCCTCCTGTACTATTCCTTCCTTCCTGAGCAGACGGATAACAGGTCCGTGTCCGCTCACTGTGCAAAGACGGACCTGTCAGAGCCCCGCTCTCCTCTATGGGAGGTCGGATAAAGACGGAACCCCCCCCCCCCCCCCCCCCCCCATTCTCATCTGATCGGATCCACCAGATGGATGGAAAATAGGGTCACCATCTGTCTGGATTTTCACGGACAGGATCAGATAGCAGCGGGTGTCAGTGGACATGTCACCGATGAGATCCGCTGCTCCATAGGACTGAATGGAGGGTCCGATCAGGTAAGATCGGAAACCCCATGTGAAAGGGCCCCCTAAGTAGTACGTTTTAATATTTATTCTATTGCTTAAAAGGGGTTGTAAAGGTTTGTGTTTTTATCCTATGCATTAAGGTGAAAAAACACCTGGCAGTCACTAGCCCCTAGCTCCCGCTTTACTTACCTGAACCCCTTCAGTTGGCGGGGACGCACGCACTCACTCTCCAGGGGCTCCCGGCTCTTGATTGGATTGATAGCAGCGCAGCCATTGGCTCCCACTGCTGTGCATCAAATCCAATGACGCCGGGGCCGAGTCCTGCATTTGGCCTCTATGGACGTCGACTGCTGGACTCGGGAGCGCGCCCGCAAGGTAATCGCCTACGGGGGTAGCTTCTCCTAGGGGGTTATCTGGTGTGGGGAGGAGCCACGAGAACCACCAGGGACCACAGAAGAGCAGGTTTGGGGCCACTCTGTGCAAAATGAGCTGCACATTGGAGCCAAGTATGATGTGTTTGTCATTTTAAAAAAAATTACCTTTACAATCACTTTAATGCTATTTCTAAGCATAATTGTTGTTATATCTACAGCTCTATTGTCACACCGATGTTCCGTGAGCTGTAGATATGAAAGATTATTTCCGGGGTTCCCAGAGCTCTCAGACTTGTCGCCAGGGGTTCCTTGAAGGTAAAAAGGTTGAGAAACAGAGCTATTAAGTACACAGGTTCACTTACCTTTTCCTCCAATGCTGTGAATGTTTAATCGGTGTGTTGAATAAAGACACAAGAAATTAGAATAGTTTTTGCAATATCAGCTTTAGCAGGACCACAAGATCGGAGCAGCCTGAAATTTTCTGGCTACTCTGGTCCGGTCACACGATCTCCCTGCTGGGAACAGTGGTCTGACAATGCATGGGCCATTGAAGCCTATAGGTGATGTCCCCACTCCCTGGTATTTGCAACCATTGTCAGAGCGCTGTCTCCTGCAGCTGGCACTGGCCTACACAAGGGAGATCTTGTGACTGCACCAGAGTAGCTGGAAAATTTCAGGCTGGTCCGGTCTTGTGGTCCTACTCGCCTGTGTGGTAGCCAGCGCTGGGGTAGAAGAGAGGATGGAGCGCCAACAATGGATGGGCCATAGAAGCCTATGGGTGTCGTCACCACTCTCTGGCATTTCCTGCCATTGTCAGAGTGCTGTCCCCTGCAGTTGGCCTACACAGGAAAGATCATGCGACCGGAAAATTTCAGGATGCTCTGGTTTTGTGGCCCTGCTCCCCTATGTGGCAGCCAGCGCTGCTGCAGGAGACAAGAGAGATCGTTAACAATGGAAGGGCCATTGAAGCCTATGGGTGACGTCACTGCTCCCTGGCATTACCAGCCATTGTCAGATTGCTGTCCCCTGCAGGTAGCACTGGCCTACACAGGGGAGATCATGTGACTGGACCAAAGTGGCCTGAAAAAAAATTTCAGTCTGCTCCGCTCCGGTCTCGTGGTCCTGGTGTCAGCCAGCGCTGCTGGAGAGAGGGGGAAACGCCGACAATGGATGGGCAATTGCATTTTCAGCCATTGTTGGAGCACTGTCTCCTTTCCCTGGCAGCTGGCACTGGTCTAAACAGGGGAGAACCTGTGACCGGACTAGAGCGGCCTTAAAATTTCAGGGTGCTCCGGTCATGTGATCCTGCTCCCGTGTCACTGCTGCAGGGGAAAGGAGGAAGCGTCGACAATGGAAGGGATATTGCCTCTTATGGGTGACGTTACTGCTCCCTGGCATTTCCAGCCATGGTCTCCTTTCCCCTGCAGCCAGCACGTGCCTACACAAGGGAGTGCACGTGACCAGAAATGCACAGGTGAGCAAGTACAGGTGTTTAGGTGTTAGGAAGGGGAGGGGAAAGTTTTAAGAGTAGTTAGGGTTATCCTTAAGTTCCACTTTGAGTCGAAAATTCCACTTTACCGCAGAACTCCAAAATCAGCATACTCGTTCTAGGTCCACGGCTGAAAAGTACTGAAGCCACTCGATGAGCATGACAGCCAAGGAACTGGGAGAATAGCAGCTTCCCGACATCCCCCGGCCACCTCTGAAGCATTTCCCATTGTGAATCGACCCAACAACATAACACACAGACAGACGTGGTACAGATAAATTTGTTTTTAATAAAGGAGTTAATTTTCTTTCAATCCTATATAAAACAATAGCAATTAAAAACTTCATTTTTGAAAGTAAAATATTTACATATGAACAAGTAACTGTGCAAAAATGTACAAGAAAACAAAATGGAAAGACAAGATCAGCAGGCGGGTGGGAGGAGGAGGAGACGACGACGACAGGATGTAACAGCGGTCAGTTACAAATACTGATCAGAGTTCGGTGACAAAAGGCAGAGTTTGGTAAATCCAGGGGGCGGGGGGGGGGGAGGGTGGACACAAGGTCAGGCTATTTACACTCATAAAAGTATTACCAATCAACAGTTTTAATACAGTAAAACCTCTGAAAATATAAAGAACCAATTAGTATATTTTATTTTATTTTTTTTTAATTCCGTAATAAAAAAATAGGTACAAAGATGGGGCTATTGCCGTGGCGGCAGAAAACGGTCGCCAAAGCTTGCATACTGTTTTTTGTTTTTTCTTTTTAACAAAATATTTTACGGATATTTGTACATAGTCATTTGCGGTAGAATGGGAGATTCTGTGTTATATTTAAATTTCGCCAATCCCCCCCCCCCCCCCCCCCCCCCGTTATCATAAGTGCCAAAAATTATCTACAAGGAACTACCCAAAAATACAGCAAGCCATGTCGAGACTTTTACCAAGTGTGTCACAAAGAAAGAAAAAAAAAAAAAAAACCCTCTGTAGAAAAAACAAAACAAAAACAAAAAAAACACGGTGGCGTCTCTGTTAAAAGAGAGGGTGGAGCGCTCAAATTATATACGAAAAAAAAAAAAAATTAAAAACAGTGCAAGTATAATATATATATATATAGATATTTATATTTTTATGCCATAAAATGTTGTGTCCTTTGTCATAAACTTTTGCAACTGCCCACAGGTTTTTTTTAATTTTCTTTACAAAAAAATAAAAAAATAAGCAAATAAAATAATACAACATTGCATTGTGTTTTTTTAAACTTTAGTTATTTCTTCCTAAAATTTAAAAACAGTCTATTTAAACCTTTATTTTGGAAGTTTAGATTTCTAAAATTTTACTTTAATTGGGTTGCCCAAAGAAGGGGGGGGGGGGGTTAAACACTGTAGATTGCTAAAAAAATTAGAGAGGCAAAGATGGTTCTGGTGTGTCGATCCCACAGTAGGCAGAGGTAAAACCAATAAATACAATGAAAAAAAAATATAGGGTGGGGGTAAGAGGGACTGCCCTCTGCAAAAAAAGAACCGACGTGTCATAACTGGAACTCCTTTCACTGGCAATGAAAGGGGCGGAAGAATATAAAAACGCACAGTTACTGACCACTGGCGAGAAACAGAAGTAAAAACGGGTTTTAAAAAAAGTCCATCCATATATGGCTTGATTTGCAGAAGGCAGCTTTCCATCCTGTGGGTTTCTCCATCCAAGTATCCGTCGTTTGCAGCTCTCGACTCTAAAATTTCAATCACAAAGCAGGATTTTTTTTTTGTTTTGTTTTTTTTTTTAAAACTGGAAGGAATCCGAAGGGTGATGATTGTGGTTTGCTCTTAATTAAGCGTGTCAAAAAGATAGCAAAAAGGCAAGAAGAATCGGCAAACATATAAAATGAGAAAGAAAACAAACAAAAAAAAAAACAGTCCCAGCGAGGTTCAAAGGGGGGAAAAGTGTCGTCTTTGCAAAAACGAAAGGACAAAAAAAAAAAAAAAATACCTTGATCTTTTCCATATTTGTTGAGTTTTTGTTTTGTTTTTATTTTTTTCACTTTAGGAATGCTTTATATAGCAAAAGTGAATGGCTTGTCTCTCTCTCGTTTTCCAAACAAAATATGAGGTCCCTGAGATTGACACGCGTTATCCGCTGCCGTGTAAACTGTCTGCTACTGCCTGCTCCGGAGCTGCTGGAGGGTGTTGTACTGGTGGTGGATGCCTGCAGGAGGACAGGAGACAAAGCATGTTAATATAGAGTCATCTGATAGAAGCCAAAAGGTTAGAATATGCAAGAGTACCTGAAAACTCCAGTCTTTACCAACTTGCCTACCAGGCCACTTTTACCCCCTTCCTGCCCAGGCCAATTTTCAGCGCTGTCACACAATTGCCCGGTCATGCAACACTGTACCCATATACATTTTTCTCATTTTTTCACACAAAGCTTTCTTTTGGTGGTAATTGCCAGTTTTTTGTTTTTTTTTTTTGCTAAACAAAGACCGAAAATGTTGGGGGGGGGAAAACAAAACAAAAACAAAAAAAAAAAACTTTCATAGTTTGATATAAAATTTTGCAAACAGGTAATTTTTCTCCTTCGCTGATGTGCGCTGATGGGGCTGCACTGATAATCAGGACACCGACGCTGGGTTCACACTCAATACGGATGCGTAGGGGGTCCGGTGTGTCCCTGTTCTCCATTTCAGGAATGAATCAGGCCCAAATTTTTGCCTGAAATCAAACCTGAAAAACGGAGCCAAAGACAAACAGGACCCTTGTGCAATCCGCTCTGCAGCCGTCCTTGAGATGTGTGAACCGGCTCCTGTCAGGCGAATTGGATACGGGGAAACCTGCATCCAATTCGCACAAGTGTGAACCCAGCCTGATAATCAGTGTAGA